>ML058359.1:5668966-6268966 GCA_003013855.2 Liriodendron chinense | reverse complement strand
ATTTGGGTCCAGAAATCACCTGATCAGGAATTCTCTGCAATTTTTTGGTCAGCTTCCAACATTAAGTATTCAACAACATCGGCACAGCATGTTAGCTTGTCCGCTTTCTCATCGGGAATCTCGACATTGAACTCCTGCTCGATGGCCATAACAAGCTCCACCCTATCTAAGCTATCCAGGCACAAGTCCTTCTGGAAATCTGCTGTTTCAGTAACCTGTTAAAAACCAAAAATGGAATCAGAACCAGTCATTTCATCCAAAAACCCAAAAACTCAAATCGACTTGATTTTCAGCCAGGTCGGGCTGACTCGAAAACTTCACCCAACTAGAGTCAATAGTTAATTATTATAAATTGAGAATGCTAGGATTGTTAAGAGATATTTAAAATAGTTAGATCATATGTAAGTAATACAAACCTTAAAGCAACAACATCATTGATACCTCACAGGTTAAAAAGGTCCTTGCTTCCCTGGTTGATGTTGGGGTTTTGAATCTTGCTCCTAGCATATTCAATTTTTAATAAAATCCAGCAACTCCAGGTGAGTGACTTGGTTTGAGTCACACTGAGTCTTGCCGAGTTGACTGAGCCGTCGAGTTGACTCAACAAGTCTCTCCGATCAAAGGGGAGTCGGGCCCAATACAGAGTTTCTCAGAGACTCAGGTCAAAAGCTGGGCAAGTCGAGTTGACTCGGCTGAGTTTCTAGTTGAGTCAGTGAGTTTTTTAGAACTATGATTCCATCAGCTTTAGAATTCCAACTCCCTTAAAATGGAAACCAGTAGCTGGTGAAAAAAGATGGTGTTATTGAAGAGGATATGCAGCTCGCAAACACACTTCTACAATCATCAAGCACAAGCAACATTGAGAAGTCATCCGTCATCTGTATGGAACTCGTGATGCATCCATTTGCATTAGGGGTCCTAGATATGTAACTACTAACTACTCAAGATATCATCCCACCATCTTCTGTGGAAATAGTTGATGCCGCACAACATATAGCAAGCCTGATGGAACCAATTGATTTGTGTACTGAATTGCAAACCTAGAGGGATTGCAGATATTGTATGTAAACCCCAAATAACTATCAAGATGTTATCCTATAGATGTATCCATGCCTGCTTAAAATGTGAATCATAGTATTCATTCTTTTGTGAATGTGAATGAAAAATAAGAGATACTTTTTGTCGAAATATGGACAAATGCAAGTTTAACTCCGAAAGAAGCACTTTGTGAAGTTTCCCGTAACACCCATGCCACTCATCAGGTGGGGCCCACACGTGCACTGAATGTGGGCCACTATCATTTTATTGCATCCATTTTTTTGTACATGTGTGGTCCACCAGGTGAGTGAATCTGCATGATTTTCACGCTCAATCTCATACTCAATGGGGCTGCCTGAACTGCCCAGATGTCGCACAGATCTGCAATTTCGATACATGTGAGGCCCCTGTTATTGGTGAACGCAGATGCACGTCTGCAAGTAGCATTCCTCTCGATTGCATACTGGGCGATTGGACTTTTTTGTCCGTCCTACTAGCATGACAAAATCAATGTGCACTCTCATACATGAAGATATGCACATGAGCCCACCGCCCATGTGCTCGGATGTGAAGAAATGAGTAACGGGTTTGCTTAGTCCTGCCTACATGAAATGCATGCTCGCAAACGAAATACTCTGTAGACTCATATTCACAAGTTCACATGCACATGCACGCATGCCCACACTCCCAATACAAAATGTTTTCACATAAAAATCCTCCCTTCCTCATCATGGTTTTTAGACTCGGATTGATTCATTCAGTCTCGAGTCAAGTTGCAACTTGTGCGAGTCGGGCTATCGAATTGGATTGGGTAGTGCCAAATCTAAGACATAATCTAAGTTTTGTACACACGCACCCCACACACCCACCCACGCGCACACACCCCCACACTCACGCCATAATGGGATTTCACCACCTATAGGTACTCAAACCCATGACCTCGTTTTGAAACCCCTGGGAGTCTACTACCGAGGCAAGGATAAGGACCCAATCGAGTTGCACCTAATTCAGTCGAGTCTTAAAACCATGTTCCTCATGGATAGCGACTGGGTAAATATAGGAAGTCCATAACACACTGAAAAGAGATATGATTACCTTGCCCGCATCGATCCTATCATATTTCTTGATCATCCCAATTACTCGAGCCATTAGATGATCGGAGTTGGTACATGCTGATGCACACATCTGACGTATCGTTCTGGTAAGTGGCGGGCCATCTTTGGTGATTGACCATGGCCGTGCACTGTTCACAACACTTATGTGCCTTAGAATAGCCTTTCTTACAGATTGCATGTTCCGAGAAGCTGCAGTGAATGAAACACCATTGCCAAATAATCAGAACATAAGAAAAGTGAGGGCCTGTGTGGGCAGTCGGATTTATTGTCAGAAAGGTTTTGAATCTAAATAAGCCTGGGAATTTGCTTCTCTCTAAAACATCTTGCTACTTGACACCAGCGTTTGCATTGTCGGCGATATTGTTGAAATATCGCCGATAATATCGGTATCGCTGGGTAAACGAAACTATAACCTCTTTTTTCGCCTCGCTTCCAGATATCGCCGAATTCTCGCCGATATTTTTGTTTTTTTTTTTATATAATTTCCTGAAAAACGCCAATATTATCGCATGATTTTTGGCGAAATCATTTATATATCACATGATACAGCTTGATTTTTGGCGTAAATAACGATTTTTCAGCCGATTATTAGGACTCACGGATCTACTGCAGACTCTGCCACGTAGTCATGAGTAGAGTTGGGCACAAACCAAGCCAGCTTGAAAGCTCGGCTCAGATTGGTTTGAAAAAGCTCGGCTTGGATTGGTTCAAATGGAAGTTCAAACCAAACCAAGCCTCGGAGTCAAGCCCGTTTGAAAAAAAAAACCAAGTTCAAACTAGGGTAGTACCAGCTCAGCTCAAAGCTTGATTTGATTCAGCTCGGTTTGATTCGGCTCGTAGATTGTAAGCACACTGTTTTCTATGGTGTGATCCACTTGAGCTTTGGATATGATTCCATTTTGGGATCATGTCCTAAAATGATATGTAAAACAGATGGACAGTGTGGATAATACATATACATGATGACATGGATAATACATAATACATATACATGAATGCACGTTGTTTCATTGAACTTGTAAAATCATGCTCGTGTACTTTTGTTTGGAAAATACTCTTACATGTCTATTTTTAAGCTACACTCCTTTAGAGAATGTTAAACATCATATAGTAAGATATTTTGTACTTTTTTCTTCTTACTTTTTAAATTATTTTCTATTTAAATAAAAAAGCAAAAAAAGAGTCACCACCTGTTTGAACTTGGCCCAGCCCGGTTCGAAATTTTCGACCAAACCGATCCCAGCTCAAACCAGATTTTTCTAGAGCAAACCAAACTCGTGCCGCATGGGTCGGCCCGAAACCCAAACCAAGCCAATCCACAAACTGAGGTGGCACAAAAACAAACCAAACCAAACTAGGGCTAACTCGGCTTCAGCCCGGATCGTTGCCCACCTCACGAGTCTGCTGTAGCCAACAACCATCCGACAACTAATAAAAGGCCAGGAACGTCAGGGGTTGAGAAATTACCCAAAAAAATCGGGGAAAAAATAAAAGAAAAATATTTGGAGAGGGGTTTTCGGTACCTGCAATAGAAGACCGCGTGATTGGAAGAAGAATTCGGTGGGCCACTCGATCGACAGCTACCGAAACTCCGTAAGTGCGAAAAAACCTCGATTTTCCTTTTTCTACTGTCGAATAGAGGATCGATTTGGCATAGGAAAGGAGATTTCGACGAGAAATCTCCACTCCAAAAATCACGAAGATTTGGGATGTTTGGAGATGGAGCTCTGTTAGGGTTCCACCCTCTCTCTCTCTCTCTTTCTAAATGGAGTTAAATGATGCTCAGCAAACCGTGCTGCCTATTGACTAAACTCCGTTGGGCCCACTGTGAATGTATGTGGTTTATCCACGCCGTCCATCCGTTTTTCCAGCTCATTATAGGGGTTGATCTTAAGATCGAAGCATATCCAAAGCTCCAGTGGACCATGACACAGGATACAGTGGGAGTAATGATCTCCACCGTGGAAACCTTTCTAAGGCCCACGGTGATGTTTATTTGTTATCCTACCCCTTCATAAGATCACAAAGACATGGATGAAGGGAAAACACAAATATAAGCTTGATCCAAAACTTTCGTGACCCCCAACAATTTTCAACTGTAGACGTTCAATTCACTTTGTTTCCTGTGGTGTGGTCCACTGAAGATTTTTATATGCTTCATTTTCTATTTCAAGCCATATAATTATCTGTTTAAATGGATTAACGGAGTGGATTAAATACATAAATCAGTACGGAGAGTGAATTAGGTATTACATGGGAACAACTTAGTGGGTGTTACCCCACCGTATGGCCCACATGGATGATATTTTTTATATCCACCCCGTCCATCCGTTTCTACAGGCCCATTGTAGATGGTGTTCCAAAAATTAGGCAGATCCAATTCTCAAGTGGACCATACCACTAGAAAGTGTGATTGAGTGCCCCACCATTAAAAATTCCAACGACCCATCGTAAGGTTTTCCTAATGTTTATTTGCAATTCAAGCTGTTGATAATGTCAATGAAGGTCTCCAAGGTAAAATATAAATATCATCTTGATCCAAAACTTTTGTGGCCCACAAAAAGTTGTTAACGGTTATTCATCACTGTTCGTAGTGGTATGGTCCACCTGAGATTTGGATATTCTTATGGTTTTAGATTTGAACTTGGCCCGGCCAGGTTCGAAATTTTCGACCAAACCGATCCTAGCTCGAACTAGATTTTTCTGGAGCAAACCAAACTCGGGCCGCATGGGTCGGCCCGAAACCCAAACCAAGCCAATCCACAAACTGAGGTGGCACAAAAACAAACCAAACCAAACTAGGGCTAACTCGGCTCAACCCGGATCGTTGCCCACCTCACTAGTCTGCTGTAGCCAACAACCATGTCTTTGTGATCTTATGAAGAGGTAGGATAACAAATAAACATCACCGTGGGCCCTAGAAAGGTTTCCACGGTGGAGATCATTACTCCCACTGTATCCTGTGTCATGGTCCACTGGAGCTTTGGATATGCTTCGATCTTAGGATCAACCCCTATAATGAGCTGGAAAAACGGAATGGACGGCGTGAATAAACCACATACATTCACAGTGGGCCCAACAGAGTTTAGTCAGTAGGCAGCACGGTTTGCTGAGCATCATTTAACTCCATTTAGAAAGAGAGAGAGGGTAGGAACCTAACAGAGTTCCATCTCCAAACATCCCCAAATCTCCGTGATTTTTGGAGTGAAGATTTCTCGTCGAAATCTCCTTTCCTATACCAAATCGATCCTCTATTCGACAGTAGAAAAAGAAAAATTGAGGTTTTTTTCGCACTTACAGAGTTTCGGTAGCTGTCGATCGAGTGGCCCACCGAATTCTTCTTCCAATCACACGGTCTTCTATTGCAAGTACCGAAAACCCCTCTCCAAATATTTTTCATTCTTTTTTCTTTTATTTTTTCCCCGATTTTTTTGGGTAATTTCTCAACCCCGACGTTCCCGGCCTTTTATCAGTTGTCGGATGGTTGTTGGCTACAGCAGACTCGTGAGGTGGGCAACAATCCGAGCTGAGCCGAGTTAGCCCTAGTTTGGTTTGGTTTGTTTCTGTGCCACCTCAGTTTGTGGATTGGCTTGGTTTGGGTTTCGGGCCGACCCATGCGGCCTGAGTTTGGTTTGCTCCAGAAAAATCTGGTTCGAGCTGGGATCGGTTTGGTCGAAAATTTCGAACCGAGCCGGGCCAAGTTCAAATCTAAAACCATAAGAATATCCAAATCTCAGGTGGACCATACCACTACGAACAGCTTAGGGGTAACACCCACTAAGCTGTTCCCATGTAATACCTAATTCGCTCTCTGTACTAATTTATGTATTTAATCCACTTCCGTTAGATCATATGTAAGTAATATAAACCTTAAAGCAACAACAACATTGATACCTCACAGGTTAAAAAGGTCCTTGCTTCCCTGGCTGATGTTGGAGTTTTAAATCTTGCTCCTAGCATATTCAATTTTTAATAAAATCCAGCAACTCAAGGTGAGTGACTTGGTTTGAGTCACACCGAGTCTTGCCGAGTTGACTGAGCCGTCGAGTTGACTCAACAAGTCTCTCCGATCAAAGGGGAGTCGGGCCCAATACAGAGTTTCTCAGAGACTCAGGGTCAAAAGCTGGGCAAGTCGAGTTGACTCGGCTGAGTTTCTAGTTGAGTCAGTGAGTTTTTTAGAAGTATGATTCCATCAGCTTTAGAATTCCAACTCCCTTAAAATGGAAACCAGTAGCTGGTGAAAAAAGATGGTGTTATTGAAGAGGAATGCAGCTCGCAAACACACTTCTACAATCGTCAAGCACAAGCAACATTGAGAAGTCATCCGTCATCTGTATGGAACCCGTGATGCATCCATTTGCATTAGGGGTCCTAGATATGTAACTACTAACTACTCAAGATATCATCCCACCATCTTCTGTGGAAATAGTTGATGCTGCACAACATATAGCTAGCCTGATGGAACCAATTGATTTGTGTATTGAATTGCAAATCTAGAGGGATTGCAGATATTGCATGTAAACCCCAAATAACTATCAAGATGTTATCCTATAGATGTATCCATGCCTGCTCAAAATGCGAATCATAGTATTCATTCTTTTGGGAATGTGAATGAAAAATAAGAGATACTTTTTGTCAAACTATGGACAAATGCAAGTTTAACTCCGAAAGAAGCACTTTGTGAAGTTTCCCGTAAGACCCATGCCACTCATCAGGTGGGGCCCACACGTGCACTGAATGTGGACCACTATCATTTTATTGCATCCATTTTTTTGTACATGTGTGGTCCACCAGGTGAGTGAATCTGCATGATTTTCACGCTCAATCTCATACTCAATGGGGCTCCCTGAACTGCCCAGATGTCGCACAGATCTGCAATTTCGATAGATGTGAGGCCCCTATGATTGGTGAACGCAGATGCACGTCTGCAAGTAGCATTCCTCTCGATTGCATACTGGGCGATTGGACTTTTTTGTCTGTCCTACTAGCATGACAAAATCAATGTGCACTCTCATACATGAAGATATGCACATGAGCCCACCGCCCATGTGCTCGGATGTGAAGAAATGAGTAACGGGTTTGCTTAGTCCTGCCTACATGAAATGCATGCTCGCAAACGAAATACTCTGTAGACTCATATTCACAAGTTCACATGCACATGCACGCATGCCCACACTCCCAATACAAAATGTTTTCACATAAAAATCCTCCCTCCTCATCATGGTTTTTAGACTCGGATTGATTCATTCAGTCTCGAGTCAAGTTGCAACTTGTGCGAGTCGGGCTATCGAATTGGATTGGGTAGTGCCAAATCTAAGACATAATCTAGGTTTTGTACACACACGCACCCCACACACCCACCCCACACCCACCCACGCGCACACACCCCCACACTCACGCCGTAATGGGATTTCACCACCTATAGGTACTCAAACCCCCAACCTCGTTTTGAAACTCCTGGGAGTCTACTACCAAGGCAAGGATAAGGACCCAATCGAGTTGCACCCTAATTCAGTCGAGTCTTAAAACCATGTTCCTCATGGATAGCGACTGGGTAAATATAGGAAGTCCATAACACACTGGAAAAGAGATATGATTACCTTGCCCGCATCGATCCTATCATATTTCTTGATCATCCCAATTACTCGAGCCATTAGATGATCGGAGCTGGTACATGCTGATGTACACATCTGACGTATCGTTCTGGCAAGTGGCGGGCCATCTTTGGTGATTGACCATGGCCTGTGCACTGTTCACAACACTTATGTGCCTTAGAATAGCCTTTCTTACAGATTGCATGTTCCGAGAAGCTGCAGTGAATGAAACACCATTGCCAAATAATCAGAACATAAGAAAAGTGAGGGCCTGTGTGGGCAGTCGGATTTATTGTCAGAAAGGTTTTGAATCTAAATAAGCTGGGAATTTGCTTCTCTCTAAAACATCTTGCTACCTGACACTAGCGTTTGCATTGTCGGCGATATTGTTGAAATATCGCCGATAATATCGGTATCGCTGGGTAAACGAAAACTATAACCTCTTTTTTCGCCTCGCTTCCAGATATCGCCGAATTCTCGCCGATATTTTTGTTTTTTTTTTTTCATAATTTCCTGAAAAATGCCAATATTATCGCATGATTTTGGTGAAATCATTTATATATCACATGATATAGCTTGATTTTTGGCGTAAATAATGATTTTTCAGCCGATTATTAGGACTCACGGATCTACTGCAGACTCTGCCACGTAGTCACGAGTAGAGTTGGGCACAAACCAAGCCAGCTTGAAAGCTCGGCTCAGATTGGCTTGAAAAAGCTCGGCTTGGATTGATTCAAATGGAAGTTCAAACCAAACCAAGCCTCGGAGTCAAGCCCGTATGAAAAAAAAAACCAAGTTCAAACTAGGGTAGTACCAGCTCGGCTCGGCTCAAAGCTTGATTTGATTCAGCTCAGTTTGATTCGGCTTGATTCGGCTCGTAGATTGTAAGCACACTGTTTTCTATGGTGTGATCCACTTGAGCTTTGGATATGATTCCATTTTGGGATCATGTCCTAAAATGATATGTAAAACAGATGGACAGTGTGGATAATACATATACATGATGACATGGATAATACATAATACATATACATGAATGCACGTTGTTTCATTGAACTTGTAAAATCATGCTCGTGTACTTTTGTTTGGAAAATACTCTTACATGTCTATTTTTAAGCTACACTCCTTTAGAGAATGTTAAACATCATATAGTAAGATACTTTTGTACTTTTTTCTTCTTACTTTTTAAATTATTTCCTATTTAAATAAACAAGCAAAAAAAGAGTCACCACCTGTTTGAACTTGGCCCAGCCCGGTTCGAAATTTTCGACCAAACCGATCCCAGCTCGAACCAGATTTCTGGAGCAAACCAAACTCGGGCCGCATGGGTCGGCCCGAAACCCAAACCAAGCCAATCCACAAACTTGAGGTGGCACAAAAACAAACCAAACTAGGGCTAACTCGGCTCAGCCCGGATCGTTGCCCGCCACAACCATTCGACAACCGATAAAAGGCCGGGAACGTCGGGGTTGAGAAATTACCCAAAAAAATGGGGGAAAAAATAAAAGAAAAAAAAGGAAAAATATTTGGAGAGGGGTTTTCGGTACCTGCAATAGAAGACCGCGTGATTTGAAGAAGAATTCGGTGGGCCACTCGATCGACAGCTACTGAAACTCCGTAAGTGCGGAAAAAACCTCGATTTTTCTTTTTCTACTGTCGAATAGAGGATCGATTTGGGGTAGGAAACAAAAATAACGGAGATTTGGGGATGTTTGGAGATGGAGCTCTGTTAGGGTTCCATCGTCTCCCTTTCTAAATGGAGTTCTCTCTTTCTTAAATGGAGTAAGGATGCTCAGCAAACCGTCCTGCGTACTGACTAAACTCCGTTGGGCCCACTGTGAATGTATGCGGTTTATCCACGCCGTCCATCCGTTTTTCCAGCTCATTATAGGGTTGATCCTAAGATCGAAGCATATCCAAAGCTCCAGTGGACCATGACACAGGATACAATGGGAGTAATGATTTCCACCGTGGAAACCTTTCTAGGGCCCACGGTGATGTTTATTTGTTATCCTACTCATAAGATCACAAAGACATGGATGAAGGGAAAACACAAATAACCCCAACATTTTTTCAACGGTAGACATTCAATTCACATTGTTTCTTGTGGTGTGGTCCACTGAAGGTTTTATTTGCTTCATTTTTTATTTCGAGCCATATAATTATCTGTTAAAATGGATTAACGGAGTGGATTGAATACATAAATCACGGTGAACACCGCAGAGTTTACTCAGTACGCAACCACTTAGCTAGGTATCACATGGGAACAGCTTAGTGGGTGTTACCCCTACCGTGTGGGACCCATCGTGATGTATTTTTCATATATCCACGCCGTCCAGCTGTTTTTACATCTCATTTTACTACGTGATCTAAAACCATAAGAATATCCAAATCTCAGGTGTACCATACCACTACAAACAGTGATGAATAACCATTAACAACTTTTTGTGGGCCACAAAAGTTTTGGATCAAGATGATATTTATATTTTACCTTCATCGAGACCTTCTTGACATTATCAACAGTTTGAATTGCAAATAAACATTAGGAAAACCTTACGATGGGTCGTTGGAATTTTTAATGGTGGGGCACTCAATCACACTTTCCAGTGGTATGGTCCACTTGAGAATTGGATCTGCCTAAGTTTTGGAACACCATCCTAAAATGGGCTGTAGAAACGGATGGACGGAGTGGATATACACAATATCATCCATGTGGGCCATACGGTAGGGGTAATACCCACTAAGCTGTTCGCGGGTAGTACCTAATTCGTGCCCTTCTTTGAGTTATACCCTACCGCACGGCCCTTGCAGTGGGGCCCACCTTGATGTATGTATTTTGTATCCATGACGTTCATCCGTTTTTCCATATCATTTTAGGGTATTATCCCGAAAATGAATCAGATCCAATTATCAGGTGATCCATACCATAAGAAACAGTGGTGGTTGACCATTGTATCATTAAAAGCCTCTTATGGCGCACATTAATGTTTCCTTAGTGTTTTTTTACCATCTAATCTGTTGATAAGGTCACATAAGCTTGAATGAAGGGAAAAAACAAATATCATCTTGATCCAAAACTTTCGTGTCCCATTAATGGTCAATAACTACTGTTTCTTATGATATGGTCCACGGATAGTTGGATCTGCTTTATTCTTGGTATAAAACCTAAAATTATTTAAAAGAAGAGATGGACGGTGTGGATAAGAGATATATACATTAAGGTGGGCCCCACAGTAATCCCATGGGAAGGGTTGCACCGTGTTGCGTAACGTCAGGGTCTCCATTAAAAGTGGTGATTAAATGTCTATTCTTTCCTCTCGTGTGGCCAACTCCAAGAAAGCACAAATAAGAGAGTACCTCCATTGGTATAAGCAGAGAATGGGGAACAACATTATAACCAATTGCAACGGGATCTAGATGATGATTATGAGCCACGTCGTCACTTCATGTGAGGATGAAATATGGCAAAAAAGTATTATTTAATGTCTTCATTATTGTATGGTAGCTGCATTTGTATTATATGAATTCATTTTGATTGCTATTTGAGTGATTTGTTATGGCAACGCATGCTTTTTGGGTCCCATTGAATGAAAACTTATTATTTATGCATTCTTTTTACAAATTTTTTATTTCTGAATGTGCAAATATGTGTATTTAGGCATTTCTTGAAGTTTCATTGAAAAATTCCACAGTTTTCCTCATATTTTTTTTTTGTTTCCCTACATTTTCAGTTATCGGCTATATTATCAACGATAACGATATTATATCTTTATCTCCCAACAAAACTTGTAGCAATACCGACAATGCAAACACTGCTTGACACATTAAAGGCAACCAATTAACAATAGGCTTCCCTTCACCTGGGGCTCAAAATGAAATTGATAGGGCTACCCTATACAATTTTATTGATTTTGCCACTTGTTTGAGTCAAATCAGAATCAGAGGGGACTGGTATGTGTTGTTACCACTAGCCGCCCCCAACTTGGGCAAGCCGCGACTCGACTAAAACCCGAAGTGACTGAGTTAAAAGAACTATGATTGTGGGCTCCAACAAAAGTCAGCACATTGGTTCATGATTCGAAGTGTTCATTGGACTGGTCCCACGGTGGATTGGCCATGGTAGAAAAGCTTCCTGACAAAACAATCTTAACCACATGACCTGCTACCTACAAATGGACGTACAAAAGTACATTGGCGACCATTGGCATTGAACCGGAAAAGGTCCACCAATCAAACATCCAATCTAAGCAATCTGCAAACAGTGGTCCGTTCAAGGTGGGAGCAATCGAGTGAGTGGTACAGATCATGGACTGCGGTGCCAAAGGCCCATTTCGAGTGTGTGCCATACAAGCAAATTAGTGCACAACAGTCAAGTTGGACTCTGTATTGTGAATTGCTTGCTCGTCGGTAATTGGTAAAGGTCGGTACCACGAGTCACCCTTTGATTCACCGCTGATTCGGGTGAGTCATGGCTTGAATCAAACCCAAAGGAGTTGCCGAGTCTAAAAAAAAATTGAAATCCAACAATAGTCAGCAAACTGGTTCATCATTTGAACTGTTCATCAGGCGTGTCCACGGTGGATCGAGTATGGTAGAAAAAGCTTATTGACAAAAAAATTTGAACCAAATGATCACCTACAAATTGATGCAGAGAAGAACATTGGTGCCTGTCAGCATTGAATAGGAAAGGGTCCACCAATCAGACAGACAGGAGCATCCAATCCATGCAATCTACAAATGATGGTCTATCCAAGGTGGAAGCAACTAGAAGAGCGGTCCAGATCCATGGACTGTTGTGACAAATACCCATTTTAAGTGAGAAGCATAAAGCAAATTAGCATGTAATGCTCCAGTTAGATTTCATGGATACAAATCACTAGTTTTATTTTGGGGAGGATCGAGTTCTAATAATATTAAAGATGGAGAGGGAATAGAGAACAAATCACAGATGGAGAATCACATGGTTTTTTTAAAGCCAAAACACGTTCGTTTCACATGCAACTAGAACTGCATACCTTGTAGATGTCATAGAAACAAAGATAGTTGAATGAAACATACTTAGATTGACAGAAGTTCTAAACTGGCTTTGACCAAACTAAAAAACATGAGTGAGTTGCATCAAGACCTATAGAAGAGTTGGTTTCAACTTTCATCTTTTAAACCATAGTCAAAGCAACTGTCCTCCCAGCAGGTGGACGGCAAAAACTAAAAGAACCAGTAGGCAGTAATTGCAAAGACTGACTCACCATCTTCGAAATATTGCTGATTTCGTGATGCAGATTCTTTGCTTCAAATCATATGGCTTGAAAGCTTCTGCAGTGCACTTAATGCACTTGCCGTTTGGGGCAACATAGAAAACACAACCTGGATTAAGGGTGGTTTTTCTACCCCATGGTTAAAGTAAGAATGAGAGGATCCCACCTCAACCATGATTCAATGATACTGCATCCAATCGGACTTGGGAATTTTTTTTTTTTTTAAAGAACATAAAGGGGAATCCCCCCTCTAGCTATATTGAAAGAAGCAAGGACTGTACAGGGAAAAGTTCAAGTGGACTCCACAAAAAGCTCAGGCTTCACCTATTGTAAGCATATAAACAAGAACTACCCTAAACAACTCGGAAAACAAAACTAACCCTGCAAGGAAATACTTCCACTACCCTCTGGGGTAAGGTATTAAAAAACGGCTATATAACGGTCGTAACAGCCATTACATAATGGTAATAGTGACACCCGTTATGAATACAGGGTTGTAAAGCCTGATTTCAAAAGAAAAAAAAAGAAGAAAAAAGATTGGGTAGTGCGAGTCGGGCTTTCGAACTGGATTTGGTAGTGCCGAATCTGAGACATAATCTAAGTTTTGTACACATGCACCCCACACACACACCTCACACCCACCCACGCACACACACGCCCGCACTCACGCCATAAGGGGGATTTCACCACGTATAGGTATTCAAACCCTCGACCTCGTTTTGAAACTCTTGGGAGTCTACTACCGGGGTAAGGATAAGGACCCAGTCGAGCACCTAACTAAGTCGAGTCTTAAAACCACGTTCCTCATGGATAACAACTAGGTAAATATAGGAAGTCCATAACACACTGGAAAAGAGATATGATTACCTTGCCCGCATCAATCCTATCATATTTGTTGACCATCCCAATTAGTCGAGCAATTAGATGATCGGAGCTGGTACATGCTGATGCACACATCTGACGTATCGTTCTAGCAAGTGGCGGGCCATATTTGGTGATTGACCATGGCCGTGCCCTGTTCACAACACTTATGTGCCTTAGAATAGCCTTTCTTACAAATTGCATGTTCCGAGAAGCTGCGGTGACTGAAACACCATTGCCAAATAATCAAAACATAAGAAAAGTAAGGGCCCGTGTGGGCAGTCAGATTTATTGTCAGAAAGGTTTTGAATCTAAATAAGTTGGGTGTTTGCTTCTCTCTAAAACATCCTGCTACCTGACACGTTAAAGGCAGCCAATTTCCAATAGGCTTCCCTTCACTTGGGGCTCAAAATGAAACTGATAGGGCTACCCTATACAATTTTATTGATTTTGCCACTTGTTTGAAACTAATCAGACTCAGAGGGGACTGGTATGGGTTGGTACCACTAGTCACCTCCAACTCGGGCAAGCCGCGACTCGACTCAAACCCAAAGTCACTGAGTCAAAAGAACCATGATTGTGGGCTCCAACAAAAGTCAGCACATTGGTTCATGATTCGAATTGTTCATTGGGCAGGTCCCACGGTGGATTGGCCATGGTAGAAAAGCTTCTTGACAAAACAATCTTAACCACACGACCTGCTACCTACAAATGGATGTACAGTACATTGGCGACCATTGGCATTGAACCGGAAAAGGTCCACCAATCAAACATCCAATCCAAGCAATCTGCAAACAGTGGTCCATTCAAGTTGGGAGCAATCGGGTGAGTGGTACATATCATGGATTGTGGTGCCAAAGGCCCATTTTGAGTGTGCGCCATATAAGCAAAGTAGTGCGCAATACTCAAGTCAGACTCTATATTGTGAATTGTCTGTTCATCTGGAACTGGTACAGGTTGGTACCACGAGTCACCCTTGATTCACCGCTGATTCGGGCGAGTCACAGCTTGAATCAAACCCAAAGGAGTTGCCGAGTCTAAAAAAAAAAAAAAAAAAGTTGAAATCCAACAATAGTCAGCAAACTGGTTCATCATTTGAATGGTTCATCATTTGAACTGTTCATCAGGCGTGTCCACGGTGGATCGAGTATGGTAGAAAAAGCTTACTAACAAAAAATCTGAACCAAATGATCACCTACAAATTGATGCAGAGAAGAACATTGGTGCCTGTCAGCATTGAACAGGAAAGGGTCCACCAATCAGATAGACAGGAACATCCAATCCATGCAATCTGCAAATGATGGTTTATCCAAGATGGAAGCAACCAGAAGAGTGATCCAGATCCATAGACTGTTGTGACAAATACCCATTTTGATTGAGAAACATAAAGCAAATTAGCATGCAATGCTCCAGTTAGATTTTGTGGATACAAATCATTGGTTTTATTTAGGGGAGGATCAAGTTTTAATAATATTAAAGATGGAGAGGGAACAGAGAACAAATCACAGATTGAGAATTACATGATTTTTTGAAAGCCAAAACACATTCCTTTCGCATGCAACTAGAACTGCATACCTTGTAGATGTTAAAGAAACAAAGATGGTTGAATAAAACATACTTAGATTTACGGAAGTTCTAAACTGGCTATGACCAAACTAAAAAACGTGAGTGAGTTGCATCAAGACCTACAAAAGAGTTGGCTTCAACTTTCATATGTTAAACCACAGTCAAAGCAACTGTCCTCCCAACAGGTGGACAGCAAAAACTAAAAGAACCAGCAGGCAGTAATTGCAAAGACTGACTCACTATCTTAGAAATATTGCTAATTTCGTGATGCAGATTCTTTACTTCAAATCGTATGGCTTGAAAGCTTCAGCAATGCACTTAATGAACTTGTTGTTTGGGGCAACATAGAAAACACAACCTGGATTAGGGGTTGTTTTGCTACCCCATGGTTAACGTAAGAATGAGAGGAGCCCACCTCAACCATGATTCAATGATACTGCATCCTATAGGACTTGGGAATTTTATGTTTTTTTTAAATAACATAGAGGGGATTCCCCCTCTAGCTATATTGAAAGAAGCTAGGAGTATAGAGGGAAAAGTTCAGGTGGTCTCCACAAAAAGCTCGGGCTTCACCTATCATAAGTATATAAACAAGAACTATCCTAAACAACTTGGAAAACAAAACTAACCCTGCACAGAAATACTTCAACTACCCTCTAGGTTAAGGTATTAAAAAATGGTTATATAATAGTTGTAACGGCCATTACATAATGGTAACAATGACACCCGTTATGGATACAAGGCTGTAAAGCCTGATTTCGAAAAAAAAAAAAGAGAAGAAAAAAGATTGGGTAGTAAGAGTCGGGCTATCGAACTGGATTGGGTAGTGCCGAATCTGAGACATAATCTAAGTTTTGTACACACCCACCCCACACCCACCCACGCACACACACCCCTGCACCCTCGCCGTAGTGGGATTTCACCACCTATAGGTACTCAAACCCCTGACCTCGTTTTGAAACTCTTGGGAGTCTACTACCGAGGCAAGGATAAGGACCCAGTCGAGTTGCACCTAACTCAGTCGAGTCTTAAAACCACGTTCCTCATGGATAACGACTAGGTAAATATAGGAAGTCCATAACACACTGGAAAGGAGATATGATTACCTTGCCTGCATCGATCCTATCATATTTCTTGACCATCCCAATTACTCGAGCCATTAGATGATCGGAGCTGGTACATGCTGATGCACACATCTGACATATCGTTCTGGCAAGTAGCAGGCCATCTTCGGTGATTGACCATGGCCGTGCACTGTTCACAACACTTACGTGCCTTAGAATAGCCTTTCTTCCAGATTGCATGTTCTGAGAAGCTGCAATGACTGAAACACCATTGCCAAATAATCAGTACATAAGAAAAGTGAGGGCCTGTGTGGGCAGTCGGATTTATTGTCAAAAAGGTTTTAAATCTTAATAAGCTGGGTGTTTGCTTCTCTGCAAAACATCCTGCTACCTGACACGTTAAAGGCAGCCAATTTCCAATAGGCTTTCCTTCACCTGGGCTCAAAATGAAACTGATAGGGCTACCCTATATAATTTTATTGATTCTGCCACTTGTTTGAGTCAAATCAGACTCAGAGGGGATTGGTATTGGTTGGTACCACTAGTCACCCCCAACTCAGGCAAGCCGCGACTCGGCTCAAACCCAAAGTCACTGAGTCAAAAGAACCATGATTGTGGGCCCCAACAAAAGTCAGCACATTGGTTCGTGATTCAAACTGTTCATTGGGCAGGTCCCACGATGGATTGGCCATGGTAGAAAAGCTTCCGGACAAAACAATCTTAACCACACGACCTGCTACCTACAAATGGATGTACAGAAGTACATTGGCGACCATTGGCATTGAACCAGAAAAGGTCCACCAATCAAACATTCAATCCAAGCAATTTGCAAACAGTGGTCCATTTAAGGTGGGAGCAATCGAGTGAGTGGTACAAATCATGGACTGCGGTGCCAAAGGCCCATTTTGAGTGTGCGCCATATAAGCAAATTAGTGCACAACACTCAAGTTGGACTCTGTATTGTGAATTGCCTGTTCGTCTGGAACTGGTAAAGGTCGGTACCACGAGTCACCGCTGATTCACCGCTGATTCAGGTGAGTCACAGCTTGAATCAAACCCAAAGGAGTTGCCGAGTCCAAAAAAGAAAAAAAAATTGAAATCCAACAATAGTCAGCAAACTGGTTCATCATTTGAACTGTTCATTATTAGGCGTGTCCACGGTGGATCGAGTATGGTAGAAAAAGCTTACTGACAAAAAAATCTGAACCAAATGATCACCTACAAATTGATGCAGAGAAGAACATTGGTGCCTGCCAGCATTGAACAGGAAAGGGTCCACCAATCAGACAGACAGGAACATCCAATCCATGCAATCTGCAAATGATGGTCTATCCAAGGTGGAAGCAACCAGAAGAGTAGTCCAGATCCATGGACTGTTGTGACAAATACCCATTTTGAGTGAGAAGCATAATGCAAATTAGCATGCAATGCTCCAGTTAGATTTCGGGGATACAAATCACTAGTTTTATTTTGGGGAGGATCGAGTTCTAATAATATTAAAGATGGAGAGGGAACAGAGAACAAATCACAGATAGAGAATCACATGGTTTTTTGAAAGCCAAAACACGTTCCTTTCGCATGCAACTAGAACTCTATAGCCTGTAGATGTCAAAGAAATAAAGATGGTTGAATGAAACATACTTAGATTGACGGAAGTTCTAAACTGGCTGTGACCAAACTAAAAAATGTGAGTGAGTTGCATCAAGACTTACAAAAGAGTTGGTTTCAACTTTCATCAGTTAAACCACAGTCAAAGCAACTGTCCTCCCAGCAGGTGGATGACAAAAACTAAAAGAACAAGCAAGCACTAATTGCAAAGACCGACTCACCATCTCCGAATTATTGCTGATTTCGTGATGCAGATTCTTTGCTTCAAATCGTATGGCTTGAAAGCTTCTGCAGTGCACTTAATGCACTTGCTGTTGATGGAGTTTTCCTCCTCGGATACAGAGGAGAGAGAGTGAACTGGGAGTGGCCGGGTGCCCGGGCCATTTAGTGGCCGGGCGACCGAAATTCCCCCCCCCCCCCCCCCCCCCCCCCAGAAGAAGGCTTGCTGCTGGACTATTTTGTCCATTGCCGGGCACCCGACTATTTTGATGACCGGGCGCCCAATGACCCGGCCGGGCGCCTGACCATGTTGGTCCGGGCGCCCGAAATTAGTTTTCTCATTTGGATTTCTTGCTGGACGATTCTTGGCCTGGCCGGGCGCCCGACGGTCTGGTGACCGAGCGCCCGACCCTGCGCGGACTGCTTGTACGCAGTTTCCTATTTGGGCTCTAATTCTCCCGTTTTCCTACTTAAGGCGTTCCAAAACGGGATTAGGGTATCCCATTGTGTTGTAAACACGTCCAAGGTGAGAAAGAGAGAAAAAGAGGAAGAGAGAAAGAGAAGAGAGAGAAAGAGGAAGCTTGTAGAAGAGAGAAGTTGCTTGAAGAAGGGTTCTTCTGCGCAACGGTCGTCTCAGCGCTTCTACGTCCTCGGGATCAGTGGGATCGTTTCTCCTTTACTATTTTCTTGTTGTTTATCCATTCCAAGTGGGTGAAGAAGGTTTGATCCAAGCGGTGTGTGCTTGTGATCGGTTGTAACAGTTCCCTGAGATAGTGGATTGTTGATCTGGACTAGGTCCCGTGGTTTTTACCTCTTTTGAGGGTTTCCACGTAAAAACTCTTTGTGTTCGTGTGGTTGATGTTTATTCTTGATTATTGCATTAGCATAGTCCATAATTCTAGTGTATTGGGGGGCGAGATCCGAAGGTTTGTGTGAAACGCACCCAACAAAGTGGTATCAGAGCGTTCAGGTTGTTTGAACGGTGTGGGATCGGTTCTGAATTATGGAAGGTGGCTCATCAAGGATGATCAGCCTCAATGGTTCCAACTGGACCGTATGGAAGGCTAAGATGGAGGACTTGCTCTATTGCAAGGACTTGTATGCTCCAATTCTAGGCATATCGGCGAAGACAAAGGATATGTCAGATGATGATTGGAAGAAAGTGGACCGGAAGGCGGTGGGGTTTATTAGACAATGGTTGGATGATTCGATTTTCCACCATGTGTCTACAGAGACCTCAGCCGCTAGCCTATGGCTGAAATTGCAAGGGCTGTATGAGAGGAAGACAGCCGGCAATAAAATTTTCCTGATAAGACGACTTGTGAATCTCAAGTTCAAAGATGGTGGTTCTGTGGCTGAACACATGAATGAGGTCAGCAACATTGTGAACCAGCTCTCCGCCATGAAGATGGTCCTGGATTATGAACTTCAGGCCTTGCTACTGCTTAGCTCATTGCCTGACAGTTGGGAGACATTAGTGGTGTCTCTAAGTAACTCCGCGCCAGACGGAAAGGTATCCATGGATCAGGTAACAAGTTGTCTCTTCAATGAAGAGACAATGAGGAAGTCCCTAGGGCCTGCTCAACAAGAGGCCCTTGTGACAAAAGATCGGGGGAGAGGAAAGAACAGAAAGGGCGGAAAGGCCCGAGATAAATCAAGAGGCAAGTCAGTTGCCAGGAAAGATGTTGAATGCTGGAATTGTGGCAAGAAGGGCCACTACAAGCAAGAATGTCACAAGAAGAAGAGTGACAAGAAGGGTAAAGGAAAGGAGAAGGAAGATGAATCAGATTCTACTGTGGTCGCCTCAGATGGTGACGTTGTTGTTATTCTTTCGGCAGATCACGATATTTGTCTCACGGCTTCGAGTCAAGACACCGACTGGGTGATAGACTCGGGAGCCTCGTTTCATGCAACTCCACGCAGAGATTTCTTCACAAGCTACAAGTCAGGTGACTATGGGACAGTGAAGATGAGAAATTCTAGTGTTTCGAAGATCGTAGGGGTCAGTGATATTTGTTTGAAGACTGATGTGCTGCACATTGGTTTTCAGGGATGTGAGACACATTCCAGACCTTCGCCTCAACTTGATGTCGACGGGAAGGCTGGATGATGATGGTTATGAAAGCCGGTTTGTTGGTGGGCGCTGGAAGCTCATCAAGGGTTCGTTGATCGCTGCCAGAGGAAAGAAGTGTTGTACTCTTTACAAGGCAAGTGTCAGTGTATGCAAGGGTGGATTGAACGCAGTGGAAGATTCAGCTACTGACGTGTGGCACAGACGTCTAGGCCACATGAGTGAAAAAGGGCTTCAGCTACTAGCGAAGAAGCAGCTCCTTCCAGACGTGACAGGTATACCTCTCAAAACCTATATTGACTGTTTATCTGGGAAACAGCATAGAGTTTCTTTTGTTAAAACTGCTTCTCATACTAATAAAGTACATGTATTAGATTTGGTTTATTCTGATGTTTGTGGTCCTATGAGGACAAAAACCTTAGGTGGGGCATTGTATTTTGTCACATTTATAGATGATGCATCTAGGAGGGTTTGGGTGTATGCTTTAAAATCCAAGGACGAGGTCTTTGGTGTGTTTAAACTGTTTCATGCTATGGTCGAGAGGGAGACAGGCAGATCATTGAAGTGCATTCGCACTGACAATGGTGGTGAATACATAGGTGACTTCCACGAGTATTGCAAGTCACTAGGTATACGGCATGAACAGTCAGTTCCCAAGACCCCCAACACAATGGTGTGGCTGAGCGAATGAATCGCACCATAGTAGAGAGAATCAAATGCATGTTATCCCATGCAAAGTTGCCCAAGATGTTCTGGGGAGAAGCAATGCACACAGCGGTGTATTTGATAAACAGGTCTCCATCAGCCCCGTTGAATGGAGAAGTACCTGAGAAGGTGTGGACTGGACGTGATCCATCGTACAGTCATCTCAGGGTATTTGGATGCAGGGCATCAGTTCATGTACCAAAGGACGAGAAGTCCAAGCTCGACATGAAGATCAGGCAGTGTGTGTTCTTAGGGTACGGTGATGAAAAGTTCGGTTACAGGTTGTGGGATCCGACCGAGAAGAAGCTCGTCAGGAGCAGAGATGTGGTTTTCATTGAAGATCAGTGTATAGAAGACATTGAAAAGCCAGAGAAAACCCAACCCAGTTCAGGTGAACTAGAAGACATGGATCCAGTTACTCCTCCCGTGGTGCCTGATGACGGGGGAGTACAGCAAGGTGCAGAGGATGAGGGAGTCCCTACAGAAGATGGACAGGGGGAGCAGCCCCAACTTGATCCACCTGTTGAGCCGCAGGTGAGGAGGACATCAAGGGACAGACATCCATCCAAGAAGTACTCGCCGCATGAGTACATTATGCTCACAGATGGGGGAGAGCCAGAAGACTATTCTGAGGCCCTAGCCGACGAGCATAAGGGGGATTGGTTGAAAGCTATGCAAGAGGAGATGGAATCCTTGCATAAGAACCACACCTATGATATGGTGAAATTGCCTAAGGGCAAGAAAGCTCTAAGCAACAAGTGGGTGTTCAGAAAGAAGAATGAGCAGAAGAATTCACAGACAAGGTACAAGGCCAGACTTGTAGTGAAAGGGTTTGGTCAGAGGAAAGGAATAGACTTCGAGGAGATATTCTCACCAGTGGTGAAAATGACATCCATACGGGTGTTGCTTAGATAGGCGGCTAGCATGGATCTGGAGATAGAGCAGTTAGATGTTAAAACTGCCTTTCTCCATGGTGACCTGGAAGAAGAGATCTACATGCGTCAACCAGAAGAGTTCGAAGTCAAGGGCAAAGAACATATGGTGTGCAGGCTTAGGAAGAGCTTGTATGGGCTGAAGCAAGCTCCTAGGCAATGGTACAAGAAGTTCGACTCGTTCATGTTAAAGCATGGATATGACAGAACGGAGTCGGACCGCTGTGTGTTCACACGCAAGTTCTCAGACGGTGATTTCTTAGTTCTGCTATTGTACGTTGATGACATGCTCATCATGGGAAAAGACATTAAGAAGATTAACAGGCTGAAACAGGAGTTGAGAAAGTCTTTTGCGATGAAAGGCTTGGGCCCGGCTAAACAGATCCTAGGAATGGAGATAACCTGTGACAGAAGCAGTAGGAAGCTTTGGTTGTCACAAGAGCGGTATATTGAGAAAGTCCTAGAGCGGTTCAACATGAATGCAGCGAAGCCAGTCAGTACTCCACTGGATGGTCACTTCAAATTGAGCGACAAGCAGTGTCCCAGGACGAAGGCGGAAGTGGAAGAGATGCGGAAGATACCCTACGCGTCAGCGGTAGGAAGTTTGATGTATGTTATGGTATGTACGCGCTCAGACATAGCATATGCGGTTGGTGTTGTCAGCCGGTATCTTGCCAATCCTGATAAGGAACATTGGGCAGCGGTGAAGTGGATACTACGGTATCTGAGTGGCTCATCAAGGTTGAGCCTATGCTATGGTGACGGAAAACCTGTGTTAGAAGGCTACACAGATGCAGATATGGCAGGTGACATAGACTCCAGGAAGTCTACATCGGGGTTCATGTTCACGTTTGCAGGGGGAGCGGTCTCTTGGCAGAGCAAGCTACAGAAGGTCGTAGCATTGTCGACGACAGAGGCCGAGTACATTGCAGTCACAGAAGCATGCAAAGAGATGCTTTAGATGAAGATGTTCCTACAGGAACTCAGCCTGAAGCAGGAGGAGTACGTGGTCTATTGCGATAGCCAAAGTGCTATACACTTGAGCAAGAATTCAAGTCATCATTCCAAGTCGAAGCACATAGAGATTCGGTATCACTGGATCAGGGATACTTTGGAACAGAAGGTGTTACAGCTTGAGAAGGTCCATACGGACGATAACGGGTCAGACATGATGACCAAGGCTTTGCTCAAGGGCAAGTTTGAGGTTTGCAGAAACCTGGCTAGCTTGAAGAAGGTGAATTTCTCCTGAGTCGGAAAGGGGGAGATTTGATGGAGTTTTCCTCCTCGGATACAGAGGAGAGAGAGTGAACTGGGAGTGGCCGGGCGCCCGAGCCATTTAATGGCCGGGCGACCAAAATTCCCCCCAGAAGAAGGCTTGCTGCTGGACTGTTTTGTCCATTGCCGGGCACCCGACGATTTTGATGACCAAGCGCCCGATGACCCGGCCGGGCGCCCGACCATGTTGGTCCGGGCGCCCGAAATTAGTTTTCTCATTTGGATTTCTTGCTGGATGATTCTTGGCCTGGCCAGGCGCCCGACGGTCTGGTGACTGCTTGTACGCAGTTTCCTATTTGGGCTCTAATTCTCCCGTTTTCCTACTTAAGGCGTTCCAAAACGGGATTAGGGTATCCCATTGTGTTGTAAACACGTCCAAGGTGAGAAAGAGAGAAAAGGAGGAAGAGAGAAAGAGAAGAGAGAGAAAGAGGAAGCTTGTAGAAGGGAGAAGTTGCTTGAAGAAGGGTTCTTCTGCGCAACGGTCGTCTCAGCGCTTCTACGCCCTCGGGATCGGTGAGATCGTTTCTCTTTTACTATTCTCTTGTTGTTTATCCATCCCAAGTGGGTGAAGAAGGTTTGATCCAAGCGGTGTGTGCTTGTGATCGGTTGCAACAGTTCCCTGAGATAGTGGATTGTTGATCTGGACTAGGTCCCGTGGTTTTTATCTCTTTTGAGGGTTTTCCACGTAAAAACTCTTTGTGTTCGTGTGGTTGATGTTTATTCTTGATTATTACATTAGCATAGTCTATAATTCTAGTGTATTGGGGGGCGAGATCCGAAGGTTTGTGTGAAATGCACCCAACAGCTGTTTGGGGCAATATTGAAAACACAACCTGGATTAAGGGTGGTTTTTCTACCTCGTGGCTAACTTAAGAATGAGAGGATTCCACCTCGACCATGATTCAATGAAACTGCATCCTATTGGAGTTGGGAATTTTTTTTTTTTTTTTTTTTTTAATTTAAAGAACATAGAGGGGATTCCCCCTCTAGCTATATTGAAAGAAGCTAGGAGTGTACAGGGAAAAGTTCAGGTGGACTCCACAAAAAGCTCAGGCTTCACCTATCGTAAGCATATAAACAAGAACTACCGTAAACAACTCGGAAAACAAAACTAACCCTGCATGGAAATACTTCCACTACCCTCTAGGGTAAGGTATTAAAAAACGGATATATAACGGTTATAACGGCCATTACATAATGGTAAAAGTGACACCCGTTATGAATACATGACTGTAAAGCCTGATTTCGGGCAAAAAAAAAAAAGAAGTAGAAAACAAATGAGCAATTGCAATTTCATTTGTGCAGCTAAACACGGCCTAAACTAATGTTTGAAATTGCAGTTACAAGTGAAAATTACGAAACAGTAGAAAACAATACAGAGAATGGTGAGTGAATCCACGGGAGAGATTGGTGGCATTATTGATAATAACGAGAATAAAGGGGTCGAAGTGGCGAAGCAATCTTACCTCGTCTCTCTCTCTCTCTCTCTCTCTCTCTCTCTCTCGCGCGCGCGCTTTCTGCCCACAAGGGGTACTGCGGGGAAGCGGATTGCATAGTGAGTAACTCCACACGCTCTGTGCAGCCCACTGTGATTTATTTATTTTATCCACTCCGTGTATCCATCTTAACAGAAAATTTTAGGTATGGTGCTAAAAAATGAAGCATATCAAAATCTAAAGTGGATCACACCACGGGGAAAGTGTGAACTGAATGTCTACCATTGAAAAATTCTCCGAGGACACAGAAGTTTTGGATCAAGCTGATATTTGTGTTTTCCCTTCATCCATATCCATGTGATCTTATGAACAGGTTGGATGACAAATAAACATCACTGTATGGCCTGGGAAGGTTTCAACGGTGGAAATCATTATTCCCACTGTTTTCGTGTGGCATGGTCCACTTGAGATTTGGATATGCTTAAATTTTGGGCTCAACCCCTAAAATGAGCTGGAAAAACATATGGACGGAATAGATAAAGCACATACATTCTAGGTGGGCCCAACAGAGTTTATTCTGCACGAGAAGAGCGTGCTCCGCATGCAATCCGATTCCCTGCGGGGAAGAATTGCGTAGTAAACTCTGTGGGGCCCACTGTGATTTACGTATTTTATCTACTCCGTCCATCCATCTTAACAGAAAATTTTAGATATGGTGCTAAAAAATGAAGCATATCAAAATCTAAAGTGGACCACACCACGGGAAAAGTGTGAATTGAATGTCTACCATTGAAAAATTCTCAGAGGACACGGAAGTTTTGCATCAAGCTGATATGTATGTTCTCCCTTCATCCATATCCATGTGATCTTATAAACACGTTGGATGACAAATAAACATCACTGTAGGGCCCAGGAAGGTTTCAACGGTGGAAATCATTATTCCTACTGTTTTCCTGTGGCATGGTCCACTTGAGATTTGGATATGCTTAAATTTTGGGCTCAACCCCTAAAATGAGCTGGAAAAGCATATGGATGGAATAGATAAAGCACATACATTCTAGGTAGGCCCAACAGAGTTTGTTCCGCACAAGAAGAGCGTGCTCCGCATGCAATCCGATTCCCTACGGGGAAGAATTGCGTAGTAAACTCTGTGGGGCCCACTGTGATTTACGTATTTTATCTATTCCGTCCATCCATCTTAACAGAAAATTTTAGGTATGGTGCTAAAAAATGAAGCATATCAAAATCTAAAGTGGACCACACCACGGGAAAAGTGTGAATTGAATGTCTACCATTGAAAAATTCTCAAAGGACATGGAAGTTTTGCATCAAGCTGATATTTATGTTCTCCCTTCATCCATATCCATGTGATCTTATGAACATGTTGGATGACAAATAAACATCACTGTAGGGCCTGGGAAGGTTTCAACGGTGGAAATCATTATTCCCACTGTTTTCCTGTGGCATGGTCCACTTGAGATTTGGATATGCTTAAATTTTGGGCTCAACCCCTAAAATGAGCTGGAAAAGCATATGGACGGAGTAGATAAAGCACATATATTCTAGGTGGGCCCAACAGAGTTTACTCGGCAGATAAGAGCATGCGGACAAGCAATTCGATTCCCTACTGTGGACGCATTTGAGGGGCGCGGATTTCCTGCGAAAGCCTTGCGGAGGAAGTTCCTGCCTTGGGAACCAAGGAGGGGCCATAGTGATGTTTTTTTGATAAATCCACCCCGTCCATCCGTTTTGGGAGCTCATTTTAAGACATGAGAACAAAAATGAACAGGATCCAAGACTCAAGTGGGCCGAAAACATGAGAATTGAATGTCCACAGTTGAAATATTTGTGGAGCCATAGGAGTTTCGAATCAGGATAATATTTGTGTTTCCAGTTCATCTCAATAGTGACGTTCTGAACGGTATGGATGTCATATAAACATCACTGTGGACCCCATTGAGGTTTCAACGGTGGTAATTTACCTACCCACCTTTTCCATTAAGTGAGGCCCACTTGAGTCTTGGATCCTGTTCATTTTTGTTCTCCTGTCCTAAAATGAGCTCCCAAAACGGATGGACAGGGTGGATTTATCAAAAAACATGACTATGAGCCCCACCTTGGCTCCCAGTGAAGGAGCTTCCTGCGCAAGGCTTTCGCAGGAAATCCGCGCCTCTCTTTTCTTTTCTTATATTAAATGGGCCACTATGTTTTTTCTCGGTAGAGTTTGAGTACCATGCATAACACGTGTACAAACATGTGTATGAGCTACCATGCTCCGCTAGAGTATCAAAATTTTTCCGCGGTCTCGCTCCTCAAATGTGGGCGCGTATTTCCTGCGAGAGCCCTGCACAGGAAGTTCCTGTGCTGGGAACCAAGGTAGGGCCCACATAAAGCCACCTCGTTCTTCCGTTGTGGGTGCTCATTTTAGGCCGTGAGAACAAAAATGAACCGTATCCACCTCGTTCTTCCATCTCCAGTGCAGGAACTTCCTGCAATGCTTTCGCAGGAAATCCGCGCGCATTTGAGGAACGAGAACGCGGAAAAATTTTGATACTCTAACGTAGTTCATACACATGTTTGTACACGTGTTATGCATGGTACTCAAACTCTAGAAAAAACATAGTGGGCCCATTTAATATAAGAAAAGAAAAGAGGGGCGCGGTTTGGGTGGATCCCTAACTGTGGGGCCCACTGTGATGTATGAATGTACCTTACACCCACACCGTCCATTCATTTTCACAGCTCATTTTAGGGCGCGAATTAGGTGTCACCCCGGAACAGCTTAGTGTGCGTTACCCCTACCGTATAGCCCACATGGATGATATTTTGTATATCCACTCCGTCCATCCGTTTATACAACCCATTTTAGGATAAGGTTCCAAAAATTATGCAGATCCAAATCTCAAGTGGACATACCAATGGAAACAGTGTGATTGAGTGCCCCACCATTAAAAATTCCAAAGAGCCCATGGTAAGGTTTTGGTAATGTTTATTTGCAATCCAAGCTCTTGATAATGTCAATAAGGTATTGATGAAGGGAAAATAAAAATATCAGATTGATCCAAAACTTTTGTGGCCCACAAACGTTTTTAATGGTTATTAATCACTGTTTCTAGTGGTATGGTCCACCTGAGATTTTAATCTTCTTAATGTTTTGGATCATGTCCTAAAATGATACGAGAAAACAGATAGACAGCATAGATATATAGAAAATACATCACGATAGGCCCCACACAGTAGGGGTAACACCCACTAAGGTGTTACCCGGGTAACATCTAATTTGCTCCCCCTCATTTTAGGGCATGACCCCAAAAATGAAGCAGATACAAATCTTAGAAGGACTATACCAGAGAAAACAGTATTGATTTAATCCCCACCATTAAAAACTTCATGGGGCCACGGAATGTTTATTTGCCATCCAATTGGTTGTTGAAAAGGTCACAGGGACTTAGATGAAGAGACCACGCAAATATCAACTTGATCCAAAACTTTTGAAGCCCATGAAAAGTTTTTAATAGTCGATTACCACTGCTTCGTGTATTATGGTCGACCTGGGATTTGGAAATGTTTAATTTTTTGCATCATATGAGTTTTCAAAATGGTTGAATGGCAAGGATATAAGATACATACAGCATGATAGACCCCACATTCAGTGATCCCACCCACTTCCACCCATGGAAGTCGCCCATAAAAAAGAGGCCACCACACGTACAAGGTTGCACAGGATAACTTCATGCAACTAGATTAGTGTGGCCCATCATAGCGTATGCAGCATATACTCTAACATGCATTTCAACTAAGGGGGTTTGAGTCCTTGCCTTGTTGGTAGACTCTCTTAAGTTTCAACAAAAGGTCTTGACTTCAAAATCGTTAGTGGTGAAAATCCAGCTAGGAAGGATTAAGTGGGTGTTGTGTAAAAAAAAAAAAAAAGAGATCCAAAAAATGAAGCTGTCTGAAATGTTAGGCTAATTGAATCCACACCATTAAAAACTTCATGGAGAGACCACACAATTATAATTTTTATCCAAAGCTTTTGTGGTCCACAATAACTTTTAATGGTCTGGTCAATCACTACTGTTTCCTATACCAGGGTTCATCTAAGATTTGGAACTGTTTCATTTTTTGGATCATGCTCTAAAATGAGTTTTCAATAAGGATGAAAGACGTGGATTTAGTCACATACATCATAGTAGGCCCCACAGTTAGGGGTCCCACCCACCTCAGTAGATCCGGGGTCTCACAATGGGTCGGATTTGGACCCACACAGACAAGGCCTGATCTGGTCCAACACTGAAGGCCCAAGGCTTGATCCTAACATGGGGCCTAGTGTTGTAGGCCAAAGCTAAGCCTGCATTTGGGCGGGCCTTGTCGGAAATTGATGTCCCTACTTACCATTGGAATGTTCTTCAGACGATCGGTGATTAAGTGGGCCACAGGTGGGAAAAAAAAAAAAAAAAAACATTTGCTCCCCCCAATCCAGATAGCCCGGCCCATTTGTTTTATGGGCCTCATAATCAGGCTCGGGCCCATCTAATGTGGCACGTGTACCCCAGATCCATACCATTCATCAGATGGGCCCCACTTGGTTTATGTGCAATGGTTCGTTAAAAAAACAGGCCGGTCCTACAAGTCGAATGTGGGCTATTGGTCAATTTCTGTTAGAATCCCTTTTGTTTTTTGGGCCACAAAATGTCTGCAGTAGGGCCCTGCAGACGAACGGCCTGATCTGTCTCACATGTGCCAATGTAGCACCTGCTGGGACGTACAGACATCACTGTACAGATGGACACTTAGTACCATTGCTCTTCTTCTTTCACCATCCATTGGCTGGTCCCCAATTGAATGGTTGGGATTGGTCTCAAACAGTGGTGATTGACCATTATAAACTTTTAGTGGGCCACAACAGTTTTGGATCAAGCTGATATTTTCTTTTCCCCTTCATGCAGATCTGTTTGACCTTATCAACAGGTTGGATGGCAAATAAATATTACTGTGGGCCCTAGGAAGTTTTTAATGGTGTGCGTTCAATCACCACTGGTTCCTATGGGGTGGTCCACCTGAGATTTGGATCTTCTTTATTTTTTGGGCTCATGCCCTAAAATGAGGTGGAAATAGGATGGATGGCATGGATATACAATACATACATCAAGGTGGGCCCCACAGGCAGGGGCCCGCCATGTTTGAGTGCACATAAAGAATAAGAATTGGGGATGGTGGGCCTATAAATTTTGGGCCTACGCCCGGCCTATTCAAAATTTGGGTTTTACTCAGACCAGTGGGCCCACTGCCAAACTTTAAAATAGGTGACTCGGCATGGCTTGTTCAGTCCTGAGTCGACTCACAACTCGCCCGTGGGTCATTTGTCCTACTGGGCCTAGTAGGAGGTTACTTTTCTGAGTGACTCGGATCGGACCGAGTTGCATCCAACTGGTCAGGCCCATCACCAATGTTCACAATCAAAACCCTAGTTTTGTTTCACTCAAGCAACCCAAGTAGGCCAAATAAAAGAAGGCCGTTCGATTGCTAGTGGCCCACCTAATTAGAAAGGTTGTGATTAATTTTTCATGAAAGCTTTCAGGTACAGTGTATCTTGTCACCTTTGATCAACACCTTAATAAGTCACGAGATTGTGTTATTTGTGACTAGTAGGTGAGGAAATTGTCCTACTAGCTGAGTGTGGGGCCCACTGAGGTGTTTGCATGGACATAAAGCTGCCAAGTGGGCAGTCACCACACCATGAAAATGTTATGCCCCAAAGAGTTAGTCATGTGAATTTGAAAGTTCAATGCGGCCTACCAGCTGATTGGGACCAGCCCAATTTTTGGGTCATCCCATTTTTTATAGAAGGGCGAGCCTAATAATGTCACACATGCCCTACGTTATTGATCGTAATCTGGAGCCATCTTAACTTAAAACTTTAGAATAAAAAAGGTGATCAGATCTCTCTATTCTCGTAGTGGTTAGGTGAATTATTGGATGTGCATAGTATATATTTGACTCTTGTGAAGGCTTCATATCATGTAGACTATTGGATCTTGTGGGCCCACCCCCTTGGACCATCTTTCATTACTTTATCATGAAAGCTTCAGTTACAGTGTATCTTGTCACCTTTGATAAAACGACTTAATAAGTAACAAGACTGTGTTTTTGTGACTTAGTAGGTGAGAAAATTCTCCAATTAGCTAAGTTTGGGGCCCACCGTGGTGTTTGCATGGACATAACCCCGTCAAGTAGGCAGTCACCCTGCCATGAAAATGTTATAGCCGAAAGATTAGTTGAATCCAAACATTAGATAGGCCACCATGTAAATTTAGTGGTTTCAGATAGATGTTAATTGCTTTCTATGGGGCGGCCCACCTACTGATTGGACCAGCCCATTTTTATAAAAAGACGAACCTGCTAGATGAGTTGAATGTCACACATACATTATAAGCCCCTCACACAGTTAGTTACATGCTTTTTTCACATCTATCATGCCATGTAACCTAAAGCTACTTGGTTTAGGATTTAGGGTTTAGCGTCTTACTTTATTGTCATTTTTGCATGATAGCCTTACCTGAGTATTAATTGTCTCGAACTTTGGACCGTAGTTGTTGAGCCTATTCAAAATTTGTCATTTTGCTTAGCCTTTGTTGACTAGGCTCAAAAATCATGTCTTGTCAAATACAATTCCTTATCTTAGTTTCATATTGAGAGAGAGAGAGAGAGAGAGAGAGAGAGAGGGGTACACACATTTATAATATATGCTAGTAATTTTAGGCCATTTTGCCTTTGTAATTAATTTTATAATTTTTCAATTTTAAGATTTGAAAAGATGTAAGAGAGATTTTGGATATGGGTCTAGATACATGAGACATTTTAAAGATGATGAGTCTTCAATTAAGCGTATTTTTGTCATTTAAAAAGGCTTAATTAAGTTGTATTATATTTTCTTGGTTTCAAAGGGTTACGTGCACACTCTCTCTCCATGATTCTATAGCCGCCTAGAACTATTGACCAGGCACTACCGCCACCGGTACCTGATGCTAACCTCACCTATGTACCTATCAGTACTGATTGAGTGCCAGTGGGGTGGAACTTTCATAAGGTACACGCCTCATCTTCACCCTAGAACCCAAGAATCACGACTATACAAGAAAACTTAGATGGGCCACATCATGGGAAACAGTCTGATAGTTATAATGGGATGTCCACCATTAGTTTTGTGTAAGGTCTATACTGATGTTTATATGTCATCCAATCCATTCATCTAATGTGCCTCATCGGGATGACAGTGGTACCTAAAAATCTGAATATTCCAAAACTCAAGTGAGCTAATACCATGAGGTTTTTTTTTTTTTTTTTTTTTTGTAAATTTAAAATGGTGGCCCACCTAAATGTTAAATCAGCGAGATTTTGGAGATTTTGGACAAACAAGGGGTGGTGTACCTGGTGGATGAAGTGAATTTCATGCATGTTAAATCATTTCCTCTCTAGAAAAAGTTACCCTCCCTATCTACCTTGGGCGGTAAGCAAGAGTAGCCTAGCAAGAGTAGCCTACTTTCCCTCTCCCTGATTCTCTGCACCTAATTTCTGTGTGTGTGTGTGTGTGTGAGAGAGAGAGAGAGAGAGAGAGAGAGAGAGAGTAGAGTAGGACAGTCCAATCCACTGGTCCAGATTGCATTGAGACACTTAGTCCAATCCATTGGTCTAGATTATTCATTAGGTCAAGGTATATTTCATGGACGCAGATTGGGTGCTACCTCCACCAGGACATAGCTAGAGACGGACGGTCTTAATAGGGTTTCCGTGGGGCCCACCATTATGTATGTGTTTTATCTATGCCGTCCATTCATTTTGATAGATCATTTTAGGGCATGAGCCTAACAAGGAGGCAGATGGAAGGCTTGAGTGGATCACACCGCAGGAAGCCGTGGTGACAATGATGCTCACCCTTGAAACTTTCCTAAGGCCCACGGTGATGTTTATTTTCCATTCAACATGTGCATAAGGTCACACAGACCTTGATGAAGGGAAAACATAAATATCAGCTTGAGCCAAAACTTCTATGCCCCCCTAGGTGTTCAATCCTCATTGTTTCCTTTGGTCTGGTCCACTTGAGCTTTCAATCTGTCTCCTTTTTGGGCTCATGACCTAAAATGATCTTTCAAAATGGATGAATGTCATGGGTAAAACACATACATAAAGGTGGGCCCACATAGCCAAGACCGTCCATCTCTAGCGGGGGGTAACGATCACCTGCACACTTCTCTCACAAGAACTCGTGAGCACTTTTTCATGGCTCATGGCATATGACGTGAGCCCAAAATCTGAGCCGTCTACATGATGAAGCACCCCAAGAAATCCCAGGGCCCATCTTTCAACTTGTTCTAGAACTTTGATGGGCCATGAAAGAAGGAAACCGCTTCCTCCCTTGATTTGCCTCTTGCTTTCTGCTACGGCCCACCAGAGTTTTGGATCCGGTTGAAAGATGGGCCTTTGGGATTTTTTTTGGCGTGTTGCATCACATGGATAGCTCAGATTTTGGGCTCACAACATGTGCATGCGATGAGCCATGAAAAAATGCCAACTAGTTTCTCGTGAGAGAAGTGCCCAAGTGATCATGTGCGCGCACGCACCATAGTAATTACCCCCCATAAATAAGTTGGTCTATAATTAATTGGACCACAAGTTACAATCTATCTATCTAGTGGATTACTTTCAACCTGTATAAATAAGTTGGTATATAATTAATTGGACCACAAGTTACAATCTATCTATCTAGTGGATTACTTTCAACCTGTTAAGTGCTTATGATATCCAATCCTCCTAATAAGTTGGCCCCACCAAGAGTATCACCTAGTGCCAAAATTAGCTTTATCCAATCATCAAGTGAGTCACATGATAGAAAACAATGTATAACCATTGATAAATAGCAAAATACAAATGTATTCCACTTGATCAATGGATGGGGGCATATGTTTGCATGAAGTGTTCCTCATGGTGGGGCCAATCTATCGAATGGGTTGGATGTACCATGCACTTAGCAAGTTAGAAGTTATCCACTAAGGGCCTGTTTTGGCAGCGGTAATAGATGGGATTAGGTGGTATGGAATTGCATTTGGTCTCGTGCCATTCCATCATTTGTTTGATAACCAAACAAAGGTTTGGATTAATTCTAGAATCACGTATTCCAATGCCAATGGTGGATTGGGCTGAATTTTTTGTGCATTTCAAATCCACCATAGTTGTAGGGCCCACATTGATGTGTGTATTTTATCAACGCCATCCATCCACACATGCCTTTTACAATAGTCATTCAAGCTGCATACGTGCACAGGCAACCAAAACTAGTTGTGAAATGTGGTCCTTTGATTGTAATCCTATGGTCCACCAAACATGAAATCCACGTGATACATTATATTTGCCAAGGGAATGATTTGATCCCAAGCATGTGAATGAATTAGGTTAATCCCATGGTATTGCCAGGTTTGTAATAAATGTTATAATCCCATCTAATATGATTCCATCCTATGGGATACCGCTGCCCAAACGGGCCCTAAGTCAACCATAACCCCATTTCATGTCACCTTATGAAAGACCTGGGGCCCATAAATCATCCCAATTCCATACGTAGGTGGGTCATAGCAAAGGGAGCAAAGTGGCACAGGATGCTCACCCTTATTTTCACTTGAGTCCACCTAAGTTGTGGGGCATCTTTATTTTTTGCATAACCATTCATCCAAGCCAGATGAAGGGTTTGGATGGCCTGGATTGCGTATATGTAATATAGGTGATAAGATCTAAAAGGATTCTCATGTCCATTAATTTAGAACATTCACTAGGACTAGAGAGCGTTTGAGGCTAGCATACAAATACCATGCTGACATGAGAAATTCTATCCATTTGATCAATGGCCTTTAATATAGACAATGAAAATTGCTTGAAATAGGTCCAATCACCAATTTACCTCCTACCGTCATAGATTGCTTATGATTCTAAGAGATCACTTTTGTTAGACAATTGTGACCATGACATTCATGTATAGAAAAAGGGATGGCTAAAAAAAAAATCAATCATAAATTGAATTATCTGATCAACGCAAGTTTCGCATGATAGTCCATGAAATGCAATTCAGATTGATTGATTGGACTATCAAAGTAAACCAAGGCAATTTGAGCATTGGAACTTACAGTGCTCTAAACATTGGAGCATTCTCTCCATCCAGTCCACCCATATGAACTATCCATTTAGTGGGCTACCTTGTAAATAGCCTTGCTTTTTGCCGATACATGGAAATTTTTACAAGGTAGCTCACAAAGTAGATAGCTAGGAATGATGGATTAGATAGGGATATTCCAATGTCCGGAGCACTATAAGTTAATAGTGCTCTAGTTGCATCTGTTTACTTGAGAGTCCAATCAATCAATTTGATTTATTCACCAAGTCTAAAACACATTTCATCTTTGATTAATGTGAAAACTTGCGCTGACCTGCAGATTAATCCATCTTTGATTTGGCCTCTCTTTTTTTTGCATGAACAAGTGCATATAACACTGTATGACTATTAATAAATAGAAAAAGTGTATAACCATTAATAAATAGAAAAGTCCAAGTGTGGTCTACTTGATCAGTGGATGGGGTAGATATCTACACAAAGTGTTTACCATGGCGGAGCCAATCTATTGAACGTGGACCATAATCCCCATCCCGCGAAATGAACTCCCATAACCTGTCTTTAAATAATCTTAAGCAAATGGGAAATGGATTTGGAGGTAAATGAATTGAGAGTAAATGGTTTTGCATAGTTCTGTTTGGATGAGAGTAAACAAAATACATTTGAAATCAAAATATTACGATTTGAATGAGAGTAAATGGGAGGAATTGGAATGCATTTGAAAATTTCAATATATTCGCATGAATATATGTGGTATCCCTAATCGGCTTTAACACCCTAACTTAGTGTACATATGTGATATTTAGTAGAATGATTGCAATAAGCTCATTGAAATGTATACTACAATAAAAAAAAAAAAAATGAGGATATTTCGAGCCTTAGGTAGGCCACAAACATAAGGATCACAAACAAGCAACTAGCGAACGTTTTTTAACCATACATTTAGATGCTTTGGATCATTGTTTTGGTGTGATTTTAGTTATGAAGCAAATATTTGAATTGTTGGGGAGCATCATTAGCGTGACACATGTATGGCGCACATGTGCGTAGTGGCACCTTTGTTTACATGAGAGAGGATTTCATTTACATGCATATTTACTCCCATTTCATTTCATTTAATTTACTCCCATTTACTTCCATCCAAACACACCCTAAATACCATTTACCTCCACTTACTTCAAATTCCACCCATTTACCTCCATTTACTCCTACCCAAACGGCCCCATAATCCCTTATTGAGAATTCATCCCATCAAAGAAAATAATTTATAGCCATTAATAAATATAAAAGTCCAAGTGTGGTCCACTTGATCAGTAGATGGGGCAGATATTTTCATGAAGTGTTTACCCATGGTGGAGGCATTCTATTGAATGGGTTGGATGTCTCATGCACTTGCAATTTAGAGGTTATCCACTGCATAGACCATAACCCTTCCAAACAGTTGGACGGAGACATAACCGGTCTTTAGATTACCTTACTAAGAATTTATCCCAAGTGATGTCTGCACAACATCCAATCCATCTATTGGATGTGTCATCTTATGAAACTCTTGGGGCCCATAAATCATTCCAATAATGTTGGCCCACAATGAAGTGCTATCTGTTTGATCAATGGCCTTTAACATAGACGATGAAGATTGCTTGCACAAAAATAGGTCCAACCAACAATTTACTTGCTACCATCATTGATGGTAAGAGATCACTTTGTTAGACAGTCGCAACCATCACATCCATCCATCGGAAAAAATGATGGCTATAATAAAAAGCCCAAATCAAAGATAAATTAGATAATAAAAAGCCCAAATCAAAGATAAATTAGATAATCTGGTCAGCACAAGTTTTTCGCATGATGAAATGTGCTCAGGACTTGGGGTGGACAATTCAGATTGATTAATTGGACTGCCAAAGTAAACCAATGCATCTAGAGCATTGGAACTTGTGCTCTAAGATGCATTGAGACACTTAGTCTAATACATTGGTCCAGATTATTCATTAGGTCAAGGTATATTTCATGGACGCAGATTGGGTTCTACCTCCACTAGGACATAGCTAGAGACGGACAGTCTTAGTAGGGTTTCCGTGGGGCCCACTATTATGTATGTGTTTTATCCATGCCGTCCATTCATTTTGATAGATCATTTTAGGGCATGAGCCTAACAAGGAGGCAGATGGAAGGCTTGAGTGGATCACACCACAGGAAGCCGTGGTGACAATGATGCTCACCATTGAAACTTTCCTAAGGCCCACGGTGATGTTTATTTTCCATTCAACATGTGCATAAGGTCACACAGGCCTTGATGAAGGGAAAACATAAATATCAGCTTGAACCAAAACTTCTATGCCCCCTAGGTGTTCAATCCTCATTGTTTACTTTGGTCTGGTCCACTTGAGCTTTCAATCTGTCTCCTTTTTGGGCTCATGACCTAAAATGATCTTTCAAAATGGATGAAAGTCATGGGTAAAACACATACATAAAGGTGGGCCCACATAGCCAAGACTGTCCATCTCTAGCGGGGGTAATGATTACCTGCACACTTCTCTCATGAGAACTCAGTGAGCACTTTTTCATGGCTCATGGCATATGACATGAGCCCAAAATCTGAGCCGTCCACATGATGCATCACCCCAAGAAACCCCAAGGCCCATCTTTCAACTTGTTCTAGAACTTTGATGGGCCATGAACTTGCAATTTAGAGGTTATCCACTGCATAGACCATAACCCTTCCAACCAGTTGGACTGAGACCTCTCTCTCTCTCTCTCTCTCTCTCTCTCTAACCCTTCCAACCCTTCCAACCAGTTGGACTGAGACATAACTGGTCTTTAGATAACCTTACTAAGAATTTATCCCAAGTGATGTGTGCACAACATCCAATCCATCTATTGGATGTGTCATCTTATGAAACTCTTGGGGCTCGTAAATCATTCCAATTTCAAACTTGGGTCATTGCAAAGGAAGAAACAAAGTGGGAGGGGACACTCACCCTAATTTTCACTAGGGTCCACTTGAGTTGTGGGGCATCTTGATTTTTTGCATGACCATTCATCCAACCCCGATGAAGGGTTTGGATGGCCTAGATTGCATATATGCAATACAGGTGATAAGATCTAAAAGGATTCTCATGAGTTATCATGAAAAATCCATAAGAAAATATTGTCCTCTCTCTATGCGCAGCCGCTGCTGCTAGTTGCTTTGGAGCACTTAAACAATTCAGTCCATTAATTTAGACGGTTCACTGGGGCTAGAGAATGTTGGCTGACAATGAAGTGCTATCTGTTTGATCAATGGCCTTTGACATAGACGATGAAGATTGCTTGCACAAAAATAGGTCCAACCAACAATTTACTTGCTACCATCATTGATTCTAATAGATCACTTTGTTAGACAGTCGTAACCATCACATGCATCCATCCGAAAAAATGATGGCAATAATAAAAAGCCCAAATCAAAGATAAATTAGATAATAAAAGGCCCAAATCAAAGATAAATTAGATACTCTGGTCAGCACAAGTTTTCGCATGATAGTTCATGAAATGTGCTCAGGACTTGGTGGACAATTCAGATTGATTAATTGGACTGTCAAAGTAAACCAATGCATCTAGAGCATTGGAACTTGTGCTCTAAGATGCATTGAGACACTTAGTCCAATCCATTGGTCCAGATTATTCATTAGGTCAAGGTATATTTCATGGATGCAGATTGGGTGCTACCTCCACTAGGACATAGCTAGAGACGGACGGTCTTAGTAGGGTTTCCGTGGGGCCCACCATTATGTATGTGTTTTATCCATGCTGTCCATTCATTTTGATAGATCATTTTAGGGCATGAGCCTAACAAGGAGGCAGATGGAAGGCTTGAGTGGATCACACCACAGGAAGCCGTGGTGACAATGATGCTCACCATTGAAACTTTCCTAAGGCCCACTTTCCTAAGGCCCACAGTGATGTTTATTTTCCATCCAACATGTTCAAAGGTCACACAGACCTTGATGAAGGGAAAACATAAATATCAGCTTGAACCAAAACTTCTATGCCCCCTAGGTGTTCAATCCTCATTGTTTCGTATGGTCTGGTCCACTTGAGCCTTCAATCTGTCTCCTTTTTGGGCTCATGACCTAAAATGATCTTTCAAAATGGATGAATGTCATGGGTAAAACACATACATAAAGGTGGGCCCACATAGCCAAGACCGTCCATCTCTAGCAGGGGGTAATCATCACCTGCACACTTCTCTCACGAGAACTCGTGAGCACTTTTTCATGGCTCATCGCATATGACGTGAGCCCAAAATATGAGCCGTCCACACCATGCAGCACCCCAAGAAACCCCAGGGCCTATCTTTCAACTTGTTTTAGAACTTTGATTGGCCATGAAAGAAGGAAACCGTTTCCACCCTTGATTTGCTTCTTGCTTTTTGCTACGGTCCCCCAAAGTTTTGGATTAGGTTGAAAAATGGGTCTTAGGGATTTTTTTGGTGTGTTGCATCACATGGACGGCTCAGATTTTGAGCTCACATCATGTGCATGCGATGAGTCATGAGAAAGTGCTCAAAATGCCCAAGTGATCATTCCTCCCTCTCTCTCTCTCTCTCTCTCTACACACACACACACACTCATGTACCATGGTAATTACCACCCATAAATAAGTTGGTCTATAATTGATTGGATCACAACTTGCAATCTATCTATCTAGTGGATTACTTTCAACCTGTTAAGTGCTTATGATATCCAATCCTCCTAATAAGTTGGCCCCACCAAGATGATCACCCACCTAGTGCAAAAATCAGCTTTATCCAATCATCAAGTGAGTCACACAATAGAAAATAGTGTATAACCATTGGTAAATAGCAAAATACAAATGTAGTTCACTTGATCAATGGATGGGGGCATATTATTGCATGAAGTGTTCCTCATGGTGGGGCCAATCTATTGAATGGGTTGGATGTACCATGCACTTAGCAAGTTAGAAGTTATCCACTAAGGGCCTGTTTGGGCAGCGGTAATAGATGGGATTAGGTGGTATGGAATTGTATTTGGTCCCATGCCATTCCAATATCCTTTGTTTGATAACCAAATGAAGGTTTGGATTAATTCTAGAATCACGTATTCCAATGCCAATGGTGGATTCGGCTGAATTTTTGGTGCATTTCAAATCCACCATAGTTGTGGGGCCCACATTGATGCGTGTATTTTATCAACGCCGTCCATCCACACATGCCTTTTGCAATAGCCATTCAAGCTGCATACGTGCACAGGCGACCAAAATCAGTTGTGAAGTGGTTCATTGATTGTAATCCCATGGTCCACCAAACGTGAAAACCACGTGATACAATGTATTTGCCAAGGGAATGATTTGATCCCAAGCATGGGAATAAATTAGGTTAATCCTATGGTATTGCCAGGTATGTGATAAATGTTATAATCCCATCTAATATCATTCCATCCTATAGGATACCGCTGCCCACACAGGCCCTAAGTCAACCATAACCCCATTTCATGTCACCTTATGAAAGACATGGGCCCATAAATCATCCCAATTCCATACGTAGGTGGGTCATAGCAAAGGGAACAAAGTGGCAGGGGATGCTCACCCTTATTTTCACTTGAGTCCACCTAAGTCGTGGGGCATCTTGATTTTTTTGCATAACCATTCATCCAACCTAGATGAAGGGTTTGGATGGCCTGGATTGCGTATAAGTAATATAGGTGATAAGATCTAAAAGGATTCTCATCTCCATTAATTTAGAACGTTCACTGGGACTAGAGAGCGTTTGAGGCTAGCATACAAATACCATGCTAACATGAGAAATTCTATCCATTTGATCAATGGCCTTTAATATAGACAATGAAAATAGGTCCAATCACCAATTTACCTCCTACCATCATAGATTGCTTATGATTCTAAGAGATCACTTTTGTTACACAATCGTGACCATCACATTCATGTATCAGAAAAAGGGATGGCTAAAAACAAAGAAAATCAATCATAAATTGAATAAGCTGATCAGCGCAAGTTTCGCATGATAGTCCATGAAATGCAATTCAGATTGATTGATTGGAGTATCAAAGGAAACCAATGCAATTTGAGCATTAGAACTTACAGTGCTCTAAACATTGGAGCATTCTCTCCATCCAGTCCACTCCTATGAACTATTTAGTGGGCTACCTTGTAAATAGCCTTGCTTTTTGCCGATACATGGAAATTTTTACAAGGTAGCTCAAAATAGATAGCTAGGAATGATGGATTAGATAGGGATATTCCAATGTCCGGGGCACTATAAGTTATAGTGCTCCAGTTGCATCTGTTTACTTGAGAGTCCAATCAAAGTTATAGTGCTCTAGTTGCATCTGTTTACTTGAGAGTCCAATCAATCAATTTGAATTATTCACTAAGTCTAAAACACATTTCACGGTTATAATGCGAAACTTGCGCTGACCTGCAGATTAATCCATCTTTGATTTGGCCTTCTTTTTTCTTTTTTTTTTGCATGACCAAGTGTATATAACACTGTATGACTATTAATAAACAGAAAACAGTGTATAACCATTAATAAATAAAAAAGTCCAAGTGTGGTCCACTTGATGAGTGGACGGGGCAGATATCTACACGAAGTGTTCCCCATGGCAGAGCTGATCTATTGAACTGTTTGTATGTCTCATGCACTATGCACTTAGCAAGTTAGCACTTACCCTGCGTTTCGGATATGAAGTCTCATTCGAAGCTTTAGACAAAGGTGCTATTGAGATATTGGGCTTTTATGGTATCTCGTACACATTCCGACAATTGGCCGAGCGAATAAGTAAACTTCAAAGTGGATCTGTTGTGCGAAGAGTGCGTTATGACCCCTGGCCGCCTGCCTGGTGGGGGTGGCTCCTCCGTTGTGGGTAGACGGGAAACCCAAATCTACAAACCCGAGGAAAGGCTGCACAGCAGTAGTAGGGGCGTTAAGACCCCCCCCCCCCCCCCCCAAAAAAAAAACAAAGTAACTCCCATAACCAGTCTTTAAATAATCTTAAGTAAATGAAAAATGGATTTAGAGGTAAATGAATTGAGAGTAAATGGCTTTGCATAGTTCCGTTTGAATAGGAGTAAATGAAATACATTTGAAATAAAAATATTACGTTTGAATGGGAGTAAATGGGAGGAATTAAAATGCATTTTAAAATTTCAATATATTCACGTGAATATATGTGGTATCCCTAGTCAGCTTTAACATCCTAACTTAGTGTACATATGTATTATTTAACAGAATGATTGCAATAAGCTCATTGAAATGTATATTATAGTAAAACAAAATGAGGATATTTCAAGCCTTAGGTAGGCCACAAACATAAGGATCACAAACAAGCAACTTGGGAACTTTTTTTTAACCATCCATTTAGATGGTTTGGATCATTCTTTTGGTGTGATTTTACTTATGTAGCAAATATTTGAATTGTTGGGGAGTATCATTAGCGTGACACATGTATGGCGCACATGTGCGTAGCGGCACCTTTGTTTACATGAGAGAGGACTTCACTTACATGCATATTTACTCCCATTTCATTTCATTTACTTCCATCCAAACACACCCTAAATACCATTTACTTCAAATTCCACCCATTTACCTCCATCTACTCATATCCGAAGGGCCCCTTAATCCCTTATTGAGAATTCATCCCACCAAAGAAAATAATGTATAGCCATTGATAAATATAAAAATGGGCAGATATTTCCATGAAGTGTTTACCCATGGTTGAGGCATTCTATTGAATGGGTTGGATGTCTCATGCACTTGTAATTTAGAGGTTATCCACTGCATGGACCATAACCCTTACAACTGACTGAGGCCTCTTTCTCTCTACCCACACACACACACACACACACACACACACACACACACACACGCATAGAGAGATCCCATAACCGGTCTTTAGATAACCTTATTGAGAATTCATCCCACGTTATGTGTGCACAACATCCAATCCATCTATTGGATGTGTCATCTTATGAAACTCTTAGGGCCCATAAATCATTCCAATTTCAAACTTGGGTCACTGGAAGGGAAACAAAGTGGGAGGGGACACTCACCCTTATTTTCACTGGGGTCCACCTGAGTTGTGGGGCGCGCATCTTTATTTTTTGCATGATCATTCATCCAACCCAGATGAAGGGTTTGGATGGCCTAGATTGCATATATGCAATACAGGTGATAAGATCTAAAAGGATTCTCATGAGTTCTCATGAAAAATCCGTAGGAGAATATTTTCCTCTCTATGCGCAGCCGCTGCTGCTAGTTGCTTTGGAGCACTAAAACAATTCAGTCCATTAATTAGACGGTTCACTGGGGCTAGAGAATGTTGGCTGACACGAGAAATGCTATCCGTTTGATCAATGGCCTTTAACATAGACGATTAAGATTGCTTGCACAAAAATAGGTCCAACCAACAATTTACTTGCTACCATCATTGATGGTAAGAGATCACTTTGTTAGACAGTCGCAACCATCACATCCATCCATTCGGAAAAATTGATGGCTATATTAAAAGGCCCAAATCACAGATAAATTAGATAATCTGGCCAAGAAAAATTGATGGCTATAATAAAAAGCCCAAATCAAAGATAGATTAGATAATCTGGCCAACACAAGTTTCGCATGACAGTTCATGAAATGTGCTCAGGACTGGGTGGACAATTCAGATTGATCAATTGGACTGTCAAAGTAAACCAATGCATCTAGAGCACTGGAACTTACAGTGCTATGAACAGTGGAGCATTTCTCTCCGTCCAGGCTATCAGTCTAACCATCCATTTCGTGAGCTACCTTGTAAATACTTATTTTAGAATACATGAATTTCTTTACAAGGTAGCCCACGAAATGATGGACTAGATAGAGAGAGATGCTCCATTGTTCAGAGCACCTTAAGTTGCCATCCTCTAGTTGCATCGGTTTGCCTGACAGTCCAATCAGCCAATCTGAATTGTTCACTAAGTCCACAACATATTTCGAGGTTATAATGCCAAACTTGCGCTGACCAAATTATCCAATTCATCTTTGATTTGGCCTTCTTTTCTTTCTTTTTCTTTTTGTGTGAATTGAGTACTATTCTTGCATGGACTTAGAGACAGATGGTCCCATTATGGCGCTGGGGATACCACCATAATATATATGTTTTATACATGTCGGAAAAGAAGTCAGATCGAAGGCTCAAGTGGACCATACCACACAAAAGCAGCGAGGATTAATGAAATCATACCGTTGAAATCCCCACTCGGGTGGCCACAGAAGTGTTGGATCAAGCTGATATTTATGTCACACAGATCCATAGCTCAAGTGGTAGCCTGAGTGAACATAACCTGGTTTCAACACTGAGGTCTTTTGGCATTCCATTCTCAAGTGGAGTGTGTATACTACCTTGTTAACCCAAAAAAAAACAAAAAACTGATATTTATGTTTTCCCGTCTATGTGACCTTATGAACAGGTTGGATGGCAAATAAACATTACAGTGGGCCCTTGAAAATTTTCAACCGTAGGAGTTCAATACCCATTGCTTCTTGTAGTGTGGTCCATTTGAGCCTTCAATCTTCCTTCTTTTTGGGCTTAGGCCGTAAGATGATCTGTCAAAATAGATAAATGGCTTGGATAAAACATATACATCATGGTGGGCCCCACAGAGCCCCTTGACAATACTGTCTGTTTCTAGCCCCTTTTTTCTACAGCCACCCCTTTTGCAGTACATGGATGGATGGCTATGATCACTTGACAAAAGTGATTCAATCCATGAAAGTCCCTAAATGCCACTGATTAAATGATTAATGAATTGTCAGATCAGCATGATTGGACTGTGGAAATGTCCTAGTACAACTAGAAGCACTGTAGCTTATAGTGCTCAGAGAGATGAGAGATGACGCAGGGAGGACGTGGTAGGTCGATCATCGTCTCCCTAACCAATAGTTTCTCGAATCCACGAGAGGAAATAAAAGATAAAAGAGGAAATTAATTATGAATAATTGCTTTATTGATAATTGAATGAATAAAAAATGAAATTACAATGCATATAAATAGGAAACTAAACCCTAGGTAAAGTATCAAACTCCAACTCCAACGCCTAGAAGACGCAACTTACTATAAATAGTAAACTTAATATTTATAGAAGTCGTTCAATCCTACTAGAACTCTTGGTTTTCGGCCAAAAATAGAAAGTTATCAAATGGGCCCAACCAAGTTATTCTACTAAAAATTCTAACCCCTTTCTATGTTAGGCACTAACTTTAAAACCCTACAGATCTAAAGTTATGATCGAATTAAAACTTACTATAAATAGTAAAATTGAAAATAAACTAGCCTAATGACCGTCAATATGGTTGAATCTCGCGATTCCGACATGGGTAACCCAGCATAGCGGGGTTGGTTGGCTAAAGTAGCTCGAGCTACCCCAAATTGATATATTATGTCCCGAAACTCATTCCGAATTGCGAGATACGACCGGTTTACGGTCCTGACGGTCCGAATCACTTTCAACCCCGACCAGTCTTCTTTTGGTCCATCTGGGCCATGAAATAATCAGCGACCCATTCTACATCAAGAGAGCACCAGTGCATTTCATGCACATGTACACACATGCATATACATTACACGCGTGTATATACTGAGGCACGATAACATGGTACTGTGTGGGGCCCAAGTGATGTGTGGAGTCCAAAATATCAGGATGAAAAACCTCCTGTTGTACATTGTTTTCGATGGTGTGGCCCACCTGATTTTTGGATTTGCCTGATTTTTCTAGTGGGAGCACATCATGTAGGGTCTCACCTATTGGACCGATTAGATGTCACCCACACTAGCTCATATAAAAGTAGTATATTTTGTGTCAACTTCTAACTAATCTTAGTAGGATGTTAGGTGAGCTATGCTAAGTCCAATATGCATGTACAAGTCAGCTAATGCACAGGCCTCCACATATGCCAACGTGGCATATGCAAGTGAAATAATCAAGCCATCCATCATATGGACCTCACCCAGCAGATGCTCCTGCGAAATGATAAAGGTGGTCCACTCATAGGTGAACCATTATATTAGAAATAAATGGACAGGTTAGAATTTTGGCTGATTTTTTTACAACCATACATTTCTTTAGATAATTGTGGACAACCTGACTAGTGGACCAACCTGATTCTTGGGATAGGAATCTACATGGTAGTACCCTTCTGATGGATTGCTTGAATATTTCATCTGCTTGCAATGTTGGCATATTGTACGGGCGTGTGGGCTTACCAAAGCTACATTGATCATTTTCATTACTTCATACGACAAGATGGATACTATAAGACCCAACTGACCCAAACCATCGATAACCTTGGATGCCATGGCTCACCCATGACTTGGGTGAGTCGACCCAACTCCCCTTAGGGCTGAACAGTCCATCCGAGCCACTGAGTTATTGAAAAAAAACAATCAAAATTATTACACACACACACACAATCCGGGGCTGTTTGGACCAAGAAATGGAAAATTCAATGATTTTTCCCCAGAAAAATGTAGGGCCCACTCGCCATGTCAGCTTTGCACCTTTTGAGGAATTGAAAACAAACAAAAAAAAATAAAATAATGGGCCTCAAGGTAGCTCTGATAGAGGGTCGCTATAGCCTAATGTGCCTCTAGATAAAGCCAATCAGTGCTACTCTACTAGTGTTACTGCCACACCACCCCTTTGCAGGTTTGACGGTACTATGTTCACTACATTATATATATTTGGTTGCACACACAATGGCCTCATTACTATGTATTATTTAAGCTGCCCCATTTGAATTTCCACCTCCCACTATCATTTATATTTTCTACCGTTGCTTTGAAAGTCACTGATCAGATAGTTGGATCACTTGACCAACGTAGTTCTCAAACCATTTTCGATCCACATTGGGAGCCACTAGATGGATGGTCCAAACCGTAGTATGTCCCTCGATCACTTGATTCTATTTTCATGAATCATTGCTTGTACCAAAATTCATACGGACCAGATAAAAGGTGCAAATTGAGTCATGTGGCACAAAAGATATTTGAGAAGTGGCTCTGGCACGCCCGCAAGCCTCGCACGTGTTCAGCGAAACCACCACCCATGAAAGAGATTATGCATGAAAATTTCTCTTCCTTCTTTTTTCAGTGGCCCACCAAAGCCTTATTTTAAGGTACAACATGGAGTAGGTTGGAAGTAGCAATCAGCTTACGAAGTCCTCTTATTTTTTTACTCTTACATTACCTCTTAAGCAATCATTTCCCTCTGCGATGTTTGCAGAAGTGCTACGACTAGCGATGGCATACATATGCCAGCTTTTCGCCATTCATCAGGTGGGGACCACCATGTACATTGCCTGGCCCAAAAAACCAGTATCTTCTACTCATCAGGTGGAAATGGACGGTCTAGGTTCGATATACACGTTTGAATCTGCTTGATATACACGGCCAGATGTTTGTGGTGGTCTCAATCGATGGGTGGCTTGGTGTTGAGGTGATGACGTCTCCTGATGGGAGATGTGTGGGCGTTATCAACAAGGCAAGATGTGTAGTCCTAATCACCGACTGACTGTTGTTATGACTTGCATCCTCACCTTCGTCCCAAGCTCCAATGACTCCAAGCTAATACCTTTGAAAATAGCCCTATAATCAACCCACATTTTAAAATCGAGAAATCATCCTCAACATATATTTACTATTAGAACGTCAAATCATTTCAAGCTTTCGACAGCTTTGTCACCGACTACAAATGATGAGAGAAACTACATATCACAGTCCCGTGCTATATTGCACTCAATAACATAATGTATATACATGGCCAGATATTTTACAAGCAATTAGTATATTAAATAGGCATACATGCAAAATTCAGGACAGGTGTATTGGATGTGAAATGGGTTTTACATTACTTGAAGAATACTGAAGATGGTATGTTAGCTTTTGACAAGAATAATTAAAAAAAAAAAGGCAATGTTGCTGATTATGTGGATGCTGATTTTACAGGAGATTTGAACCGAAGAATACCTACTATGGGTTATGTGTTCACTCTTCCAAGCGATAATTGCTCCATTTGTTTACACCCTGTATGCTACAACTTAATTCAATGCTTAAGAAGCTGCCATGTGTCAACATTATTGTACGGACTATCAAAACGAAATATTCGCAAATTGACATAAGGAGATTCTGATGATAGAGAGACATCTTAATCAGGGACACGCATCACACATCAAGTAGACCAGGAGGCCCGAGTGGATAATGTACCCGTGACTGAACTCTAGAGATGATCATTCTCTAGTGACACATGGCTGAAGGAGATATGACGTGTGTAAAGCTTCTAGTAGAATGTGCAAGCTAGAAAAAATGCTAAGGCAGTGATTAATATAATTAACAAATGTCAAGGCATGAGTGGTTGTGCACATCAAAAGATAATTGGCTATGCAAAAGAAAATAAAAGCCATATTGAATAAAGAATATAATAAGTTATGGTGCATAAAGAATACCCAATTTCTAGAAGGACCACATGACTTGATCACAAATTAGAATCATAGTAGGCCAAGACTACTAGTTGATTAATCCCATAAGCTAAGGAAATAATACAAAAAGTCACCGCATATCCAAACTTATAAAAGCAACAGAGAATGAAGAGCTTTAGGTCCTCATTAATCCAAACACATACATCTTATTCAACACAAGGTGGCCTATATATCTTTTTTATCCTCATGGACGGCTAATTATCTTAGTTTAGCTTAGCTTAGCTTTTCTATTATGTCAAGCACAATATTGCAGCAGGTCTAGATCAATTAGCATAATTTTAGTTTAGTTTTCATTCACTTCTGTTCAGAGTACCGCTAAAGCAAATTTGGATTGATTTAGCTCATCATCCATGACCTTGTCGTCGAATAACAAATTCCTAAGTTTTTACTTAGCGATTTCCTCATGCCATGACTAGTTAGTCAAATTATAACCATCTCATAATCGCCAAGGTTCATATGACCGTCAATAATCAACATTTGCTTCACCTACTCGAATTGCCACTACTAAGGTTTCTTCTCTCTCTTTTTATTTACTTGTTAATTATACTACATTCTTTATCGATTCAATAAAATTGACACATGGCTTTGTTTCTTGTTTTTGAGTATATTGTATTACTGATAACCAATGCAAACTATAATCATCATAACAAAAAGTCATTGCTTCCAAAGAAAAAATAACTCATATAGAAGAATTACCCTTCCCTTCATAAATGGCTTGATTCCTTGTAATTATTGGCTGGGTAGATGGCGGATCTTCTCATATCTTGTCTTAATCTATTTGTTTCGGTGCTTGTGGTTATAAGGTGTTTAGTTCAATTCGAGTTGTATTTGGCTCTAGCACGCTCGACACATACATATGTGTAACACACGCGATCAAATATAGGCCAATCACTACACATGTGCTTGTGTATCCGAATTGAAGTCAATGTACTATCTATCACTGAGACAGTACGTGGTTACTGCAAAAGCTATGAAAGAAATTTTATGGCTAAAAGGCCTGCTTAGTGAACTTGGTTTAAAACACAAAAAGATTTATGACTATTGTGATAACTAATATGCTTTTCATTTGACTAAAAATCAAATCTACCGTATGAGGTCAAAACACATAGATGTATAGTATTATTATATTTGAGAGAGTATCTTTGAAGGTGTGGTGCCCTTAATGAAGATTTACACCCACGATAATGTAGTAGATATGTTGGTGAAGCCTGTTGTAAGGGAGAAGTTATTTTTAGCTAGGGACTTCTTTTGGGCTTGATGTTATGTAGTGATTGGTGGCGTTTGGTCAATTGTTATTAAAAGGCTTTTTTACATTATAAGAGAAACTAATTTCAAGTGGGAAAATGTTAATGTAGTGATGTCTTCTGGTAGGAGATGTTTAGATGTCGCCAACCAAGAGACTCTCTCTCTCTCTCTCTCTCTCTCTCACAGTTATGTATGACTTCGTGCATATGTACATAAAAGCAAGGTGAGGCCTAGTTTTTCTAGGCTTTATACAAAGTTTTCTCTTATGGGTGTTGTTTATATCAAATAACATAGGTAGACAGAGGATGTGTCTTCTAGGGTATTTCTCGGTGAGAGATTTTTTGTGCAGTGAAAGAATGAGAGAGAGAGAGAGAGAGAGAGAGGTAAGTATTGTTTTTCTATTTTCTATTCTTTTTAGTGAAGAAGAAAGTTTGTGTTACCACGTTGTGGATGTCGGCAAATTACCGAATCACGTAAATATTTGTCTCTTGTTTTTTGCCTTTTGGTTTTGTTATAGCTTTTTTTCTGTGATTTTGTGTCACTTGCATCAAATGTGTGAGGGTGATTTTCCCCCAACAGCTTGAATCCCTCGAACACACGACACATTAGTTGGCATTAACATATGCTTTGTGAATTCTATCTTCAATCTTTTTATCATGTGGTCAAAACCTAAATTGGGTCTTCAATTATCATGTGGTCAAAGCCCAAATTGCCTGCCTTGGATTGCCAAAGCCACCTTGGGTGTAGGACTCGACAAGTCAGACTGACTCAGGATTTCAGGACTCACTTGGTCATGAGCCAAGTCACCACTCTATCAATTACGACATGTTTTCATTGCCAACTCATGGTGCTACACTCCAATCCATAACTCAAGTGGTTGACTGAGTGAAGATAACGTAGTTTCAACATTGAGGTCTTAGTATCAATTCCCAAGTTGGCTAAAATTGAGGTGTGACTAACAGTGGGGGTAGGTGTACTAATAGTTGAGTGTGTGTACTAGCCCTCAAAAAAAAAAAAAAAAAAAGGTGACTCAACAAAATTTATAGCTGAATCAGTTGGGTGAAGATACCCTCCACGTTTTCTACTCTAGATCGAGCAATCTAAAAATTGGACCATTGTGATCTGGGAATGGAGCAACAATAATCCCAATTTGGGGTGTGATCTCAATGACTTCAGTCAAACCTCTCTTTGTAGGTTCAGTTTGACTGTACTTCTAAAGGTGGGTGGAGTTGAGTCAACTCGACAAGATTTACAGCATAATCACTGAGAAACTCAGGTGTGACTTGGTCCCAAATCACTGTGATGCACTGACCTGACTGGCTAACTTGGTAGACTCTATGGAGACGCCGATTGCCTGCAAGAGCCTTTTGCAGAAACTTCCTATTATTGGGAGGCTAGGAGGGGCTCACCGTGATGTTTGTGAGTAATCCACACCCAGTCCATCCTCTTATCCAGATCATGTTAAGGGATGGGCCCAAAATTGAGGCAGATCCAAAATTCAAGCGGGCCACACTACACGAAAAAGTGGGTAGAGAAATGCCTACTATTGAAATCTCCCTAAGTCCACCGTGATGTTTATATGCCATCCATGCCGTTCATAAGGCCATTCCTATTGGATGTACTGAAAACACAAAAATATTAGCCTGATCCAAAACTTCTATAGCCCCATGAATGTTTTAATGGTGGACGTTCAATCCTCATTATTTCATGTCATGCGGCCAACTTGAGTTTTGGATCTGCTTCATTTTTAGGCCCATGCCCTGACATGATCCAGAGAAAGGGATGGACAGTATGGATTTCTCACAAGCATCATGGTGGGCCCCACTTAGCTTCCATTGATCACACATGGTGATCACATCATCACTTACCATTTCCGCTACCATGCTACTTATGCAGGTCATCTGAACCATGAAGACGATGGGCCCCACCATGAAGATCACAATTCAAGAAAATTAGGCTTATTCACTCACTAGGTGGGCCGCATCCCTCAGATATAGATTAATTCCAATGATGTGACCCACCTAATTAGTAGGACCTGATTTTTGTGCCAGGTGATCTACGATTTTCATGCTACAGATGTCCTGTTAAAAAAAAAAAAAAAAAAAACCACAGCTGCAAATTTGGTAGGCTTCCACTAGGCTATGGTATGGCCAAAAATGAGCTGTATCCATGACTAAAGTGGGCCACACCATCTGAAACTATGGGAAATCATTGCCTAAAATATTTAAAAGCACTTGGTGGGACCCACTTGAGTTTTTGAATGCATGACCACTCATCCAAGTGAGACATACACAATGGCTGAGTAGAATGTCTTAAACCACTTCTCACTGGGCCCTGTATACAATCATAACGGGTTTCAACTTGGGTTCTCAATTGTTGTCTGTGGTGTGGCCTACCTAAGTTATGGATTGACCTGATTTCAAGTCCATGGTCCACAATAAAAGGATGCATTTGATTAATGGTGTGGATGTCTTGACACACATCATGGTGGGGCCCACGGAGCTTGACCTCATGGGAAGCTACCACAAGGCCAACCTCATTGTACCTTTCCGTATTTCTCCCAATTGTTTCCTTTAGTGTGGTCCACCTGAATGACAAGCAAGTATGATTTTTGAGCCTTAAGCCTAACAGTGGATAACGTAATTGTTGGCTGGAGTGGATTATGCATACACATCATGGTAGCACCTCTACCATTTTGCTTCCCTTGGTGCAGTCCACCTAAATCACATGGATGTGATTGATTTTTGGGCCTTGGACCTAATAATAGCTAACACATCTGATGGTCAAAGTATATTGCAAAAACACATTATGGTGGGCTCACCCGAGCCAAAAGCTAACCACCCTTCACTGGCACCAATGTGTGTGTGTGTGTGTGTGTGTAAGGCACTATTCCCTCGTGTCTCGCCTGCTAACCCAGCTGGAAGATGCTTAGGCATTTCAATAGCAGGTCTCCGGTTCAAGTGCTAAGGAGACACACTAACTCCACTGGTGGGTGGGTGAATCATGCAAATAATTGTGTGGGTGTGTTGCCCAACTAACAGGGTGAGTGCGTTGCTCAACTAATAGGGTGAGTGCGGTGCATGACTAACAACAAAAAAAAAAAAAAAAAACAAAAAAAAAAAGTGCACTATGCACACCATGCATTTGATGGGTCCCCTATTGGTTATAGGATATCTCAAAAATAAACTGTATCAGAAACTTAAATGGGCCATAACAACTGAAAGAGTGTAAAATTATGCCTACAACATCTAAAATCATGACTTGTTGGGGTCTACCTGAGTTTTATAAATGGTTGAAAATTCCTATAAATGACCATAAAGGTTTCAATGGGAGGATATCCACTCTTAATTGTTGTCTATGGTGTGGCCCACTCAAGTCATGGATTGGCCTGAGTTTTTGGCCCATGGCCCACCACAAAATGTTGCATCTAATTGATGGTGTGGATGCACATCATTCATCACAGTGGGCCCCACACAGCTAGACCTCATAGGAATTTCCCATGAGGTCGATCGCATAGTACTTATATATATATATATATATTCCAACTTATTTTAGACTTTCGATTGTGTCATTCATTTCCTTCTAGGCCAGCCTTCTGATGCCTTTTTACCTCAATTAGGTCCGGCCAGGGGTTAGGTGACCATGGCTGAGCTAGGCCAAGCCTGGGCCACCCTAGGCGGCCCTTTGCCACCCTGGTAAACCACTGCTCGGCCGTACACCCAAATGCTACCTTAAAGGGAATTGGGGGCACAACAGTTTTTTAGTGGATGAAAAGGTGTGCACTGGTCAAAAGTAGTTGGGAGAAGTTGTGTCAGTTAAAGGGCCTGCCACCATTTTTTTTTTTTTTTTTTTTCAGTTAAGAACAACCCCTAGAGAGAGGTTGTGTTACATCACTGGGGTCCATTGATGGACCCGAATCTCACCCACTCATAATAAATGTGGGGAAATCACCTCTCAGAAATGAAGGGCATTGATGAGATGGGTCACCTTGGATTCCTTTTCTTATGCCCCCCTAGGGTTAGGTATCCCACATAGTTGTTGAGAATAACAATCAATCAAAAGTAAGGAAACAGGAGTCTTCCCACCACACCAATGAATGACCAGAATGATATCCGAGCCATCGATCGGGTGGAGCCGATCGTTTGTAACCGCCCACTTATGGCATACGCATGTGACCCACGCGATGAGCAAACGGATGCGTATTTTGGGCCGAGGCATCTCCTCAGATGGACCCACGAAATGAACAATCCCGATCTCGCACACGAGTCCCACATTGGCACATGTGCCACTAAGGAAACCCTCAATTGGAATAGCAATAGACCACAATGTTTTTTTTGTTAGTCACCCTCTAATGTTAGTCACCCTCTAATGTTAGCCACCCCATGTTGGGATTCGATACCTTGACCTTGGTGTTGAGACGAGGTTATCTTCACTCAGTCTACCACTGTCCCAAAGGTATAGGTGTCAATAGACCACTTATTAGGACTCTTTTGTCTTAAAGGATACCTACCACTTGGGTCACATTTTAGTGGAGCCATCGATCGGGATAGTTTGTAACTATCCACCTATATCATGCACATACGACCCGTAAAATGAGTGAATGGATGCATATTTCGGGCTAAGGCATCTTCTCGGATTGACCCACGAAATGAACGATCCCGATCTCGCACACGGGTCCCACATTAGCACATTTGCCACTAAGGAAACCCTCAATTGGGATGGAATAGACAATTTATTAGGACTCTTTTGTCTTCAAGAATACCTACCAATTGGGTCACCTTTTAGTGGGCCCAAAGCCCACTCCACTTGGATTCTCCTTCCTACCCCATTTTCTCCTTTTGATGAAGACATCTAACTACCTACCCCCTCTCAAGATTCCATTGAAAAATGCCCCCCACTTTTTTTTAACATTTCATCCTCCTTTTAAGGATTCTTCGAGAAAACCAACTCATCAGATGCTTACAAGGGGATGGCATTTTCCAGAGGTAAAACTTTGATACTCTGACATATATGATGGATGATACACAGGCGCTTAGAAATCATTTATTTTGGAATGCAATTAATTTAAATTAAACTCACCAAATTATGGATCCCGGTTCAGATCTATCACAAATAAAAATTTATAACGATCTGATCAGTGGACGTTTACTGGACGGTTGGATTGAAAAATATCCAAGTCCTTTTTCGACAAACAAGAATCCTCCAATCAGAAGTTCGGATTATTAAACCAATCTGATTTTGGGTTCATACATGCCACGTGTACAGTTTATGAGTAGCTGTGTATGAAGCATCAGATGCAGGCAGAGTATCAAAATAGCCCCCTGTATTTTTTAAGGGAGATCTTTGATACTCTGGAGGGTGTGATGGGTGATACACGTGCACTCAGAAATCGTGTACAATCTATATGGTTAATTTAAATTGAACCGACCTAATTATGAATCCCAGTTCAGGTCTATTAAAAATAAAAAATTTATACTTATTTGATCATACAACCATCAGATTGGTCGACATTTACTGGACGGTTGTAATGAGAACAATCCAACGGTCTGATTTCGTAAAACAAGTGTCCGCTAATCAGAGGTTGGAATTGTTAAAACAATCTGATTTTTAGACTTTTGACTAACTCACAGTGGGTTTCACAATTTTAGCGGTTCTATTTGAGTTAAAATATGGCATGTGTACAATTTTCGAGTGCATGTGTATCAAGCATGACATGCGGCCAGAGTATCAAATAACTGGGCCTTTTTTCTTTTTTTTTTTCCAACCCACAGATTGGCTTGTATTGGCGAGCTTTTGTGCAGTCGCTATCATTTAAGGACAGAAAATGAGATGCCCACTCCTTAGATTTTGCTAAAAATGGAATGGTATGTGTATTCGCGCGCTTGAGATAGACTTAAAAGGCGCAAAAGAAAATGATTCGACTCGGGCATCTAGCCTGGCTGGGTTGACTCAGAGACTCAATGGTGATGTTGCTTGGCTCAACTTGTATTTGATGGTTAAATTGAAATCGTTTAATAATATTGACAAATCAGCCATCACTGAGTTGTAGTCCTTTCCATTACGCGCGTTGGAACACGTTGATTGTCTGCTTGGATGATCCAAGCCGTCCATTAGGTTTATCATGTTTTTCATGACCTACAACTTGAAAATCAACTTGAACAGATTATTCAATCCATCAATGATTCACCTTTTTTTTTTTTTTTTTTTTTGTAGCCATTGGGTTTCCAATCCATGGATAGGGTGGTTAGGATTCTCTGAAAATATGAATTCTTTAGAAACATAAGCAATCTATGAATAGCCACAACAAAATAGATGGCTCAATAGTTGGTCATGCCTTTTTTCATAAATGATCTTGATTGTCCATTCTATAGATTAGTCAATTAGGCCTTTTTTCATAAATGATCTTAATTGTCCATTCTATAGATTGTTGATCATATGGTTAGAACCCTTCAATCCAAAATTTTGTACATCGTACCTTAAGAAATGCCTACTAGACAATGAAACTAAGGATCTACTTGGATTATCAATTATCAAAGTAATGTAAAATAAAAGCGTTATCATGAACAATTTTCCACCACTAAACTAAACACGAAAAACATTATCAGATGTTGATGTTTTCAAGTCATTATACATTTTCATAGAATTATTGTGGAAATCTCAAATCCAAACAACGACATTATTGTATGAATATAATAATTCGATATTAAAATAATGAAATAATACTATTGTTATGATTTTACCATTGATCAATATAACATGGGAATCAATCGTCAAATACAAATGTCATCAGAAGTTTGGCATCTGGCAAAGGAGTATGTAATAATTGCACTTTTCCTTTAGGGCCAGTTTTAGACAAAAGAAAATCACCGTAAATGGTGCTAAATGCCTTATTATAATATTCGCGAAGAGTTTGAAAAGAGAGTAGCACCCTTTGTATTTTTGAAGCTTTTTTCACTAACATCCTATCATCTATCTACAAATGGCCCCAAGATTGAGAGGATAGGATTATTTATTTCGAAGATATTTCATTCGTGGTACATTCATGATAGACCTAAATAAACCAACAGTTCAGATTAAAAACCATGTGGCCCAATTACACCCACTGAAAATCAAAGCATACTATGTCGATCCTCAATCAAGGACCATATAATTACCTGTAGCGGAGACTAATGGGTAAAGAAAGTCATAATTACTATGATTTTACATACCTTAGACGTATGTTTCACTCCAATGTAATATGCTTTGCATCTTTAGTTGAGATCTTGACCAATCGAGTTAATTAGGCCGAGTTTTGAATTGACTCATTGAGATAAGGTATTATGCATGTATAATTGTATATGCCCTACCCCAAAATTAGACTACAGCTATGGATTGATGATTCATTTAACTCATGCTCAACTCATTGAGGTTGACTCACCACCACGGATCACCCCAGTTCACCCGTGACTCGGAGCGAATCCTCTAAATTCACTACTAACTTGTGCAAGTTGCAACTAGACTTGAGCTCGAACATCTCCAATGAGTGGCTGAGAATACATTAAAGAAAACAAAAGAAACACATGAACAAACCAAGCAGATGGTTAGGGACCATGATCAACGCTCCATATTCAACCCACTCGATTAGCTTATGTGATGGGCAAACTGACCATTTTTTTATAGCACGGGCATATTTTAAGTGCACAATGCTTGATGAACGGCCAGATCTTGCTCACACGTGCCATGTTGGCTCATGTGGTGCAAAGCCCTTGTGTCCATCTCATGCGAGCAAGTGCACTTAGGCCTTCCAGATTGCCCCCTCTGCGGTACCATGGTCCTTTCAGAGAGTAGCTTTCACCTCCCACCTTTTGGGCCCACAACGGCCATAGAATCCACGGTATTTTCATTAGACAGGACACCCAATATCTGATCCTCGGCCGAGGATATACACAGCATTCTTGGTTTTTTTTTTTTCACATTGGCCCACTCATATAGACGCCATTGATGGACCATTCCATCAGAAAACATCCAGATTGGAAGAACCTGGTCATGGATTCATTGGTACCTTTTTCCAGTTGTTGTGGACGGTCCATTGTTTCTTTCATTCTTAACCGTATAATTTAAGTCCATTAATTTAACGGTTAGGATTGATTTTATGAAAGAAATTTTGATTTTCTGTTCCATCCATTGCTGGGCCCATCATATTAACAATATGGATCAGCCAACCATGGCCCCTACTCGGAAAATTGAGGGCCCACTTAAAATATACCCTATCCTCGGTGTCGAGGATTGTACAGAATATCACCGAAACCCAATGCATAACAACGTCCATAACGTCTCAACCGTTCAGCTCGAAAATCAAGGCCGTTGAATTGGATAAAAGTCTTCCATACGGTATGACTAAAAGAATTCAGTGGCCCAGATGAATCTAATCTTTTGATGAATCAGCTGCTTTCCAAGATTAGTAGAAGATATGTTCTACAGTTCATTAAAAAATATTGATCAAAAGGGTTAGATCATATGATCCATCTGAGTTTTTAGCTTATCCAAGAGATGGTCCAGTAATTGGACGGTAGAGATTTCTGTTCACAGATGCAGAATAGACAAAAGAAAAATGAATGTGTACTGAATTTTCATATGTAGAGGTGCACAGGAATTTTGTTTTCCTCAGGAGACGACAGTCGGCCGAAAATTTCGGAGGAAGTCTCTCGTGAATTACATGAGAAGCCACTCGCTAGCGGTAAAATCCAAGACGAGAAATTACTGGACGTATCTCACTAAAGGAGATATCACGAAAATTTTGGATTTATCACGATATAATAGGGGAAGACGAGGAATTTCAGGCCCCACCTTTTGGCCCGTAGATTTAGACATTAATGTAACGAGAAAGTGTATTTGAAAAAGAAAATGTCATTTGATTTGTTTTATTTATTTGGAATTTGATCCAATTTAGTAATTAATACTTGGTAAAATCAAGTTAACACCTTTGGTAAGTTTTAAGTTTTTACTTAAAAATTTGAGGCCCTAAGATATTAGGTGGCAAAACTTTGTAGCCTCATCATGATGTATCTGTTTTATCTATACCATCCATTTACTTCGCTAGGTCATTTTAGGGCATGAGCTTAAAATTGGATATATCCAAAACTCAAGTGAACCACACCAAAAAGAAACAGTGGGAATAATAGAGCCTATAATTGAAACTCACATAGGCCCACCATAATGTTTATATATATAGCATCCTATTCATAAGGTCACATAGACGTGGATGAAGGGAAAACAAAAAAATCAACTTAATCCAAAACCTTTATAGGCCTTAAGAAGTTTTCAATTGTTGTCATTCCATCTCAATTGTTTTCTATGTTGTGGTCTACTCGAGCTTTAGATCTACCTCACTTTTGGGCTCATGCCCTGAAATGATATGGTCAAATGAATGGACAATATGGATATAAAATTCTCTGAAATGATATGATCAAATGAATGAACAATGTGGATATAACACATATATTATGGTGAGGCCCATAGAGTTTTTGGCTAAGAAACATGTGATGCGCTTTTTTAATTTCACTTGATGTTTTAGATGGAAAACCACTTTCCTTCTAAGCACTTCCAAAAAATCATAATTACATTTTTACTTCAAATTCACATGAATTATAATAAATCAAATAAGCCATTAAAGGGTGTTTGGCTTCTCTTTTCTAAAGATAAATGAATGTAAATAAAAAAAGATGAATAATACCAAGTAAAGCTGGCAACTATCAAATGATTTTGACTACACCTTATGATGTTTGACTTTTTCCCCATAGGTAGTAAACAGGTGATGATGCCTAATGTGGGTTGTTTCATAAATCTCTATACAAGTTACATCATGTTTAAAAAATTGATATGGTGTCCAGCATATTCCGCAAATCACTATCATTGTACAGTTTGACATTAACATTGGCATACACTTGTGGACAGTTGGCGAATTCGTGCAAGGCGGGTCACTCTCTTTTCCCATGGAATGCCTCTCTCAAGGACTTTTGCATTGCGTTATATGATGTTATGTTGACTGGAGTCGCTACTAACCAATTCTTCATCTTTACAATTGGCTAGACCTTATATAAACGCTAGGGAAGAGGATCCGAAAATTCTCAACCTTAAAGTGACTCCTTGATCTGCGACCAAAGATTCTTAGTAAGGGACCATGATTACGGAAATGGAAGGTGTTAGGGACTCACTATGCCCATACAAATATGTGGTCTCTACTTCACAAGATCTGGCTAACTTCTGAGGATTAATGTTAGTTCTCAAGCACTAATGATGCAATAGTATTTGTATAATGTTGTGTTAAATGCAACACCGACAACATGTTATAGTTTTGGCTATATAAATTCGCGCCAACTACCCACTTGTCATGCGTGAAATCAATCAGTTCAATTTTTTATAAGCAGGATCCGATGATATTAGCAAGCCACAGAGCATACGTTTCAACTGACCAAGTACTAAGTGATATATGATGCTATGCTGATAGATGAGATGAGTAGGGCGACTAAGAAACGAATGAATGTTGCCCAATGCTAAGGTATGGTTTGATGTAGTTGATTCAGAAACTTGACGGATGGACGGACAGTAATATCGTAAGAACTGAATTGAGTAGCTTGATTTCTCAGGAGGCTAGGGGCTCTGGTTATGCTAAGCTAGACCGGGGTTAGTCTCTCTTTCCTATGGCTTTTTCCTCTCATTGGTGAAGGGTTTGATGGTTAGGCTTGGAAATGAATGGATGCTTAGGTGTTTATGAATTTATTGGATCTACTGGATTATTCAAATGAAAAGGGGAGGGGGTTATTTATAGCCCATAAACCTGATTTTTTTGTAATTCGCGTAAGTCCATGGTTACAATAGGGTTGTATGGTTTAAATTTGATATTGTCATATGGCAATACCTCATAGGTTGGATTGGATGACATGGGTTGTAATTTTGGTTAAAGGGGAAGGGTACTGAAGTCAAGTTTGTCTAGCACACGGATGAAGGTTGCAAAGGAGAGAAACTCATGCATGTGGGAGTCTCCCCCTAGATAGGGAGCTACTATTTGGCCAGTAGCGCCTAGGGGGCCATTGGCATGTCCCTTAGCACGTGTGGGGCTCCTCCCTGCAAGGGTGTGCTCTGTTGCTTTCTCTATACTTTGAATGGGCTTGGACTTGGGCTCAAGCTTAGTTTAGGGTTTAGTTCAGAGTTTAGCTTGACTAGGCGAGTTGACTGGGTAGGCTGATCGAGTAAGTTAACTTAATGGGTTGACCCAGTGAGTTGATTGGGTTTAACTAAGTTCCTCGTGGCGTTAGGCTTAGGTTTAGGGTTAGGATTTAGCTGGGTTTGATTGACTTTGTTGACCGATTTTTGTCTTGGTGTTAGGGTTTAGACTATGGGTTGGATTTGGGGTTCAACCATCCATTGAAACAGTTCAATTTTAGTCAGCTTGTCGGCCTAGGGTTGGGTATTTATAACACTCTATTTTAGTGGGAAATCATGTTCGTAGGAAGATTCTGTCCACCAACAGCCCACCATTGAAGTAAATCCAATCTCATTTGGAATATATCCACGTCGTCCATCCATGGGTCAGGTTCCTTTTAATGTGGTGGGCCCAAATAATGCCCTAGAATGATTAAAAAAAAAAACTCTAAAGGATCACATGATCCATACCAAATGAAAAAGTAGTGTTTGATCGTTACAAATATTATCATGCCTCGAAATTCAAAACTCGAGTACGATGACCCTAATCCCAAGTTCTAAGGTGTAAATTTAAAATTCGAGCATTTATTCTTTGAGATTCCATTTCACACATCACATGTTTAAATTAAACTTAAATACAACTTCATTAAACTATAAGTTAACTATAACTTAAATTCAAAAATTCAAACTAATCCACTTCTTCTAATTTTCTACTAATGGGAAACATCATTAATGTTTTATTACATCAATTTCAACGGAATAAAAATAATTCAACCTAAACTAAGTGTGGGCATAATATGGTGAGAATGAGCAACGTCTCTCTCATAAGGATAATTAATCCGAATCTCGGATCTACAGGGACTCCTCAACCTGTCTTCATCGAATCTATGAGACATTCTCTTCGAATCCACAAAGAATGACTCGAATCCACGAGCAAAATAAGAGAAAACTCTAAATTTTATTCAAAATATATCAATCATCATTTAAAACGAAAATAAAACAAGTATTTATAAGAAACTAAACCTTAAAAACGTAACCTAGGTGTCCTAATTGCAAAAGGAAAGCAAAAGAATCAAAAGGGAATAAAAAAATAAAAATATGAAGTATTTTCGCACACTTTGCGCAGTGGCCGGCCGGACATGGTCCAGATGGTCCAAAGAGTTGTTGCTCTCTGGATTGTGAAATTCGGCCGATCAGCCAGCCAGCTGGCTGAAGCATCCGATCGGTCATCCGGCCGGTCGGCAAGGCTTAAGACCTGGGATTTTTTAGTTTTCCAAACCCCTCTTGCCAGCTCAAGTGGGCCCACTTTCGGGTCCTTCTTCTAGTCCTCTTTCCATCATGATCGGGAGGAGGCCTCACTACATCAGTCACCCTCTCTTTAAAGAAACTCGACCTCGAGTTTTGCTTGCCTTTGCGAGGTCTTGGAGTTTTGTGGCTCGAGACAAAGAGAGATTGTCCACCTCCTTTAGTTACTTGGCGGTTTTCACGTGGCGTCAATGGGGTGAGGATGATCTTCCGTCCATCATTGATGAAGGTGATGATGTTGTCACGACCTTTGTGTACGGTATCCCGATCATATTACCACGGGCGTTCGAATATCATGTGACATTCATCCATGTCGACGACATCACATAGAACTCAGTCCTTGTAGGATTTGCCGATCGAAAGTGAGATGAGACATTATACTTTGACCACCATCGTAATGCCTTTTTTAATCTAGCCAATCGCATAGGGCGAGGGATGCGATGTGGTTTGAGTTTTAGTTTCTCGACCATGGCCTGTGATATTATGTTCTCACAACTACCACCATTAATGATGACGGTACAAACATTTCCTTCCACGGTGCAGCTAGCGTGGAAGAGACTGTGCTGTTGGGGATTAGACGGTTCAACACATGTAGGTGGTTGTCGCTGCACAAGTAAGGATACACCCTGATCTCCTGAGATCTAATCAGTTCCTTCTTCATCTTCATCAACTTGTTCATCATTAACATTAATTTCTGGTTCAGCTGGTGCATCCTCTGTAGAGACGACCACATTAGCCATGGGTCGTTGAGGGTGTATTGGATAGGTGGATTGGTTGTCCATATTTGTAGCAATGGTCTGGCCTCGGTTGGCTGTAAGGATTTGGAATCTTACTTGGGCTAGGCACAATGTCTGAACGTTATGGCCTTGTTGGGCCACTACCTAGTGTAGCTTGGCGACCAACATGGGGCTGAACACGCTCAACAATGGGTTCCTTTCCCTTGAATGTAGATGAATTCTGTGTAGGGGCCATCGTAGGGGCATGAATCGAGGGATAGGAATGCACATGTGTCTTATGGAGTTGGGTCTCTGCACGGGTAGCTCCCTCCACAGCTTCTGCCACTATCCAGACCGGCATTAACTATACTCGGTCTTGTATGGTGGGTTGGAGGCCGCCAACAAATCTCGTAGTTTGTTGGGTATCAATTTCTGAGAGATCGTTTCATGTAGCCAACCTACTGAATTCTGCCGCATATTCTTCAACGGTCCGATTGCCCTGATAGTAATTGTGGTATTTCTGGAATAAGACTTGCTCATAGTCGCGGGGTAGGAAGCGCTGTAATGCCCCAAATCTTAAGACCCGAATGTGACATCAGGCGTTGTGATTTCGGGTATTATTATTGCTTTGTGGAAGCGTGATTTACGTTCAGTTAATCCTTTGATATCATCGTACAAGCATAAAACTAAATTGAAGCATTGAATTGGAATATTTAAAAGAAAAACTTATCTTTATTTAACAAAACAAAACCATCCAAAATGTGAGGCACACGCACCACGGGTGACCTCACCTAACCCAAAGAAAAAGTATATAAAACATTATCATTTACAAACTAGAGCCCACGGCTCCCAACGAGGCCAACAAGGCCAGGTCTCTCTATTAGATCTGATCATCGGCAAACTGGAAGTAGGAGGACTCAACGAAGTCCTCAAACTCGCCTACAAGACCTCCTCTTTTATTTCACCTGCATCCATCATAACTTCATCTGGGGGTGTGTTATAACACCGACCCAGGTGCAGGTGTGAGTGATCAATTCAGTAAGAACTATATTTCGAAGTTTAACATATTATCAAATAAAGCAACTCAGACATTGACCTCAAGCAAAACAACAAGATTCCTAATCTAATGGATTAATGCATGAATGACATGAGTTCGCATACCATGAATGTTCCGGATAACAATGAGGAACACAAGATAGGCTGACGCCACATCAAGCAACCAGACACCCCAGAATCTCCAATATGAAGATGAGTGTGGATCATCCTTCGGTATCCCGACCTTTAACAGTAGGACAGTTACCTAAGTGATCCATGACATGCATGCATGATTAGGTTTTGTATTATCATTTTCCTTTCAAGCAGCATTTTGTGGAATTCGAAGTATCGAGTCCAATCATAGGTCTAAATCTGAGTCACCTGGCTCTGACGGTGCAACGTCGATCATCGCCAGCCACCCGTGAATCCCCTTTTTTTCTATAAACATATTATGGTTCCCTCCGTATTGATAAGTATGGAATCCTCTCAACCGTCTCGATCATACCGATATGGCGAATATCATCCAGATTGCTCTAAGGACACTATGGGGAGGTGAACCACCCCAGCATAGGCCGACGACTCAGTCACGGCGTCCCATACCACCGTAACCAGCCCAAGAGACTTGTCAGGATTATATTGCACATTCGGTTATCGAAGGACTTAACACATTTGCGGCCCATGGGTACCTCGAATTCAGTGGACTATGTTACATCAACCATCATCCATCCAAGTTGCCATAGTTAAGACGGAACTGATTGATACACGAACTTTCGTTTGGTTTGACGTGGGCAGTTAAGACCCACGTAGTGATCTACCGTCAACCATCCATCTTTCCCTGTCCAATTAGGTACACCTCGAGTGACTAATAAATCAGGTTACCCGTCTCAGAGGTTATGGTCAATCAATTCACATCACATCTCATCTTATACTTAATTGAAATTTTATAATAAATAAACTTAGGAAAAATCCTAATCAACAATTATACACAATTGTTTTAATCCTAATTATATGTGAACATGCTCCACAATAGGAAATCATGAAAACGAAGTTATGAGGTAATTTAATTCATTCAAACATTTCATCAAACATGTTGGCTACAGAAATCAATAAACAGTATAATTGCATTTAATCTCATCTCAAAACAATCAACAACGATTGGGCCTAATCTAGCGACCACATCAATTCTAAACTGACATCATTTGATAAGCGCAAACATAGAAACATAATCCCGCACCTTAAAGTTTGGGTTTTGGTATGATTTTCGCAAGATTAATCAAGGGATGACGGATTACAATCCTATGATCACAAAATTGATTAGGTTAGGGTTTGTAGCACTAATTGCAACTATCGGGCTAAGTAAATATGAGAATTAACTTACTAACGATTCCGACAACAGATTAATATAATCGTTGGTGGCTCAGGACTACAACGAAGATGAAGCAACAGGTAAGGTCACAGGCCTCAAGCCTTGCTTCAATTCAAGCACTCAAATCCTCAAAGTTTCAAGTTATCCTAGCTCTCCATTTCTTCTTCCAGCAAAAGGGGTGTTTGTGTTGGAGAGAAATGCCTCAACACTTCCTATTTATAGGTCCAAGAAGATCTGGATAGCCCTATGACTTATAATATTGAGATTTTAGCCATTGAAGGGCTGATTTGTTTAGCAGGGCCCATTGGGTCCCACACAACCCAAACCCAACCGGTCATATGATCGGTCAAGTTGAGATCTACTATGGGCCGACATATCTCGCAGATCAGACGTGGTAATCAACTGCCACAGTGTGATACGCGATTAAGGGTCGTCGTGCCACGATCGGACGAGCGGTAATAGGGAATAGCTTATGGATTTATTTATGACAGGGGGCCTAAATCTCACGGCGTTTCAACAGTTCAGATTCAATTATGTGGATAATGTTCAAAAGGACATACATAAGTTACCTATCCTAAGTGACTTACACATCTCATGTGCCCCCCATACGGAACCCAAGTCAAGTGGTCCAGACCCTCGGTTCGGCATAATGTCTGCTTGGGTTGTCAGGCCCACGAAGAAGGAGGGCCACATCAAATCTCAAGTCTTTCGGTGATCCATCAAGAATCCCACGGATGATCTGAATATTCAGGGCCCCATCGTGGGATAATGGAATCAGGTAACAGACGGGTTCAAATCGAAATGTAACTATACTCATAGCCCTTGTGACATCACCTCAGGTAGGTGAATTTTCAAGACGTTACAAGCGCAATCAAAGAAGTTGTCACATCCGAGGCCATGACCGGATGTGCAACTTATTTTATAGGGTACGGGAGAGTTGTAATTGCTCCCACCATGCCGAAGCACCCGACTTCAACTTGTATGTAACAAGTTTAACCTTTCGATCCTCCAGAATTTTCATATAATCAAAAAAATTCTCTACTTCCGCTAAACAATAAAAAAATTCCTCTATTCTAAGCAAGTCATTAAACGTGGGACGTTCTCCCTTACATCTATAGTTGTATTCATGTCGATCTCCACGTTCACTACCATGTGCTTAAGGCTGGGCAATGATGTTTTCTAAGTCGTCACGCTGCCATCCGAATTTGCATGGTCTCATCGTCGATTTGCTGTCAGGAGGGCCGGACAGATTGCTGGAATGTTCCGAACCTCCACCACGGGTGGTTGAGCACCCATCGAAACTTGTTATTGGGCTAAAACTGCAGCAACCCGATTGAGAGACTCTTATACTCCTTGCATCGATGTCTCAACCGATCTCTGGAGGAGTTCCATCCTCTATGCTAAGTACTGGATCCCCTGATCACCATCAGCGGCATTGCTACCATGATTCTCGTTAGATGCCATCACCGAGGAAGAACCTCTCTCTGATACCAACTTGGTGCGGGCGTAATATGGTGAGATTGAGCAACGTCTCTCTCACAGGAATAACTGATCTGAATCTCGGATCTATAAGGACTCCTCAACCTGTCTTCGTCGAATCCACGAGATCTTTTCTTCGAATCCACGAAGAACGACTCGAATCCACGAGCAAAACAAGAAAAAACTCTAAATTTTATTCAAAATATATCAATCGTCTTAAAACGAAAATAAAACAAGTACTTATAGGAAACTAAACCCTAAAAATGTAACTCAGGTGTCCTAATTGCAAAAGGAAAGCAAACGAATCAAAACGGAATAAAAAAAACATAAAAATAAGAAGTATTTTCGTGCACTCTGCGCAGTAGCCAGCCAACTGACCAATCAGGGGCCTCTGGCCGGCCGGACATGGTCCAGACGGTCCAGAGTGTTGTTGCTCTCTGGATTGTGAAATCCGACTGGCGGGCTGAAGCATCCGACAGGTCGGCAGGGCTTAAGACTTGGAATTTTTGGGTTTTCCAAACCCTTCTTGCCAGCTCAAGTGGGCCCACTTTCGGGTCATTCTTCTTGTCCTCTTTCCATCATGATCGGGAGGAGGCCTCACTACATCAAGACTACAAATGACGCTTTTAATAAAAGTAGTCATTCGTAAAGATATTTGGCTTCTGTCACTCCTTCCTCTTGAAAGCTATAAAAACTTTTATAATTTGGGTGAGTTAAAAGCCTAGTGAGATTATATTCATCACAGTTGAAGTTTCAGTTGATACAATATATCCTATTCAATATTATGTAGAGTTAACAATGTACTAACAAAGTAATGTTGTAGATTAGATTTCTTACGGAGAGTTCATGGATGAAGTATGATTATCATAATATCATATATGCTGTAAGGAATGTATTATAAATTTAAATCAACAATTGTCTACAAACTCACATGCCTCTAAACATTAGGAACCTATTACAAATCAATCATACTCACCTAACTGATTCATCAAAGCGTGTATATAAAATCACATTTGCTCCCAAGAATCCATAAGAAAACGTAATACTATTAGGATCTGTTGCTAATCTGTAAGCTCATTTCCTACTTATTCAAGGTCACATATTATTGCCAACATCTGCCTAAGATGCTCAGCGTTTGAGACGTTAGGAGCCATCTTGTATGTGTTAAATTTGAGAGCTAAAGTTAGGCTTGGCAAAATTCCACACCACCCGTTCACCCACATGAAACGCGCACGAAAAAGCCAGTGTTCGGGTCTAGCCTTATCATGTCGGGTCACTAATGGGTTGACCCGTTAAGACCCATTAACATAACTGGTCGGGTCAGTGTTTCACCCACGAACCCGTTTAACCCGTTAACATAATGGTCTAGATCACCAAACCATGGCCCACCTATGAACCTTGGTTCTCCATCATATGCAATATTGCAATGTACAGGTGATTCTTCCTCGTCTCACTAGTGAATCCTATTGTTTTCGGTGATAGAATGGGCCCACTAGGTGGACCACAACTTTATGTTGGGTCGGACTATCAGTTATCCTCATCAACAGTGTAGCCATCAGATGAGTAGACTGGCCTAACGGTTTAAACGGGTCAGGTTATGGGTAACCCGTTAAATTAACGAATGGGTTTGGGTTTCTAAATTTCGACCTGTTAGTTAATGGGCCGGATTGGGTGAGCAAATTTTTGACACGACACAATACGAACACGGTTCAACATGACCCGTTGCCTGGCCAAGCTAAAGCTCTCAATCTAGTAGCGGTGGTGCCATCATATATATGAGTCAAGTCATTCCACATTTCTCAAGCAGTGGAATATCCTTCGAACTTGCAAATGAGGTCATTATCCATACTGCTTAGCATAATAAAGAGCGCATCGATCCCTCTTTAGCCAATTATAAAATTCTTCTTAATGGCGCCGGTGATGAGCAATATTGTCATCTTCGAGCGAGTCTATGCTTGCAGTTAAGGTTTCCAAAACCTCTTTCTCATCCAAAAGATATTAGATTTGCGATGCCAGATATCATAGTTATTCCCATATGGCTTCTCACCCTTGTTCAGGTCATTTACGATGTTCTTAGATGCTATAGTTACTGCATTTAGATATATAATTCATTATATTCAAGATCCAAGCACCACACATCTACAACCCGCAGCATCGTAAAATGATGTCACCTTGATCCATTACGTATCAATGGATCAAAACATAGGATAAAAGCTTGCAATCATCTCCTTTAATACATTTAAGATTGAGGTTTCTCTATCTTCGATTTTGTATGTGTTAGAACTAGAAAATGATACAAGGGCATTTTCTGTGTAATGTTGCTCTGGGGTTCTGAGTAATGGAAACATTCATAAACAATCACAAGCATTCACAAAAGGTACACAAGAAGAGATATCACAAGGTGAATTTTATTCCAGAGATTTTGAGATCTTGTACATTCCAGGCCGTGATCTGGCACGGGCCCTGTTCGCTTGCCTCAAGTGTAAGGCTGCGATGTAGTAATAAATCTCGGTAAGACCGAGGTCGATCCACAGGGAAAGAGGTAAACAATTCCAAGTACTCTAATAACTAGAATCTAAGAAGTTTAAGGAAGTAGTTTTTCACATGAAATAAGAAAATCTGAAAATAAGAAGAACTAGAGCATCAAGGATCCACTTGTAGTAGTCCAATGCCAATTCATTCATCCAAGTACAACACAATTAGAATTAAAGTCCTATCTCTCATCTAATTGGAAGATATAGCATTCAAGCACAAACAACCCACTTAAATCTGGAAATCAGATTTCTAATTCTAATGAAGCACATAGAACTTGAACTTGTAGCCTTCGGAGTAACAGCCATGCCTATGAACTATGGCATGCTCAAGGGTTACTACAATTCAAATTCAAACAATCCAATCATGGTAATCTCAGAAAATTGCAAGGAACTCATGTCCGGAGCACACAAACTCTCACAAAACTTCTAAAAAACCAAACTTTATTCAAACTAGAAGTTCAAAATCCAAATTTAAGAAAAGGGTACTTGAAATAAAAGAATTAAAGCATTCAAACCAACTACAAATTTCACCTCTAGCTCTAGCTAAGAGGTTAGCTAAGGAAAAGCATATTAAAACTAGAACTAAAACTAAAAGAAGAAGAAGAAAACTAGTTGTAGGAGGCTAGGAAGCCTCCTAGGTCTTGATCTCTTTGCTTCCCATGTTGCTAGATGCCCTAGGAAGAGAGTGGAGGTGGCCTTTTATAAGTTGGAGCAGAAGATTCCAGATTGCGCAAGAAATCATGCAATTGTGCAGAGAAAATCGGAGCTTCACGGACAAGCTCTGTTACGCTGATGACCGGTCGCACGACCGGTCTAATCTCATGAACGATCGGTCGCACGACCGGTCTCAAAACCTTAAAAACAGTCCAGTGAGTTTTGTGTTTCTGGACTACCCTCGACCTGTCTGGCGACCAATCTAAGAAGAAAAAATAGTCCAAATATTACACTGTAGACCTGTCTTGCGACCGGTCTGGCGACCGATCTTGCGACCGGTCTACAGACAGGTCTAAGGCAAAAGTTTTAGATTCTCTTTTTTTTCTCCTCTTTCTTTCTTACTTCTTTCTTTCACCTTTTGACACTTGTTCTATTGATCCTCAATGCATACAAAGTGACTCTTTTAACCATGAATTAGTGACATCTCCCTCTCATTCCTACAATCACAAAAACATGTATTAGATTAGTCTTTAAACATAAAAACCATGCATATAATGTGATGTAATGGGTTAGTAAATGTATAAATTGGAGGCTCAAAGCCCTTAATTACATCGAATGATCGATGACCCTTGATTAAAAGGCAGAAGACCAGTCAGCAGGGACTATGGTCTTAAAGTTTGTGGTCGTAGAGACCTGTATTTGTTTTGTTATGGATTGAACCATCTTTGTATTAGTCGGATGTCTATGTCCCATGTTTTGGCCGGAGATCCAGGGCTGAGACTATCAGGGTTTATGACTGAGAGGGACGACTCTGGGAGTGCACTATCATATTTGGACAAGTGACCTCGGGAAGTCCGATCTACAGTTGTGTGTACCTGAATAGCCCAACCAACGGATGTCGTTTGAATGGGTAGGGCATCGACTGTTGTGTTGTGGCAGTTCATAGCAATTGCTTTGTAGAGATCGAAACTCTTTTGATATGATTTATCGTGATAACCATATTCCTGTTTGTCTAGCTTTCAACCCTAATTGGATCATATCTTATAGTCGGTATAAGTAATGATATATTTGCATAATTCTGGATGCTGGCGGCTTCTTTCCGAGGAGTCATTTCATTCATCGCGTTGAATCGGGTTAAACCTCGAAGGTGCACAATTTTATTTTTTAGAGGTCCTGTAATGACTGTTTGATCATTCCATTGCGTCCGGAACGCTCGAAATACTCAAAATAGGCTTAAACGGAACTTGAAAACACTTAAAATTGAGTCCGGTGCACCCGTAAACATTTTCTATAATTGACAGATTTTTTTGGGTGCGTGGGACTTAATTTATGAGTGTGTGGGCTCCAACGCACCTTTAAATTAAGTGCCTGATTGTTTGATGAATTTATGGATGCGTTGGGTATTTTTCGGGTGCGTGGGACACTAATATGCAAATCTGAATTACATCGAATTTATGGTCGCGTGGGACCCAAATTTATGGACGCGTGGGCCATTTTTCAGGTGCGTGGGAGTCCGATGCACTTGTCTGATTCATGTCGAATTAATGGACGCGTGGGACCCGAATTTATGGACGCGTGGGCCATTTTTCGGGTGCGTGGGACACTAATCCACATGTCTGAATTACGTCGAATTTGTGGACGCGTGGGACAATTTTCGAGTGCGTGAGACTGAATTTATGGGTGCGTGCCCACACTTGTGATTTTTTAAAATTCAGACCTGTGATAGTCTTAGTCGGAGTAATCTTTCGGTGGAAGACGTCGGTAATCGGAAAGGTATTCCGACGAGGGTTTTCTGACGAAAATCTCAAATACCCAGAGGATAGCAGCTCTCTCTCTCTCTCTCTTTCAAAGCGTATAAATGAATAGTCAGATGGGGTATTTATAACAAAAAATACCAGAACTCGGCCAATGAGGGGCTACCACGTGCCACGCACCCCTAAAATACCTCCCACGCACTTCAAAATCGATGTGCGGAGGTCCAACACACCCGAAAAGACATTATAAAATTTGCTGAATTTATGAGTTCGTGGGACCCAGATTTTATGGGTGCGTGGGACCTCCTGCACCCTAAAATGATAAGTCTGGAATGTGCTGAATTATGGGTGCGTGGACCCATTTTTGGGTGCGTGGAATGCAATGCACCCTTTAAATCGATTTCTGATCTTTGACAAATTTTCGGGTGCGTGGGTACCCGAATTTATAGGTGCATGAGACTCCATGCACCCAGAAATGAGTTTCCTGATTTTGCTGATTTTTTGGTGCGTGGGTACCCTAATTTATGGACCCGTGGGAGTCCGAATTTATGGGTGCGTTGACGGACTTTTGAACGCTCCAAATTTGATTTTGAATTTTGATGAGTTTGTGGGGCCCGCTTGATGACGAAAGCACATGCATTGTTCATTATAAATCATAATGAAGTTATGGGTTCGATTTCTGACGGTTCTGATCACGGTGATTCGCTGGGCCCACCGGAGATTTCATCCAAAATTGGCTAAGTAAGGGGATTTTTGTAAATTTTCATTTTTTCGTGTGTTCGAAGGGTATTTTGTGGGATTCTTTTGGAGGTGAGTGACCATTTTGCTTGTTTTGAGGACTCCTACATTTTTGGACCCCAACAGATGCCCCTTCAGTGGGTTGCGATGGACGTACGATTGTTCAGTGTGATGCACTGGACTTTTTAGGTCCCAGCTATATGTAGAGTAGATAGCCATTTTTCTTCATTTCCTCGTTTCGTTGGATTTTTGGCTCTGCCTTCCACGCAGCCAAAAAATTCTCCAACGCACCGAAAAATTCACTCCAAAGCACCCATTAATTCTGCACGCACCCAAATATTCCAGGTAATGTGAATTTATGGGCGCGTGGGCTGGCACGCACCCTCAAAATGGGACTTCGAATTTTTTTGAAATTTTAAGGGTGTGTGGGCTCCAACGCACCCTTCATCAGTTGTTTCAAGTTTAAAGGGGTGCGTGAGATCTCACGCACCCTTCGTCACCCTTATAATTGGGTTTTGTCCTCACGCACCCAACAATTGGATTTTTGACAAGTTTTCAGGGTGTGTGGGGTTCCACGCACCCAAGAATTGGACGAGTGCAACTTCAGTCATTTTAGGGGTGCGTGAGACGTGGATCTCTTAAGATTAACAGGGTGTGTGGGACCTCACGCACCCAAAAATTGACCTCTCAATGATTTTGGGGTGCGTGGAGTCTCATGCACCCAGAAACCGAACTTAGTGAATCTTTGAACATTTTGGGGTGCGTGGAACCCCATGCACCCAGGTTCCAAGACTTGTGAATTTTGAAAATTTATGAAATATATATTTCATAATTCTTGCTGTACTAGGATCTCTAAAGGGTACGAGCCCCTTATGCCTTCATCTCATACTTACGTATTTTGGGGAGGCGCAGGGTCTCGTACACTTAAAAGATTTCTAGATCATGTCAAGTCGAAGATGTAATCCCAGTGATTAATTTGACTAATGTTTCGAACGTACCTTTGCATATTTTCTTTGTTCTGGACTGGGACTGAATTTTCTGTGTGCTTTTACAGATCATAATGGCTAGCGATCCCTCGCAAGCTGGCCCTTCAGGTCAACCACTGACTCCGTCGAAGCGTAAACGGGCGGGCCCGAAGAAAGTCAATCGGTCGTCTGATTAGAACCCTCAGTGGTTCCTGCCTCCAAAAACCTTCAACTTTTACGAACGCATACCAACGCTGTCCAAGGACATGCAGAAGAAGATCATTTGCGACAAGGTTGTGTCACCCGCTTCTGATAAGGGCACGCAAGAGCAATGGGACGCTTGCTACGCTCCCTTGCATGGTTTTTGGTCAGATGGGACCGTAGGATCTGAAGATGGTGAAGCGAGCCCGACTATACCTGCTCAGCTTATCAAGCGCGGTCGTCCGAAAAGGGCTGGGAAGGGTGCCAAGCAAGTGTTCTTAAAGAATCAGGCTAAATCTAAGTCCGACAAGATGAGGATTACTTGGTCTACAGTCAAGTTGGTGACGGCGCCTCTCAAAATAAAAAACCCCTTCACTCGACAACACATCAGATACGTGAAGAGCTATCAGCGGCAACGTTCTCTTCCGAAAATCAAGCCTTCTGACGTATGTCGTAATAATTCTTTCTTCAGCGTGGATACGTGGACGTCTAGCCAAGCACCGTTCCTAAGCTGTTCTTTATCTGATAATGGGAAGCGTCAGTTCGTCCTCGGTACGAAGGGCATGATCTTCTTAGAGCAAAATCACGACCCTCACCAGCCTTTCCCTGCACATTATTTCGAGACTCTTCACGAGAAATTTCATCACTTAAGGGATACCGAGATCTGGCCATCTGGTGCGTTCCGGACCCGAGGTCACCTGATTCCTCACCCGGGGTACGAAGCATGGTCCCGTCACATTTTGGAACAACACAGGGCCACACTGCGAGCTGTAGGTTTGTACAAGGCTATTGAAGCAACTTCGTGTTATTTTCATAGGGAGTCGTGGGTTTACAAGGGGTTCTTAAACCATTGGTGTTTTATCACCAACTCCTGCCACCTGCCATATGGAGAGATGAGCATCTTTCTATGGGATCTGAATCGGATTGCAGGTCTTCCAATCCATGGGAGGATTTATGATGAATGAGTTCTGAGGGACGAGAAATTATCTCGGAAGAAGAAGGGAGTAGATGAGGGTTTCTTCTCTGAAGCCTGTTATGAACTTTTATTGAGCTCCCGCAGTTCTGGGTTTTCAAAAATAAACTCCCATTTGAAGATTGGCTGGTCTATTTCAGCCATGGTTTGAAGTGAGTATCTTGTTGCAAGTTACATATTGTTATTTTCGTTTCATTTTTCTTTCTTTCTGTTGATGTCGTGTTTTCTCTTTTCAGCTTGGATTATGAGGCCTATGACGAAGGTCGTGGTGACAAGGCCTTCTTGGAGAGGAGGATGAAGGAAAAGTTCCCCCGTCCTAATAAACTATCCCCCACTTGTGACCTGGCTGGCTTTCTGGCGTATTGGCTGAGCTGCATAGCACTGCCAAACTCTAAACAAGCAGACCATGTAAGGGTATCCTGTTTTGCTGTTGCGGGAGCTTTGGCGAATGGTCACCGGTACGCGCTAGCTCTAGTGGTTCTATGTTCTATTTACCGGGCCTTCGGCTATGTCATTAGCAATAAGGAACGTGCTGCCTACGGGATGAATTCAGCTTACTGTGGGTGGCATTTCTTCTCTGGCTGGCTAGGAGTGTATTTTCCTTGGGTTTATAGGGCAAAATGCGGAGACTATATCCAACCCGGGAAGGCTCCACTGTTTTTCTTCCAGAAGAAGAGGATGGTTGGTCAAAATTTGACAACCATTGAAGCTAAGATTGCTCGATATGATGACGTTCATTTCTTTCATTTCTCGGGCACCCGCAGTAGAGAGTCCATCCTATGTACAGACAACAACAGCATCAACTACTATGAGCGTTCGTTCCTGACAGCGATTCGTCCATCATCGCTGCCGCTGCGTGAGGGGTTAGAATTCTAGAGGGAACCTTATTACCCTAACTGCTTCGCTCGCCAGTTCGGGTATGACCAAGGGGTACCTGAAACATTAGAGCCGGTGACCCTTGAGGAACGAGCATATGGTGTCGGGCCCATTCATTGGAAGTGGATGTGGCGACAACTCATGTTGACCGGGACCGGGTGCTCTTTTGGCATTCCGGGGACACAGCATTGCACTGGGGCTTCCTTCGGATGGATGAGGTGGTGAGCCCACCAATATACGCTGGTCCGAAATAACTTCCTTGCCAGTGAGCCCATTTTCGTCACACCTCCAATTGTTACCCCTATTCTGGCCGATGGGCTTGGCTATGTATCAGAGCATCTATATCAGCCTGCCGCATCGGGTACGAAGAGACTGACAACTTCTCTGAACGTGGTGATTGACCATGAGAATCCCGAACACACTTTGGAAGGTTGGATTGCTCACGGAGAAAGGAATGTAACCTTGGAGGGGCCAGAGTTCCCGCCCCTTGGGCCTTTGGACGAAGTGCTTGAAGAAGAAGATATCCTCAGAGAGGGTGACAGAAATGATGGCGATGACGGTGGTGATGGAGCTAATGATGTTGATGATGGTGGTGCTGGTGATGATGGTCATAATGGGGATGGTGGTGGTGTTAATGACGAAGGTAATGATGTTGATGGTGGTGACGGTGATGATGGTGCTGATGGAGGTGATGAGGATGATGGTGGTAATGATGGAGGTGATGAGGATGATGGTGGCTCAGCAGGGATTGTATTGACAAGTGGTCAAAGGGGCCAAGGGGATTTGCACAGATGTTCTAGTCCTGGGGACAGTGGCGATGAGGTGTTGTTTGAACGAGCCGGCCCCCGAGTGAAAACTACCCCTAGTCTTCCTGTTACTTGCGGAGGCAAGAAGATCAAGGAGATGTGGAAATTACACAAGGCCGAACGTTTACGAAAACGACTCTCCAAGGATACAAGTGACGATCCATCTGGCAATGCAGATGAGGTCAAGGAAGGGGGTGAATTAAGCTCTCAGGCCAATATAAGTGAAGACCACCACACCCAAGAGAGCAATGATAACAAGCCAATATATGAGAGATCTGTCCTCGAGGAGGACACTGGAGCCATCTTTATGGATCTGGATGATGATGCACCAACTGAATCTGTTATTTCTCCTAATCCTCATATTGAGTTAAGTGTGTCTGAGCCTGCTATGGAAGCACCTTCCACTGCTAAGCCACTATTGATTGAACCTATTGTGGAGGCTCCTCCTTCTGTTGAGCCACTATCAACTGAACCTGTCATGAATGTCTCCTACTGTCGTGCCATCATCAGCTGAGTTCATAGCTGAAGTCCCTCCCATCGTTGAGCCAGTGTTTAATGCCAATATTCCCGACGTCGTGGTGCTATCTTCTCCAAAATTACCTGAACCATTGACCGAGAGAATAACCAGACCTACCCCAGTATCGCCTGTGCCCGCTGCCTCATCTAGTGGTCCTGTTGTTGGTGTTCCTGAAGTCACTGCTATATCATCTATTTTTGTTATTTTGTTTGTTTCATTTCTTCTGTGGCTTCCGTATGTTAATGTTTGTCATTTTTCTTTTCCAACGACTGCTCCTGCCAGCGTCCCAGTACCTGTGGTCTTGCCCGAGGTATTCATTTCATCTCTCCGCGGCTTGTCAAGGACTAAGATGAATCTTCTGAAGAGCCTTCTGTCTGATATCGCCGACTCATTAAAGAATGGGGATGAATGGTCTATCTTGGACGAAGCATTGCGCGCACTAGAACTCAATGCTACCTGGCTTGGGATTGACCTTTCTTTGGTAGTCAGTCACGTGGCTCAGTTCAAGGAAGGAATGGCTCAAGTAAATGAGGCGAAGCACCTCGAGGTTGACCCTTCCGTTGAGGAAAAGCATGGTCATTTGCGATCCCTTCTTCCGAAACTCGAGTTACACGAGGTAGACATGGCTGCAGTGAGGAAGGATTGGCAGGTTGCTGACGCTGGATGCCAAGAGGCCACTGAACGTCCTGCGGAGATCGACAATGAGATGGCCCGACTACAGGCTGAACGTTCGGTCATCCATCTCAAAATTTTGAAGTTTAGTGGTCAGAAGGCTCGTCTGCAGTCTTCCATCGATCAACACGAAGCGAGATGTAATGCCATGAAGGCCCAAGTTGCAGAGCTGGAGCAGTCTCTCTAGGACATTCCCGACCCTGCCCAAGTTTTGGCTGAGGCTGAAATAGCACAGAAGGTGATTGAAGAATCTGCAGTAAACTTGTTAGACCAGTGTTTGAAAACTTAAAACGGTTGAGCTGTAATAGTCTTCATTTGTAATTTTGGAACATGTTGTAATAGATATTGTAACGATATGTATACTATTGTAGTTTTGGGTCTAAGTTGTGTTCTTAGCTTATTTGCCATTTTATTTGAGTTTGGATGCAAACCGATTGAGCTATTTGGTAAAGAACGTCCCCCCGTTAGGGCTCAAACCTATGCTCATGTTAACAACGATGTGACTGAGTCTCTATTAAGGGCTTATCCCGATTCTCTATGGTCTTGAAAAGGGCAGGGTGCCATACTTGACATGTCCCGAGTCCTAACGACTTTTCTGATACCTGTGCAAGCACAAAATAGATGATTAGTATTTTGATTTAATCATTGTGCGGTATCATTTCTTTTGATATCCATTTCATTACATGTTCCCTCTAATGGGGTGTTTACAAATCACAATGATAAGCTTGTGTCAAGTATAATATCTTTTCAAAAATCGGTCGTTCACCAGCGAACTGATGCCCTGTTCTTTGCAATCTATTACCCGATAGGCTCCATTAGAATATACTTCATCGATGATACACACTAGATCCCATTTCAGATCGAATTTACTTTTGGGACCTTGAGCCAGTGCCGGACGTTTCATCATTAGCACCAAGTCACCCCTTTTGAACGACCTACCACGAACTCGTTTATTGTATGAGGTTAAGATTTGTTTCTGATACATTTCGAGCCTTTGCTGAGTAGCAAGCCTCTTTTCATCTAAATCATCAAGTTCGGCCATTCTGATCTTAGCATTGTGCCCTGTCGTCAGGGAGTATCAGAGTGCAACCCCTAGTGACTCAACCTGTATATCCATCGGAAGTACTGCCTCTGTACCATATATTAAGGAGTAAGGTGTGGCTTTAGTGGCAGTGCGATATGTTGTCCGATACGCCCATAAGGCTTCAGGCAGACACTTGTCCCAATCTTTCTTATTCTCTGTCATTGTCTTTTTCAGAATCTTCATGATAGTCTTATTAAAAGCTTCAGCCAGCCCATTCGCAGGGGGATAATAAGGTGTCGAATAACAATGCTTGATCTTAAATTTCATGCACAACTTGTCGATGGTGGCATTCTTGAAGGGTGTTCCATTATCGGTGGTGATCTTCTCGGGGACACCATGTCGGTATAGTATAGTATGACAAATGAAACCTTCGACATGTTTAGCCTTCACATTCCTAAGTGCCACCGCTTCGGCCCATTTGGAAAAGTAATCCGTTGCGGCTAGGATGTACTGATGCCCCTGGGATGAGGGTGGGTTGATCGGTCCGATCACGTCCATGCCCCAGGTGGCGAAAGGCCAAGATATCACTAATTGATGTAACTCTTCCGGTGGCGAGTGTATTATATCTGCATGGATCTGGCATTGATGGCACTTCTTGACATATCCTATCGCATCTTTTGCCATCGTGGGCCAATAATATCCCATGTGTCAGACACAATGATGTAAATTCTTGCCTCCTTGGTGAGCACCGCACTCTCCTCCGTGAGCTCTCTTTGATGTGGCACACGCTTCATCTTGGTCCAAACAGCGTAGCAACACTCCCTCATACGAGCGCTTGTAAAGGATGTCATTCTGTCTTATAAATGAACCGGCGCATCTCCTGACCTGCGTGCGCATCTTGGGCTCTTTTGGTAAAAACCCATATTTTAAGTAGTTGACGAATGGCCTTTTCCAATCATTTTCTTCTGTGATTTCAAAGCAATAGATGCGGTTCATGCTTGATTCACCACCACGCAGTACAGCTGTCAGTAGAATCCTTATTTCTTCGATTGTTACTTGAAGTGGACTGCCCGCGAGATTAGCCAGAGCAACGGCTAGGCTGACCAACGCATCGGCCTGTACATTCTCCTGCCTCGGTATATATGAAATGTTGTTGTTACGAAATTGGTCGAACAGTGACTGCGCTTTGTGGCAGAAAGGCGACAACTCACATTTGTGAACCTCATATTCTGTCATTAACTGTCCGATGACTAGCCGGAGTCATCATAGATCTGTATTGCTTTGATTCGCATCTCTAAGGCTAGCTGTAGTCCGATGATGAGGGCTTGATATTCCACTTCATTGTTAGTGCAAGCTGGCATGATCGTAAATGAGTAGGGCAACAAATCTCCCTGCAGATTGATAAATATAACTCCTGATCCTGCCCCTGTTGACCTAGAGGCTCCGTCAAAGTATATCTACCAGAGTCGTAGTTCTCCGACCATCATAACCTAATCATTTGGGAGATCGCATTCCATTTCTTCACTGTTCGAGACTGGATGCGCAGCGAGAAAATCTACAGTTGCCTGTCCTTTAATAGCTCGGGCTAGGACGTATGTGATGTCAAATTCAGAGAGGAGAAGGGCCCACTTTGCTAAGCGTCCAGACAGCATAGGCCGGTTCATGAGGAATTTGATCGTGTCCACCTTAGATATCAACGTTATTTGGTGCGAGAGGCAGTAATGCCTAAGTTTCTTCGCAGCGAAAATGAGAGCGAGACATATCTTCTCAATTGCTGAATAGTTGAACTCGGCCCCACCAACGTGCGGCTCAAGTAATATAGCACATTCTCCTTCTCTTCTTCGTTCTTCTGTGTCAGGAGTGCCCCCAGTAAGTTATCATCTACTGCGATGTATAAAATCAGTGGCTTTCCCTTAATTGGGGCGGCGAGGACTAGAGAGTTCCCGAGCATTTCTTTTAGTGAATCGAAAGCTTTCTGACAAGCGTCGTCTCATTCAAACTTAACGTCTTTCTTGTTGAGGCAGGAGAACAGCTGACAATGACCAGCCAAGTTCGAAATGAATCTTCTCAGATATGCCACTCGACCTTGAAAACTCTTCAACTCTTTTAGATTTTTCGATGGTGGCATTTCTTTGATGGCCTTAATCTTGGCAGGGTCGATCTCTATGCCCCTGTGTCTAACAATAAAGCCCAAGAATTTGCCGGACGCGACCCCAAACGTGCACTTTAGCGGATTCATACAGAGACTCTTCTTGCGCAATCGTTGGAATACTTGTCTTAGATGTTCCCTATGCTGTTCATGATCGGCTGACCTCACAACCAAATCAGCTACATAGCATTCAACGTGTTTGTGCATCATATCTTAGAATATAACGTGCATTGCGCGCTAATATATTGCCCCTGCGTTCTTCAACCTGAAGGGCATTACGTGATAACAGTAGATGCCGAGAGTTGTGCCGAAGGCTGTAGCTTCTTCATCTTCTGGGGCCATGCGAATTTGATTGTATCCCGAATACCCGTCCATGAAGGATATTACTGCATATCCTGTTGTGCTATCAATCAATAATTTTGAAATTGGCAAAGGGAAATCATCTTTAGGGCAGGCTTCATTAAGATTCCAGAAGTCGACGCAAACCCGAATTTGTCCACTCTTCTTCTTAACTGGCACAATGTTTGAAATCCACCAAGGGTACTTCACCTCTCAAATGAATCCAGCCTGAATCAGTTTCTTGATTTCTTCTTCAATCTTGGGTACAATGTCAGGGTGAAATCGTCATTAAGGTTACTTCACTGGCTTCTTTTCCTTCATGATACTCAGCTTGTGCATGGCAATGGTCGAACTGAGCCGTGGCATTTCTAAATATATCCAAGCAAAGATGCCCTTATTCTCCTTCAACAACTGTATGTATCTCTCTCTTTCATTTTCCAGGACGTTTCCGCTTAAATATGTGTTCCTGGGTTCTTCGAGGGTGCCCAAATTCACCTCTTCAAGTTCATCAATCGTCGGTTGTCCACCATCTTCTAGTTGTATGGGTGCGACACTTGGCTAGATAATGTCGATAGGATCTTGCACTTGAATTTCTTCTACCGGGCCGATGGTCACCATATTCACGCTTGACTTGGCTCCTAGACCTTCTTCGTTTCTGTATACTTGCTTATATTCTTCAAATGAAGCCAGCAATCTCTTATTTGTGTCTGAACGTTGGCCGAAGAATCCCGTATTCCTCATAATCTTTCGGCTGGCTCTGCTATATCTCTTCTCTTCTATTGGCCGGGGTTGGCCAGATTCTCTTCCCTCTTCTCCCTCTTCTGATGGTATTGGCTGACTCGGCCCTGAGTGAAACTTGATATCTTTCTGGGTGATATTTCTTGACGGCACGATGAATTGGCTTGGAGTTTTCAGGAATGACTTGGTTCTTCCTATCTTGGGTACTGGCATATTGAAGCTGGACTTAAGCACGCTCATGTGTTGATCTGAGATCAGTTTTAATACAGACTGCCCTGGCTGACGCAAATGTTGTGGTACCACGTAGAACTTCTTCGTGATCGGCTGAGGCGGATTTTCCAACTGATATTGGGATCTTCCTTAAGTGATAGGCTACAATTTACTTTTCTGCATAAATTTCTCAACTCGAGGTTTTGCCCCTTGCCCTTTCTTCATTACGTCGGGCTTTTTGTTGGTTTTACCGCTATCAAACAGGTTGTAATATTTTGTATAATCCAAAAATGACTCAACTATTGTATATGGCTTCGGATCTGCTGCTACCCTGTATTGGACTCCGTCTCTGTTGTATTTGAAGCACTGATGATATGTCGAAGAGATTGTGCGGTTGTGATGGAGCCAAGGCCTTTCTAAGAGGAGATTGTATGTTGTCACTGCATCGATCACCTGACATGTTACTTTTGTCATCAGTTCTTCGATCTCTAACATTACCGTGATTGATCCAAGTGTACGCTGACTGTCTTGGTTGAACCCTTGAATCATCATGAGACTCAGACGTAGTATCGCTTGCCTATAACCTAGCTTCTACATTGTCTTCAATGGCATTATATTTATAACAGACTCATCATCCAACATGCACCTCTTAACCTCGGTGTCCCTGTGTTCATGTGACCATCAACGGATGGTTGTGGTCTGTTAATTCGATCGTGCGGTCTTCTTCTGAGAAAGTAATTGTCGAGGGACGGTCAACATGCATGACTTGTGACACCGGTATATACCCCTCCCAAAATTTGTCTGTATTATTCATTTGTTCTTCTATCTCTATCATCATGACCTCCCTGACTTCACTATCAAGTAAGGCATTGATTAACATTTCTTTGTACACTTTCGAGAGACATAAAGGGTCGTATATACTTAAGTGGGCAAGGACCTTCCTTAGATGTGACACCACGTCATACGCCACGGGTCTCGAGCTTGGCTGACTGGTCGTGGCTTCGATGACATTCTCTTTCAATTTCTGCTTGCGGGGTCTCTCTTGCGGCCTGTCAGGGATACCGTCTTTTTACATTGGGTCGTCTGGTCATGGAGGGGTATGGTCAGGTATTTTCTTTCCTGATCGTAAGATGACTGCATCAACTTCTCCCTCAATTGCTTGTGGGGTTTCCTCAGACGGTGCTTGTTCGACAAATGACACAATTCCACAATATGCCATGTTTGTCGTGGGTTGTATCTGTCCCTGTAATATTTTTCTCCTTCCTTTTCCCCTGTTCTTTCTTCGGTTAACGAGCATTCGTTTGTTCTCAAGTATTTTCTTGCTACTGACTAGAGTCCATGGTTCCTTCGGCTCAGGGAATAAGGTTGGTCGGCTGGTATCATTTTCCATTGGGATTGTTGAAACTGTCCCGGCTGTTTCCTTTGTCTCGAGTACCTTCATGCTAATGACCCCTTGATTGATCGATCCCTGTATCCTTCCTTTTAGGGAGAAGCAATCTTTTGTCTTATGGCTGACACATTGATGATATTTGCAGTATTTGGGGTCGTTTATTCGTCCGACTTCATGGGGACGGACAAGTTCTAGTAGACACATTAAGCCTTCCTCGATCAATTGTTCCATGATTGGAACTAGATCGGCCATATCAAATGTGTGTGGGCCATTCACCCTTTCTCTTTCGGCTATTGATACGCGTTTGGGTACATAGGGCCTTTTACCCTTGTCTTGAACAACCATTGCTTTCGTCTCTAGTTTGTGATCGACAGCGGGACATTTTTGGTCTCTTTGGTCCCTGCTCTTATCAACTTGATGGGTCTCTACTACTCTTCCCATCTCTCTCTTCTGTCTCTCGGGTCTGAAGTTTACCCGAGATGCTGCTTCCTCCACCAGATGCGCTTTTGTCGCCAGCTCGCGAAAGTATTGAAGCTATTACCTGACAATCCGTACGAGATCATCGGGTCTAGAGCCCTTAGACACATCTTCATCTACTCGCATTCACTGGGTAATTCACGACATTGGGCTGCTGTGGTTCCCCATCGGTCGATGAACTTCTCGACTGGTTCACCATTTCTCTGCCTGACCAATGCTAGGTCTGTTAATGAGATCCCCCTCTCTGTTGCAAAGAATTTTGAGATGAAGGTGTCCTGCATTTGTTCCCATGTCCTTATAGAGTTGGCTGGTAACGACATATACCATTGAAAGGCTTTCCCTATCAGGGTAGATCCGAATAGCCGCATGCAATACTGCGGGACTGTAGACCAATTTCCTAACGTAGTCAAGAAGTGGATGATGTGCTCTTCCGGCGATCCTCTGCCGTCAAACTTTTCGAAGTTTGGGCATCTGAAATTGGCTGGGAATGGTACCTCTTCTACCTTTAGTGGGTACAGGACCCGATATTTATAACTGCCTCTCCTCTCTTTCTCTTTTTCTTGCTACATCATGTGGGCTATCGTCTGGGATAAATCTTCTCGCGACATGTGCGATGTAGAAAGTGGCGCACGTTCTATTAGTGCGACCCTGAGTTGGATGGATGGTTCAGGCTTAGCCGGACCTTCTGCTGCCCCTTGGGATTCCTCTACCGACTGACGGGTGGGCGGCGCGATACTTCTGGCGGCATTCTGTGCTATCAGAGTGGTCAAGGCTTCTTGAATAGCCCTCATGTGATCGTTTGTCTCGCGATTAGCCTTAACCAATCTATCGATATGATCTTGGAATGGAGGTAATTCTTCTGCTTCATACGGTACTTCTTCTTCTTCTTCAGCCACTTGGACCATTACCACTAGTGCCGATGGGAATTTTTGAGCCGGCCTCTATTTTAGTTCAAGGGTTGTCATGGGCTTGGATTTCTTTACATGCGCGGGCTTGGTTGGTTTCTGCGAGGTGCGAGTGGTCTCAGACAACGGCGGGAACTACTCGACTGTCATCGTAGGCACTGCGAGCTTTGCTGATATGACCTGGCTGTTGATAGGGATCTTCTGCCCCTGCTTCGGCTGCCACTGTCTCCTGATTACGGGGCGAGGTCTTGCAACGTTCGCCTTCTTATATGCTACTAAGATGGCTGCTTTCTTCTGCTCTTTTTTCTGTTGGCACGTCTCAACCAACTGCCATCTCGAGTTGGAAATAGCTGTTGTGGTTGGGGTGAAGCGAGGGAAGCTAAAGCCTCTGGCAGTAAGGAAGGTGCACGATCGCGGTGCATGCCATTGAGCATGCCATTTCTTCTGTCTGTTTTAGTATCTCGCTAATTCTGCAGTATCATAAAATCATTAGAAGAGTTTATAAATGCGGCCGGGAGCGTGAACCCATCGATCGCGGTGCATAAACTAATAGGAATAAGCAAGAAGGAGAAAAATACGTGTACAATTGTGGAGGTTTGTGGGTTTGAAAACCTTTGTTTTAATGTCTATTGCTTTAAAGATGAAGGGAAGAATGTTCCCGTTGAGAGTCGCCAGTTTGGCGCCTGTGAAGGCGCCGAAACATTATGCCTCACGTTAGCTTTCCTGTATATACATTCGTGTCTGTAAATGATTAATCTTAGAGTGTTTCTATACTCAGAGCTAACTAGAGATTCTGGGTTCGATTCCCCAGCAGAGTCGCCAGTTTGTTAGAACTAGAAAATGATACAAGGGCATTTTCTGTGTAATGTTACTTTGGGGTTCTGAGTAATGGAAACATTCATAGACAATCATATGCATTCACAAAAGGTACATAAGAAGAGATATCGCAAGGCAAATTTTATTCTAGAGATTCTGAGATCTTGTACATTCCAGGCCGTGATTTGACATGAGCCTTCAATTACATCGAATGATCGATGACCCTTAATTAAAAGGCAGAAGACCAGTCAGCAGGGACTATGGTCTTAGAGTTTGTAGTCGTAGAGACTTGTATTTGTTTTGTTATGGACTGAACCATCTTTGTATTAGTCGGATGTTTATGTCCCATGTTTTGGCCGGAGATCCGGGGCTGAGACTATCAGGGTTTATGACTAAGAGGGATAACTCTGGGAGCGCACTGTCATGTTTGGACAGGTGACCTTGGGAAGTCCGATCTACAGTTGTGTGTACCTGAATAGCCCAACCGACGGATGCCGTTTGAATGGGTAGGGCATCGACTGTTGTGTTGTGGAAGTTGATAGCAATTGCTTTGTAGATATCGAAACTCTTTTGATATGATTTATCATGATAACCATATTCCCGTTTTTCTAGCTTTCGACCATAATCGGATCATATCTTACAATAGATATAAGTAATGATATATTTGCATAGTTCTGGATGCTGACGGCTTCTTTTCGAGAAGTCATTTCATTCATCACGTTGAATCGGGTCAAACCTTGAAAGTGCACAATTTTGTTTATTTAAAGATCCCGGAATGACTGTTTGACCATTCCATTGCGTCCAGAACGCTCGAAATACCCAAAATAGGCTCAAACAAAACTTGAAAACACTTAAAATTGAGTCCGGTGCACCCGTAAACATTTTCTGTAATTGATAGATTTTTTGGATGCGTAGGACTTAATTTATGGGTGCGTGGGCTCCAACGCACATTTATATTAAGTGCCTGATTGTTTGATGAATTTATGGATGCGTGGGAAACTAATATGCAAATTTGAATTACATCGAATTTATGGACGTGTGAGACTTGAATTCATGGACGCGTGGGCCATTTTTCGGGTTCGTGGGAGTCTGATGCACTTGTCTGATTCATGTCGAATTAATGGACGCATGGGACCTGAATTTATGGATGCGTGAGCTATTTTTCGGGTGCGTGGGACACTAATCCACTATCCGAATTACGTCAAATTTTTGAACGCGTGGGATAATTTTCGGGTGCGTGGGACTAAATTTATGGGTGCGTGCCCACACTTGTGATTTTTCAGAATTCAGACCTGCATAGTCTTGGTCGGAGTAATCTTCCGGTGGAAGACGTCGGTAATCGGAAAGGTATTCTGGCGACCAGGAAGGGTTTTCGGTGATCGGAATGGTATTCCGGCGAGGTTTTCCGACGAAAATCTCAAATACCCAGAGGATAGCAGCTCTCTCTCTCTCTCTCTCTCTCTCTCTCTCTTTCAAAGCGTACAAATGAATAGTCAGACGGGGTATTTATACCCGAAAATACCGGAACTCGGCCAATGAGGGGCTGCCACGTGCACGCACCCCTAAAATACCTCCCACGCACCCCAAAATTGATGTGCAAAGGTCCAACGCACCTGAAAAGATATTCTAAAATTTGCTGAATTTATGGGTGCGTGGGACCTCCTGCACCCTAAAATGATACTTCTGAAATGTGCTGAATTTATGGGTGTGTGGACCCATTTTTGGGTGCGTGGAACGCAATGCACCCTTTAAATCGATTTCTGATCTTTGACTAATTTTTAGGTGCGTGGGTACCTAAATTTATAGGTGCGTGGGACTCCATGCACCTAGAAATAAGTTTCTTGATTTTGCTGATTTTTCGGGTGCGTGGGTACCCGAATTTATAGACCCGTGGGAATCCGAATTTATGGGTGCGTTGACGGACTTTTGAATGCTCCAAATTTGATTTTGAATTTCGATGAGTTTGTGGGGCCCGCTTGATGACGAAAGCACATGCATTGTTCATCATAAATCATAATGAAGTTATGGGTTCGATTTCTGACGGTTCCGATCACGGTGATTCGCTAGGTCCACCGGAGATTTCATCCAAAATTGGCTAAGTAAAGGGATTTTTGTAAATCTCCATTTTTTCGTGCATTCGGAGGGTATTTTGTGGGATTCTTTTGGAAGTGCGTGACCATTTTGCTTGTTTTGAGGACCCCTACATTTTGGGACCCTAACAGTATGCCTATGATAAAGAGCCTTAAAGCTTCCACTTTTCTCCCACTAGTTTGCTGAAGATGGACTGCATATAAAAAATCTTGGACCATTTAAAACAACACCCCGATGACATGGGTGGGTGTGCCTATGTGTGTGGGGGTGGATCTTCCCCCCACTGTTCAAAGCCGAGAAATGTAGTCGAATCACTATGCAAAAAAATGTATTACAGACCTACTGTCCCCTATATTTTACAGTTACATTATCGATCTATAGATACCGTTATTATATGGTCGAGCATATCAATATGGTCAAATTTAGACAATATAGTTTAAAATCGGCAAAACTGATTACAATCGGGCATTTTGGTCAAATTCTGGCTGAAATTGGGCATTCTGATTAAAATCAAGCATTCTGACCGAAATCGACTTCTTTGGTGGAAAACGACCATTTTGTTTGAAATCACCCGCCTTAGTCGAAAACGGCCACTTTTGATTGCAATCACTCACCTTGGCTCGAAATCGTCAAATTTTGGTCGAAATCACTCACTTTCGTCGAAAACAACTAATTTTAGTCAAAATCACCAACCTTGGTTAAAATGAACCATATCTTTTAAACAGATGCTGAATGAGTTCAAATAAGGTGTGTTGTTAAACATCATAGTTCTCTTTATCATGAATCGATAGAGTTTTTATGAATTTTTAACCGTCACTGTTCTGAGATACAAACAGATTTATATCTCACATGAGGCAATTTGATATCTCACATGAGAAGCTCTCTGTTTCGAAGGCTACATCTTTGATCATAAAAAAATAACTGCAAACCGAGAGAGAAGGAGGTTTAGAGTATATAGTTGTTCTTTAGACCACTTATTATTTCTCTTTATCCCAATCTGCCTCCGTCTTTCTTTCTTAATCTGCTAGCAATCCAACAATCAATCATTATCATGACCATAGTCAGCAACCAGGGATGCTGGTCATAGTTTTGCAAAGGTAAAATCTCATTTCACCTATTCGATTTTGGGATTTCAATTCCTTCTCAATTGAGCCTTGTTATAAGCAAAAAAAGAGAAAGATGGAAACCATCTGTTAAGAAAATTAAATGGAAAGTGACGAAGGCGCACGCTCGATGCTCTGATACCAATGTTAGGAAATCATCTACCTGGAAGCGATTCTTTGAATTCAACGGTAGCGGAATGTGGATGCTCGAATGTTGGATCTTGCCAGATGTGGCTCACGTTGCCAGAAGAAGGTCACACCGCTTTCACGGTATAAGAAGATGTCTAAAGGAACACCATTCTTAATGCAAGATCTATACTATAAATTGTATGACAGTGATGGAACCTGACTTATTCTCCTTCGCAGTTGATCTCTTTACAACTCGAATTGGTGTTGGAAATCTATTTTTTCTCATCTATATTTGGTCATGATTCCTTGGCGCATTTTATAAGAATGTAACTAAGGTGGTTACTAAATTCGCAGGAGAAAACTACCCATGCAGCTCCATAACTGTCATAGTAATGGGTAGTTGGTTTTCCTGTAATCACCACATCTCATCTCTATCTCCTGTAATCACTATAAGGTGGGGCCCACTTGGACAACCCGCCTTATAGTTACAGGTCCAATGTAAATTCCAACTTACGTTTGGAAAAGAAGGGAAGGATTGGATTGATCCAAATATTATATCATCTACTCTTAGTAAGAGATACAGTGGGATTTCTGATGGATTTTGAACTCTACTTAACATTTGTAGGCCTAACATTGATGCATGTATTTTTATCTATGTCATCCATTCATATGCGCCCTTTACATGCGACATTTAAGTTGCATATGCGTACAAGTGATTGACATAAATTGTAAGTTTAGTTCGTTAATTACAATTCCATGGTCCACCAAATGTAAGTTTTTTCTTAATATAGTATTTTGTTTTTCTTTTTCAAAGGAAGAATTTGATCCCAAACATAAGATTGGATGGTCAAAATACCATACTATTTTTAGACATACAATCATTGTGCAATAATGGTGTTAATTACATACTATTTAATCTCATGAACCAATAAGGCCCTAATTTTATTTATTTATTTTACCAACACCCACACATCCACTCACACCACATGGGCACTCCATATCTGGTCTCAGTGTTAAAATTCATGTAAGTCTACCACTGAGTCATGAGTGAAGACCCACCAAGCCATATATAAGAAGGCTAGTCTATTATAACTTGGATCCAATATAGAACCAACTGACACTTGAGTTAGGTCTAGCTCATCACTATTTTCCTGATGGTGGTGCCACTTCATCCTCACAAGCGGCGCTCGGCATATTGTCCAAACAATCAATTAACTAGCACATCATTGATGGGCCATATCTCTAAAGTCACAATTGATCAAGCAATCCTAACCATTCAATTGATGGCTATCAAATGGATAATTAAAAGTAAAAAATTTAATTGTCCATCTTCAAGGGAAAAATCAAGTACTTATTATGGAAGTTCATGACCCAAAAATTCTCAAATTGGAAGATACTAACCATTCAATCTTGTCTTTTCTCCATTGATCACAGGACTGTTGGTGTATTTCTTCTTATTAACCATTGATCACAGGACTGTAGGTGTATTTCTTCTCTATGAAGATATTTTTCGGGCGTGGTTCATCCATGATAGGGTCCATCAGATCAACGGTCTGGATAGAACAACCATGGCCCCCACATATAGAGAAGTCGCGATAAATTGGCTATTGAATGGTTTTTTGGCCGACACGGCAACACTCGCTTTTGATAGAACTGGAGTTATTTCATGCTCTCGCAGAGTGTGATCGTTGATACGCAGGGCACTGAAAATCTATACGTGTTTCACACAGTAACTCAAATACACTGTAAAAATTGTGGGGCCCACTTCAGATAGGTTGGAGACTCAAAATCAGAGTGTCTGAACTACTGAAATTCCTGATCTGTGGTCACTTGTTCGCGGAATTAGCACCATCAATTATCTTTAATTTCAGCCGTTCAGAAGATGTCCAAACATCTCCTAATTTTAAATCAAATTAGTTTAATTTTTTAATTTATAATTCATTTTGGTTTATTTTAATAAATTCCATCGGTTTAAATGGACTTAATTGTACTCCATATGTACAATATCTTATTGCCAGTGTATCAACCATCACAGTCCGGCAGAGCATAAAGTCCTTCTCTTTAAAGTTGCATGATTCGGCGACAGTGTGATCACTGATCACTTCCAAACTCATTGGAGAATAAATCATTTTTTTATTAAAAAAGAAAAGAAAAGAGAGATGAGAAAAAACACTTTTAGAATACATACACGTGGCACACGCGTACAAGATCCAGTCCTTTCATCTGGTGGGGACCACTAAAAGATGATGTAATTTTGATATCTGTGTGGCCAATCATGCAGAGTGGGCCACAAGTGTTGATCATTGTTTCCTATTCGTTCATTTTTCCCAACATGTGTGGTCCTTATGATGGATGGACCAGCATGAAATTTCATTTCTGATTAACTTCGAGATGGTCCTCAACGGATCTGATCATGTACACGTTCCATTTCTTGCCATGTGTGTGGACAGATCTCTTCAACATACCACTCGCGCGTTTCCCATTCGAAACGTCTGTTAACTAACCTTTATTGATAGATACACCCTTTCTTTATACTTTTTTGTAATAAAATGTACAAATTACACCTTTATGCCGACAAACCTATAAGAAAAGGGTGCATTTATCAAGTAGGATGGGTATAAATACCAATTTACAGAAAATCCCTTCCTTGTTTTTTTTGCCATCCTTTCAAAATGGTGGTGACTCATCAACCACCTGGAATCCATGCACGGCAAATCCGGACGGGGAAGATCATGGGACGAAGATCTTAATCATATTATCTTGTCCATTGAATTTCGACCGTTCAGCAGTGTACAGTTAAAACGAGTGGTGTTTGGACGGTGAGGATATCCATCCTTGCGTACTCCACGTGAGCAGTAGATCAGCACGGACACCTACCTGTCCGATTGTTGGATTACATCCATCAGATTTGAGTCCCATTATTCCAACGGTTAGGATCTCTACAAACGGTGATGAGCCGTCACCTTCTAAAATGGTGCTAAACTATTAACATGCAAGAATTGTAGGGTCCTGATGCATCAAGCAAGTGAATGGTGTTGTGATGGGCCATCTACTTGTGAAGGAAACCACGTGGTGGGGCCGTAGTAAGTCCACGTGGTGAGATTTGATTGGGCCAAATGCCCTGTCAGATATGGGGTGCAATGGGAGGGGAGTGGATTAGCTGAGACCCAGATTCACCAAGATGGGGGACGCGGATTAGCTGCTGACAGGTTGAGTAGCGAATCTAGCTACTGAAGTGACGTCATCATGTTCGCTAGGCCTCAATGTATGCGTTGTATCCGCACTCTCCATTCATTTGAAGAGAACCTTGAGGCATGAATCAAAGAAAGGTAGATCCAAAACTCAAGTGGACCCCACCATAGGGGACAGTGACACTATCAAGCTGATATTTGTGTTTTCCCTTCCTTCATGTCTTCGTGAATTTATGAACAGGTTGGATCTCAAATAAACATCATGGTGGGCTTAGGAATTTTTCAACAGTGGATGTCACCGTCTCCATTGTTTTCTGTGGTGGGTCCACTTGAGGTTTGGATCTCCCTCATTCTTTGACTCATGTCCTAAAGTGGTCTCTCCTAATGGATGGATGGTGTGGATACAACACATATATCATGCTGAGGCCCACATACCTAGGTGACGTCACTTCAATAGCAAGATTAGTTACTAAACCTGTCAGTAACTAAACCACGTCCAAGTTGGGGGGCACCTGACTGTGGTGTTCACAGTGATATGTATGCGCCTTAAATAACACCGTCCAACCATTTTGAAAGCTCATTTTAGGACATATCCAAAAAATGGAGCTGACTCAAATCTTAGGTGGACCACACCATAAGAAACAATTATGATTGAATCTCCATTATTAAAAACTTTATGGATTCCTTCGAAATGTTTGTTCACCATCCAACCTTCAGTTGATAAGGTCACAAACACTTAGATGAAGAGACCACACAAATATCATCTTGATCCAAAGCTTTTGTGGCTCATAAGAAATTTTTAATGGCCAATCACCATTGTTTAGTGTACTGTGGTCCATCTGAAGTTTGGAGCTGCTTCAGTTTTTGGATCATGCCCTCAAATGAGTTTCAATACGGATGGACCACAGGGATGTAGTCAAATACATCACAGTGGGCCCCATGGTTAGGCATCCCACCCACCCTGGTGGATCCAGGGTCTCACTGGCCTACACCACTCAAGACAGTGTGGCCTACTTTGATGTATGTATTCTATATCTATGCTGTCCATCCCTTTCACCATATCACTTTAGTGATGAACCCAAAAATAAAGCAGACCCAATTTTCAGGTGGACCATGCTAGGAGAAACAGTAGTGATTGACCATTAATGGGCCATAAAAGTTTTGGATTAAGTTGATATTTGTTTTTCTTTTCCCTTCATTTAGGTTAATGTGACCTTATCAGTAGGTTGGATGGCAAATAAATATTACAAAAACATTATTGTGGGTTGTAGAAAGTTTTTAATGGTTGAGGACTTATCACTAATGTTTCCAGTAGCATAGTCTGCCTAAGCATTAGATCTTCTTTTTTTTTTTTTTTTCTTTCTTTCTTTCTTTCTACTTTTTAGCACATGCCATAAAATGATTTGGAAAAATGAATGGACAATATAAGTATATAATAAATACATCAAGGTGGGCCCATGGTAAGGGTCATGCCATCCTAGATGAGGCCTAGGCCACACCTAAACCGCTCTTGTGCAAGGCATGTTTGGAAGTTGTTAAGCACATGCTCCTCCTTGGCAGCTGCACATGGCCCAATCAAAGCACACCACATTAGGTCACTAATGTTTGTGGTCGTAGGGTCACCACCAGCCAATTTGCATTCATACCACTACAAATGTTAGGAGTGACTAACACGATAGGATTTGATTAGGCCACGTGTCACTGTTAGGGAAAGCCTGATTGAGTACATTTTCCACTTAACAACCTTTACCCATGCTTTTTGTGGGCTCCATCTCTCACTATAGCATGTGTCCCAATCATGTCGCGGTGGAATGTTCATGGGTGCAAATTAGGTGCTACCCGGTTAACAAATTAGTGGGTGCTACCCTTACCATAGGGCCCACCTTGATGATATGTTGTATATCAATTCCGTCCATTCATTTTTCCAGATCATTTTAGGACGCCTCCCCAAAAATTAAGCACATCCAAGTCTCAGGCGTACGACACCACAAGAAACAGTAATGATTGAACACTCACCAATAAAAAACTCCCAGGGCTTATTACTCCCAGGGCTTATTTTAAGCAGATTCGTAATGTTTATTTGTCATCCAACCCGTTGATAAGGTCAAACATAACTGGGCAAAGGTAAAATAAAAATATTAGCTTGGTCCAAAACTTCTGACCTAACAAAAGCTTTTAATGATTATTTACGACTTTTTCGTCCATCCCAGATTTGGATTGGCCTAAATTTTAGGATAACATCCTTAAATAAGCTGCAAAAATGGATAAACAACACGGATATAAAATACATTCATCAAGATGGCCCTGCATGGTAACAGTAACACCCACTGAGCTGTTACCCAGGTAATAGCTAATTCGGTCTCATGTTCATAGTAGCAAGGTTATCATGCAATCCATGTCCCGGTGGAAGGGTCACCATGGAATCCACCTCTTAGGACTTGCATACCTAAGGTGGTCTTGTCGAAGGTGATTGGGTGGTGGCCCTAACACCATGTATCTCAGTGCTGTTAGGACCTGGTGGGATTTAGCTGGGTGACCTACTGTTACCACAGAGAGGCTCAATCAGACCTAATCAGCCTACCTTACCTAACAACTTTCAAACATGCTTGTCATGGATTCATCTTTGAAAGCGACGCTAGGCTCAAACACACCCCGTGTCATGTCACAAAACCACCCGGCTAAGGAAGATAGGATTGGTAGGATGAACCTCCGTGGTGTGTTGATGTCACAAGTTCCGTGGGGCAACTATGATGCATGTGTTATATCGTCCATTCATTTTGTGAGATCATTTTAGGACATGATTCAAAAGATGAGGAAGATCTAGAGCTCAAGTTGACCACACCATAGAGAGCAGTAGGGATTGAATGTTTACCATTGACAACTTTTATCGCAGAAGTTTTGGATCAAGCTGGTATTTGTGTTTTTCTTTCATTCATGTATGTGTGACCTTATGAACAGATTGAATGGCAAACACATAACATAGTGGGCCTTAGAAAAAATTTCAATGGTGGGTGTCATTGTCCCCACTGCTTTTTGTGGTTTGGTCCACTTGACTTGAGTTTTGGGTCTGCTTCATTTTTGAGCCCATACCCTAAAATGATCTTGCAAAATGGATAGATGATGTGGATATAACACATACATCATGGTGGGCCCTACATAACTTTGCCACCCACACCACACAATCTGCTTCCCCAGTAAATGGGGCTGGGATCACCAAGTAATCCCCCTCGTTTCTTTTCCCAGTCTACTTCAGGTTCTTCTTTACCTCCAGCACATGCCCAATTAAATCTCGCCACGTGCCAACTTTGAGAGTGGCAGGGTCACACGCCATCTGCACCCGTCCAAAGAAACTTCTCAGGTGATTATAACCATTATAACAACGGTCCAGAAGAACAATCTCAGATGAGTACTCAATCCCACACAAAGGAGACTTTAAAATCAACGGTCTAGATCACCAAAGCATGGCCCCACGTGTACAAAGTGGACATTATAATTCATCATTTATTTAAATAATTTTTTTTTTTAATCGAAGCAAAAATCCTAGCACTTGCAATTATTGCAAGGTTCTCTCTCCCCAAGCTTGCTGGAAGCAGGTTCCCTGTGGGCCCCACCGTGATGTATGGATTTTATATCCATACCGTCCATCCTTTCTTCAAGCTCATTTTATCACATTGGGCAAAAACAATGAAGCAGATCCAAAGCTCAAAGCTCAGGTGGACAACCACGATAAGGAAACAATGGGAGAATGACATCCACCGTTCAAACCTTCCTAAGACCCACCGTGACATCTATTTTCCATCCTATCCGTTCATAAGGTCACACAGATCTGGATGAAGGGAAAACACAAATATCAGCTTAATCCAAAACTTTGGTGGCCCACAGTAAGTTTTTAACGGTGCGCGTTCAATCATCACTGTTTCCTGTGGTGTGGCCCACTTGATCTATGATCTGCTTCATTTTTTAATTCGTGGCATAAAATGAGATTAAAAAATAGATAGACGGCGTGGATGAAAAATAAACATCACTTGGGACCACAGCGTCTGACATCAGGGATATCCCTTGGTGGCAGGGTTACCGGCAATCCGCTTCCAAGTTTGCTAGTTCCACACGTGTGGAAGATGTACACGTACATACGAAGGAAATCAAGAAAATGTAGAAACCTGTGAAAGATCACATCCGTCCATCAGGTGGGAAAAAATATTTTGATATCATCGACTAAAAATCAGGACATATACCTCCTCAGATGGGCCACAGAAGGTTAACATAAGGACAGAAGATAAAAAAATGTTTTAACCGTCCGTTTAGGCATACGAGACTGCCTGATTTTTGAAATATAAGTTCTATTAGTTATCTGAAACCAAATGAAAAGCTCAGATTCTTCACACGTTTTATATATTGGTACGTGTGTAGATGCGTGTGTATGTAAATTTCGTACACACGCGCGTGTAATTAGCAAACCAGTCTCTCTCCCTCCCCCACTTCAGTTTCTGCCACTCCTTATATATAGAAGTGGCAGAAAGTGTTTGGTAACACGAGAGAGTTTGGTAACACGAGGGAGAGGGAGAGGGAGAGGGATTGGGATTGGGAAGTGGCCATGTTTGGATGCTTTGTGTATTTTGATTTTGGCTCTTAGAAATGGGTTTTTGTTGGTCTTTTGAGGGGTGATTAAAAACCATTGCTTGGATTTTTCTTAGTGGGGAGAGAGAGAGAGAGAGAGAGAGAGAGAGAGAGAGAGAGAGAGAGAGAGAATGTTTGGCGAGAATGTTTGGCTGTGTCACGTATCTTGATTTGGTCCTTAAAAATGGGTTTTGTTTCTCTTCTTGAGGGGTGATTGAAAACCATTTGTATTTTTTCTAAGTGCTTTTTTCCCCCCTTTCTTTTCATTTTTCAATTTTTTTTTTTGGGATTTATGGGTAATTTTTAGTGCTGTAAATGGCTTGTTTGGTTATTTATATGTATTTTTATTTTGTTCATAAAAATGGGTTTTGTCTTAGCTACTTTGAGGGGTAATTGAAACGGTGGTTGTAGATTTTTGTAGGCGTTTTTCCTTTGGGCAATGTCACTGTTAGAGATGTGCTTGTTTGGTTATTTTATGTTTCTCAATTTTGTTCATTGAATTGGGTTTTTTGCCTCTTTTTTGAGGACTGACTTTTAACAATAGTTAGATTTTTCTTTTCCTCTTGAGTGATGGGTAATGTTAGTGTTAGAGAGGAAGGAGGGAGTCCATCTGGAGTTGGAATTGAGGAAGGGCAGTACCACCCAGGGCCGGGTGGGGCACATGTTGGCTATCACACGCACGGGGGGTCAGAGGAGTTGATGGGCCAGAGCCCTCCTCATAGCCCTGGCATGGCGACCCGGTCGCCTTTGGTATTCACTCCCCAGGTCAGTTACCCCTACCCCTTTTCCTTCACATTTTTTCTATGAAATTTGGTTTCTTTTGTTGATAGAAATGTGTATGATCTTTTGATATTGATATTGGGTTTTTGATAATGAGTAGTATTGTGAGATGGGGTAGCTTGAATTTGGGATTTAAGAGGACCCAAATCACAATTAGTAGAATAACTTGGAAATTTTAATTTTAATTTTTCCAAGTTTGATTGTGTAACTTGGAGACAGTCTTTGTTATTTATTTTATTTTATTTTCCTTTTGGGTTGTTGATTTTTTCTTAAATAATTTTTTCAATTGTGGCATGCCTTGAGAGAGGAAAGCACCATGTTTCTATGTTGCTGTTGGAATTTTAGGAGTTGGTTATTTGAATGGTAAGTGGTCGGAGCAACACTTGTCTCTTTTGACGGCTTGATAGTTTGGTCTATTAAGGCGATTCAAAGGACATTGTTGGAAGGTTTGTTACTTTTTTAAGACCCGACAAGGGAATCGCAGATGGTTTATGAGATCTTTGGTGAATCTTTGAAAAAAGTATTGGATAAACTGTTGTATGGATTTTTGTGGTACAACTTGTATGTTTCTTTTGTGAATTGAGTTGTTTTTTGTCAGCATAAGCTCTTTTCGGGTGCACACTTACTGTTTTATGAAATCTGTTTATAAGGATAGATTGGAGTTATTTTGTGAATAATTTTAATTCTCCATTATCTTCGTGGTTATATTTGTGAAAAATAGTGAAAATCTTGTGCCAATTAGGGGCACATAGCTGAGGCCTGGGCACTTCTAGAGCAGTCTGGCGGGGCCCTTTGGGATTGATGCCATGCCATCAGTATGGATTCAAGGATTGTGTGATTAATTGGTGTGTTTTACAGCTAGATGCATGATTGAGTTAGGTGCATGTAAGGATGGGCTCTCTAGAATAATAGTTACTGCCTAGGACTTGGGCTGTTGATGAGCTGGGCCTTAGGTCAGTTTGGGTCTGGATTTTGAACTAGTTGGGTAGGCCTAAGAATTTTGATATTCTTGGCCCGGGCTTGGTCGATTGGCACTTGACAGCCCTTCTCCTATCAGATAGCCTGATATACATTGTGGAGTCCTGATCACGAGTTGTACCTGTCATGGGTTGTGGTTCATGAACATATCTGAGATCGTTTGCGTGGTGAATGTTGAAATGTCCTTGAAGCTGGAAAAAAAAAGGCCACACCACTTAATGTATATCTGGGGTTTGATTCTTGACTTCGGAAATTTGGATTTCATTGCTACAACATATGTGAAGTAGTTTGGGAACCTCGATTTCATTACTACAACATATGTGAAGTAGTTTGGGAACCTCCATGTAGAAGATTTCTTCGAGATGGGTGGGAGACCAAGGATTCTTCCATCTATATATCGTCTGCCCTATAGAGGGAGGGTGGTGGACCAAAGACTCTTCCATCTTTAGATCGTCTGCCCTTTGGAAAGGGGTGATATCTATCAAGAAGGACGTCATGAAAGGAGTCAGTTTCTCCATGGAACCGGTGATCGCATCCGATTTTGGGAAGATAGATGGGTGGGAGACGGACCTTTGAAAGAAGAGTTTCAGCAAATATACCAGCTTGCCCCAACCCCGCATGTCATGATAGCCGACTGTCTTTCCTTAGTAGGGGGAGAGGTGGTTTGGGAACTTCCACGTTGAAGATTTCTTCGAGATGATGAGACTGAAGAGTTTGTGGTCCTCCTAAATCGTATTCAGTTGTGTCGGCCGGACACTCTATCCACGGACAGTTTATTTGGAGGTTTGAAAAATCTAGCGCCTTTTCAGTTAAATCCTTCTACTCATTTTTAAGTAAGGATAGCTCGACGAGAGAAGAGGTAAAGATGGAACAGGATTGGAAGTACAAAGTCCCGCCCAAGTGTGCTGCCTTTGGGTGGTTGGTAGGTAACAAGAAGGTTCTCACTGTGGACAACTTGCGAAAAAGGGGAATGTGCAGACCATCTTTTTGTACATTGCAGTTTCATTAACCAGATTTGGAAAGACATCTTTTCCCGTTTCCAAGGGGTTTGGTCCTTTCCTGCAGCAGTTGGTGATCTATTACAAGCCTGGCATGGTGTCAATTTGGGGAAGCAAAGGATAGAGTTATGGAGAATGGCTATTCTGGCTGTGTGGTGGTGTGTATGGGAAGAAAGGAATGGGAGATGCTTTTGTGTGGAAAGTAAAACGGCGGAGTTTGTTTCTCAAAGGAGCAGATATTTAATTAGTGAGTGGGCTTTTAATGATGAAATGTGGAAGGGCTGTAATTTTCTTTTTCTTGGTGGTTAGTTGGATCGCCATCTCAGCGGTCCGGCTTGTTTATGCATCTTTTGTTTTGGTTTAATATATTCTCGTTTTCTCTCAAAAAAAAAAAAAAAAAAAAAAAAAACACATGTGAAGAAGTTACTATGAACTTTTGTAGATGGATGGAATATTGGTTTCCGTCAGGTTGGTAGCCAACGTGGAACTTTTTCCATAACTTTCATCATGAATCTTGACAGCAGTGGAATAGGATTCATATAGCGAACCTCAATTAGTTGGGAATAAGGCTTAGATGATGATGAAAGCATAGGCCATGAGATTGTCAAAATGTGCATGTTTTTTTGTTGGACATAACTTAGCATGAAAGACCATTTTGAATATGGAAATGTTGAATTGGCGTGTGCTAGCTTGTGCAAAGCATAGGGTTTTTCATATTTGGATTAAGTGTTATGTTAGTTTCACGAAGCTACTTTGGTTTGCCATATAAATGGGATGAAGGGAGGTCTAGTGGAAATCCAAAAAGTCCTTTTAGTGTAGATAGTGATGGGAGCACTATTCGTTTTTTGTGGGGATGCATTGTGCGGGGATAAAAAAATTGGATTGTGGCTTCCTGGTTTTTGTATCGGGAGGTTATTAACATTAGTGTGAGGGCATTTGCATGTAGTGTGTTGAATGAGAGGATGTGGTTGTAAGTTGAAACAAAGAAGGGTTCTCGGAGATCGACTCTTATTGAGTTCCTTCATATAAGACTCAGCTGATTGCTATTCAAGAAACGAAAGTGCTTTCAATGGTGTAGAGATTTGTGGACAACATTCAGAGAGTTAGTTCGAAAGGCTGGGTAGCCAAAGATGTGGTGGGTGCAGGATAATTTGGAACTCATCTCCTTATATTAAAGAAGATTATTGGGTTGGGGAATATTCCTTAAACTTGCTGCTACGTGACAGGACATTAGGTTTTAGATGAGGTTTTTTTTCCCCAGTAGTATATGGTCTGAACAACCGTGGTCTTTGGGATGTTCTGTGGTCTGAGTTGGAACTAGGTGGGGGTTCTCCTACTGCGTGGGTGGGAATTTTAGTGTTCTAGGTGGAAGATTACTCAAAGCATGGCTGATTTTTTCAAGTGGGCGCGGAGGAGTGGTTTGATAGACAGTCTAAATTAGATTGGTTTCTAGCGTTGGGGAGTTGGATAGATAGAGTTCTGCTATGTAATCGACGGGGGCTATCTAGGCCTATTTAAGATCATTGGTCAATCTTGCTTGAAGTGGAAATGGATAGTTGGTGGCTGAGACCTTTCAAGTTTGAGTTAGCTTGTCTTGAGGTGGGGGGTTTCGTTGATTTGGGCAAGGGGTGGTGGGCTTCTTTACATGTAGAAGGTCAATATGCTTTCATTCTATTTCAGCAACTTCGTCTGCTGAAGGGTAAGATCTCTTGTTGGAAGGAGTTCTTTTGCAATAGAGAGCATGAAATGGATGCTGAATTGGAGGAGATCCAAGCTCTTGATATCAAAGAGGAAGGGTCAGATCTTTCTGAAGAAGAGAGGGGCCTTAGGGATGCTCTTCGGGTTGATTATAATAAAAATTAAGTAGAAACAATGGTCAAGGGAAACTTGGCTGAGGGAGGAAACAACGACAACAAATTCTTTCATGGTTTTGCAAGTGCCCAAGCTCATGCTAACATAATTGATAGTGTGGTGGTGGAGGGGGTAAGAATTGAAGGCAAATCTGATGTTTGTGAGGCGATAGTGGGCTACTACAAGAATCTTCTTATAGGCGCTTATGATTAGGCCAAGCTAGAAAATTTGGTGTTTGAGATGATTTCTGAAGAAGAGGTGGAGTCATTGGAAAAGATCATATAGGAGGAGTTGAAGTCTGTAGTCCAGGATTTGGGGAGGGATAAAGTGCTGTGTCGTGATGGTTTACCCATTGTATTATTTTAGATTTTTGGGAAGAGGTAAAAGGAGAAGTGATGGGATCTATTTATGAGTTTAGCAAAAATGTAAGCTTTTGGTGGAGTTGGGAGCGTCTTTTACCGCGTTGATCCCTAAGAAGGGGCGGGCAAATAGTCTTAGAGATTTTTGGCCAACTTGATAGGGGATCCATATAAAAAGCTGCTAAGGTTTTGGCATCAAGATTTCAACTCATCTTGTGTCGTGTCATTTCCAAGGTACAAGGGGCATCCATGGAAGGCAGATGGATATTGGATAGCTCATTGATTGATTTGCATCATGGGGTAGGTAAAAGTGCCTTTGTTTGTAAGTTGGACGTAGAAAATGCTTATGACCATGTTGATTGGGTCTTTTTAGATCATATGCTGAGGCGGATTGGGCTTGGGGAAAAGTGGTGGTGGTTTTAAGAGTGAGTTCGACCAAGTTCTTAGTTTCTCCCAAAGGTTTTTCCAAGTCGGCAAGGGGATCCTCTGTCTCCCTTTTTGTCTTGGTGGTGGAGGCGTTGAGTCACATGCGGTCTAAAGGGGCTGAAGGTCTATTTTAGTGGCTTTAAGGTGGACAAAAGGGAATTCTAAGTGTCTCATCTTCAGTTTGCGGATGATACAATTTTATTTTGCGAAGCGGATGCCAATCGGGTAGATAATCTTCGAAAAGCCATCTTCTACTTTGAAGCAATGTCAGGCCTCCACATGAATGTTTAGAAATCGAAATTGTTGGGTGCTGGTTTGTTATGGGAGGAGTTTGTACTTGAGTTGGAGTGTTTGGGTGTAGGCTGAGTTATTTTCCCTCAATGTATTTGGGTCTTGCCCTATTTGTTGGCAAGGTTGTGAAGCACTTATGGGATCCGGTGATAGAAACATTTGAGTGAAAACTCTCATTATGGAAGATGAGATTTGACTCGGAGGGGCATTAGGTTTAGAACTTTGGATTCTATGAATGCAGCTCTCTTGGGTAAATGGCATTAGGGATTTGTTTTGGAAGTTCTTTATGGAAGGACGTTGTAGTTAGTAAGTATGGGGTGGGGGCCCAATCGTTCTTCTTTGTACCAAGTGTCGGGGGTGTGGAGGGCTATCATGAGAATGAAGGAAGTTGTGAGAGAGGGGGTGGGTTTTGGGGTGGAGGATGGTTCGAGGGTTCGTTTTTAAAAGGATGTGTGGTTAGGAGATAGGAAGCTGCAAGATCTATACCCCAATCTATCTCATGTGGCTGTGGATTCTAAAATCATAGCTGACCAGTGCTTTTCGTTCCAAGGGTCTCATGGGATTCGGATTCCTTTATGTCGAAGGAACCTTCTGTACGATGAATTTGAAGAGTTGGTGTCTTTCTTGAATCAACTAGTAGGGATTGTCCTTCCAGAGGAGGTTGATTCTATGTGATGGAATGTGGCCAAGTTGGGGAAGTTCTCGGTGAAATCTCTCTTCCATATGCTCACCGGTAGCTTGGCTGTTTGCCGGAAGCGCATTCTTTCTTTCTATGGTCCTATGGGGCCTCCTCAAAGGACACCGCTTTTTCATTGTTGATAGGTTGGAATAGGGTATTAACAATTGACAATCTAAGGAAGAGGGGTTTATATATAGCAATGTTTTAAATAGTGAATAGTGTGTAGCGTAGCCTTCACCCCTCTGAAGCGTGAGGCGTAAGCTACATAGCATGTAGCATAAGCCACACACTACTTAGATTTTTAATCAAGGTTGCACTTGGTTGCACCAAATTAGATGATTAATAATAAAATTTAACAAAATTTCATGATATTTGGTGCGACCGAATGCAACCTAAAGTAATAGCAAGGGGTAATGGTTAAGTATTAAAGTGAAGAAAGAGCAACAAAACTGATTTAAAACTATTTCTTATATTATTTTAGTAAAAGCATTGAAAAGACTAACGAATTTTCATCGAAATAGAAAAATGAAACAAATCATTAAAAACATTATTGATTTTAATGTTATAGTGAAAAAAAAAATGACTTGTAATATGAGCTATGTAGCGTAGTCTATGAAGCGTGTAGCGTAGTCAAATTAATCATGTAGCATAGGCTACACGTAACTTAAGCTATTTTCATGAGCTACGTAGCGTTTAGGCTAAGCTACGCTACTTAGCATAAGCTACACGCTACATAGCGTAGCTATTTAAAACATTGATATATAGTGAATGCATGCCGCTTATGTCTTCAAAGTGAGGAGTCGGCCGATCACCTTCTCATGCACTATTCATTTTCCAGGGAGGTTTGGGAAAGATTCTTTGGGATTTTTGGAGTAACATGGGTAATGCTTAGGTCTATTGAAGAGTAATGTTTAGGTCTATTGAAGAGTTTTCTAGGCAGTGGCATGGAGGCATTGGAGAATTAGGTCGAGCAGTGTGGAGAATATCCCTTCTTGTAGGTCATTGGTGTCTATGGGGTGAAAGAAACAATAGATGTTTCAGGGAATCCTAGGGGAGTTTTTGTTAAAGCAAAATCCAATGTAATAGAATAGGCTTCGGTTGTTGTGAATTTGGCCTTTCAAGCCAACATTGGAGTGTATTGTAATTTTTTCTTTTTCCTCTTTGTATTCTTTTTGGCTTTGCCATTTTATCAATAAATTGTTCCTTAAAAAAGAAGTGCCAGGACTTCCTACTTACATCCTTGGATCTCAAAGCCTGCGAATGTCTTCTTGCTGCGATCCTTAAATTATCTATACGTGGGGCATAATTTCCAAGTCAAAATGCTTAGATGGGCCTAACTCTAAGCCCTTAGGCATGATATCAAGTGTGCTGGCAAACCAACACACATGTGATATGCTGATCTGTGGAAAATCCTGGTAAGTTGGGACATGCTTAATCGTATAGTATTTACCTTATTTAAAATATGGAATGTATTTCACATGCATTATACGGACGGGATTGGATTTGTTGAGCACTTAGTTTTTCTTCCTTTGAGAGTATCGAAATGCCAAATAGGGTTCATGATATGCTTTTCTTCTTGAAGTTTCTTTCTTCATTAAGATTTCTCTCCTATATTCTTCTGTTCATGCGCAATGCTTTGGATGGTTTGGCTTGAATGGTACAATTGTGCCTTCCGAGATTCTTGTAATTTTGAGGCGGTGCTTCTTAGAGTTAAATGCCGTGTCCTTGTATCAGCCTGCTCGGCTGATATTTCTGGGGATATTATGGGATTGTTGTAAGGGGCGGGGGACTGGTTTTCTTGTATCTGAGCTTCTGGATGATGTTTGTCATCCTTTTTCATTTCAATAAATTGATGGTATCCTTAAAAAAAAAAAGAAAAAAAAGAAAAAAAACTTTTGTAAGGATTGCTAGGGAGGTTCACCCTTTAATGGCTCAGTCACCTGTGAGCTCCTGGAAGTTTGCTGTTGGTGATGGCTCCAAAGGTGATCTATGTGATACCAGTATTGAGATGTTATCATTTTTTTGTTGCCTCTCTAAGGATACAACCTGGCACTCGACCATGTCAACTTGACCAGCAATAGAACCTCAACATTATGTTGAGTTTGACTGCTTTGCATGTGTTAATCCAAGGTCTCCTTTATTTCCTAAGGGGCTTGGGTTGTTTGGTTTGGCATCTCAATTGGTCATGTTCTGTTTTGTGTACTTGGAGCTCTAAGTTGAGCATGCGCCATCTCTGTTAATATTAGATATTTTCATTCTTTCTTGTTTTTGATTCTTAACATGGTATCTGTGGTTGGTTGGGTCTTGTTGATTTTATTCATTGTCATGTCAGTTGTTACTGATTCCATTTGATAGATGTTGCATGCGTTGCAGTTCCTATGGATCTTGGCTCATGAAAATTGAAGATTATGCCGTTTTGTTGTTATGGTTCCTTTTAAATCTTTGTTGTCCATAACAGCTTCCTGATTTGGTTTAGTCTTTGCATTCAGTATTAAGCGCTTGACCTTGTGCCTAACCGATCGATTGATGCTTGTTCCTAATCAAGTTCTGTTTTTCACATGGCAAACTAGATGTCATGTTTGGTTTGTCGAACAATGGTGCCAGGAAACATTTCGTTACCATCCTGGCATGGATGGTCCGGATTGATGTTGAGCCTTTATTTGTGGACATTTTTCTTGGGGTTTGCATGCATTCTATTATCTATCAACAAGTGCCTTCACAAGCTATTGTAACTTCTTCTCGGTTAAATTACTCATTCGTCATCAAATTTTGTACTAGCACTTATTGTTTGGTTATTTATAGGGTTGTCAGCGGGCAGTGCCTGGGCTGGGACAAGGTCAGTCCAAACTTGGCCTGCATGGTAAATCCTAGGCCCAAGCCTATGGTGGGCCAAAACATACAGTCCTGAGCCCAGCCTGAGCCTGAGCCTGAGCCTGAGCCTGAGTCCAGCGACCAACTTTTGTGCAAGATCTTGATTGTTCGTTAGGTGTGCCCCATCGTGCATGATTTATGGAAAATAAAAGCCCTAGAAATCCCAAATGTGCTGGGCTTGGCCAGGCTTGTGCCATGGTGACTAGCTCTTAGGCACAAACCAAGCCTGGCCCAATTAGGAAATGGGGTTTAAATTTTAGGCTAGCCTAGTGTTCCAGCCCAAGCCTGGCCTGAAAAGCCCAACAGGCCAACCTGCCCATTGACAGCCCTAGTTGCTTTTGGAAAGTGATGTCTGACATATCTATATCACTATCTATATCGCTGATCAAATAGAGAGGGAGGAAGGGATTTGTTTTGAGAATCATTCCTATGTAAGGCCCTAGCCTCAGTAAGTGTGCCTTTATATCCCTTCTTTCCAGATCCTGTTTTGCTAGTCACTCCTATTCAAGGTCCTATCCTTGTTCAATGGGCCTTCATATACCTTCTCACCATCTTGATCCAAGTCCTCTTAGGGTTTTACCCTCATCCTCCTTATGGGCCCTTCAACCGTATCCTCATGCATTTATAAAGAGGCAGTTTGGTAAAATAACTGATTGATAAGGGACCACATGTCATGACCACATTGTGTTAGAGCCTACACAGGGATGATTTGTTTTTCTTATACAGGGCTGTCTGTAGTTTAAGGATCCACTGCACATCCAATTCCGCTTACTAAACTCTATTGACCCCAAAATCGTTCATTGGTACACTTTGGTAGGGGATTTGGACTTTCCAATTAGCGGGCTGCCTCTTTGATGAGATGTAGCTCAAAAGTTGTGCCAATTGTAAGAATGGATTTAAATAGTGGTTTTGGAGTGCGACTCGGCCAGAGATTGAATCCGGGACGGCTTGCATCGACTCGGTACCATATCAGTGTGTTAACATATTTTGTTTCAAACTGAAACTGATACAACTCGCATAATACCATTTTGTAGCATACAAGTTTTCCAAACATGACTGGAATCAGATTCATTACCTGTTTGGATGGTCAAGAAACATTTACATGTTTGTAGGTGATTAAAAGAATTGCCACAATGTTTTACTATCAACCACCTATTTATGAGGTGGCTGATAAGTTGTCTGGTTTAGATTGATGGACAGTCACCAGTCTTATCAGTTATAAGGTTGATACCATTTGCGATATGGTATTGGCCGCCCGTTGGATTCAGCCTCTTCTACTTATTTCTTTGGACTTTATGAATCTACAAAATCTCTGAACCAGTTCCTTTTTCTTTTTTCAGGTCCCGATGGTGCCATTACAGAGGCCTGATGAGCTGCACATCTCGGGTTCCGGGTGGATGCAAAACTCTCCTGAATATGAAGATATGATTTGCGAGCAAGGAATTCCAACAATGATCACATGGAGCTATGGTGGCAAGGAAGTAGCTGTGGAAGGATCATGGGATAACTGGAAGACAAAGTAATGACCGATACGCTACAGTTTTTTAATAGCATTCTTAGATTAAATATACTTTCGAAAATGCACTTTAATAAGGAGCCTTTAGGTTAGACTCCGACACACGTTGGCCAGATTTTGTGGCTATTCATTCACAGACCACGTACATCTGGCATGCATGCTGGGCTTCTTTGTGGATGATCTTAATTATCTGGTTGTTACCATTCAATTTGGAATGCTAACCACCTTCTTTCAACTGTCCATTTCATGGCCACTGATTGGACAGTTATCGTTGTGTGACTAGTATAGTTTTTGGGCTATGTTTCATCCACTGTGGGTTCTATGATTTGGATGGTCTGTATTAGCATGCATGTATGCTGCCTGTAATGCAGGTGGGTTATCCCACTTTAGTAAATTGTGGCAAACAGACAGTAGTCTAGCCCGAAATTTCTGCTATGGAATTTATGTAACATGATGCATTCATGGCAGGAAGCCCTTGCAGAGATCAGGGAAAGACTTCACCATTATGAAAGTGCTTCCGTCGGGTTTCTACCAATACAGGTTCATCGTTGATGGAGAATGGAGGCATGCACCTGACCTTCCGTGGATGCATGACGATCTGGGGAATGCTTACAACATTTTAGACCTGCAGGTAAACACATTCCGTAGCCCTCACCAGTTTCTGATGTCTTACGTGGCAGATGGGTCTCTGCCCCTATTGATTATTCATTGTTAGGGATGGCAATGGGCCCGCCTGTCAAGATTCTGGGTCTGATCCACCACTCGAGTGGTTTAGGCCTGCTCAAAACAAAATATGAGGCCCAAGCCCCAACTCAACTAAAAACAACATTTTCAGCCTGATCCACTGATTGTTGGGCCTAGGCCTGCTAAGTAAACATGTTGAGTGGGGCTTGGGCCTGATATTGTTTTGAGTTGGGGCTATGGGCTTACATTCAAGATCCTTCTAGTAGATGGCTCATGTTGTGGTCCATGGGTAGTGGGTCAGGCTTTGTTTGAATTCTTAGCCCATTTTTGAAACAGTTCAGGCTTGGGTCTGACTTCTTGGCCTGTTTACTGAAAGACTCGGGCCCAGGCTAAAGCTGACAATTGCCCGGCCTGACTCGGCTTTGGGCCAGGCTTGGACCTATTAGCTTGGCCTATGGGCTGGACTTGAGCCTAGAATGCATAGCCCGATCAATTTTCAGGTTGGGCTTGTGCTCAAGTCCTTTTAGCCTTAACTCTGTTTGGCCTCGTGCAGCCCAACCTGACTTATATGCACATGTCTTATATCCTACAAATATGCCATTTTAATCCTTGACTAGGCAACCCATGCATCTTGAATGTAGACCGTTGATTTTATTCCTGTAGACATCAATTTCTTTATGTGTGTGTGGCCCACCTGATGAACGGATGGATTAGGAAGATTTGGATTTTATCAATTTTTGGGCTGGTCTGGGTTGGGTCGGGTCGGGTCGGGCATGGACTTGCTCTGCTAGGTCCATGCAGGCTTGGCTGGAATCAGGCCTTGGACCTTAAGTGTCAGGCTGGGCTTGTGCTTGCCTGACCCGGCCCAAAATTGGCCCATTGCGATCCCTAGCCTGGGCTGACCCTGACCTGAGTGACCCAAACACAACCCATTACCACCTCTAGAAATTAAACATGAGACTAGTCCATTACTAAATGGACCAACAATTTAAACTCGGACCTGACCCCAATCATGCACCACAACCCATGCCTGACCCATGTCCGATATGGGTCTAGAGTTTAATATATCGCTCAACTCCAAACCAATAATTAGCTCTAAGCTCCACTGAGTGGCAGCCGTTTGCTTAGCTGCCCTTATTTTTAAGCCTATTAGTACTAAATAAGTTTTGACATTAAAGCTTTTCAGTTTTTTTTTTGGGTGAAAGGTGATACTTTATTGAAAAACAAAAGCCAAAACAAAGAAAACAAAACAGACAAAACCCAAAACAGAACAAGAAAAAACCTTAAACAAAGAAAAACCTACAAAGACTAAAAGAGAAAAGAAACCTAAGACAACTAAAATACAACAACAGGACCAGTGCCGCCACCACTGAGAGAACCCCTCAAACATCATGGAGCCCAATCACCCAGGAATTGGGTGATCCTAAAAAAAACCCCAGCCTCGGATCTTCTCCTATTGCGGAAGTAAGCAGGTTGTGTCAGGCTGGATGTACGTCACTTTGAGCCTGACCTATTTACTTAATGGGTCTTATTTATTGTGACCAATCCAATAAGGGTAAAGCCCAAACCCATCTAAGAAGTGGGTGGTGTCGAATGTAGATCTTCGCGTCGGAATTGGGAAACCACAATACCTTCAGTAATAGTAGATGAGAGATTATCTTATTCGCTGGCAACTCTCTAGACCCATTAAGTGTAAGCCCAAAGGCATCTAAGGAGTGGGTGTTGGGTGTGAATTTCTGTGCCGGGCTTGAAAACCACTATATCATTAATAATGCTGAACTAACCTTATTGACTGGTATATCTTTATTCTTATTATCGCCATCATTGATTTCCCAATAACAAACTGAATTTGCTCTAGCTTATGGTATTTGTCAATGGAGAAGGTAGCAATGCTGGAAAGTTGGACCTGAGATGCCAAGGAGGCGTCCATGTGGACACCTGAGCCCCACAATTTTCATGTGAGAAACTCTAGTGTTTCTCCTTCCGTAAAACGCCTTATCTTATGAGAATAACTCATTCATCTCTCTCTTCATGGGAATAACCCCAACCTTTTATTTATATGTACATATGTGAATGGAAGAGCAGGTGCAAGCAATAGCTTTTTGCCCATTTCTCTGTGTGTGTGCGCGCGCCCACGCTTGACTGATATGGATACCATGAATAAACCCACTACTCCAACTGAGATAGAAGTGTGCGATGGAGTTGCCACTGCGCACCTGAGTGCACAAGCCCAACCGCTGCAGGGGCGAGTAGTAAGCTGAAGAGGGGGAGCAACCATTGATGTCATAAATGGTCACAAGGGCACCTATCCACATCCATTACCCATGAAAAGCTGGCTGATCATAATCATTGAGCTAACATACTTTTAGATTGACCACCTAACCCATACCTGCCCAAGTTGAGGTGCAATTCAAGGATGGCTAGAATCCGTGCTAGTTGGACTTTTACGTCTTTAGAAGTAGAGAGAGTTGATTTCCCTTCTAGAAGATCCACCCCTATTTTGGCTGTTGTATCCAAGCAAAGGCCTTGGTTATGGGGAAGGAAGGGTCCCCTTCCCCACCCGCTTAAGTATATGGTCACTACTTCAGGAGGAATGAAATTTCAACAAATGGTTGGTGTAAGCCTTAGTTAAAAGAAAAAAAAATAATAATAAAAAGAATTGGGAGGGTAGGAAGGTGAGAGATGAGGAAAGAGTGATATCGGAATTGATTTGGATGTGGTGGATCAATGGCTGGATGCCATATTCTTTTTTTTGATCTGGAATTGTCTTGAACTTTGAGCTTGATCTCCTTCTCTAGACATTCATTGATCTTCTATGAGGTCTTGAGTTTGATTTTGGGGAGAGTTGAGGGAAGAGAACAAGAGAACCCTTCACCTCATAGAGGTTACTGAAGCCAATTCTCACCACCCCAGGGGATAGAGCCATACTCCACCACTAGAGGTAAGAGATTCTTAAGCTCTTATTCTCCATGCTTAGATTCTCATTCTTCTCCATCTTCCTAAGTAATTTTCTCTCTTAAAATTTGTAGGAATTTATCCAAGTACATCATGGGGATGATTCTTAGGCTAAGGCGACTTAGAATTTTCCAGTAGTAAGACACCTTCCTAAATCTAATGTTTCAAAAAAAGTAAGACACCTCCCAAAGAGAGAAGCCTTTATCTATAGAGATTTGGGCTTTATTATTATTATTTTTTTTAAGGTAGAGGTTTGGGCTAGTTGTCTTGCAATTTCAAAGAAGGTGGGTTTTCTAAATGGTAGGAATTCATGGGTGGGTGACAAGTGGCTCTTTCCTAGTTGTCAATCTATGGCTTGTTGGAAAGCCAACTTGACGAGTTAACTAATAATTCTGATTTGGGCTTAAAGTTTCAAGGGACGTGGTGATATGGGTTCTGAAAGTTGAGTTAACTTCCTGCACTGCTACAGTCAACTGATCTCCATGAACCTTTCATTTATTTGCTCATAATATGGTGTATGTAAATCGGATTGAGCTCAAGCTCAAGTTAGGTTCATTGAAAAGCTGACTTATTTGAGAGCTTTGAAATGGAACCTGCTTTGAAATGGAACCTAAGATCTGGGAAATTGAATGTGGGAAGTCCAGGCAGTTGTAGCCCGAAAGATGGAGAAAATCGAATGTTTGTAATTGATACTCTGGGACATGGACAATCTTTTTAGAGAGTATGTTACAAGGAGTTTCAAGTGGTAACTCTCTCTCTCTCTCTCTCTCTCTCTCTCTCTCTCTCTCTCTCTCTCTCTCCTTAAAAAAATGTTACAACATGAAACTTCTTTGAAAGTGGAAAAACCGTCTGATTTCTCCCAAAAGATATCAGGTGTGTGGGCCCTGGACCTAAGTTGGGCTGGATTCCATGCCTCTGGAACTATCACGGGTCCTCCTGCTTGGGTTGGGTATGGAAAGCCCAGGCATTTGTAGCCCAAAAGATGGAAACTACTGGATATTTCTAATTACTCTCTGCGATGCAGATGAACTTTTTCTGTTTTGTCTAGAATATATTTTACAGCATAAAACACCTTGGCAAGTGGGAAAACTTTTGCCACTTCCCAGGGATTTCTCCAAGAAAATAACAAACGTGTGGAATCTAGCTGGGTCCCACACCTCTAGACGTTTCATGGGTCCTCCGGCTTGGGTTCATGAAGGATTTGATATGAGGTTTGGATGAAGTTTTGGGCTAAGTTTGGGTTTAGGTAGGGATATGTTTAGTTAGGCTGAGGAGATGTAGCCGTATGCCTGCAAAATTCAAGAAATGAGACAAAACCCTTCTTCCGTATTAAATATTAATTGAGTTAATTGGCTTGGACAATTCATATTAGGTGGGGTGTTTATAGATACCATCATCCCAAAGGATATAACGTGTGGAACCATCAGTTTGCACTCTAGTATTGCATTTACCTAATGGCCTGTAATTTACTGACATCGATGTAGGGACAAGCCACTTATAGCTTCTGCTTCAAGACTCGCCCGTCAACCTGCTCGGTCCGACTTTTCGACACTGGTTGTACCTTGTTTGTTGATATCCCACTTTCCAACATTGATTGTACCTTCTTCGTTGATAAACAAGCACTCTTGCTCTGACGCTTTATACTAGTTAAGGTTAGCAAGTGAGTTTTGAAGGGTTAGTGGATTGTAAGTGGCTTGTCTTTACATTGATGGTGGTAATCCGAAGGCCGTTGGATGAATGAAGTACTACATTGTAAAAAGCATGTGTAAGGATTTTCAGATTTGGGAAGTTGTTTTGAGCTGAGTCATGGCAAACAAGTAAGAAGCAAGTAAAGGAAAAAAGAAAATAAGATGGCATCACGTGTAGATGGAATAATGGCAAAAATGAATTGTGGGTATTCTAACATGCAAATAAGAAACAACCAAAGGAAAAAGAAATGAGATGGTGTTATCGAATATGTTGTTGAAGAGCATCACATCCACCTCACAGGATTCCCCCTTCCAAATCCCTAAATGTAGAACTGATATTTTTAAAAGAATGATGAATAATGTAATTATTATTAAGAGACTTTAACCTTTGTGGCTTAGCTTTCAATGAAAACAAGCGAGAAAAGAATGTATTCATTTTGAAGAGTAATATAAATATTCTTTGTTGATGAATGGTAGTATAAATAATTTTGATGAATGGAATAGTTGAAGAAAGAGGCTAAAAACCATCATTGCGAAAACTATCCACAGCGCAGCCATCTACTTTCAGGGACTTGAGATGAATTCATACAACAACATGCAGTTTGATTTGAAGAAATCTGTCAGATATCACATGGAAAAACTAACCAAGGCAAGGTGTTCCATAATGGTAACGGTGGCTGTAACAGCCACCACCGTTACCTTTACGATACGGGATGTAACGGCCTTTACTGGGGCCGTAACAGCCTTTACGGTCTCTTTTTCTTTTATTGGAAAAAAACTGAAAAACCTGTATCAACCCTGTAATTGACCATTACGACATTTACGGGGGCTGTAATGGCCTTTATGGGGGGCGTAACGGGCCGTTACGGGGGCTGTAATGGCCTTTACGGGTCGTTTTTTCCGTAACGTGTAACGGTCATCACTGTTACCTTTACGTAACGGCCTTTGCGGCACACCATGAATCAAGGTTATACCCATTTGCTTTTAGGGCCTTGGGAAATTACATCGTTACGAAATCACATTTTAGGAATGAAAAGCTAAATAAATGTAATTTGGAAGAAATATAAACGGAAACTGAAGTTAAAAGAGGAGTTTTTAAGGGTTAAAACTAAACAAAGAAACGAAATCTAAACTGACTACTCACCAGGGGTATGGTTCAGATCAGGTCAACTTGAATACTCGAAGTCTCGAACAAGTCTTTAATTGACTCGCCTCAATATTTTAATTATTAAGTTTAAAAGTTATCTGTTTGTGTGGAATAGTTAACAGATTTAGAAATCTCTGTAGGATGTAAAATACCCATATCTAAGCATAACTGGATCTCATAGCTCATTGGGAGTGCACCTGAGCTCCTTGGAAAAAGGTTGCTTGTTTGATCCTTGCCTCCCTTCCATTTTATTTTGAAAAAAAAAAAAATCATAAAATTGGGTGAGTGACTTGATCTGGTCACGCTGAGTCACATCGGGTTGACTAAGTTTTCCAGTCAATGCAATGAGTCTTGTCGAGTCCTGACCGAGTCAAGCTCTTCAGCGAGTTTTCAAGAGACTCAGTTTGAGATCTCGTCGAGTTGAGTTGACCCAGCCGAATTTCGAATTGAGTCACTGATTTTTAGAACTATGACCAGCGGTTACAATAAGCCTTCTAACTTTAGTCCAAGCTGGCAAAGAATCCTCCACATCTCTCCTAGATCTTAAACTATTGCTCTTAAGCCTGAAATTTTTGGTTAACAGGGACACAAGCTGTTTCAACTTAAACCCTGGTTCTTCTTAAGCTTCTTAAGGCTTTTCTCTGGGAAATGGTGAATTGTTAATTTTCGAAAGGATCTAGTTATAGGACTTGGAATAGCAGTTTTTTATGACTGATTTTTGACGTGGTACAAACCTCAAGTCAGTTTCCCTTGAAACATTTCTGAATTAGAAGCATCTAGAAATCTCAGCATTTATTAGTCCCCATTTGGGAGAATCTGGTCAGCAGGGACCTTCAGGTGCTGTGCTTTGCATTCATGTGGGAGTGGGACAAATGTCAAGTTCACCTTGGACGGCAGACCATGTGATGACTGTGTTGTACTCTGAACAACTGAAAGTTCGTTTCCCAGGGTTGGTCTTTGTGTTTAGGCTCGGTTTGATAACGACCCAAGTGGCAAAGTGTATGGTGTGGACATGGGACCTATTTATGACTGGACAAGCAGCCCCGACGAGCCTGTGGCGTCGAGCTTTAATTTCCGAATTTTGAAAGTGCACTCAGATGACAGAAGATGTGGTTTCAGCCTGTAACACCTCAGGTTCCAAAGCTCACCTCACCGGCAGATTGTATGAAGTTGCCTTCTATCGTTTGCCCACTGGTGGCAGATTGTATGATGCTGGGGTTGCTTGTAGGTTTGATGCGAACCCGAAGTCCTAAACACATACTAAATGTGAATGCATGTTTCTTTATGCAAAAAGGGATGGAGGAAATAATAGTAGGAAGACTTAAAATTCTTCTGTCTTGTGTGTGTTTAAGTAGGAGTGCAAATGTGTCTGGTCGAGGGGGGTCTTGACCTGAGCCATTTAAGACCCAACCCAGCCCAGTAAAATTCAGGTTCGGTCTTCTTGTACTCCAACCCGACCATTAAATAAATGATCATCTATTTTTGACTTGGACCCAACCCAACCCATTAGACTCAATTGTATCCGTCTATTTTTTACTTCTGCAAAGCAATCTTGAGTATTCCCGTTTTGAATATGATTGGCAGAATAGGGTTCCTATAGCCGACTACAAAAAGCTAGGATAAGGTTATGAAGATTATAACGATGATGTTTTATTTCATATTTATCTGCTGGCAGCTATCAATGCATTATGCATTTGGCTTGGTTGGGTTAGGAAGGTAAGGATTGTTTGGTTGGGTTGAAGCTAGTGGTCTAGGGGTTTAGGATGGTTCTTTTCTCTGTTGTTGGGTAACTTGGGTTTCCTTGTTCGGATTGGATTTTTTGTTTTGGATTTCCTTGTTTGGATTGGGTCTCATCATTTTATGTCTCATTTATGGGTATTGAGAACATGGTGAATAAACGCATCTAATTCTTGGAGAGGCACTCAGAATGAGAAATGATCAGATACAGCGGAAGTGTCAGAAGCGCCAGGAAGTCGTGTGTAGAATATCCAATCTGTGCATAAGGTGGGCATCACAATGATGATCCAACTGATATAAACCAGGTCCATCCACTCATCGAGTGAGAGACAACATAAAAAATTAATGGACACCCAGTGGTATGACCCACTAGTGTATCATCCTGGTTTTCATATCAGGTGATCACCATGGTGCGACCCACTGTTCGCACAGATTGGATATTCTACACCTGACATGTTGGTGGGAGAAGAAAAAGGCTGTTTCATGACTTTTTATACAGCTGCTGTATCTGATCATTTCTCATTCACAACATGGTGAATGTGTCTTCTCTCTCATTTATTTGAAGAGAACCAAACCCTTGTTTTTCTTCTTAGTCTTCGGTAAGTAGGAAACAAAGGAACAAAAAATCCCAAATCGCCAAATGCATTCTTTTCTGGTGCAGGTGGAATGTGGTGAGATCGAGCAATGTCTTTCTCATAGGGATAACTAATCTGAATCTCGGATCTACAGGGAGTCCTCAACCTGTCTTCGTCGAATCCACGATGGGATATCTCGAATCCACGAGACCTCTTCGAATCCACGAAGAACGACTCGAATCCACGAGTAAACAAGAGAAAACTCTAAGTTTTATTCAAAATATATCAAAGATACTTCAAACGAATTCCAAGCAACATTAAATAGTAAAAGAAACACTAATTTACGTAGCCTAGGTGTCCTAATTGCAAAAGGAAACTAAATAAAACGAAAATCTATAAAATCACTTGAAAAATGCAAGTTTTTGTGCACTTGCTGTGCGTCCGCTGGCCGGTCGGTTTTGGGCTAAATTGGTCCAGCGAGTATGGCCCTTTTCTGGTCAAGGGTCTGACCGGTCGGCAGGGGCGTTTTGCTGATGTTTGCCCTGGTTGGTTCGGTTCTTCTCTCGATCCCAACTTGGGTTCTTCCGGGCCTACTCTTGGGTCCTCTTCCTAGCTCTTGCCTTGCTTCGATCAAGGGATGACCTCACTACATCAGTCACCCCCTCTTGAAAGAAACTGGACCTCGAGTTTCCTCTTCTCTTGTCTCGTCGTCGCCGTGCCATATAACACAAGGAGAGATTGTCTTTGTCTCTTGATTTGTCGGCGGCCGTCACTCGGGCTTGCTGGAGCGAGGATGATTCGCCTTTCTTCCTTGTTGAAAGTGTTAACATTGTCTCGGCCACGATGTACGACATCTCGATCAAATTGCCAGGGACGCCCAAGGATTTTGTGACAGGCATTCATGTCAACAACATCATAGCGTATCCGATCCTTATATGCCTTGCCGATCGAAAAGGAGACAAGGCATTGATCCTTCACCTTCGTCATGCTTCCTTTCTAAATCCACCCAATGTCGTAGGGCGAAGGATGCGGTGTGGTCTTGAGTTTCAACTTATCCATCATCACTTGAGATACAATGTTTTTGTAGCTACCACCATCAATAATCACATCACACACTTTTCTGTCCTCGGTACATTTTGTGCGGAATAGGTTATGATGCTGGGGATGAATATGTGAATCGATCGTGCGCGTATTGTCTTGTATAACCAAAGATACACCTTGATCACCTGAAATCCAGTCAGTCCCTTCATCCTCTTCTTCAAATTGCTCTCCATCAACAACATCTTCTGACTCGGCTAGGACATCGTCCGTGGTGTTAATAACATTAGCCGCAGGCCATTGTGGGCAAACTTTTGAAAGGTGCCCTGGCTGTCCACATTGGAAACAATGATCGGGCCTCGGTCGGCCGTACGAATTTAGAATTTTCTGGGACCGGGTACGATTGCTAAACGTTCTGGTCGTGCTTGGCCACTCCCTAGTGTAGTTTGACGGCCAACATGGGGCTGAGTACGATTAATAACAATTTCCTTTCCTTTGGAAATGGGAGGATCTTGAGCGGGATAGTTCGTGGGGGCTGTATGAGGATTGACACGTGTGTGAGTCTTCGCTAGTTGCGTCTCAACTCGTTTAGCGACTTGAGCAGCTTCATCCAAAGTCCAGATCAACCGCAGTTGAACTTGGTCTTGGATCACGGGCCTTAAGCTGCCTATAAACCTTGCGGTTTTCTGTGCCTCTGTTTCAGACAACTCATTGCGAGTCGTGAGGCGATCAAATTTTAATTGATACTCTGTGACGGAGCGGCCTCCTTGTTTACAATTCTGATACTGCTGAAATAATACTTGTTCATAATCGCTTAGCAAGAATCGGGATTTTAGCAAGCGCGCTTCATCCGTGGCCACGAACGGATGGAAAGCTTATTCTGGCGAGTGCTCGTATTCTGCAATTGCTCCCACCATGCCGAAGCGCCCGATTTTAACTTGTACGCGACAAGTTTCATTTGTAAATCATCGGGGACTCCCATGTAGTCGAAGTATCTTTCAACTGCGGCTACCCAATCGAGGAAATCCTCGATACCAAGTGCGCCATTGAAATTAGGGAGTTCACCCTTCGAAATCCTCGGTCAGCGTGATTAACACCTGCTTTCGGTTGTCGGGACATCGGAACACGAAATTCTCTACTTCGTCATCGCTGGATCTGATATCCTCTTCGACAATCGGTCGATGATTGGCCCCCGGCGATGCCCGACGAACAATGTCGTTGTGCAGTACAACTGCTGCAGGAGGATGGACGTCGCTAGGGGGTTGTTGCTGGGCGAAAGTCGTGGTAAGGCGATCGAACGAAGTTTGCAGCCCTTGCATAGCTTGAAGATGCTCTCGTTGGAACTTCATGAACTCTCTCGATGTGAGGGGTTGTTCACCGGAACCACCATCGGTAGGATTATTGTCGTTGCTTGCACTTGAAGCCATTACCGAGGAAGAACTTGTCTCTGATACCAATTGGTGCGGGCGGAATGTGGTGAGATCGAGCAACGTCTTTCTCATGGGGATAACTAATCCGAATCTCGGATCTACAGGGACTCCTCAACTTGTCTTCGTCGAATCCACGATGGGATCTCTCGAATCAACGAGACCTTCTTTTCGAATCCATGAAGAAACTCGAATCCACGAGTAAACAAGAGAAAACTCGAATAAGTTTTATTCAAAATATATCAAAGATACTTCAAATGAATTCCAAGCAACATTAAATAGTAAAAGAAACCCTAATCTACGTAGCCTAGGTGTCCTAATTGCAAAAGGAAACTAAATAAAATGAAAATCCGTAAAATCACTTGAAAAATGCAAGTTTTCGCGCACTTGCTGTGCGTCCGCCGGTGGGCTAAATTGGTCTAGCTGAGTTTGGCCCTTTTCTTGGCAAGGGTCCGACCGGTCGGCAGTGGCATTTGCCAATGTTTGCCCTTGTTGGTTTGGCTCTTCTCTCGATCCGAACTCGGGTTCTTCCGGGCCCACTCTTGGGTCCTCTTCCTAGCTCTTACCTTGCTTTGATCAAGGGATGGTCTCACTACATCATTTTCGGTGTGGAATAGTTAAGCAGAGTATGTATTTAAGAGATCATTAAAGCTCCACCACTGTTCACGGTATGGTTTAACAGACCAAGGGCCTGTTTGGTAGACACATAAAAATGAGATGAAAATGAGTTCATCTCATTTTAGTTAATCATAACTATCTATTAGAGACCTTGATTGTTGACTATCAAGATTATGTTCAGTCCTTAGGGCCCGTTTTGATTCCTCAATAGGGGGTTTTGATGCCTGTACACACCATCTTAAGACAACCCCTTTTCGAGTGGTGCGCTCAGATGCATGTTGGTGACCTCCATTTCATCCTCCACTTGACAAAATCGGATTGGTTTTCAATGAGTCATCTAAAAACGCTGCTTTAGCTGGAAACAAGGTTTTGCGGAAGTTGCATTAAAATGGGCCCTTACCAAAAAGAAGGATGATCTCTAATACATAATTACAATTAACTGAAATGATAGGTGTCTACCAAACAGGCCCTAAAATTATTATAGAACTATTAAGGGCCTGTTTGGGTGCCACTTAAACAAGGATTTCATCTCATTTTAGTTAATCCTAATGATGTATTGTAGATCACATTTATTTTTGGCAAGGACTAAAAAAATAACCAACAATCATGATCTCTAATACATTATTATGATTCTGTAAATGATATTAACACATTTTAAAGTGGTACCACGTAAAAATGAGTTCATCTCATTTCAGTTAATCATAATCATGTAATAGAGATAATATTTCTTTTTGTAAGTGTTAAAGATAGTATCGGTAAACAATCATGATCTCTAATACATAATTCCTATTAAATAAAATGAGATGAACTAACTAAAATGAGATGAACGCATTTTTAAGCGTCACCACTTAAAAATGAGTTCACTCTTTTTAGTTAATAGTCATAATGTATTAGAGATAATATTTCTTTTCGGTAAGGATTAAAACTAGTATTGATAATCAACAATCACGATGTCTAGTACATAATTACGATTAACGAGACGAAAACATTTTTAAATGTATTTGCAGATTATATTTCTTTTTGGTATATTGGTGCCCACTTAGAAAATGAGTTCATCTGATTTTAGCTAATCATAATCATGTATTAGGGATCACATTCTTTTTTGGTAATGATTAAAAATAGCATCTACCAACAATCATGATCTAATGCATTGTTTCAATTTACTTAAAACGATTTCTTGTACTAGTCAGTCGTCATTCTGTACTAGAGATCACTTCTTTTTGGTAAAGGATTAACTAAAACGAGATGAACTCTTTTTTAAGTGGCAACCAAACAGGCCCCAAATATATTTGCTCATAACCATTAACAGACTAAGCTTTTGATCTGGTGGGCTCCATGATGGGATGGGCCATTCCCTAGTCTCCCTTATTAGATGGTTGCAGCCATCCATTGGAAATGGAGAATTACAACCAAAGGTCCACATTCAACAGTCTCAGTTGGGCAGTTATGATCATCAGAATGTGGACTTCTTTGGGGTGTTCCTCATCCACCATGGGGCCAACCATACGAGCACGACTTAGGATTGCTGAGAGGTGGGCCCCACATGTACAACTGGTTGGCCAGAGTATATGCTTGATGAAACATTGTATATTTCAAAGGTGTCAGACTTAGGATCTGGCCCACCAGATCAGAATTGAATCCGGCTGATATTTGGTGCAGGATTTCGTGCCTGAAGACTTGGGGAGCATCGCCGGTTTTGAGCCGCCTCAGTCGCCAGAGTCCAGCTACAACAACATGCACCTTGGCTCGGAGGACTTTGCAAAGGAGCCGCCCGCGGTCCCACCACACCTGCAGCTGACGTTGCTCAATGTGCCATCTTACATGGACGGTCCAGTCCCGATGTCAAGACCCCAACATGTGGTGCTCAATCATCTGTATGTGCAGAAGGGGAAGAGCGGTCAGCCTGCGGTGGCGCTCGGTTCGACCCACCGGTTTCTAGCCAAGTATGTCACTGTGGTTCTCTACAAGTCTCTGCAGAGGTAATAGGTTTACTACCGTTGATTTTGTGGATGGTAGATCCGAGTCTGTGCTTCTCTAATGTGGCTGCATGCGCCAGCCTGGCATGTTTTTAGGACATCTGAATGGTTAATCGGGTGGGCTCCACTGCATAGGCGATGCGGATTTGTCAGGTGGGCAATGCATGTATGCTGAATGGGGACTGTTGGCAATTTGCATGAACTGTCCATTGTGTTCATACACTTGTGGCCCACCTGATTCTTGGGTTGGATTATGCACATGGTGGGGCCGGTCCGATGATGGCTTGGTTGCCCTTCACGCATGCCGGGTTGGCGAGTGTGGCTGTGTTTGAACTTATGGAGAATATTCTATGATGTAAACAATGTAATTGTCATGTGTTATGCCATTTACTATGGAAGAAGAGAGTACACTACTGAAAAGTTCGATATAACGCTGAGTTTGCAATTCTCCACAGGCCCACCTGATGAACGGGCCGGATCTCATGCTCGTACGGGTGGCAATGAGTGAGGCTAGTGCTGGACTGCGGTTGGCCCTAGTCCCCTGAGCCCTGGCTGTGGGCCACCCCTGACCTTAGCCTTGTAGGGAAAACTTTTTTAGTGAGCAAATGTTTAAAACAGTCCAATCTATGAATTTGTTTTTGGGGTCCTACATCATGATGGGTCCCATCATATGAACGGTTTGGATCTTTGAAACATGACCTGCCCATCATATAAATGGTTTGGATGGATGAAACATGGCTTGAATGGTGTCTTGAAACAAGACATGGTGAATAGGAATCGCTCATGAGTGTTTCCGACCGTTCACTCATATTATAAAAAAAAAAATGGTGGGCCACTTGATGATTGGATCTGGGCAATGGGCTGGCCTGACCCATTCATCATACATGCCTGGCTCATTTCTAGCCAGGGCTTGGCCTTCTGGTCAAGTTTAGGCCCTGGCCCGAAAGGGTTGGACTCCTGGGCTGTGCTGGGCTACGTGGCCCATTACAAAAATCATGGCTAACGAAAATCTGTACAGGTATTTAACTGCTTATCTCCAGGCCACAGACTCAAAGGTTGGATGGTCCCATAATGTGGGCCCCAAGTGTACCAATGGTCTAGATCACTAAACGTGGGCCCGTGGTTAAGATTGCACGATCAATATCGATTTCTGCATTCATCTCATCAAAGATGATCAAACTATTTGGACGCTCCGGATCATCGCACATGATGCCACGTCTACATTGTATGAGACAACAACTTAGAAATGGGGGTGATGGATCATCACCTTGGATAATCTCAATGTCATCATCAAATTAGATATAGCTTCTTCAATGCTTATGTGATTTTTTTTTCTAATATGAAAGCCACAGCTCTTGAAAGCATGACAATGAGATTGGACCCAGCAACATGATCTAACCCGTCCAACACATGTGGGGCCCACCACATATGTGCATGGCATCCAAACCGTACAACAGGGTCATCGGCCATGAAAATAGGATGCACTGAAAAATCAAGGCAATCCAATCATCATGTGGGCCACACAATAGATAACAATTACACACCACACAAAAATCTCCAAACCATGATGTGGCCCACCTGATGATTGGATCAGCCTGATTTTTTGGTGGGTTCCATTTTCATGGGGAGGGGACCTCGATGGACAGGTTGGATGAAAAAAAAACACATCAAGGTGGGTCCCAAATGCCACTCACCGGAAGTAATTATCATCTACGACAGCTGTAGCGTAACCGATCTAAGGGGACATTGTGAAATTACATGGCCATCGACCTTTGGTTTTTTTTTTGGTCAGTCATGCAACGCACCCACCCAGTTAATCGTGCAACACACCCACCCGGTCAGTCATGCGACGCACCCACTGGTGCAGTTAGCAGCTGAAATTCACCCGGGTTCAGTTAGCAGCTGAAATTCACCCGGGTTTCGAGACGTAGACCTCTTGTTGAAACTCCACAGAGTGTACCAATGAGGTAAAGGCCCCGATCCCACATGGCCATCGACCTGATGATAGGTTGAGTTGGTTTCTTGATCTGTCCAAGTGGCCGCATTTCGGGTGATCTGAGTCGTTGGTACATTAGAAGGGTCAGGATCATCCAGTCTAGAAGATTTTTGGGACATGGCCTATCTGCTGAGATGTCCATCATTTCAATGGTCCGGATCACCCAAAGACATACCCCACTTGTACAAAATAATAACATGACTTACAATACACTTGTACCAAATCTCAGGTGGACCACACCACTAGAAATAGTGACGAATGATCATTAAAAGTTTTTTGTGGGCCACAAAAGTTTTGGATTAAGATGATATTTATATTTTCCATTCATCCACATATTAATGACATTATCAGCAGGTTGGATTGCAAATAAACATTATTAAAACCTTAAGATGGTCTCTTTGGAATTTTTAACGGCAAGACACTAATCAACACTGTTTCTAGTGGTATGGTCCACCTGAGATTCTTATCTGCATGCTTTTCAAAATACCATCCTCAAATGGGCTGGAGAAACGGATGGACGGAGTGGATATAAAAAAAATATTATCCACGTGGGCCACAAGGCAGGGGTAACACCCACTGAGCTGTTCCCTGCGTAACACCTAATTCGCTCCCGTACCAAAAAGATCACATCAAGTGGGCCCCACTGAATGAGTGGTCACTGCTTGAAGTGTAGTTTCCAATGTCCCCTAAAATAAGATTGGAATGAACCAATGTCTCCAATATGGACGGCTCAATTGTTTTTCACTGAAGGATGTAGATTGTGCAGCTGACACCACCGAAGGTTACTTGACATGGAAGGATTTGATTGGGCAGCCCAAAGCTGTCAGAATAGAGCATTATCTCAAGCAAGACTGGGGCTACCTTGATATATGTATTATGTATCCACGCCTTCCATCCATTTTTAAAGATCATTTCAGGGCATTATCTCAAAAACTGAATTATATCCAATTATCATGTGGACCATACCCTAAGAAACCGTGGTTATCGACCGCCCCATCATTAAAAACTTCTTAGGACGTTACCATTCAATCTGTTGATAATGTCACATAAGCCTGGATGAAGGTATCAACTTGATCCAAAACTTTTGTGGCCCACCAATGGTCAATCAACACTTTTTCCTGTGGTATGGTCCACCTGATAATTGAATCTGTTTCATTTTTCCCATAATGCCTTAAAATGATCTGGAAAAATGGATAGACAGAGTGGATACATAATACATACATCAATGTGGCCCCACGGTAACCCCACAGTAAGGGCAGCACCCTCTTGGGTGAGGCCGGGGTCTCACCTAATCCACTCTCCCCCCATTACCTAGTGGATGGTGGAAAAGCTCTGTGGGCCAAAAAAATGATGGCATTAATTTTATCCACACCGTCCATCCGTTTTTCCATATCAATTTAGGGTACGAGCTCAAAAATAAGACAGATCCAAAGCTCAAGCGGACCACACCACAGGAATCATCACTGTCGGCCACACCTAACTTCCAACCGCAGGACAAGACTAGACCCGGTAGATCAGTGACAGTGGGGCCTACCTTGATGTATGTGTTTTATATCCATGCTGTTCATCCATTTTGCCGGCCCATTTTAGGGAATGAGCCCAATAATGAATTAGATCCAACTCTCAGGCGGTCCACACAACAGGAAATATTGTTGATTGAACGGTCACCATTAAAAACTTCATGGGGGCCACAAAAGTTTTGGATCAAACTGATATTTGTATTTTCCCTTCATCCAGATCTGTGTGACCTTATAAACAGGTCGGATGGCAAATAAACAATAAGATGAGCCCTACGAAATATTTTTATTAGTGGACGGCCTACATCAACATAGGATGATTTTTCCAGTCTTACCATGGATGGGATATGGTGGGCCACCTGATCAGTTGATCACCCTTCGAGAAGGGTGATCTTCATGGTGGGGCTTACAGTTTTCATCACATGGGGTGATCCCAGCCAGAAGTGGGGCCCATTGGGTGTATGTATCACATCCAACACGTCCATCAGATGCATCCCATCAGGATACCTTATTGACCTGAAAATCAGAACGATTCAGGTGGGCCACATCACTGTTGATTTTCAGTGGGGCCTATTTGAGTTTCAGAATGTCCTGAATTTTGTTATGACCCTTCATCCATTGCAGATGAAGTGTTTGAACGGCCTGGATTCTGTATACATAATACGGTGGAACCCCCACGTAATCAAGAATGGGTGTTCCCTATCGACTTTTCTCCTGATATGTGGCCCAACTGATTTTCATTTCTACTGATTTTGGATGCTCATGTTAACGTGGGGTGGCAGATCTGATGGACGGTCAGATGTTGTGAATACACGTGGGTCCGCTTCGGCCCAGTACTACAGTAGCTTATGGGGGTACCGATACCAACGGTGCGCACCCCTTTAATTTTCGTAGTCTATTTACAACGGCCAGGATTGTTATTCAGTATGTCATTAATGCGATAGGTCATGGTCCACTGGATGGATAGTGATGAATCAAGACTGTCACTTCGTAGTACGTCTCAGCCTCTCATTCCTAGGAGCATATTAGGTGAGATCCGGGATCTACGGAGGTAGAGCTGTACACGAGCCGAGCTATGCCCTGTTCCAGCTAGGCTCGTTCAATACCACCCGGGGTCGTATTCAGCTCAACTCAGCCTTCGAGCTGGATTGATATAATCCAGCGGCTCAAAGGCAGTCAAGCTTGGAAAAATAAAAAAATTAAATAAGCATAGTCTAAAAGTTTGGCAAAATCCGGGCCCAAAGGCTGCCTATTGACCACTCACCTCTCATTTCTTTGCTCTCCTCAGATTTGGGACTAAACAACATACCTTTTCATTTAGTTGAGTTGAGTTCCAACCAAGTCCACCAAGTCAAGCTAGATCGAATGATTGAGTGAACTTTGAGTCAAGTTAGATCGAGCTTGGGTTAGCTCGAGCTCAGCCTGAAAGTCCTTTCGAGCTTGAAAAAATGACTCAGCTTGGTTTAAACCCAACCTTTGAATCAAGTTGAATCGATCCAAGTTGAGCGAGCTAACCGAACTAGCTGGGCTCGTGTTCAACTCTAGAGATATGTTAGACCCTAGACTGTGGGGCTCATAGTGATGTATGTGGCTTCAATCCACACTGTCCAACCATTTTGAAAGCCCATTTTAGGGCATGATCCCAAAAATTAAGCGGTCTCAAATCTTAGGTAGACCACACCATAGGAAACAGTCAGTCATTGAATCCCAACACCATTAAAAACTCCATGGATTCCACCAGAATGCTTATTTTCCATCCAACCTGTTGATAAGGTCACAAGGACCTAGATGAAGAGACCACACAAATATTGTCTTGATCCAAAGCTTTTGTGGCCCACAAGAAGTTTTTAATGGGGAATCACCACTGTTTCCTGTACTATGGTCCATCTGGGATTTGAAACTACTTGGGTTTTTGGATGATGCCCTAAAATGAGCTTCCAATACGGATGGACCGCGTGGATGTACTCATATACATCACAGTGGGTCCCACCAAATCCGCTCCCCTCAGTCCTGCTGCTCACAGGGAATGATAGTTCAGCACCTTCTTTAAGCTATGGTGTCTCCCATTTATGTCACACTTTTCATATATTGATGTCAATCCAGACCGTCCAAATCATACGGCCTATTGTGGATGTGACATATGGTGAAAATTACACTGACTGATCTACGTTCATGACTATCCAATTGGTGGTCATCGAATGGACGGAACAGCATAAAATGGCCCACACTCCAAATTCAATCGACAAAATCTGACAGTTAAGATCGCAAGATCAATACTGATTTCTGTATTCAACCCATCAACGATGATCAAGCAATTTGGACGCTCCGGATCATCTTACATGATGCCACGTGTACATTGGATGAGACAACTTAAAAATGGTGGTGATGAATCACCTTAGATAATCTCAGTGTCATCATCCAATCAGATGTAGCTTCTTCAATTCGAATGTGGTTTTTCAAACATGAAAGCCACAGCTCTTGAAAGCATGACAGTGATCTAATCCGTTCAACCCATGTGGGGTCCATTACATATGTGCATGGAATCCAAACGGTCCAACATGATCATCGACCATGAAAGATGGGATACAGGGAAAATCAAGGAAATCCAATTATCATGTGGGTCACACCATAGATAACAATGACAAACGACCCAAAAATCTCCAAATCATGCTGTAGCCCACCTGATGATCGGATCGGCCTGATTTTTTGGTGGGTCCTATTTTCATGGCGTGGGGACCTCGATAGACGTGTTGGATGGAAAAAAAAAAAACACATCTTTTTTTGAGTTGAACACAGACTTTGCATGCTATATTTCTTTTCTTAACCATCTAGTCACAGTTCACCGATAAAAGGGTCAAGATCGTCCAGTTCAGAATATTTTTGGGCCATGGCCTATCTGTTGAGCTATCCATCATTTCAACGGTCCAGATCTCCCAACTACATACCTCAGCTCCACAAAACAGTAACATGAGTTACAATACACAACGGTGAGCAGAAAACATTCATGCCTAAAATTCAACTCTAAGACATTAATAAGTGCAAACGTATCATGAAAGAGTCAACGAAAATCTCAATTGAAAAGTCCTAAAATGATAACATCAAGTGGTCCACTGAATGAATGATCAATGCTTGTAATGAAGTTTCTACCCACATAATCAAGAGTGTCCCCTAAAATCGATTGAAATGGACGGCTAACTTTTCTTCTTCTTCATGTGGAGTACAAAATCACGCGAGTACCATTGCAGGGTCCAATAAAATGAGTAGTCAGTAGACAATCTTTATAATATTTTGGGGCACATTTCTTGTCCTGACCGCTGGTCTGCTTCCTGTTGGCTCAAGTGGTGTTCATAGTTGAGTGATCATGACCATTGATGTGATGAGCAACCATAGTTTTAAAATTCGATGATATTGATGTGATAGTCATTTATCCAAGTTTCAAAGCTGGTCGACTTCACTCAAAGCTCATCCAAGTCCGATTCGCGACTCACTAGAAAATTTGGCTTCTAAATATGACTTTGTCTTAATTTGATGACTTGTGGTGGTTGAATTCTTGGTGGAGAGTCATTGTCATGTTAACTTAGCTTCCATAGCACGTGGTCTCAATATGATAGGCGTTGGGTGATAGTCCCTTGACATACATTGATATGCTATCCTTTAACTTTGAAAGCAAATGGTAATTTGACATGGTCCTATGTTCAAATCCCGAAAGTAGTAAATATGCTACCGGTGATACAATCTAATAATTATAGAGAGTATTGTCTCTAATAATTTCAATACCGTTGATGTATATTGCAACAATCTTAATAGAAGTCTTTCTTTACTTAAAGCTCATTGAAGTTTCTGAGTCACTAAAAAACTCGGCTTCCTTACTCGGAACTCATCCGAGTCACCAAGTCATTAGAAAACTTGGACTTAGTCTTGATTTGATAGGACTCTTGGTGGTTGCCAAGTAAACTCGGCTTCCAAGCATGACGTGGTCCTGATGTGGTAGGGCTCTAGGTGATTGACTCCGATAGTGAAATTATCTCTTGGAAATTGTCCATTGAAGTAGCTAACTTGTGGATACGAGGGTCAATTGATGTAACTTTTCTAAAATCATAGACATGTTAGAAAAGATTCATCATTCCGGATGCTAGTTATAAAGTATAATGAAAATCACATATAATATGAGACATGTGAATTTGTAAAAGCAACGTGGCACCCTCTCGTGTAGTCTACTACCATCAACCAGTACCCATTCGAAGAAATCCACAATAATGTTTGGGGACAAGTTCAATGAAATAACATGTGTTTATTGTTCATTGATGAGTATTCATGTTAGACTTGAATTTATTTTCTATACCAAAGATCTGACTAGTGAAAAATTAGGTCAACTAAAAAGTAAAAATTATATGATTTGATAATTATAGAGAAATCTCGTTCGGCACTTTTGATAAAGTAGACGATGCTTGCTTCTTATCAGAAACCTCAGGTGGAATAGTTGGCTTTTCTATAGCTGCGTATGCGGGCTTATTTCCCTTTTCCTTTCCATGGACTTGGGAAGATTCTATGTTTCTCGTAATTTCAATATCGTTGACCTATACTGCAGCAATTGTAATAGAAGTCTTCATTTTCTTGATAAAGAATAATTAGAGGAGCATTACTAAAACAGTTGAGTGTAAACACATAAAAGTGCCCAAAACAAGTATGTAGGGATTGCTTAAGAGCATATAATACTTTCTTGAGATGACATACCTCTTTCTCACTACTTTGAAGACAAAATTAGGAAGGCAAATTTACATAGATTTCTTCATTAAGGTATCCCCTATTGCTAAGATGAAATCCATTCAAGTCAACACCCATCAAATTAACTTTATGAGGATCCCATCACATGCTTTTTCTAAGTTAATAAAGACAATGTGGACAACCTTAAAATGGATAATAATTAATTACTTTAATATTTTCTGTGGTAATTTATGGCATCTCAAATAAGTCTTGGTTTGTGCGCAGTTGTTATTGTGTCTACGCTGCTAAAATCTATAGCCCCACCATGATGTATGTGTTTTATCCATGTTGTCTACCTCAATTTGCCATATCATTTTAGGGCATAAGCCCTAAAAATAAGGTACATCCAAAGCTCAAGTGGAACACATCACAAGAAGCAGTGGGAATATGATACCCACCAATAAAACCTATGTAAGCCCCATCAATAAAACCTATGTAAGCCCCATCGTGATGTTATTTGACATTTAATCTGTTCATAAGGTCACACAAACATAGATGAAGGGAAAATAGACATAGATGATGGGAAAACACAAATATCAGCTTGATTCAAAACTTCTATAACCTCGAAGAAGTTTTCAACTGTGGGTATTCAATATCCTTTATTTTCTATGTTGTGGTTCACTTGAGCTTTGGATTTGCCTCATGAGCCCAAAAATAATATGAAAAGTGAATAGATGGCATGGATAAAACACATAGATAATGGTGGGGCCTACGGAGTTTTGGTTTGGAAACATTGAAAAGAGGTTGAATTTTTCCCATTCTGAAGTAGAAATCCGGTTATTGCCAAACAGTGAGCTTTTTTTTTCATTTGTTTGATTTTACCATCGTTTACTGACCGTTACACCCTCAGAAAAAAAAAAAAACCTTGGTCTGAGATCCAATGATTAATACTAATAATCTATCATAAGCTGTCAGGTAGAATAAGCATTTCCTTCATGATTTTTTTTATCCACTGTGAGATTCATTTATTGAAGACAATTTATATACATATATATTTTTTTTCTAAATAGTTTCGAAGTTTATCTAAGATGGTACCAGGCCATGTGCTCTTAGCAAGCTCAATGTTTGCCATATTGATGTTATCGGCCAACAACAAAGATTTTACCTTCTAAAAAACCACACTAACAACAAAATATACATGGCTTGTTTATTTTTTCTGATATATTTCAACATTTAACACTGTCATTGTCAAGACTGTGTACTTAGCTGGATGAATCAAGCGTAGGCAAACAGAAAAATACTGTTCATAGGGAGTAAACGATTTGGATTCAAGGCTCATACAGTCATACTTGGTAACTTGCCTTGGGGGCGTGAATTGCCTGTTCCCCACCCCTGGAAGTTCTTGTTGTTGGAAGCTATGTGGGGCCACAGAGATGACCGTGACAAATCGACTCCGTCCATCATTTTCTAAAGACCATTATGGGACTGGAATCCAAACATCAGGAAGATCCGAAACTCAGGTGGGCCATACCATATAAAACAGTGAGAGTGGAAACATCCACCATTGAAACATTCCTGGAGCAGACCATGATGTTTACTCGTCATCCAAACTGTTCATAGGGTTATTACCACTCAGATGAACTGTAGTCACAAATATCATCCTGATAAGATACTTCTGTGGCCCCCACGAAGTTTCCAAATGTAGTCATTCAGTTGCCGCTTTTTTTTTTGTGGTGTGGTCCACCTGAGTTTGTGATCTGTATCATTTTTGAAACCCTGTTCTTTAATGGTCTTTAGAAACCGATGAACGGAGTGGATTTTTCATGGGTATCTCTGTTGGCACCACATAACTTCCAAAACTTAATGCGGGGTTGCACTTAGTAAGGTTGGTTGGAATAACATTTCAAGATCGCTGCAGCGAACGAAAAAAGGGACGGGCCAATGGCTAGTGGTTGGTGCTATGTGGGCCCCACTATGATGTATGTGTTTCATCCATGCTGTCTATACATTTTTTTAGATCATTTTATGGTTTAAACCAAAAAATAATATAGATCCAAATATCAAGTGGGGCACATCACTGGAAACAGTGTAGATTGAACGCTCACAATTAAAAAGTTATTGGGGCACAAAAGTTTTGGATTAAGCTGATATTTTCTTCTTCCCTTCATCAAGGTCTGTATGACCTGATCAACAGGTTGGATGTCAAATAAATATTACAGTGGGCCGCAGGAGGTTTCCAATGGTGGACATTCAATCACTACTGTTTTCCTGTGGTGTGGTTCATAAGAAATTTAGATTCTCCTCATTTTTTGGTTCAAGCTATAAAATGATATGAGAAATAGATGGAAGGCATGAATAAAACTTATACATCATGGTGAGGCCACAGAGCACCGTATTTTATCCACTCGTAGACAAAAAAATTAAGCATATCCATTGAACCTGTACCGTTGAAAATTTCCTGGAGGTCACAAAAGTTTTGTATCAAGCTGATATTTGTATTTTCCCCTCATCCATGTATTTGTGATCTTATGAAAAGGTTGGAGGACAAATAAACATCACTGTATGCCCTGTGAAGGTTTCAACGGTGGAAATCATTATTCCCACTGTTTCCTATGGCATGATCCACTTGAGATTTGGATATGTTTCAAGTTTGGGCTCAACCGATAATATGAGCTGGAAAAACGGATGGACGGTGTAGATAATCCACATGAATTCACAGTGGGCCCAACTGAGTTTACTCAGGAAGATTAGAGCGTCCTGAATAATTCCTTTCGCAATCCGATTTCGAAAAAGTGGACTTTTCATGATGGGCCCACTTTATTAATCACTCAGAAGTCCAGCCACTTAAAAGCTGGCACGTGCTCGCGTCTCACGAAGGGGAGCGGATTAGCTGTTACCCAGGTGTGTTGCCCTAACCGCGTGGGGCCCATTTTGATGTATTTTTTTTTATATCCACGCCGTCCATCTGTTTTTACAAATTAGTTTAGGACGCCATCCCAAAACGTAAGAATATCCAAATCTACGGTGCACGACACCACTAGAAACAGTGATGAATAACCATTTAAAATTTTTGTGGGCCACAAAATTTTTGGATCAATCTGATATTTATATTCTTCCTTCATCCAGTTCTTCTTGATATTATCAACAGGTTGGATGTCAAATAAACATTAATAAAACCTTACGATGTGCCCTTATAAAATTTTAATGGTGGGGCACTCAATCACCACTGTTTCCCTGTGGTGTGGTCACTTGATATTTGTATCTCTTGTTTCTTGGGATTACGTCCTAAAATGGGCTGTAGAAGCAGATGGACGGAGTGGATGTAAAAGAAATGATCAAGGTGGGCCCACCTGTTAATACCTAATCCGCTCCCGACACAAGGAGAAAAACCTGGGGATATGAAAGCTTGTGGTGGCCCAACACGCTGCATTAAATATTGGACACGTGGCTTCTTCGTAACTTAAAGTCAGACCGTCCAAATAATTGGACCACGGTTTAGGTGGCTCATAAAGCGACACCATGCTTGTTTTACTTTCGAACCGATTGATTATTAATGAAAGGTCATAATGGGAAAGTATCAACGGCTTGGATTCAATGAACAAATTCCTGTTAATCAGAGTTTTGGGCCGTTTAATTCATCTGAGCTTTGTAAGATGATCTTGTCCATCCATTTTCACACCACTGGCAGAATGTTTTGGATCATCTGATCGGTATGAGTTTTGTACAGAGAAGCATATGAACAGTGTATGATGATGTGATGTCATGGAGTCTACATACGAATTTGTGTGCATGCGAAGATTTCCCATGAGTTTAGCCTTCCTCGGCCTGAAGAGGCGGAATGCGCATTGCTGCGTGGGACTAGGGAGCGGGTTAAGTGGGACCCGGATCCACCTCGGTGGGTGTGAGACCTCTGAGTATGCGGCTCACAGTGATGTATGTGCCTTAAATCCACACCGTCCAACCATTTTGAAAGCTCAAGCTTACTAAAATCTTAGGTGGATCACACAGTAGGAATAGTCACGATTGAATCCCTATCATTAAAAACTTTATAAATTCCACCGGAATGTTTATTTGCCATCCAACCTATTGATAAGAGCACAAACACCAAAACACCAAGATGAAGAGATCACACAAATATCATATTAATCCAAAATATTTTGTGGCTCCTAAGAAGTTTTTAATGGTCAATCTTTCGTACTATGGTCCATCTGAGATTTGGAACTGATTATTTTTTAGATCATGCCCTAAAATGAGCTTTTAATAAGGATGGATGGCGTGCATGCAGTCACATACATCACAGTGGGCTCCACGGTCAAGGTTCCCACCCACCTTGGTGGATTCGGACGCGGATTGCGTCCGACCTTGGTCGGACCTTTAAGCGTCCGACCAGAACTGTTTGGGGACCAATTGTGATGTATCAATTTATCCAAGCCGTCCATCCTTTTTATAAGATCATGTTAAGGTATGATCCCAACAATAAGTCAAATCCAACGCTGTATTCAACCACACCAAATAGTAAACTTGGGTTGCATTAAAGGCGCATTAAATGCATAGAGTGAAAATTCAAATTGCATTAAATGCAAGAGTTGTATATGGTGTGGTCTATATAACCGTTGGATCTGCCTCAATTTTGGGCCGATTCCTTAGCATGATCTCAGAAAGTGCGTGGACGGCGTGGATAAACCGATACATCATGGTGGGCGCTCGAACAGATTTGGTCGGACGCAATCCGCATTCGGTGGATTCGGGCTGTCACTTAATCTGCTCTCTACAAGGGTAACCGTTGAAAAGCCCCAATGTATGATGTCATTTATGACATTGGCTTATGTGTCGGAGCCATTTATTTATCTAGCCTCTTGGGACTGTTTGGATTTTCCTTGGACGAAAATGCTCCTCAACCACACCTTCTCTTGTATGACCGCAGCATTTTACGAAAGTTGAGAGGGGCCTTTTGAGAATTGGGTGTGAGCCCCACAAATTGATTGTTAGGGCTACCCATTGGTTGATTTGATCCGTTTACTTTAATCGAACATCCGTGAACCCACAGGAGGATCATTTAAAAAAATAACAATAAAAATTAGAGCTTTCTGTGCCCACACTTACGTTAACACTATGAGTTAATTTCGAACTATTTCCTTCAATGTGGTCTATCCATGATGAGTTTTGTCCTCAAACTTGGACAAATTGCATGAAATTAAAACACATTTCATGTGGACAGGCTTGGATCTACTCCAAGACTATCTAGTGGACCCCACATAAGACGTAGGAAGGGTTCAATAGATGTGTCCCTTGAGCGGAAAAGGCCATTTGGCCATTTTCTTCATTTTCTCTCTTTTTTCTTTTTCTTTTTTGGAAGGGGATTATTTAGCTAATAGAACCGTTGCCACCTCCGTGGGACCCACTCTGGTGAGCTTCTGACTTTTATTTGGCCCACCATTCTAGCTAGCTTCCAAGTGTTTTTTTAGAGTTAACTGTCATAACTCCATGCAGGTTGTAGATTCCATGAAAATGGGACCCACTCTTAGGCAATTAAGCAGTGTCTAGATGATGTGATTCCAAAGTCATCTAAAAGGTCATCAAATTACCTTTCCAACAAGTACAAGATCACCCAAATCAGACATGTAACGAGGTTGTTCCTTGCTCTGATACCTAACTTGGCGCAGCCGTAGGCGGAACAAGATCGATCACCGTCTCTCTTATAGAATAACTGATCCGAATCTACGGACCTATTGGGAACGAAAGTGACTTTGGGTGAGGATCTGTGAACGACGGAGCATCGATGAATGACAGTGACTTCGGGCCCACTTTTGGGCAATCAATTGATGTCTAAATAACTTGATTCTAAAGCCATCTGAAAGTTCATCAAATTATCTTTCCAACAAGTACAAGATTACTAAAATCGAACATGTAACAAGGTTGTTCCTCGCTCTGATACTAACTTAGTGCAGCCGTAAGCGGAACGAGATCGATCACCGTCTCTCTCGTGGAATAACTAATCCGAATCCACGGACACCCAACCGATCTTCCTTGATTTCTCAAGGGACACTTGAAGAACACAAGTAAAACAGAGATAAACTCAAAAAAGATAACTTAAAATTGATGAATGAATTCTTAACAACGAAAATAAACTAGTTTAAATAGTGTAACAACTGCTTAGAAACTCTAAAACGAGATTAGGAAGAGTCTTAATCGAAAACGAAAACAATTCAGTTAAAAAACGAAAAGTTCACGCATCGGGCGATCAGTCAGCAGGATCCACGACCGATCGCCGGTGAGGCCCAAGTGTCCAGAGAGAATGGACACCCTCTGCATGAAATTCGACCGGTCGGACGACTGCTCATGGAACGTCCGGACAATCCAGCAAGCTGAGCTGTCTTTCCTCTGAAATTCGACCATTCAAGAGGACCGGTTGTGGGAGCGGGCGACCGGTCGTCGAAGGGTGTTTGTTGGAGATTCTTCTGCATCGTCTGCCCTTTCTTTCGGGCCTTTCTTGGGCTCTTTTGGGCCCACTCTTGGTTCCTTCTATTGGCTATATTCCTTCCTCGATCAGGGGTCACCTCACTACATCACGTTACAGGATGCATGACTTATGAATTTTGGCTCAAACAAGCCAACCGGGGTGAACCAACCCTCAAAGTGGGTCACGTCTGCCTGTTTCGCGAGAAAATGCATGCTTCCAGCTAAAAAAAAGATTTTAGAAAAATTTATTATTTTTAATAATTCTGATTTTTATAGTATTTTAGATTTCTATTTTTTTTAAAATTAATTGTAATCATGCTAAGACTCTTCTAGTAACATTTATCAAGACTTTTTATTTTTGAAAATTAGGCATTAAAAGAGTTTTGTTAGAATTATGACTTTTATTAAGGTTAAAATTTTACTATTTTTAATAATTACAAATTTTAGGTTTATAGTTTCTTTATTAATGGTGTAATTGAGAAAAATACAGATTAAACATTATTATACACACTATTGAATAAAATTATTTGAGTTTATCTCCTTTTTATTATAGATTCACGAAAATACCCTTTTGGATTCAAGGTTTTTATCACTTGAGAAATATGGTCTTCCTCATTATCTCACCACGTCCTTCCTTGCATCAGTTGGTATCAGAGCAAGACTTTTTCCTCAATTCAATGACATCTAATAATGGTTCGAGCAACAATGTCATGGATGTTGCTCTATGGAATAACCCTATGACAGTAGCGGTGTTTGATGCTTTTCAGCGGGAGAATTGATGAGCCATGCTAGGACCGCAGGTGGCAATCGACTGTTTGACGAGAGCTTTAGGACATACACGTGTTCATAATGATGATCAATATGAAATTGGTAATGGATCTCCCGATCATCATGCTTATCATGCGACATTGATGATAAATCAGAGCCTACCATGCAATAGTGGTGAATCACAGGCCGCCACTCTAATTGTGAGGAAGCTGTTGCATATGCCAAAGGAGCAAATAGATTTGCAGCGGCACAACATCATTCGAACGAGATGCACTGGGCATAAAATGGTTTATGATGTGATCACAAATGGTAGAAGCAATGGGAATATGGTGTCAAAATATATGGTGGAGTTGTAACTAAAAATAGAAAAAACACCCCTCTCCGTACATAATTAGATGGATCAAGGAGGTCAGTGAAACAAAGGTAATTGAACGATATCGTATTCCTTTTCTATTGGTTAATATTATAAGGACAAAATAATGTGTAACGTGGTTGATATGAAAGCTTATCATATATTACTTGATTGACCATGACAATATGATCATAAGGCTACACATAGAGGCTTGGATAATATATTTATTTTTGTTAAAGATTGTAGAAATATTATCCTTGCCCCTGTGGAAATGGAGAACTAACCAAAGACTTCTAAAGTTGAAGGAGATCTCTGGTAATTGAATAGGATTTTGTCAAACAACCTTAGGAGACGAGAGAGATAAATGTATTATTAGTTAAAAAGGAAAATGATTTGGAGCCTATGAACATCCCAGAGTGTTTGAAACCGGTGTTGTAGGAGTTCAAGACAATTGTGGCCGATAAACTCCTTTAGGAGTTACCTCCGATGCGGGATATACAGACCCACATTGATCTTGTCTTAGAGGTAAGTTTGCCTAATTGCCTACATTTTCAGAAAGAATGCAAGTTCTTGCAGGCACAAGCAGAGGAACTGAACCATAAGGGTCAAGTTAAGGAGAGCATGAGTATATGTGTTGTGCCATCTCAGGAACCTAATGCAAAGTACAAAGAAGAAGCTATAAACATTGACGCCAAAAGTTATTTAAATATCATGAGCTAAGTCCCTCGAGCAACTCGAGGGCGAGTTTTTTTTTTTTTTTATTTCAAGTGAGGGGTCTAATGTAGGACATGGCTAAGATGCACTCTTAACATGGTTATACCGAAAGAAGCCTAAATGAAAGCGCAAGTAATCTGTTTGATCTAAGCCTAGTCCTGCAAAGGGTACGATGTAATTAGGCCTTAAGCACGTTTGGATCGAAGAGATACAATCCAGTTGGAAGAAATTGCCGTTTTGAAGTTTTAACCGTAAATCAGTCATAACTTTTGACCCAGATATCATTACGTGATGCATGACCTATGGATTTTGACTAAAACAGGTCATCCGAGGTGAACCAACCCACAAAGTGGGTCATGTTTGTCTATTTCGCTAGAAAACACGCGCTTCCAGCTCAACAATGGAATTTTAGGAAAAATTTACTGTTTTTAGTAATTCTAATTTTTGTAGTATTTTTTTTTTTTTTTTTTTAGAGTTTTAGATTTCCATCTTTTTATAAGTTACTTATAATAATTCTAGGACTCTTCTAGTAAGGTTTATCTGGACTTTTTATATTTAAAAATTAGGTCTTAAAAGAGTTTTGTTAGAATTAGGACTTTTGTTAAGGTTAGAATTTTAATAGTTTTGGTAATTATAAATTTTGGTTGATCTTTACTTTATTAATGATGTAATTGAGAAAAATATAGATTAGACATTATTGAATAAAATTATTCAAGTTTTATCTCTCTCTCTTTCTTTTTTTTTTCTTCTTTCTCGTGGATTCAACGTTTTAATCACTTGAGGAAGACGGTGATCTTTCTTATTATGTCACCACACCCATTCCCGCATCAGTTTGAAACGGTAAAAATTGAATTGAGCATTCATGGGCTAAAGAAGTTTTGGATCAGGCTAATGTTTATATATATATATATATATATATATATATATATATATATATATACACACACACGAAACGGTTTGAATGGAATATAAACATCCCCAACATTTTCCTACCCACTTTTTTACTTATGTGGATGACTTGAGTGTTGGATTTGTATAATTTTTAGCTCGTCCTAATACGAAATGGCGAAATAAATAAATGGATGTGAGCCCCGTGTAGCCTCTAACTGCAGGAGCTTTTATGTGACAAGGCGCTGGAGGCAATTGATGTAACTAAGCACTGTAGATCCATAATTTCATTGGGACATGTGCTAGTGTCACGTTAGCGAATCATGATTTAAAGTTGTCTGTGAAAAAGTACTGGACACTGATCACATCTCCGACTGGGCACATGGCTCATTTAAATCCCTTCATGTAAGGGACCACATCGGTTGTTACAGCATACATCTTCACCCGACATATCGGCTGCGATAACTGAACCCAGAGCTTCCTGTTTTCGGAAGCTAGGTGGGGGCCATTGTTATGTTTGTGAGAAATTCACCCCAAACATTCACTTTTCAAATCATTGTAAGATATGATCCAAAAAATAATGATGTGGATCCAAAGCTCAAGTGGGCCATACGACATGAAAAAGTGTGGAGGCAAATGCCTACTGTTGAAATCTTCCCGTGGTCTACCTTGATGTTTATGTGCCATCCAAATCTTTCATAAGGTCATTTCCACTGAGATGAAGTGAACACGCACACACACACTATACAGTGGCTCTAAGAATGTTTCAATGGTAGGGCATTCAATCCCCACTATTTCCACACCAAGGTCCATAGCTCAAGTGACAGACTGAGTGAAGATTTGAGGCCATGGTATCGATTCCGCGTGTAAACTAACCCATAAAAAAAATATAAAAAAAAATCTCCACTATTTCCTTTCATCTGGGAGGCCGGCAGAATCCTCCACTAGTTTTACACAACGGGTAAAGCATCAAGGCCTATCCAGTTGTATGTGTAATCTACCATAGTCCTTCTACTCTTGATTCTAAGCCTTCCTAGAAAAAAATCACCCAGAATCTATGTTTCAAGTGGAACACAACATGGGGAACAATTTTGATGCAATGCCAACCACAGGTTTGAGTGTGGGGCCACCATGGTGTGACCTTTCATCAAACCAGGTTAAGGTAAAAAAATCAGTCTAATAAAAAACTCAGGCGGCTGCAACTTATATATGAATCTAAAGGCTTTAAAAGCAACTTAAATAAAGGTTTTCACTAACCAGAGGAATGGATTTTTCGCATGCAACATGTGAGCCTCAAAAGCAGCCATGTATGTGGTAAAACAGGTGTTGTAGACAATATAGTCCCTTTTTTTTTCCTGACTTGGACTCAAGACTCAAACTCTTACCAGGTTGGGTCAACTCGAGACTCGGCAGGTAGAGCAGGTGGGTTAAGAAATTAACTTTAATAATATATTTATTACAAATACATGAAATAAAAAAATAAAATTAAGAAATTGAAAAGAAAGGAAAATTCAAAATTTTCTAAAATTTTAAACATATGAGCATTAAATAGAAAAAAAAAACTTCAATTACTAATAAACCAAAGCTAAATAAAGCTTCTCATACTCATAAAATATTAAATTTCAATTCCAAAAAAGTTGGGCTGATACATCCATCATGAGAGCCATCACATGAATTTGAAGGTTTTGAGTTGGTTGTCCAATATTTTCTATAATTTTGCCCATCTAAAGATAGGATAGACGTGATTTTTTGGGCATCCCATTGTCTCACCTAATACACTAGTTGGAGATATTTCGCCCTCCTAAAGATAGGATAGACATGATTTTCGGGCAGCTCATTGTCTCATCTAATGCATTGGTTGTATGGGATGTGGATTGGATACTACCCCACTAGAACCTAGCTAGAGATGGACAGTCCTAACGAGGTCTATGGTGCTCACCGTGATGTATGTGTTTTATTCACAATGTCCATCCATTTTGATGGATCATTTTAAGTGATTTGGAGTACAAGATCCGGCAATAAAGGATTCGACGATGCAAATGCAGTTGCATGGCAAGCACGAGATTTTCATGTCATGCATTAAATATAGGCCTGAAAAAATTCCACACGACCCACCAACTTGCATGAAAAAATCAGTGTTCGGGTCCAGCCTTATCGTGTCAGGTCACTAACGGATTGGTCCGTTAACATAACGAGTCGTTTTGGTGTTTCACCTATAAAACCGATTTAACCCATTAGTGAGTGCATTTTGGTAATTACCCTTAGTGTGGTGAGAAAACCCTAAGTTAAGCTAAAACAACCAGTAGGACTCTCTCTCTCTCTCTCTCTCTCTCTCTCTCATGGAGTTTTCTCCATCTTTCTGCCCATGGCCCAACACGGCTACACCCCAATATCTCTACTGAATCAAGCCCCTTCTCTATCTCTCTGACCACAGCGGCACAACCTGTTTATCTAACATGCTAAACAGGCCGGGTTGTGGGTAACCAGTTAAATTAACAAGTGGGTTTGGGTTTCTAGATTTCGACCTGTTGGTTAATGTGCCGGGTTTGAGTGAGCAAATTTTTGACACGACATGACACTAACCCGGTTCAACATGACCCATTGCTAGCCCTAATTAAATATATGAAGGACAACTAATTAATGACTGCATCTCTAAGAATTAATCATATCACCTGAGGTAACTCATAGATAGGAATGAAGAACCGTTAGGGCTAAATGCATGTTCGATAACTATCTTGATAAGGACACTTTCAATAAAACTGTAATACCATTGGCTAAAGGTAACCGCCACTTTACAATTGGCAGCATATGATATTGTCACGCAAACCGTCGTTATTCTCATGACACTTAGGGGTGTAAATGGGCCAGGCCTGGGCCTGAAAAATCAGAATTTTGAATAGGGCGGGCCATATGGCTCGGCCTGAAATAGTATAAAATCAGGGCCGAGGCCTACCCTAAGCCCGGCCCATTGACACCCCTAGAAAATCTGAAAATCTATAAATAGCGGAGGAGAAGAGATGATTCATATACATGTGATGGAGAGTTAAATATTAGAATACTTTAACCATTCTCTGTTTTTGCGTTATGACATACGGGCAATAATTCCCACAATTTGGATGGTTTGTTTTAAATAATAGTATCTTATATGTCCGGTTCTATAATTGATGTGTATCAACTCTCGCACTCTGCCAGACTTTTAAGTCTCTCTTTAGTACTATTTGGCCTTCGCCCCTTCAGCCTGGGCCCTAAAAGTGCTGGGCCATGCATTTTTCGAGATCATTTTTGTACAGGATTCCAAAAATGAGGTAGATCCAAGACTCAAGTTGACCACACCACAGGAAGCAGTGGTGATAAAGACACCACCATTGAAACCTTCTCAGCACCCACAGTGATGTTTATTTTCCATCCAACCTGTACATAAGGTCATACAAATCTGGATGAAGGGAAAACATAAATTTCAGCACGATCCAAAACTTCTGAGGCTCCTAAGAAGTTTTCAATGGTAAGCGTTCAATCCCCAACGTGTGGTCCACTTGAGTCTTGGATCTGCCTAAGTTTTGGGCTCACATCCCAAAATGATCTGAAAAAATGGATGAACAGAGTGGATAACACTGATACATCACAGTGGGTCCCACAGAGCCCCTGCCTTTGGTACATGCACCTCAAATAAAGGTTTTCACCTGATGTAGGGACTGGATTATCACGTACAACACGGTAGGGCCTGCAATCTCATCTTCAGGTTTTATCAAAATAACTACAACACCTGCTATAACGCCACCTGGAGGACACTGAAGCTCTTCAGGTCCAGCATGTACTTATATATGGAAATCCACACTGTCCATCAGGTGAAAAACCTTATTTTCACCGTACCTACAAAAGATCATCCAGATAAGAACTTCGTGCGGGCCACTTCAATGTAAAAAGTATAAAATTACACCTAAAACCTTGAATTTCACATGTTATAGACCACCTGATTCTTAGATCAGGTTGATTTTCTATCTTCCCTTGGTCCCAATAATTCGTACCTGATGAAAGATATACACCATAGTGGCCCCACAGAAATCTATATATGGTTAGCATCCTATGTTCGATTCCTTACTGTAGTGTTATCCACCTAAGTTGTATATCTTAGTTTTGGCAACAAAGGCCTACAATCAAGGATCTCAGCCTATGAATAGAGTGGATCTTTTACATGTGCAACATGGTGGCCTCACAAAGCACAAGTGCCTTATTACAATGCATAAAGCAGGTTCTTTGTGTTGGGAAAGCCGGTAGCGGAAGCGAAACGCCGAACGCGTGAAGCGATGCGAAATCAAACAAGTAAACAAGATGAAATCAATCACACACAAGCATTCACCACAAGAGACTCTGAATTTACGTGGAAAAACCCCTCAACGGGTAAAAAAACAACGGTACAAAACGATCCACTATGAATATCAGAAAATTACAGAGATTAATAGCCCACTAACAAAGAAAAACAGAGAAAACTCCAAGTTCTCTCTCACATACACCTCTCCCCTCTTCCTAACACGAATAGGAAACCTTGGACACCTTAGGATACACATCTAAGTCGGATTACAACTCCTTAAATAAGCAATATTCCGAAATTAGAAACACCTTGCGCAGTACTGCGAGTTGCGTAAGGAATCCGCGCGCACGTCCGACCGGTCAGCTGACCGGCCGGCCAGTGCACAGACAGTCCAGAGGAAAAATATACTTGCTACCTCACCACCGGCCAGTCCGCCGACCGGCCGGAGCCCCCTACAGACAGGTCGGCTGACTGGTCTGGGGCATAGGAAACTGTCCATGGGGGGTTCTTCACTGCATCTGAGTCACGCTGTCCGGCCGGTCGGAGTACCCAATTCGTGCATAGTTTGAAGACTATCCCAACAATCTCCACCAAGGCTTCAAACGATGAATCAACACCATCCTTGCAATGTCATCTCATCTTCAATCATAGCTCTACCGCTTCTCGTGCCACTATTGACCCTATCTTTGTAAATTCACGCCCTTTTCCGCTCTTCTCATGTGGCCCTTTGGCACTTGCCACATACGAGCAATCGTGGATCTCGCTGCCATTCCCGCAGCTCCACCGTGAATTGTGCTCCCGATCAACATATAAAGATGGCCACACCTCCGTGCCTTCATACACACAAGTGCCCCATTCATCACTTCACAACAACGATCGCAGCCGATAAACACGCACCCTTTCGCCTCGAGTGCACCAAGAGAAATCACATTCATCTTAATCTTGAGAACGTGCTTCACATCTTCTAGAACTCGTTCGACCCCATCGAACATCCTGATGCGCACGGTACCAATACTCACAACCTTATGAGTGATTCCATCGCCCACGAACACCGATTCTCCACCATACTCTCTGTATGTCGTGAATGAACTCCGGTCAGGACAAACGTGACATGAAGCCCCTAAATCAAGGATCTACTCACTACCGTGAGATCCCTTGCCAGATACAGTGAGAACTTCACAAAAAATGCCACCGTCCTCTACGGTATTGGCTCCATCTCCAGAAGAATTTTCATACTTCTCTTGCCTCAACCTGGGATTCTGACAATCCCCTCTCATGTGGCCCTCCTGGCCACAATTCCAGCATTTCACCTTAGCTTTACCTTTGCCCTTGGCCCCAGATCCCGATTTCGAATATCCTCCATGCTCAGAACTTATTCCCCTCATAACCAGTGCCTCTGAGGAATAACAGGAAGCCATGTCACCGCTTTTCTTTCTCATCACCTTCGACTGGAGGGCTGAGATAACGGTATCAACGCTTATGGTTTTCCTCCCTGCGCACACAGAGTCCCTGAACGATTCATATGAATCTGGAAGAGAATTCACTAGGATGCATGCTTAATACTCATCCTTCATCGGTTCATCGATCTCCACCAACTTGCAAACCAGCTTATTGAACGTGCTTAGGTGGTCATCTACCTCCGTTCCCTTAGTCATCCTCAAGGTGAACAACTGCATCAACACGTACATGCGATTCTCTAGAGATTTCTTCGCATAAACCATCTCTAGCTTCAACATCGTTTCAGCCGCAGTCTTCTCCTTCATGACAAGATGGAGAACATCATCCGTAAGGTTTAACATAATTGAGGTTTTAGCCTTCTTATCGAGCCTCGTCCACTCATCGTCTTTCATAGCCTCGGGTAACTTTCCAAGAGCTCCATCAAGCCCTTGCTGAACCAGGAAGGATTCGACCTTCACCTTCCATAGCTCAAAGTTATTTTTCCCGGAGAACTTCTCTATATCAAACCTTGTGCTTGATCCCATCTTCTCGTCTCAAATTCAAATCTATTCCAGCCCAACCTTAGCTCTGATACCACTTGCTGGGAGAGCCAGCAGCGGAAGCGGAATGCCAAACGCATGAAGTAATGCGAAATCAAACAAGTAAACAAGATGAAATCAATCACATAAAAGCATTCACCACAAGAGACTCCGAATTTATGTGGAAAAACCCCTCAACGGGTAAAAAAACCACGGCACAAAACGATCCACTATGAATATCATAAAATTACAGAGATTGACAGCCCACTAGCAAAGAAAAACAGAGAAAACTCCAAGTTCTCTCTCACACACATCTCTCCCCTCTTCCTAACACGAATAGGAAACCTTGGACACCTTATGATACACATTTAAGCCGGATTACAACTCCTTAAATAAGCAGTATTCCGAAATTAGAAACACCTTGTGCAGTCTGCGAGTTGCGCAAGGAATCCACGCGCACGTTCGACCGGCCGGCCAGTGCACAGACAGTCTAAGGGAAAAATACACTTGCTGCCTCACCACCGGCCGGAGCCCCCTGCAGATAGGTCAGCCGACCGGTCTGGGGCATAGGAAACTGTCCATGGGGGGTTCTTCACTGCATCTGGGTCACGCTGTCCAGCCAGTCGGCCGGCCGGTTGGAGTACCCAATTCGTGCATAGTTTGAAGACTATCCCAATACTTTGGACATGGACTGTCTTAGACATATCACAGTCTCATGGATCTAAGAGTCTTATCATATAACAATGACATGTCACAAATGAAAAAGTATAACGTTCTATGACTATTATGTGCACATGAAATGTCACATGCTTGTCTCTCTCGCAACCATATATATAAAGATGTCACATAATTTTTCTTTTGAAGTGAAATGTGGGAGCACACCATCACACCATCTGTGGCAATGGTAGTACCTGCTGCCAAACCACTGACTGGAAAACTCCTCCCACCTTAAGAAGATACATCTAGTTTTTATTTTCTAATCTTGTATAAGGGTATATATGTGCATCTCTAAGCACGATTAGGGTAGAACAAGAAGAGCCTACATGTTTTCTAAGGTTATGCAAGGGATAAGCTAGGGTTTTAATATTCTGTAAGTTGTTCCTCTCAACTAACTTTTTTAATATAATGGATTGATCATCGCACTTTGTTCTGGTTTTTCTCCACAAGAGTTTTCCACAAAAAAATCTTTGTTTTATGTGTGCTCCAATTTTTCTCTCTATCACTTGTTTGATTCGTCTGAGGTTGCTTCCATGCCCAATAATGTATACTATATTGGCATTGTCCTTCCAATTTTAGGGAATGAGCCAAAAAATTAAGTAGACCCAAATCTAAGGTGGACCATATACAGAAACAAAGGTGATAGAATGCTGCACCATTAAAAACCTTCATAGGGCCAACCTAATGTTTATTTGCCATCCAACCTAGTGATATGGTCACACAAACTTGATGACGAAAAAAAAAAAAAACAAATATAAGCTTGATCCAAGACTTTTAACCTATAAGACGTTTTTAGTAGTAAATCACTATTGTTTCTTATGGTATGGTCCACTTGAAATTTGGATTTGTTTCATTTTCTGTGCTCATGTCCTAAATGATCTGGAAAAAATATAGATGGATGGTGAGGATGTAGAATACATGCATCATGACGTGTCCAACACGGAAGCAACCTTTGACGGAATCACACAATGCAATAGGAAAAGAAAATTTTAAGCATTCATACAGAGAACACATTAATTTTATGCAGAAAAACCTTGCAGAAAAAAACCACGATACAAAGAGACAAACAATTCAATATAATTAGAAAGTTTCAAGAGATGGAACAACTTACAAATGAGAAACCCTAGCTTCTCCCTTAAAACCCTTGAAAACGTGCTAAGCTCCTTTCATTCTACCCTCAGATTTTAACCCTAATTCTGTATTACAAGGCTTGTATAAACTTTCATACAAAATTAAAAACAAAATCCATACTTAAGTAGAACTTGTGCGTCCCGTTCGGTTGACCCAACTTGACCTTTGGTTGACTAAAATCATCACAAGACGCAATACACAATGGTTGACCGAACCATACCTCAGTCGACAGAAACATCATAGTGAGTTTCGGTCAACCTAACTAGACTTCGGTTGACTAAACTGCACTAATCAAATTAAAAGCACTCGTTCAACAACATGTAATATCACTACTAGGAGGATTAGGTTCGCCCAACCTCACCCAAGATGGTGTGGCACTTATCATGGGGTCCACATTGATGTATGTTACATGCATGTTGCCCATCCGTTTTACCATACCATTTTAGGCATGAGCGAAAAAGGAAGCAGATCCAAATCTCAGGTGGACTATACCATAGGAAACAGTTGTGATTAACCATTAAAAAATTTTACGGGCTACAAAAGTTTTGGATGTAGCTGATATTTTTTTTTCCCCTTTATATAGGTATGTGTGACCTTAACATGTTGGACGGCCACCGGTGGGTTTAGTGTGTCTCCTTAGCACTAAGAACTTGAGACCTGCTGTTGGGACGCCTAGGTGTCTTCGAGCTGGGCTAACAGGCGAGACACCACCTAGTGGATGACTTAAACAACATATCATGTGCTTGTGACATCTACCCTATCTAATATGTTGGCCCACCATGAGTATTACCTTGTACAAGAATAGCACCATCCACGCTCATCAGCGGACCATACTTGTATTTTATTATTTATAATCGATTGTACATTATTTTCTTTCATGTGGCCTACCTAGTGAGTGGATGGGGCTGGTTTTTGCACAAGATGACTCATGGTTGGCCAACCCATTTGATGGATTGATGTCGTACGGTTGTGACGTGTTGGAAGTTGTACAAATTGGCTAGATGTGAGTATTTCAGGGACTCAGATTGCTTAGTGTAGAACTGTTGAGAAATTTCTGATCTCAGAAAATAAATTAATTCACAAAATCAAGAAATAAGGACAAGATGAAGCACGTGAAAAACACGCTGTCCTTAAAGCGTAATTCGCCCCTACTTAATATAATTTTGAGTCTGCTGATAGGTTGCAGGTGGATTGCTTCCAGGATACGTGGAGCCTTATGTGGTTCTGCGTTCAGCAAGAAACGAAGGAACCACTATGGAACTCAGTAACACTGTCTGACAAATGAAGAAAAGAAAGAGAAAGAAGGAATAGCGGTCTTCTTCTTGCAGCAGCAGACCACTACACTGGTCTAAGTGGCTTAGTTTGTATCAATTAAATCGAGAGGAAAATAAACTCAGATGGGTTCTAGTTCAGTATTTGAGGTTGTGATTGCTGTTGTTATATTGGAATGAACCAGACCTGTCCAGTTTATATAGGCAAGGGTGGCTGGCTGTTTAGGTCTAGAGCCATAAAGGTACTAGCCGTTTTCTGGCTATTGTGAGAAACTAGCCGTTTATGGCAGTTTCTGACTATTGTGCATGTGGGAGTTACACACCTGCATGCTGGCTGTTTAGGCTCAATGGCTAGCCGTTTTTTACTGTTGGGCTAGCCACATGCAGTTGTTACTACATGGTTTGGACCGTTACTGCATGAGCAGTTACACAGGTCCCTCTAATTAGCCCTGCAGCTCTTTATAAAAAGCAAAGATGTCTTTCTGTCAGACCTCCCACCCACAGTACCTCCTCTATTCCGAACCCAGCCACCTAACCTACTACCTATCCTCTGTCGCAACGCGACTCGCACCAGTCTCGCTTCGGTCTATGAGGTCGCGACCCATCTGCGACACGATGCGCACGTGCGAAGTGCCAAGTGCGCCACTAGCGCCTCTATAGCCACACTGCCTCACGTGCCCACTCCCTCGCACTTAGCCCAAGCCCGTGCCCGAGCCCGAGACCGAGACCGAGACTGCGTAGTGTTCCATTGCTTCGCACTGGAACATGCAAGCCACCATACTCCCTCTTTTCCACCATAAATAAGGTGCACGACACCCTACTTATAAAGAGGTAAAAATCCTTTCTCCCATCCGATATGGGACAAAACAAAGTTCGATTTTTTCGAAGTTTTTCAAAATAATTTTTTAACCAATATATTTTATTTAAAATATTTCAACAATCTCCCACTTGGTTGAAAATATTTTTTTTAAAACGAAAAATTGATATCTGTTAGAGTATAGAGATCATATGCGTAAAGAAAGATATCTTTCGATTTGAATCCTTCCTTAGTGTAAGTATTTCAAAGACCTATCAAAATTACTAGTAATCGAAGCTTTGAACCAGTTATTTTTAGATAACAGGACCAGAAATACCACACACATACTTTTTAAGTGTTATTTAAGTTCCCACAATTCTTGCTCATCACATTTAATGGCCTTGTGCTTATCCTGTTTCATGAATGATCCCGAGAAAACTCTAATTCTCATGAGAGGCGGCACCACCTCTACGTTCATATAGGTGAAGTCCTTCCAGTGTCTCCGTTACTTTCAGACACTTGTCGTTAAGACTGGACTGCATTAAGAGTTTTTGAGACTCAACCCTCTTTCTATAACAGCCAGCACTATAATCCTGGATAAGGTATATATTTATAATTTAGTGCTGAAACTTTTCATGTATCAGTGACTTATTTTTACCTATTGAACCCTTGTATAGAGATTTTCTAACTTCAGGTTGGGTTTCCATCACTGGTGAAATCTTTTGAAAAGAGTTTCAACCCCATCCCTCTGGATGTTGTCCTTACTACCTCTCGTTAGAGGTTTAGTAAAATGATCAGCTAAGTTATTACTTGACTTTACATAAGAAATTGCAATGATTCCATCTTGAATCAGTTGTCTTACATAGTCATGTCTCAGACTTATATGTCTAGATTTCCCATTATATGTGCCGCTGTAGGCTCTAGCTAATATGGCTTCACTGTCGCAATGTAGCAAAATAGCCGGTATCGGCTTAGCATAGAATGAAATTTCTAAAAGAAGATCCCTAAGCCACTCAGCCTCTTTACCTGTTGCAGCAAGGGATATGAACTCAGACTTCATAGTTGAGTGAGTTACTGCAGGTTTGTTTCTTGGATCCCTAAGATACAGCTGCACCTCCTAAGGTAAAAACCCATCCAGTAGTGGATTTGTTATCACCTGCACTCGATATCCAACATGCATCGGTATATACTTCCAGTACAGCTGAAAATTCTGAGTAAAATAACCCTAAGTCTTTGGTTGCTTTTAAATAACCAAGTACTCTTCCTATTGCCTTCCAGTGTTCTACACTGGGATTACTAGTAAACCTACTTAGTTTACTCACAGCATATGCGATGTCTGGTCTAGTGCATTGCATTGTGTACATTAGACTTCCTATAACACTCGCATACTCTAATTGTGCAACTGTTCTTCCAGTATTTTCATTTAACTTGATACTTGGATTAAATGGGGTTTTCACTTCTTTAATATTCAGGTGTTTAAACTTGTTTATTACTTTCTCAATATAATGAGATTGACATAGCGCATAACTCCCACTATGAGTTTTTATTTTAATACCTAAAATGGTATCAACTTGTCCAAGATCCTTCATTTTAAATATGGAAGACATAAATTGCTTTGTTTCAGTTACACCTTCCATCTTGTTACTTATTATTAACATGTCATCAACATATAAACAAATAACAATTATATAGTTACTACTTGTTTTGGAATATATGCATTTGTCTGCTACATTATGCATGAACCATGAGAAAGTATTTTAGAATCAAATTTCTCATGCCACTGTTTAGGTACTTGTTTTAGTCTATACAATGATTTAATTAATTTACAGACTTTCTTCTCATTTCCTAGCAGAACGAACCCTTCAGGTTGTTCCATGTATACCTCCTCGTCGAGGTCTCCATTCAGGAAAGCAGTCTTTACATCCACCTGATGAATATACAGCTGATGTATGGATGCTAAAGCAAACATAATTCTAATAGATGTTATTCTTGCCACCGGTGAGTATGTGTCAAAAAAATATATTCCTTCTTTTTGTCTGAATCCTTTAGCTACTAGTCTAGCTTTAAAGGTTTGAATAGTTCCATCGGTGTGATATTTCTTTTTAAATACCCACTTACACCTTATGAGTTTAGAAGTTGGAGGTAGATCTACCAGTTCCCAGGTTTGGTTTGACATAATCGAGTCCATCTCATCATTGATAGCTTCTTTTCAAAAAGCTGAATCTCTAGAAGTTACAACTTCTCTATAGGTTGTTGGATCATCTTCAATAGTCATAACTATAGGTATCTTTCTAGTGACATTCTCTCTATGTCCTTCTACGAGATGAAAAGAGATACGTTGAGAGTCTATCTGTTCAGGATCAAGAGTCTTTTCTACTCTTACCCTTTGACTCCTACGTGGTTTTATTGGAGCTTCAACTTCATGTTGAGCTTCTATCATAGGTTTCTCTGTTGGAGTTTGGATTTCATTATCCTTTGACTCTAAGGATAGTGAGTTTTCAAATAACTCAACATCTCTAAACTCTATGATTGTATTAGACTCTAAGTCTAGGAGTCTATATGCCTTGTTATTTTGTGCATACCTTACAAAGGCGCACTTAATAGTTCTGGATCCTAATTTAGTTCTTTTGGGATTAAGTATTCTATAATATGCGAGGCACCCCCACACTTTAAGATATCCTAAATTAGGTTTTCTACCTTTCCATACCTCATATGGTGAAGTGTTAAACTTCTTAGAAGGAACCCTATTTAGGATTTGGCACGTTGCGATAAGTGCTTCTCCCCAAAGTCCTAGTGACAACTTTGCTTGTATTAGCATTGAGTTGACCATTTCTACTAAGGTTCTATTCTTCCGTTCAGCTATACCATTCTGTTATGGTGTGTACTGGTGCAGTGCATTGGTGTATTATGCCATGTTCTTAACAGAAGTTAGAGAATTCATTTGAAAATACTCTCCTCCTCTATCGCTACGAATAACTTTTATACTCTTGTTTTGTTGATTTTCCACTTCTGCTTTATATATCTTGAACATGCTGAGTGCTTCATCTTTATTCTTTAGAAGGTATACATGTACATATCTGGAGCAATCATCGATGAAGGTTATAAAATATCTTCTTCCTGCATGTGTAAGAATGCCATTTAATTCACAAACATCAGTGTGTATTAGGTCCAATATTTGAGATGATCTCTCAATACTAGGAAAATATTTCTTTATAAATTTGGACCTTGTGCACACTTCACATTTGTCATTTTGACTATCTGTGTATGAGATTAAGCCATTCTTAGACATGAATTTTAAGGTACTATAACCTATATATGCTAATCTACCATGCCACAATGCTACAGATTCAATCATATACGTAGAAGAGTTACTTTCATTCAAGGAAAACTTTATCATCCCATTACAAGCATATCCCTTACCAACGAAATTTTCATTTTTCGACAGAATCAATTTTCCTGACTCAAATACTACCCATATTCCAGGTTTTCCCAGAAGATCCGCAGAAACTAAGTTTCGTCTCATGTCAGGAACATACAGTACATTAGTTAGGATCACTTTCTTTCCAGAGGTAAAGACTAGTTCCACGGTTCATTTACCTACGACCTTCGATTGAACTTCATTACCCATTTGAACTTCTTGACCATTGGTCAAGTCCTCATAAGTTTTAAAGGCTGATCTGTCATAACTTGCATGGACTGTGGCAGCTGTATCATACCACCAACCAGGTACTTTGCCTTGGATCATGTTTACCTCAGTGATCATGACAACTATGTCTTTTTTAATTGCACTTGCCTCATTCTTCGATTTTCGAAGACGCCATACTCGAGCATAATGCCCGGTTTTCCCACAGACATGGCAAGGGCCTTTGAACTTTCCGTTCTTCTTCTGTGGTTTCTTGAATTTTCCTTTATTGGGTTTCAGGGAACTGTTCTTCTCCGGATTCTTGTTTTGGGAACTTTCTACTACTTGCACCTTGGATGAGGAATTTACATTTTCATTTTTCTTTTTACAGTTTCGGGATTTTTTCTCTATTCGGATATGTTTCTGAATTTGTTCCAGTGAATAATCCTCGGTTTTATGTAGCAGTTTCTTCCTGTATTCTGTCCAATTCGGGGGCAATTTTGTGATAATAGCCCCGACTTGGAAAGATTTAGGGATATCAATTTTTAGGGTACTAATTTTTCTAACAATTAGCTGTAGTTCTTCGATTTGGGCTAATAGCGATTTGTTATCTACCATGGTGTAGTCGAAATAGCTAGATATGAGATATTTGTTCGTACCTTCTTCGTCGGCCTTGAATTTGAACTCGAGAGCGGTCCAAATTTCTTTGGCAGATTTGGTTCTAGTGTATTGATTATACAGACGATCAGATAGCGCGTTCAGGATGTGTCCTTGACACAGCAGATTATCTTCTTTTCTTTTGATGTGTGCGTTGATTTGCTCAGTCGTGTCTTTATCAGTAGCTGGAGGAAGCGGCTTCAAGTTCGGGTTTAAGATATAGAATATCTTCAATGCCGTAAGCAGGAACTTTATTTTATCCTGCCATCTAGTGAAATTGGTTCCATCGAACCGGTCCAGACGAATCAGATCCTTGGTCATCAATTTGATTGATGATACCCCTTCGGTTTCCATATCAGGAAAAAAAAATTACGCTTTAAGATTATTGAAAAATTTCTGATCTCAGAAAATAAATTAATTCGGAAAAACCGAGAAATAAGGATAGGTTGGAGCACGTGAAAAACACGTTGTCCTTAAAGGGTAATTCGCCCCTACTCAATATAATTTTGAGTCTGCTAATAGGTTACAGGCAGATTGCTTCCAGGATACGACAAGCCTTATATGGTTCTGCGTTCAACAAGAAACGAAGGAACCACTATGGAACTCAGTAACACTGTCTGGCAGATGAAGAAAAGAAAGAGAAAGAAGGAATGACGGTAGTCTTCTTGCAGCAGCAGACCACTACATTGGTCTAAGTGGCTTGGTTTGTATCAACCAAACCGAGAGGATAATAAACTCAGATGGGTGTTGGTTCAGTATTTGAGATTGTGATTGCTGTTGTTATATTGGAATGAACCAGACCTGTCTGGTTTATATAGGCAAGGGTAGCTGGTTGTTTTGGTCCAGAGCCATAATGGCACTAGCTGTTTTCTGGCTGTTGTGAGAAACTAGCCATTTATGGCAGTTTCTGACTATTATGCATGTGAGAGTTACACACCTCCATGCTGGCTGTTTAGACTCAATGGCTAGCCGTTTCTGATTGTTAGGCTAGCCACATGCAGCTGTTACTGCATGATCTGAACCGTTTCTGCTATGAGCAGTTACACAGGTCCCTCTAATTAGCCCTGCAGCTCTCTATAAAAAACAGAGAGTTCTCTCTATCAGACCTCCCACCCACATCACCTCCTCTGTTCCGAACCCAGCCACCTGACCTAGAAGTGCCAAGTGCGCCACTAGCGCCTCTACAGCTACACTGCCTCACGTGCTCATGCCCTCGCACCTAGCCCGAGATCGAAACCGAGCCCGTGCGCGTGCGCGTGCACGTGTTCCAATGCCACTGGAACACGCAAGCCACCATACTCTCTCTCTCTCTCTCTCTCTCTCTCTCTCTCTCTCTCTTCCACCATAAATAAGTAAGGTGAACAATACTCTACTTATAAAGACGTAAAAATCCTTTCTCCCATCCGATATGGGATAAAACAAAGTTTGGTTTTTTCAAAGTTTTTCAAAATTATTTTTTAACCAATATATTTTATTTAAAATCTTTCAACAAGAACACAGCATGACATCCGTATTGTGTGAGTGGTAATAGGCTATGGACCCCACCATGATGTATTTCTTTTATCCATGCAGTCCGTACATTTTTCCAGATTAATTTATGGCGTGAGCTAAAAAATGAGGCAGATACATAGATAACTTCTTGTGGGCGACAGAAGTTTTGGATCATGCAGATATTTATATTTTCCCCTCATCCAGGTTTTTTTGACCTCATCAACAGGTTGCATTGGCAAATAAACATCATGATGGACCCTGGGAAGGTTCCAACGGTGACCATCACTGTCCTCACTGCATCTGTGTTGTGGTCTGCTTGAGCTTTGGATCTGCGTTATTTTTTATCCCATGTCCTAAAATGATATGGAAAAATGAATGTACAGTTTGGATATAACACATAAATCATAGCGGGGCCCACAGAGGTTTTAGGACTTATATGTTCCAGTCGACTCGGATTCGGTGGCAACCCAATCCGGTTCGACACACAGGAGCCCCCTGAGTCACTCCTGAGTCGAGCGATCCCGACTGGACTCGAGACCATACGAGTCGTTCCGAGTCGTCTAGGGAGCCATGCGTCTCATGCCACGTACATGGGGAGGAAATAAATCACCACCATTTAAGAAACAGTGGAAAATGCATACTCTAGCTAATCCTTCAGGTTTATCCACTTCTGTGGAAAGCTAGCCATGTAATCCTCTTCAATTCTACGTCTATATATAGAGAGAGTTTCAGTGTTTTGGAAGAGAAGCCATTGTATTTTCTCGAGTATCAGCTTGCTCTTGTGTGTTCCCCTCTCGAGTATTTTACATTCCAGTTATTGTGTTCCAGTCCAGACATCCAATCCGTCCAAAAGAATCCAGATCCAAATCCATCCATCAGGTAGGCCACGCAGTGTACTTTGGATCATTATCAATGGTTACCATTGTTTTTTTTTTTACTGGGGCCCACCTAGTGATTGAATCTGATCAATTTGGAGCGTTTGGGAGAGTTTATTTGATGTGAATTATTGGAATCAAATTCACATCTACTCTATGGATTCCCAATACATATCAAATACACGCTCATGTACTAAAAAGTGCATGGTTTTTTTATTTCTTTTGTAGGAAACGGCTCCAATGGAGGGATTGCATGAAAATGGAGATGCATTCACCGTTAAAAAGCTTGATCCTGTTCTAGTACAGCCCGCCGAGGAAACCGATGGCGGGTTTTACTTCCTATCGAACCTTGATCAGAACATCGCCACCATCATCCAAACCATATACTGCTACAAGGCTGATAAGAGCAACAGCGGGGCCGCCCCTGCCAAGGTGATCAGACAAGCACTGGCCAAGGTGTTGGTCCACTTCTATCCGCTTGCCGGGAGCCTTGCGATCGGCTCGGATGGGAAGTTGATAGTGAGATGCACGGGTGAAGGTGTAGTACTTGTTGAAGCAGCCGCAGACCATGATATTGAAGTGTTGGGTGACATTAGCGTACCTAACCCTACAAAGTTAGGGAAGCTTGTGCATACATATCCCAGTGCAAAGAACCTCCTGGAAATACCACTATTGACCGTGCAGGTATGGTACATGTACATGCAGGCATGCATCTAATACATACATGGGATGGATGTGTATCATTGAACGTGCCATATGATACATGTTGTGCACTGTATTGTCACGTATGGCTAGGGCTATGCATGTTGTGCACTGTATTGTCACGTATGGCTAGGGTTGTAAATGGTCGGGTTTGGAGCTAGCGGGTTTAGCTAAAACCAAACCCGCACATTTACTAAACGGGTCTGGTTCTAAATTTTAGACCCAAGCCCTTTTTACTAAATGGGCGGGTCTGGGTCGGGTTTGACTGCATCTAGTAGAGGGAGATCCATCCAGACCCATTTATAAATGGATCAGGTCTAATGGGTATGGGTTTAGATCTGGTATGTAAGCATTTTTTTATTATGTTTAAAATCGGGTTTGGATGGGTTTGGGCCTAAATGGGTCCCTTGCAACATATACCAAACCCACTCATTTGCTAAATGGGTGCGGGTCAGGTCGGGCCTAATATAAAGGAAACCAGATCCAGACCCGTTTAGTAATTGGGTTTGTTCTTGGACCTAGACACGTACTATTTAACAAATGGGTCGGGTCTGGGTACGCCATCGGGTCCGCTAACCCATTTGCAGTCCTCCGTGTGGCTAGAGTTGCATCGAGATGTCATATTTGTATGGTTGCATGCATGTATCCATGCATTTGCATATACTCGGTTGTGTGCATGCATACACACGTCTATGTGGGTATCCACACATTTGCGTATAGTTGGTTATACGCATGTATCTATGCATGCAAAAACACAAGTCTATGTGGGTGTCCATGCATTTGCATATGTTCTCTACTGTATGTACCTTGAGTAGCTTTTGGACATTTTTACCCCTACAATAGGTTGAGGAAACTCATGAAAATTAGGGTTTTTCATTAGTTTCGCCGATATTTTAGGAGTTGGGCACCTTATTGGCGACCTCAACTAACGTAATGATGTATCTTTTGGACTTGGGTTTATGAAGATTCTAAGGGGCTCCTTGAGTGTGATGATATGGATGTATATTTTGGATTTACTCACTTCTCCTCTTGTTTGGATGGTCTATTTACATGTTTAATTGATTTTTTAGCTGGAATTACTCTTAATCTAATTTGATGTTGCTTTTCATAATTCCATGCATTGCATTATGTGGAACCCAAAATACCAGAGATAAAGTTGTCCGCGGCCCTTGACATTCGAGACATCACACAAGTTGAGGGCATATTTATATTTTCAAACTCCTCTGGATTAGCTGCTTCAATTCTTTGTGTGCAGCCACATGAAACTTTAGGGTTTTTATCCTCGCCTAGTGATAGACGCTTAGAACTTTTAACATGAGGTTTGGGGTTTGAATCTCATAGGTGGTGAAATCCCACTACGGAGTAAGTGCATACGCATGTGTAGAAAAAAAAAAAAAAAAAGTCACATGAAACTTACATAACCCATAAGATAAGTAGCCCATACAATAAAGATCTTATGTAGCTCACCATAATGTACTTCAACATCTACACCATAGGTTTGTTATGTTGGCTCATGTTAAGATGTAGGCCAAATTAATAAGAAAGTAAACTTAGAGATTGAGTAGGTCAATCATACAAAAAGGTATACATGGACCCCTACTTTTCAAATTGTCTCTTTCTTTTTCTACGTGCAGCTTGTATGTGCAAAGGAGCCTATTTTCTCTTAATGTCTATCTCTAAGTGTCTCTCCCCTCCCCTCTGATCATGTGCTCTAGAAGAACTATAAGTCATAGTGGTCCTAGTTGTACTGGAACACTTTGAAGAGCCTAGTCCATTGATATCCATTCATTAGGTCAGGTACACATTTCGTGGGCTATAAAGCACACTGATGTGACAAACACTAATGATCTTGTCGGAGGTATTTAATATGGATAGCCAAGATTGTTTCCACAAATTAGCTCAAATAAACAATTTGATCCACATATTTATTAGGGTCCATTTGGACAAGGGAATGATCCTCCGTGACATGAGCTAAGTCTGGAAGTGGCACTTTCCTCAACATTAATTCAATTAGTGACATTCTAAGATTTTTCTAAATCTTCATTATCGCATTTACACGGAGGAAAGCGCCACTTTAGCACAGCCAATCCATGCCTACATGGAGGGCATGGGCCTATCAAATTTACTAAGATCCCCTACCAATGAAGGGATAACTTGGATACTCTGGAACCGTGTAATGAATGATACACAGGTACTTTGAAATTGCATACATAAAATAGTAATTCAAGTTAAGCCATCCCACTCATAGGTCCTAGTTTAGATTTATCATGAACCAAAAATTAATTTTATTTGATTATCTTACCATTTGATTGCTAGATATTTCCTGGATGTTTAAGAATGAAAATTATCCACTGGTCATGTTTAAATAAATACGTGTCCACGAATCAAAGGTTAGGATTGTTTTGATTGTGACTTAGGGACAATGAATTCCACAATTTATTAACTACTTTTAATTATTTAATATTTATTGTAAGTTATTATATAGTGAGTCTCAGCTAAATAACCATTTTTTCTATGTATAGAATATCTGATCCATGCAAGATGTAAGAAAATCCATTCAGATCACCATATATAAAAATCAGACCAATCAATTAATTGGGTGGGCCATACTGTTACGCTGAGTTATACCACCGCCTGTCCATTGATTTTGATATTGTGTCTGAATCAATGAGCCGATCAGCCTGATTTTCATATCAGGCGATCATCATGGTGGGGTTCACATTTTTAATGGATTGGATATTATATAAATGTCACATCCATGGTGGGGCTTGCACGATGAGCAGCTTGCAGATGGCTGCGATGTGTTTTCTTTCACAAGTGGACAGCTAAATAGGGATGATTCCTTGCAGGTGACAAGGTTCAAGTGTGGAGGATTTGTTCTTGGAATAGCAATAAACCACTGCATGACTGATGGGATATCTGCAATGGAGTTTATACACTCATGGGCAGAAATTGCCAGAGGCCTACCCCTATCCATCCCACCGTTCATCGACCGCTCCATTCTGCAATCCAGAGATCCTCCCAAGATTGAATTCCCTCACCATGAATTCGCCGAGATTGACGATGTATCAAACCTCGTGGCCCACTACCAAGATCAAGAAATGCAATACAGATCCTTCTGTTTCGGCCCTGAATCACTCGCCCAGCTCAAGAAACTTGCCATGGAGGATGGATCCATAAGCAAGTGCACAAACTTCATGTTGCTCTCAGCATTCATTTGGCGGGCCAGGACCATAGCACTCAAAATGGGCCCCACCCAACAAAGTAAGCTCTTATTCGCCGTCGATGGGCGGTCCAAATTCGATCCACCAATGCCGAAAGGGTACTTTGGCAATGGCATTGCACTCACTTATTGCCTATGCAGCGCCGGCGAGTTAGTTGATAAACCGTTGTCATTTGCAGTGCGATTAGTACAAGATGCAATCAAGTTGGTGACTGAAGATTACATCCGATCAGCGATCGATTACTTCGAAGTGACCCGATCCAGGCCGTCGCTAACGGCCACACTTCTGATCACCACATGGGCCAGGCTGTCCTTCAATACCACTGATTTTGGGTGGGGTGAGCCTATTCAATCTGGGCCAGTGACCATGCCTGAGAAGGAAGTGGTCTTGTTCCTATCTCATGGGAGGGAGAGAAAGAGCACAAATGTGTTATTGGGTCTGCCTGTTAGTGCCATGGAGACCTTCCAAGAGCTGATGCAAGTATAGCTCCTAAGTTACATAAAAGAAGAAATGCATAAGTGTGTAATCTAAGATAGTGGGACCCACAAGGTCTCCTGATCAGATAGTGGGCCATCCAAGATAGTGGCCTAGCATCATCATATGTATGGTTTGAAGCATCATCATATGTATGGTTTGAAAGAGTCTTATATATCTAGAAATAAATAAAATAAAGATCAACAAAATTACAGATGTTGTGTTCCCATATTTCTTAGAAAAAAAAAATACAAATAAATAAACAAAACAAAATAAATCTTTCTTTTTAATCGGAGAAAGAATCCGAGGATCATTTGAATGGATGGGATCTGAAGGTTGGAAATCTCTTATCTTAATTGTATGGAGATTGGAAGAGTGCATTGTTTCATAGTACTCCTAGTTGTATTGTACCGTTTAGAGAGTTGAATTGATAGATCTAGACTGTCCGTTAGGTCGAACACACATTTCATGGGCAACCATGCAAAAATCACACTGATCGGCCGACAATCTAAACCATCTGATGAGCAGTCTCTAATACGGATGGTCAAGATTGTTTATAGAAAAATGAGTCCAATCAGCAATTTGATCCATCTACGTACTGAGGGCCAACCATACCATGCATGGCTTGAACGATGCATGACTATAGAAAAAAGAAGGCCAAATTAAGTTTTGATTGGACCATCAGATTCGTGTGATCTTTTCGTGGTGAGCCATGAGATCTGTTCCTCAATTAATGGACAGTGCAGATCAATTGATGGACTGTCCAAATGTCCCGATGAAACTAAGAGTACTGTAACTTATAGTGCTCAATACTGATTGCATTTTCTACTGAAAATGATCCAGTACTCTGAGAGCGTTATATGTTAGAATGCTGCTAGTGACACTTGGACAGTCCCATCTATCAATCTGCACCGTCCACTTTGTTTACCACACAATTCGTGGTTACCATGCAAAAATAAGATGAAGCAGTTATTAGTTACGATCCAACATTAAACTGGCATTCTTTTTTCACAGCCATAGATGTGGTCAACATGCATTCCAATTTATACTATCCAAATCATGGCATTTGTGGGTGTTAACCGTCCAATAGTTGCATCGGCAGATAATTCTCAATTCCTAGTCAATGGCATGTGAATGAATGGTTCACATTCATCTGGCAGAAGTCCACAGAATAGTGGATCACCACCCACGGTGTAGACACTGAGATGGACGGTCAGGATTGATGGTGATGTGTGCCGGACCTGAAGCGGCCTGCATTACTTCACCTCTTCATAAATCTGAGGTGCATCAATAGGTTAAAAAAAAGATCTATGGGACCCACCGTGAGGTTTGTATAACATCAAATCCGTCCATCAATTGTGCCTGATCACTTTAGGATGTAAACCAGGCCAATCCAAAACTCAAGTGAGCCACACAATGAGAAACATTAGGGATGGAAGCACCCACCGATGAAACCTTCCTGGGGCACACCATGCCGTTTACATGCCATCCAACCCATTCATCCAGGTATGTTTGACCTTATCAACGGGTTGGATAGAAAAGAAACATTACGGTGGCATTACTGTGGGCCCTAGGAATTTTTTTGGTTGTGGGCATTCAATCACCATTTTTTTTCCTGTGGTGTGGTCCACCTGAGATTGGATCTGCTTAATTTTTTGAAAAAAACGTTGTAGATTGGGCTGGAAAAACGGATGGTCAGAGTGGATATACAACACATCATTAAGGTGGGCCCCACGGTAAGGGTAACACCCAATCCGCTCACCCTTTTTTACTCAGATTTCACCCTGTGGTCCCGATGGCATGGGCTCCCTACGGATTGCCAGAAATTCGGGCCCCTACTCTACCCTACACACATAACCACTTGCACAGTGGTCAGGACCGTCCAAATCATGGGCCCCATCGGAAATAATAGAGAACAAAATGTCGAATGAACCCGAGAGTCAAGACCGTCCAAATCATGGGCCCCACCGCAAATAATAGAGAACAAAAGGTCGAATGAACCCGAGAGTCAAGACCGTCCAAATCTTGGATCCCACACATACACTATGTACGTACATCCGATCTATATGTAGGACTCGGCTTCGGTAGTGACCCATCCAGTTACACCGAGCTGGGTACTAGCTGAAAAAGCTGTGGACCCATCATGATGTATGCATTATATTAGGTCATGAGCCAAAAACATGAGGCATAGCGGTGATTGAACGCCCACCATTAAAAACTTCTTGGGGACTTCTAGTAATATTTGTTTGCTATCCAACCTGTTGATTAGGTCACACAGACCTGGATGAAGGGAAAATGCAAATATCAGCTTGACCCAAAACTTTTGTGGCCCACAAGAAGATTTTAATGGTGAACGTTCAATCACCAATTTTTCCTATGGTGTGGTCCACCTTGGACCAAGCCTCCACAATTTCAGAATTTTCATGTCGAATGGTCTGTTCCCACACCTTTGGGGTAGTGGTAGACTGAGTGAAGATAACCTCGTCTCAACATTGAAGTCAAGGTATCAATCCCAACATGGGGGTGGCTAACATTGGAGGGTGGCTAACAGTTTGGGGGTGTGCACTAACAGTGCTATGCATGAACCAACCCAAACAAGAAAAAAAAAAAAATAATAATAATAATGGTCTGTTCTCTCCAATCAGAATAAAGGGGTCAATTCCTTAGAGTCGCATTTGAGAGTTTCCTATCTCATTAAAGCTCCACAGCCAATTCATTTGGTATCCTATCTTAATCTTGAGACTAGTAAACTTACCTATTTCATTTTTTTCTAGTATTAATCAAAAGAGGCTGCCTCGTTTTTAGAAAAATTCCTTAAATATGAGATTGTGAAATGGATGAACGAAATGGATAAAACACATATATCATGGTGGGCCCACGTACCTTTTTCCAGCACCAATCAGATGTCGGTACTGGAGGGGTCACTACCGAATGCAGATCAGATCACATCCGTATGTATTCATACATCATTCCATGTGTCTATGATTATTATCCATTACTTGGTTTTGTGTTTTGAACCAGGTCAGATAAGGTCATCTAGAGACACGGATTGTACTAGTGGTGAACCCAACAGCACGCAGCTCTGTCGTGTAAAGACTCTGTGGGGCCCACCATCATGTATCTATTTTTATCCGTGCTGTCCATCTATCTTGCCCGTTCATTTTAGGGCATGGCATGAGCCTAAAATTGAAGCACATCCGAATGTCAAATGGACCACACCACAGGAAACCGTAGGGATAAGATGTCCACCATTGAAACCTTCGTAGGGCCCAGTTGAAGAAGTTTTCAACTGTGGGAGTTCAATCAGCACTGCTTCCTATGGTGTGGTCCACTTGAGAATTGATAATGCTTCAGTTTTGAGCTCATTCGCTAAAATAAGCTGGAAAAATGGATCGACAATGTGGATAAGACATATGCATCACGGTGGGCCCCATAGAGTCATTACACCATAGAGCTGCCTGGCAGTCATCTATCGCGATAGATAAGCTTACATGGCAGGTACTTCTTACGTGCATCATACCTGCTAAAGCCTTTCACAAGCAAATTCCCTACCGTAATGTTTGTGAGAAATCTACTCTTTACATCTTTTTTGCAATAACATTTTAGGATATATGACCAAAATTGAGATGGATCCGAGACTCAAGTGTGCCGTACGAGAGGGGAAACTGGAAAAAGAAATGCCTGACATTGAAACCTTTCTGCGATGCACCTTGATATTTACATGCCATCCAAGCCGTTTATGAGGTCATTCTCACTGGGATGAACTGAAAGCATAAAAATTTAGCCTGATACAAAACTTTTTGTGGCCATGCAAATGTTTCAAGGGTGACCCACTGTTTTCTCTTGTGAGGCTCACGTGAGTCTAGGATCGTCTCAATTTTGTCCACAAGTCTTAAAATCATCTCGCAAAATGGATGGACTGGATGGATTTCTCACAAACATCACAGTGGCCCCCACTTAGATTCTCAGCGCAGCAACTCGCTAGGAAAAGCTTTCGATCGGACGGGGATTTCCAGTCAAAAGCCTTTGCTGGGAACCTAGGTGGGGCCACCATGATGTTTGTAAGAAATTCACCCGTCCATCCATTTTGTGAGATCATTTTAGGACGTGAGAGCAAAAATGAGCTAGATCCAAGATCCAAGACTCCAGTGGGCCGCATTGAAGGAAAAGGTGGGTAGGGAAATTCTGACCGTTGAAACCTCGCCCTAGTTCTACAGTGATGTTTATATGCCATCCATACCATTTGTTATAGGTAAATTATGAGCTGACCTCACCTCGGACAGAAACCAACCTGGGTACAGGTCAAAATAGTCCGAATTGGCAAAGGACTGGGCTCTTGAGTGCAAAGCTCAGATAGCAAAGAAGAAGCATCAATGAACATCGAGCTAAGAATGTAAATGTGACCCGACCTCAAGGTCGACCTCGGTTATACTACTATAAATGCCGAAGATCAAGTGTTCCCACCAATTAAGTAGGCAAGAAATTAGGAGTACCGTCGGCAGGAACGGAGCTATTCCCCACTCTTACGGAATAGCCCGAGGATCACGCCGGCCCTCGAATCTCTTCCCTGAAATTACGGCCTTAAAAGGGGACACCATCCTCATCCTAAGTCTATAAGTAAAGATATCATCTTCTATATCAAGGTAGGTAAAACTTATCCTAAAGAAGATATTATTTCACACAGATTGTTCCTAACTGACTTAGGCATCAAAGGACTAACGATTGGTCCCCGGCCACCTCTTAGCCTTTACTATGTTCTTGCAAGACTTTTCCCAGAGATTCGAACTCTTCATCATTCTCAAGATCAATCTGTGATCCCTTCCTGGGTGGACATTTATCCCACCTCATTGTTACTAGAAATCGGTAACAACAGCTGGCGTTGTTTGTGGGAAACGGCGAGTAAGTCGTGTTCTCACCCAAAAGCTTCTTAAAAGAAGATTCCTCTCTGTCAAAAGACTTCAAATGGCTGGCGGAAGAAGAAAATATAAAGGAAAAGCCCTTGAAAACGCTGAGCCATCTCATGCCCTACAATCTGATGATGATGGATTTGTTCCTGAAACACCCACCCTTCGTATCGAGAGTTCATTCCGACATTTTGTTCAGAGAAGCGGACGGCAGAGGTCCCGCAATCGCAGAACCAAACTGTCCGCACTTGAAGAACAAGTAGGGGGTGTAACCCAACGTTTGGGAAGTGTGGATCAGCGGTTCGGGCATTTCGACCAGCAGTTGGGCGAAATCAAAGCTCTCTTAGCTAGTTTAGCCCAACCATCACCAGTCAACAGAGACGATGGCGAACCTCAGCAGTCCCATCGAGATAATCAATCGCAACGATCTCTTTCGATTCAAAATTAAGGACGTGTTGAGGAAGACGAGGTCGTTAGTCGGGCAACAAGAGCAATAGCTCGATCTGCAATCGAATTGCCTTCGAGTGACCTGTGTCATAAGCTGGAAGAACGACGATCGGCTCGTTTAAGCCAAGGCCTAGATCGAGTGGATAACAATATCAATCCGCTGGAAGCCGAGCTGAAGGAACTCCGAGAGCAGGTAGGTGATCTCCAAAAGGCGCAACGCACCCGAGCACCGATCGCGGCAGATCCGCGAGGAACCACTCCTGAAAGGATTCAAAATCCCTCGACTCAAGCAATATAGTGGGATTGGAGATCCGGCGGAGCATTTAGAAAAATTCAAAGTCCGAATGGAACTCCTCGGGGTCAACGGTCATATCATGTGCAAAGCTTTCCCCTTGTCACTCACAAGCTCGGCATGGACCTGGTTCCGAAATCTGAGGCTGAGGTCCATTAGCTCGTTTGCCCAGTTAAGTAGGGCCTTTACGACCCAGTTCATTGGAAGTACCGACCCTAGAAAGCATTCAACTCATCTCGCCGCAGCTAAGCAGAAAGACGATGAATCCTTAAAGGATTACCTTACGCGATTCAACGCCGAGGCAGTCCAAGTAGAGAACTTGTCTCAGAATGTGTTGCTTCACACAATGATTGGAGGATTAAGAGATGAAAAGTTTCTCTAGTCTGTAGGGGAAGAGTCACCTCAGTCTGTAGCCGAATTCCTAGATCGAGTTGCTAAACATATCAATGCGGAAGAATTGGTTAATGCTCAAGGGTCATCTTCCAAAAGGAAAGATCGGAAGGAAGAAAACAATTCAAAAAGACATAAGGGAAAAAAAAGGTCACCAGGTCGAAACAATGCACCCCGAGGAGCCAAATCCCCAGCACAACGTTTCAAAAAGTACACCTCGCTCAATACTACCTTCGATCAGGTGTTCTTGGCGGAAAAGGACAAACAAATGTTTGGACAACCAAGAAAAATTAAGACCGATCCCAACAGGAGGTCGAAATCGAAATGTTGCTTATATCATAAAGACCACGGGTACAACACTAGCAGATTGCTTCAACCTGAAGCGACAAAGAGAGACCCTTATTTAGCAAGGTTTTTTGAAAGACTACATCGCCCAGTGTTAGGACAACCGGAGGGCGATAGATCGGAGTGATCAAGCTGATGAACAAATTGATAACAATCCTGTGGAAGAAATCCACATGATTTTTGGTGGACCGATCATGGGAGACTCCAATAATCCCGTAAGGCATACATATGACGAGCTAGGACGTCCGAGCCGGGGCTTCCCGTGAACATTGCTAGCCGACCTACAAAAATCACAAAGGTCACCTCCCGCGCACTGACCTTCACTGTGGAAGATGCCAGAGGTGTCCTCCACCCCTACGATGACTCGCTTGTGGTGTCAATGGTGGTCGCTAACAAAAAGCTCCACAGAATGATGGTCGACACAGGTAGTTCGATGGATATCTAATACATCGCAGCCTTTGAAAGAATGAAGATCGACCGATTTAGATTAAGGCCAGTTAAAACGGCTTTGACCGGATTCACAGGAGACAACATCATGCCAGAAGGAGAGGTAACTCTCCCAATTACAGCAGGAGAGGAACCTAATCAGAAAATGATTATGGTTGATTTTCTTGTCGTTAACACGACATCTGCTTACAACACAATCATCGGCAGCCCAATCCTACGAGCCCTTAAAGTAGGTATCTCCATTTATCTCTTGGTTATGAAATTTGAGGCCCATGAAGGAATCGGGGTCGTAAGAGGCGATCAGCAAGAAGCTCAACGATGTTACGAACTTACATTATGCGGCAAAAGCTTGGTTTCGGCAATCTCGCACACGACTCCCCTGGATCCAAGAGAAGAAACAAAAGAGCATGGGTCACCTGCTGAAGAATTGGTCGAAATCCCATTGTCGGATGACGACCTAACGTGAGTTGTCCGAATCGGATCCCAGCTTAAAGTCGAGCTGTAGAAAGAGCTCACTGATTTTTTGAAGGAGCACGCCGATGTGTTCGCTTGGTCCCATCAGGACATGTCAGGAATCAGCCCGGAAGTAATGGTCAACTGACTGAACGTGGACCCGACCTTTAATCCTGTCCGTCAGAAAAGGCGACCCTTCAACACAGAAAGGTATGTTGCAATCAAAGATGAGGTTGAGAAATTATGTCAGGCAGGATTTATTGAAGAAATACGATACCCAGATTGGCTTGCTAACGTTGTCTTGGTGAAAAAAGCTAACGAAAAGTGGAGGGTCTGCGTGGATTACACCGACCTCAACAAAGCTTACTCAAAGGATAGTTTTCCGCTGCCCAGAATAGATTAATTCGTTGATGCAACGTCAGGATACGAGCTGCTCAGTTTCACGAATGCGTACTCCGGATATAATCAAATTCGGATGCATGCTCCCGACAAGCAGAAAACAGCGTTTATCACAGATTGAGGCCTCTACTGCTATAAAGTAATGCCCTTCGGACTTAAAAACGCAGGGCCAACCTATTAGGGCCTGGTCAACAAAATGTTTGCCGATCAGATTAGCAAATCCATGGAGGTTTATGTGGATGACATGCTCGTTAAGAGTTTGAAATCGAAAAACCACATTGAAGACCTCCGAACCATGTTCGGTATCTTGAGGAAATTCTGGATGAAGCTCAATCCGAGCAAATACACCTTCGGAGTAGGCACTGGGAAAATTCATTGGCTTTATGGTAAATCAAAGGGGCATAGAAGCTAATCCGGAGAAGATCCGATCATTAATCGACATGAGCTCGCCTACCACCATTAAGGAGATCCAACGCCTCATAGGATGTATTGTAGCTCTTAATCGATTTGTCTCAAGGGCCATGGACTGATGCCTCCCATCTTGAAGTAACTTCGCAAATATAAAGAGATGATGTGGATGCTAGAATGTGAACAAGCTTTCCGCGAACTCAAAACTTATCTCGGATCTCTGCCCTTGTTATCCAAGCCGATGCGAGGTGAAGAATTGCTTTTGTAGCTCAGCCTTAATCCGTGATGACCAAGGAACATAGTGTCCGGTTTACTACATTGGTAAAGCTTTGCTTGATGCTAAGACATGATACCCATGCATCGAGAAATTGGCTCTAGCACTGGTCACCACAGCTAGACGACTGGGACCTTATTTTCAAGCACACCTAATAGCAGTATAAACAGATCAACCGCTTCAATAAGTGTTGCAAAAGCTCGAGATCTCAGGTCGTCTCATCAAATGGGCCATCAAGCTCAGAGAATTCGACATCCGATACAGGCCTCGCACTGCAATCAAAGGACGGGTTATGGTCGACTTCATTGTTGAGTTCACCAACCCGTCAGGCGATCAGCATGATCACGAAGCATTAGAAACCCGATCTGTGGGAGAGGAGCACTCGGAAAGCTCTTCGGAGCAAGGCATGATTTCGCCCATGTGTTCCTTACATGTTGATGAGTCGTCAAATTCCCAGAATAGTGGAGCAGGCCTCATCCTAACCTCTCTGAATGGGGTAAAAGTTCAATACACGATAAAGTTTGGCTTCCGAGCCTCTAACTATGAAGCCAAATACGAGGCCCTCCTAGCCGGACTACGTCTGGCTTCAGGAATAGGAGTCCAGCGACTCGGAGTTAGTAGTCAGACAGGTGACCACCGAATATCAAGCAAAAGGAAAGAGAATGGTCGCATATTTAGCAAAAGCTCGAGAACTACTGGCTCGTTTCGACTGTTATGAGGTCGTTCAAGTCCCAAGGACGCAGAACATCAATGCGGATTCACTGAAAAACTAGATGATGAGCTCGGTCGATCAATCCCTATCGAATTCCTCCCCCACCGAAGTATAACTCAAGAAGAATCTGAAAAGGTATGCCCGATAGCTGCTAGTCCGAACTGGATGAATCCCATCATCCATTATTTGCAGGGAGACAAATTGCCCAAAGACAAGAAAGAAGCATGAAAGGTCCAATACAGATCGGCTCATTATACATTGATTGACGGAATCCTCTATAAAGAAGGTTTTTCCCTCCCTTGCCTGCGTTGCTTAGGACCTGACGAGGCAGACTATGTTCTATGAGAGGTACACTTCGGCAGCTGTGGAAATCATTTGGAGAGTTGGGCACTTGCACAGAAAGTTATCCGCCAAGGGTATTATTAGCCCACCATCCAGAAAGATTGCACAAGTAGTCAAGAACTGCGGCAAATGCCAACGATTTGCTCCCATCCCTCACCTACCACCTGCAGAGCTCACCCCCGTGTCTGGACTGTGGCCATTCACACAATGGGGAGTCGACATCATCGGCCCTCTCCCAATAGGAAAAGGGCAAGTCAAGTACGCGATCGTCGTCGTCGATTATTTCACAAAATGGGCTGAAGCTGAACCATTGGCTACAATTATAGAGAGAAAAATGACAGATTTCATATGAAAATCTATCATATGCTGGTTCGGGATCCCACACACCATAGTCACTGATAACGAGCATCAGTTCGACAATGTAAATTTTCGAGAGTTTTGCCAGAAACTAGGGTTCAAGAATGTATACTCTTCCCCTCATCACCCTCAAGCTAACGACCAAGTTGAGGCTGTTAACAAAATCATCAAGAATCATCTCAAAGCAAAGCTCGGTGCAAGGAAAGGGGCATGGGCGGAAGAACTCCCCGAAGTGTTATGGGCTTACAGGACCACAGCTCGGTCAACAACCGGTGAAACACCCTTCTCCTTAGTCTTTGGAGTCGAGGCTGTAATCTCAATTGAGGTCGGAATCCCTACCAACCGAACAGGTCGTCATCAATCAAATCAAAATGAAAGTCAGTTCTGAATGAACCTCGATCTACTTGAAAAGGTAAGAGAAACCTCTCAAGTACGAATAGTAGCGTATCAGCATAGAGTCAAGAGATATTACAATTCAAGAGTAAAATGGTGACAATTTAGAGTAGGCAACCTCGTTTTTCAAAAAATCAGTAAAGAGATCAAAGAAAAAGTAGGTGCTTTCAGCCCTAATTAGGAAGGTCCGTATAAAGTCATAAGCTCGATTTGTCCCAGAATATATTGGCTAAAAAATATGAAAGGCCGACCTCTCCCTCATCCATGAAACGCCGAGCACCTCAAAGTTTATTACCCATGAGAAAATCAAGTATGCGAATAAGGTAAAAATCTGTAAACCAGCAATGGTCAATAAAGATGAATTTTTTCTGAGATATAAAGAAATCGAACATGTCCACGTACTAAGTTCGACATACGAAATATCAAGATTGAAAATTCAAACTTTACCAAAGGAAGCTCAAGCTCAGTCGAAAGATCTTTAGCTCAATCTTACCAGGCTACATAGAACAAGCATGGCTACAAATGGCCTAAAGCTTGGCATAAAAGCTTGAAGTCGAAAGTGACAAAAAGCACGAAAAATTCCACCCAGGTATAGGATAGTCCGGCCAAAAAGAATTTTTAACCAAGACAATCCTAAGGGGGACCACCTCAACTGACTGACATAGCTACAAGTCAGATCTCCAGCTCGTTCCTACAATCCCAGCAAACATTGTTCGTTTGACCACGGAATTAAGAGCAAGAATTGAGGAAAAAGTAATGACAAAAATCATAAAAGCATAGATAAAATGCATAAGTGATAAAAACAAAAGCCTCAATAGGGCTAAAAAAAAATAACGCCTCAGCAGGGCTTAAAATATGCATAAATCCCTTAAGGGATATTAATGTTAAAAAGAAAAAATGTTTTCAAGCCCATAGGGCTAAAAGAAAAAAATCTTAAGTAGCCTCATCCGTGGTTACCACCTCGGTTGAGTCCACCTCGGCCCCAGCAGACTGATTCTGTACTTCGGTCGAAGGAACTGCCTTATCAACAACCTCATCCTTGTCAACAAGAGTAAGGTCAAGATATGGAAAATGCTTCTCTACCAAGTTTCTGCAATCCTGAAAGCCGTAATTGTATAAGCTTTCCTGAACTGCCTTCAACTTATCAAGCTCGGCTTGCGATTTCGACTGAGTTTCTTAAAGAAGGGTAGCCAAATTTGCTTTATCTTCCTCTGCCGTCTTCAAAGCACCCTCTAGCGACTCTGCCTTGTTCTTCGCAGACTAGGCTTTCGCCTCTGCCTCCTTTAAAGCGTCTTCAAAAGATCGAGTCTGGGCCTGTGCAACTTTCAAATCGGACCGGGACACCTTCAGTTCAGACTTGGCCAACTTCAGTTCAGACTTGGCCTTCTCAAGCTCGGCATTCACAGCCTCCGTTTTCTTCTTCCACGAAGATGCAGCTCGGAGCACTTCTTTCATTTGTAGAGTACAATCGACCAAAGCTTGACGGATCATGATCCCCAAAGCCGCATCCTTGAAGAAATATCAAGTGTCAGTAATAAAAGATAGAAAGTCAAGAAGAAATCACAACCTCGGAAAAAGAATGACTCACCCTAAGACTGCTCTCTATTCCGAACCCAACCAGCTGGTCAAGATCGGACGAGGTTAAAATAGTCAAATTTTCGGGAATACAGTTGTTCACCCGAGCATAAGCAGCTATGCCGTCGATCCAGGTTGGAAACTTCTCTGAAATCAGAGGCATATCCACTCTCACTTCGCTTGAAGACGAGGCCTTGGAAGAGCTGTGGACTCGAGTTAGAGGAGGAGCCCCGGCCGAGCTAGCTCGTGTTGCAGGACGTGCGCCCACAGCTGGCTCAGGTTGTACCTTCGGAGCATCCTGTATCACCACAATCTGGAGCCAAAGGAAGAGAGGCTTGTGGTTCGATCCTAGCTAGAGAGTTCAGATCAAAGGGTTGCCGAGTCCTGCATATGAAGGATTGGGGAAGCGGACTCTGCCTCGATTGCGAGGATTCAGTCACATCCGCTCTCTTTCTAAGGGGCTCGGAGGTCTGTCCACACTCAAAGACAAAAGACAGGATCTTACGAACTTTTGAAACTGCTTTAAGAGCCATTCCTATACCAAAGAGATATATTAGACAATTAGCAGCCAAAATCAAGTGACACTGGCTATGAGTTGTTCACAGATTACTGACCTGAGTCACGCACAGAATCAAGAGTTATCAAGCGTCGAAAGTCTCTCTCCTTGACAGAGCAACTCCTCGTAGCTCGAATATGACTTTCCTGTGTGGTCGAGAGAGCTACTCGAATGGTCACGGAAGCTATAATAAACAAAAATTAGCTGTCCTGAAAATTAAAGGCTCAAAACGACGAAGACTGAATGTTAGCAGAACTAGTAGGTCGGAACACAATTCTATCTGGTAGAGTGAAATCAGCTCAAACTCGGTACTCCAAGGGCTGATGCTCATCCGGTGCAGACTTCCAGTCCCCCGAAGCAAAAAACCACTTCCTTTTCCAGGTTTTAGTGGAGGACAACAAGCTAGTAACCAACGAGTCGCCCTGACCTGAGATCGCAAAAAAATAATAAAGTCCCCTGACCTCCCAAGGACTTGAGGGAATAATAGAGAAAAGCTCTCTAGAAGTTAGCTTTTTGTTTCCAATCCTTTGCTACAGAATGTAGCATCCAATGATACATCTCCAAGCATTGGGTTGCAGCTGGTATAAGGATAAACCTAGAAGACTAACGACTTCTCGCACAAACGAATGTAAAGGCAAACGCAATCCGGCTTCCAAGTGCATAGAGGAAACTACTATTTCCTCCTTACGAGGTCGGCTCGGGCTGTCACCACGATCAGGAACCCTAAAAACTACTGAGTTAGGGATTTCATATACCTCCATAAGAGTAGCGAGCTCGTCCTCGGTTATCGACGAATCTACGTTATCCAACTCGAAAGTATCTTTACAAGATGGACCTGCAGTGCCCCCGGAGACCTGTTCTAAAGGCGTTGATTCCTCTTCTCCAGCACAATCTATAGTTTTGGTCCTAGAACTGGATTCTGCAGGGTTCATCTCCCGAGAATTTAGAGAAGGTGGGTTCGATTCATGATCTTTGAACCTTACTTTAGGGATGGCTGTTGAACTCTTAATTGTGCATATTCTGACCCCAATTCATCACTCACTATGCATGATTTTCATGTTTAAAGACTAATCTAATGCATTGATTTGTGATTGTAGGAATGAGAGGGAGACTTCACCAATTCATGGTTAAAAGAGTCACTTTGTATGCATTGAAGATAAATAGAACAAGTGCCAAAAGGTGGAGGAAAGAAGCAAGAAAGAAAGAGAAGAGAAAAAGAAGAAAATTTGAAAATTTTATCTTAGACCTGTCTGTAGACCGGTCGACAGACAGTTCTACAATTGAAAATTGGATTGTTTTTTCCTGCTTAGACCGGTCGCCTAAACAGGTCCAAGGTACTCCAAAAACTTCGATTTTCAAGGACAAGTTTTCAAATTGCGACAGGACTCCGCGGATTCTCGAAGTTTCCAACTTGGTGCAGGGATTTCTCTTATAAAAGGCCACCTCCACTCTCTTCCTAACCCATCTAGCAACGTGCGGAGCAAAGGATTCAAGACCTAGCCTCCTACAACTAGTTTTCTTCTTCTTCTAGTTCCAGTTTGTTTTTATTCTTTTCATTAGCTAACCTCTTAGCTAGAACTAAGAGGTGAAGCTTATAGCTTACTTAGATGTTTTAATTCGTTTTTATTGGTTTCAAGTTTAGACTCAATGAAGAACAATGGTTTTTAAAAGTTTGAATAAAGTTCTAAGTAGTTTTTCTTAGTCTTATGATGACTCATGGATTTTTGAAAGAATTGCTTGAGTTCTTAATGATTTTGCATAGTCCTAGACCTGTACTGCTCCAAGGAATCGGATTTAATACGCTCTAGACTTGGATTTTCATGTGACAACTTCAACCAAAGTTCTACCTTTTTGTTCTAATTTCTGAATTATGTGTTGATTGTTCATATGACTTGAATGAAGTTCAAATCATGATATAGTTAAGCTTTGTGACAGGGTTTGATGATTATTATGGTTATGATCTTAACTTATTGGAACTAGGATTGACCTATGCAATTGAGTGTGCTCAAGTCCTAACTTGAATTGAGGGAATCATGTGTATTAATCACACATATGACAGGTTGTTTTGATAATATAACCGCTCTATCATCCGGCTAGATAGCATTTGATTTCGATTCTAGTTGAGTAATTGAGAAACCATAGCGAATTATACATCTAAGGAGAGCTATAAGTAGATCCTTGATGCTCTAGTTATCTTTTCATTATTAGATTTTTCTGTTTCATGTTCAAAACCGATTTCATAAACTTCTTAAGATTCTAGTTATTAGGATTATTCGAATTGTTTACCTCCTTCCCTGTTGATCGACCTCGATCTTACTAAGATTATTACTACATCGCAGCCTTGCACTTGAGGCGAGCGAACAAGTTTTTGGCGCTGTTACCGGGGAAGAGGTTAAATGGTTCTAATTATTCTAGTAGCTATAGAGTAGTCTGACTTAGGTAGGATTTCTAGCTTTTCTAGAAGTAGTTTTTTTTTTTCTACATTACTAACAATTTTTTTTTTTTTTTGTTTGGTAGGAACTTAGTTGCAGACATAGTTCTCACCTTCACGGGTAACATCTCTCCATCTCCCTTTCTTCTTTTTGTTCTCCTTCCTAGATTATGGTAGTTTCGACTCTTTAAAATCTTATTATGGCTGATTGGAAGTGTGGTGCTTATGCATACCTTTTAGAAGATGAGATGTCGGACCATGGAATCCAAACTCATTATGATTGGAACAATTATAAGCATAAATATTTTTCTAAGACTAAATCTACTTCTAATACTCCCCTACGTAAGACATTGCGAGATTATCGGAATGACAACAATGTGTATAACTTTTCACCTGGTAAGACGATAGGAGAGTATCGGAAAGAGATGAATAATGTTCCACCGGTTAGGACAATGCATGATCACTTGTATGGCTACGCATATCAACAACCATCTAAAAGCCCAACATATAACATGCATAATCCAAATTGGTGGGAGCATCAAAATTTCAAGTTGAAAGATGAGCCAACTATGGATGTCAACAATTATACTCAAGAGTTTCTTTCTCATGAGCCGCAACGGACACGAACTCTTGAGGATACGCTGCGAAAGTTTATAGAAATAACTGAGCAATCTATACAAAACCTCTCGCCATCTCAAAATTCGAAACTCGATATTGGGAACACCGAATCAATCCCCAACCATGAGGAGGATGAGGCTATCCAAGCCCAACCGTCTTCCGATTTAATGACTAAACTTTTAGAGGATGTCGACTGCAGTGATCCCAACATTACCATCGATTATGGTGAATCGACTATCTCTTTTAGGTATTCCGATTTGAACGATGAAGAGATTTCAAGGACGGTTGACGAACCCGAGGAATCTACAAAATCTGAAAGTGATAGTTTGATTGCCTTCAATGAAGATTTGAAGAATGCGTGTGAGTCCATGATTTCTTCTTCCAATGGGCCAAATATTTATGAGTCGCCGGAAGATATTCTTGTTAGAGAGATGGTCGAAGTCGATATTTTTTAGTCCTTCCACCAACAACACATGCCGGATTCTATTGTAGAAGAACTCCCTTGGGTTGAAAATTCTGTTTCTTTGGATGACAGGGTGGCACAATCTGAAATTTCAAAAGATCAACCAATGTTAGATGATGTACTTACCACTGAATCTGAATTTTTTTTTTTTGAAGACCTCCCCTCTATAGAAGAGGAATTCCTTACCCTTGAAACATAATTTCCTCAATCACTTAGGGAGAACGAGGACCCTTCATTCAACTCTCTCGATTTCCTAGAGGAATGCATGACCCACCCCTATGATCTGGATGATGAGATGATTATAGAGTTGGATAGTTTGCTAGACATGGTGTCGGTGCCTAAAGAACACCATTCCACTGATTTACACTCTTTACCATTGTTTGTGGAAACACCATGCAATTCTGAAATTGTGAATGAGACAACCCAAACTGAAAAATACTTAATGAATGTCTCTCCACCATCATGGGTTCTTCAGCCCATTGAAAATTCTAATTGGGAGGACCTGTTTTTAATCAATTACAACCCAATTCAGAACTTGAGGAGATATCTTTTTGCTTCTCTTATCTCCTCCTTACATGCATGTGGTATACACTATGATTGGACCTTAATGAAGAAACGCACCCATGTGTACATTCGAGCAGGACTTTGGATGGTCCTCATGAGAAACCTATTAAAATTCATGAAGATCCTGCTCAAATTTGATCATGTAGTCAATCGGACTAATCAAAGGTAGGTATATAGGTTAGGATTTCCTTTCTGCTTTTAAGTTTGAATAAGTCTCATCGAGACAATGGAAGATGCTAGAATTTATCAACTTACTACCTCAGGTACTCTCGTTCTCACTCTTCTTTGTTTTATGTCATTGCTCTCATATCATGCACATCGTATATCTTTGTACATTGAGGACAATGTAAGATTTTTGTTGGGGGTGAGAGATTCCTTAGATGAATCTACTAGCTTTTGTGACATTTCGAGCAATTATGTAAAAAAAATTCGATTTTTCTGAAAATTCAAAACTCCTTTGGAAAACCATGTTTATATGCACTTGGGATGTCGTAAGTATGAAAGGAAGAAAGATGTAGTAAGATGATTTTGAAACTCTTAAAGGACTTGTAAGATAATGGTTTTCTAATTGAATTCCCCTATTGATTTGATTGATAGAAAAATTCAAACACTTTTACACCTAGTTCACTTTACACAATTCTCATGTTTTGAAAGGATTATGTAGATTTGTGGATTGGCTAGGTTTAGATTTGAGGTGTTGAGAAACCAAGCCGGGGTACTTTGTCCATCCTTGTCCATGGAAAAATAACGAAAGATACAGATTTCTAAAAATCATGTCTAATGTGTATGAAAAGGAAAGGAAAGATGAAAATATGGGAATGATTGAAAATATGGTGGAAAAATTTTGAAAAAGGCTACCTATTACCAACCGGGGAATGGTCTACCCGTAACCAAAGCCGAAAATGGGACGTAGTGTCAAAGCCGTCGGAAGGACGGTACATAGGCTTGTTGTTGATCTGTACACCTTAAATTCCTAATTTAGTTGATCTATGAAGAAGATAACCCCGAAAATTCATGAGATAAACATTCACTATGCACATTAGGTTAAATTTGTTTGGATCCTTCTATTTATCAATCAATCAGCGGGAATTCCATATGAACACTTATTATGTTTTTGGAAGTTTAAGGTCTCAACTTCTATCACTCAGTTTTGCTTATTTTTGTACTTGTATGTCTTGGAATGTATAGAAACATAGTTTCCGAAAAAGAGTTGGGTTTTGGAGAATGAAACTTATTTCACACATATTTTGCTCGGGATTAGCAAAATTCTGGTTGGGGTGTGTGTTGAGCTCTTAATTGTGCATATTCTGACCCCAATTCATCACTCACTATGTATGATTTTCATGTTTAAAGACTAATCTAATGCATGGATTTGTGATTGTAGGAATGAGAGGGAGACTTCACCAATTCATGGTTAAAAGAGTCACTTTGTATGCATTGAAGATCAATAGAACAAGTGCCAAAAGGTGGAGAAAAGAAGCAATAAAGAAAGAGAAGAGAAAAAGAAGAAAAGCTGAAAAATTTGCCTTAGACCTGTCTGTAGACCGGTCGTCAGACAGGTCTACAGTTAAAAATTGGATTGTTTTTTCTTGCTTAGATCGGTCGCCAGACAGGTCTACAGTTAAAAATTGGATTTTTTTTCTTGCTTAGACCGGTCGCCAGACAAGTCTAAAGTACTCCAGAAACTCTGATTTTCAAGGACAAGTTTCCAAATTGCGACAGGACTTCGCAGATTCTCGAAGTTTCTAACTTGGTGCGGGATTTCTCTTATAAAAGGCCACCTCCACTCTCTTCCTAACTCATCTAGTAACGTGGGGAGCAAAGGATTCAAGACCTAGCCTCCTTGTAGACACCCCACCTTCGGCTACATTGTTGGTAGAGATAGCTGGAAGAATGGAGGACCGTACCCCCAAATCCCAAATCCAAACTCAGCCAAACTCACCCTTGTAAGCCCCATTCCATAGCCCAGTTCAAGCCTGAACCCAGTCAACCCCGTCCTAAACATCAACATGAAAAACCCCCCATAAGAAAAGCCAGTCAAAAAATCTCAGAAAAGTCAAACTCACTGAGTCAACCCACTGAGTCAACCCGCTGAGTTAACCCGCTGAGTCAACCCACTGAGTCAACCCGTCGAATCAAAACATCGAGTCAACCCGTCGAGTCAAATCACCGAGTCGACCCGCTGAGTCAACTCATTGAGTCAACCCGTCGAGTCAAATCACCGAGTCGACCCGCTGAGTCAACTCACTGAGTCGACCCAGCGAGTCAAACAGCAGCCCCGAGGGTGCGACCATACCTCGCTGGAAATCGAGGAACGGCCGTACGGGCGGCCCATAGCAGGCCGCCCAAAATAAATTACGAAAAATGCCACTCCTCGCTGCTATAAATACCCCCCTCCCCTTCTCATTTGAGCATCCCTTCAAGTCCAGCCAGCCCGGGTGCGGTCCGAGTCCTCCTTCACCCCTTAGCCCATTTTCCACACCAAGGAGAGCCCGAGTGAGGAGAGCCCAGCCCTGGTCCAGCCCAGCCTGACCACTGGTCCAAGCCTCCCAAGCCATACAAGTCCTGATCCAGCCACTCGAAGCCAACCCTTGCGACACCTCCGTCCACCCAGCTATTATTTTTCCAGCATCATCTCATTTGCATCTAGCATAAGTGCAACATTTACTTTTCTTCCAACCTCCCTGCTTCACTGCAAGCACCTTGATTCTTCAAGCACACTGCATATGTCTTAAATTAAGCACCTGTTAGTTCGAGCGTATGCTCTGGGCTTGCCCGTTGTTGGAACCTGCCCATCAGAAACTCTTACTGTTCAGACCTGCATTCATGCTTCACCATAAAACACCTTGATCATTCAAGCACACTGCATACGTCTTACATTAAGCACCTGTCAGTTCGAGCGTACGCTCTGGGCTTGCCCGTTGTTGGAACCTGCCCATCAGAAATCTTACTGTTCAGACCCGCATTCATGCATCATGTCATCCATGAGAATATACGAGGATTAAACTAGACTTTCAAGTATTCGATCGATTCTGTGAAGTAGAGACCGTACTTCGGTACGGGCAGTGTGTGGGGTGCTTAACCTCTTCCCACCTTGTAACCGTGATCCCTTACCTTGAATCTCTGACCGCAGATCAACAGGAGTCATTTTAGAGTAAAGGATTTTCGGATCCCCTTCTCTAACGTTTCTACGAGGTCTAGCCGACTGTAGATTCGAAGTAATTGGCTAGTGGCGACTCTGGTCTTATATAAACACATTTAAACACATCTGGCTTAACACGACAACCAAACAAAGCCCTCGAGAACGAGGCAAGCCAGTGGCACAAACGACGATTTCGCACTCACGCATCCTCTTCTCCTTCTTTTCCCGAAAGGGGAAGGGACGAGAACGTCGTCGTGTGGGAGCGCGGAAACGGCGAGGGTCCACAGAATGGTGACTCCACTGGGGAAGAGCTAGTCCCACTCGTTGTGATCCAACTTGAAAAACAGAATCCTTCCCGTACTTGAAAGTCACTAATCCTCATACAATCTCATCTGCATAGCATTCTACCCAAACCCAAACAAAAAAAATAGAAAATCCCAAAACCAGAAAAAAAAATAGAAAATCTCAAAACCCAAAAAGAGTAGAGTACAGTCCTCACCATTGCGCCTCCTCGGGCTCAACGTATGCGGAGACAACTTCCCTTCCGCAGCATAATCCGCACTCGGGCTCAACAAGCCATGTCCGACCACGAAGAAGAAACTCATCTCCTCCCCGCTCTTGAGATGACCGAAGCGCAACCTCCAGCGCAACAACCCATTGATAATACGCCAATCATATAAGAATTGGCACAAGGAGTGAGTGCAATGCAAGAAATGCTCTTGCAATTCATGCAAGCGCAAGCCACCGCAGCAGCCAACAATCAAGTTGGCCCAGTTCAGCAATCTCAGCAGCCATGCTGGGTCCTTCCGGCCTCCAGTTCAAATCAAGCTCAACCGTCGGAGTCTGCCCAAGACTACCGACAGCAGCCGTCTCAGCCCTTCGCTATAGGGCATCTTCCTCAGTACCTTCCTGCAACTACAGGGCCATCTCAGAGCACTTCCGTTGCAGGAACATCCAGTCAGCTTCCAGTCAATCTTGCAAACAACAATCTCATTAGATCTCAGCATGTCCCCGCCGATGGGACACCTTTTCAATTTCGGGACATCCCCGCCGATGGGATTTCAATTCAATTTCCAGCAACAGGGACAGCACTGGCGAATGCCCACAACGGGGGTCAGTGTCAAGCCCACATCAATCAGCGGACAGTGGCGAATACCCAACAAGGGGGTCACTTCCCAGCATCTCAGCCTCCTGCAAACAGGAGCACTTTTCAATTCCAGCACATCCCCGCCGATGGGATTCCATTTAATTTCCAGCAATCTTCAATTCAGCAAAATCCAGTTAATTTCCAACAATCTTCAGTTCAGCAATTTCCAGTTAATTTTCAGCAAGTTCCAGTTCAACCTTCAGCACAATCTCCAGTTCAGTCACAATCCTTTCAAGCACAAGTTCATCAGAATCCAGTTCAATCATCAAATCAATTTCAGCAACCCGCGGTTGCTTTTCAGCAAGCACATAGGGTCGAAGACATCGACCACTATGCCGAAGAAGAACGTGCCTTACTCCAAGAAGCACCAGTCGCTCGAACGGATCACTCAGGACTGGACGAGTTGCGGGAGCAGTTTCAGATCTTGCAAAATCAACTTCAGCGACAACAAGGAATCGATCTACCTTCGACCAAGTTCAGAGACTTGTGTCCTTTCCCAGATGCTCAAGTACCTCAAAACTTTGAGGTTCCAAAATTCAAAAGATACGACGGCAGCGGTTGTCCCACAGCACATCTCAAGGCCTTCTGTGGAGAGCTGAGTGCAATCTCAGGAAATGAAGGGGCCCTCATTCGCTTGTTCCAAAAATCTCTGAAGGGCGATGCCCTAGATTGGTACACTTCATTGGATTGCCACCGCATCAGGACATGGGAACAACTTTCCCAGGCTTTCGTCGACAGATTCGCGTACAATCTCAACATGGCACCCAGAAGAGCCGACCTCGCAGCTCTCAGGCAAAGGAGTGATGAAACACTATCAGCTTATGTGGGACGTTGGCAAGCTATGGCAGCTCGAATGCGAACGCTTATCGACGACGAAGAACAAATCTCCATGATTGTTCATTCAACATATCCGGGCATATCCGGGTATCTCATCTTGCATCCATATGCGAATTTCTCACAATTGATCCGTGCTGGAGAGCAAGTCGAAGCAGGAATCCATGCCGGGACGATCTCCCCATGGCCTCATCAAGCCACTCCAATCAAAAGGAACAGAGTGGAAGGAAGACCTATCGGGCACGGGAATGGAAACCACAGTGGTTCTCCTCCCCGCCCAACAGAGGTAAACAACATCAACACCACTGCTCAAGGAAATCAACATGCTCCCCCACAGGGACGTCAACAGTATCAGCAGAATCAAGTTCAGCATCAGCCTCAGCAGTATCAGCCACAACCGAATCATCAGCCACAACCACCTCGACAACAGCAGCAGTTCAGAGGAAACGGTCAATACTCATATCAAAATAGGCAAAACTACAGGGAGTTCAGGAAATTTACTCCCCTCTCTCAACCACTCAGTCAAGTCATGGCTACCCTGGTGCAGAAACAGTTACTTACTCTAATGACACCTCGGCCTCCGCCTCATCCTCTACCACCAAACTACCGAGAAAATGAGTACTGTGCCTACCATCAAGGACGTGGCCATGCCACTGATCGATGCTATACTTTGAAGAATGCTATACAAGACCTAATTGATGACCGCAAGATCGTCATCTCGGTCCCTGGAACTTCTCCAGCAGCTTCCACCAACATCCTTCAGAATCCTCTGCCTCAACATCCGACGGACCCCGGTTCGTCTCGTGGCCCTGCAGTCAATAGTATAGAAGAAGGGGACCATCTCGATCGCTTCTTCTCCCCTATCCAGTCCATTCATGCTTACACTTGCGGGCCGACAAATCCTCCTCCAATCTTGCAAGGGGCAAGTCCCTTTCTTCCTTCAGTCTCCGAGCCAGTAGTATTCGAAGGAGCACTTCCATATGATGTGCCAGTTGTTCAAGGGGCATCTTACGGCCCCTCATGTTGGGAACCAGTCGTCCTAGAAGGAGCACAATCATACATCGAGCCCACATACGAACCTGTCATCTTGTAAGGGGCAACTCCAGAACAATCCAATCTGCAATGGAGAGATTATACTCATCTGCAGCAAGAGCCCATTGTCTTAGAAGGAGCTCCTCCAGTTGAGCCAGTTGTATTGCAAGGGGAAAATCCCGGAGGCGTGTCAATCACACTACGACAGCTGGGACGAACAGAGAAACCTCCTGCCATATCAAGAGAACCAGTATTCATTCCATGGGAGACTCCTGCTCCAGAAACAGTCAAACCAAGACCACGACCTTATGTGATCTATGAAGACAAGCCTCGATATTACTCCTTCAGCACAGGCAACAATGTAGTTCTCAAGGCAAAAGCTCCATACGAGGAAGATCTGATACCCACACCAGCACCGTTGCAAGAACCGGTGGTCCTAGAAGGCAAAAGGGAGGAAAACTACAAAGAGGTTCCATGGCACTATCCAGAATGTGCGGAAGTGGGGAACATGAATCCCAATGGGCGTTACATCCGAAGAGATAATCAGAACAGAGGAGATCCCAAAGGCGCTCTCTCAGGCCTCGGCAACAAAAATGAAGCCGCATATGATGTGGTGACTCAGCTCAAGTCAATCCCTACTCAAATCTCAGTATGGGAACTACTCTGCACATCTCGCATACACCGAGATATGTTTGCCAAAACCTTGAACGATGCTCACGTCTCCTCCGATACGGCACCAGAGATGATAGCATTGATGATTGGACAACTCCTGGCTCCACGTGCCATCACCTTCACTAATAATGAGTTACCACCAGAAGGGCGCGATCATGGGCGATCCCTCAACATAGCCTTACGATATAAGGACCTCTGCGTCCCATTGGTCCTTGTCGATAATGGCTCAAGCTTAAACGTCTGCCCACTCAAGACCGCGGAACGTCTAGGAATCAGTCCTTCTTCATTCCGACCCAGCACCATATGCGTCAGAGCATTCGACAACACCCGTCGATCAGTAGAAGGGGAAGTCGACATAGAGGTACAGATAGGTCCGAAAGTCTCTACCATCACATTCCAAATCCTGGATATATCAGCCTCTTTCAACATGTTGCTCGGACGACCGTGGCTGCACAAGGTTGGAGCTGTGCCATCAACCCTGCATCAACGAGTGAAGTATATCTGTGGAAATCAAGTGATCTCTATCCATGCAGAGAAGGAGCTCATCATTCCTTCCAATACTGCTGCCACTGAACCAGACATCCCGGTCATCGATATCCAGCACTCTGAAGAAGACATCCCGTTTCACAGTTTCGAATTCGAGACTGTGAACTCTATCGCTAATCCAGAACCGATAAAGGTGGACGGTGTCTTTTCACCGGCAGAGCATCTGAGCCTCAAATACCGAATGAAGAATCACTTCAAGTCCATAAAGGTACCACTGGTATATAACCAACGCAAATGGGGACTCGGATACAGGGCAACCTTCATGGATAAAAGGAGGAAGAAATTTCGGTGCTCACCCATCCAGTTCGTCAAGCCAGGAGAACCTTGCAAAGATCCAGGAGGGAATCAACCGACTGCACTACACAAAGGCCTCCCGATGAGCCTAGTTTGGGCCACGTGGCCCCCCATTCGATGGGATCAGATTCTCGAACCATCTAAGCCTTCAGAAGAAGAAGGGAATGATGAAGACGAAGAAGGAAGTCAAACACAGCAGCTTCAGGACCAGGTTACTCTGATTCCTGTTCCCAACCAGGGGCACAACTTGCCCACCTCAGCATCAATCAGTAAGGGGCACAACCTGCCCACTTCAGCATCAATCAACCAGGGGCACAACCTTCCCACTTCAATTCCAGCCAGTCAAGGGCATAACTTGCCCATCTCAGCATCAATCAGCAAGGGGCACGACTTGCCCATCTCCGCAAAGTCAACATCATCAATCATCAGCCAGGGGCAGAAGCAGCCCATCCATTGGACCAAGAAAGGGAAGTGGCCAGCCCTAGATTGGTCTGATGTCCGGATTCCAAACTTGTGGCTAGCTGTAGAACCAGACGAATTGCAATGCGAGGTAAGTGATCCGGGAAGGACTGAGTACGACTCAGATCTCGAACCCGACCAGCGAGAAATCATGGTCATTGGGCCAGACTGTGATTCTTCGCCCGAATCATCAACCCCCACCTCTTCAGGGGAGGAAGTGTGGGGTCCTGAATGGTCGTCCGTTACCCTAACTTTTGAATCAGCCAAAGAGCCATCTGAGGGCTCTGGCTTAAAAAAAACGCCTGTTTAAGCAGCGACCGGAACTTTGAAACAAGTTGGGCTCAATCATGGTCTGCAATGCCCACTTGTTCAAAGTCCCATGAATTTCAAAAACCCAAAAAAATCAAAAAACTTTCAAAAGCCAAAAACATCTACCATTTCCATTTCAGAAAAATCTCAAAAACCAAAAAACATTTCTTTTCCTGCATTCAATAGTGTGCCAAGTTCGTCTAAAGAGTCACATGGGTTTGAAGTCGAATCATATGATTTCGACATCAAATTAGACTTCGAGCTCATGGGTCTGGACGAAGCTCGGGATGAGGAAGATGATGATCCTGCTCCCAAACTTGAGGATCTCCTCAAAAAGTTCGAATCTAAAGCCAATGTTGTAGCCGATGATTTCGAGATAGTAAACTTGGGGACACCTGAGATCCCTAGGGAAGTATGCATTGGAAAATCGTTGCCACCTGAAATGAAACAGAAAATGATAGAGTTCCTAGCTCCAAGATTGTCCAACTTCGCGTTCTCATATGAAGACATGCCGGGGCTCGATGAAGAGCTCGTTGTACATCATCTGTCAACCAAGGCAGATATGAAGCCAGTGAAGCAGAAACTTCGAAGAATGAAGCCAGAATGGGCTCTGAAAGTCCGAGATGAAGTCATCAACCAGTACAATGCGGGATTCTTGGTAGTCTCCAACTACCCTGAATGGCTCACCAACATCGTGCCAGTACCAAAGAAGGACGACAAGGTTCGAATGTGTATCGATTTCCGAGATCTCAACAAAGCCAGTCCTAAAGATGACTTCCCTTTGCCACACATCGACACTCTGGTCGACAACACTGCTGGATACAAGATCTTCTCATTCATGGACGGGTTCTCAGGTTACAATCAGATCAAGATGGCCGTCGAAGATCGTGAGAAGACATCGTTTATCACTCCCTGGGGAACCTTCTGTTACAGGGTAATGCCGTTCGGTCTGAAGAACGCAGGAGCAACATATCAGCTAGCAATGACAGCATTATTCCATGACATGATGAACAAAGAGCTTGAAGTATATGTGGATGATATGATCGTCAAATCTCTCACAATTGAAGGACACTTTGAAGATCTGAAGAAGTTATTCAACAGATTAGAAAAGTACAACCTCCGCCTCAACCCTCAGAAATGTGTCTTCGGTGCAATGGGAGGTAAGCTCCTCGGCTTTATGGTGAGTGAGGATGGCATCAGGGTCGACGAGACCAAAACCAGAGCAATCATCGAGATGCCCCCTCCTAGAACAGAAAAAGAAATTCGTGGCTTCCTCGGCAGAATTCAATACATCAGTCGCTTCATCGCACAGCTCACACCTATTTGTGAGCCCATTTTCAAGCTCCTCCGAAAGAACGTTCCAAAAGAATGGAATGATGATTGCCAAGTCGCCTTCGACCGTATCAAGAAATATCTCATGAATCCTCCAGTCCTAGTGCCGCCCACTCCCGGACGACCATTATTGTTATACATCTCTGTAGCAGCAGAAGCCATTGGCTATGTCCTCGGCCAGCACGACGAAACCGGGAAGAAGGAACAAGCAATATATTATTTGAGCCGAAAGTTCACTGACTACGAGACCAGGTATTCCCCGATCGAGAAGACCTGCCTCGCCCTAGTCTGGGCAACTCAGCGACTCCGTCAATACATGATTGCATTCCCTATTCTCCTCCTCGCTCACATGGATCCGCTCAAGTACCTGTTCGAGAAGCCGGCACTCACTGGAAGGATAGCCAAATGGCAACTACTCCTGTCTGAGTTCGACATCACCTATGTCACTCAGAAGGCAATCAAGGGACAGGCCCTCGCCGATCATCTTGCCGCCCACTCTCTCCTGGACTATCAGCCGCTCAAGACGTTCTTTCCTGATGAAGATCTCTTGCTTGTCGAAAGTGAAGAAAAGAAGAAAGGTGAGTGGACGTTATTCTTCGACGGCGCAGCAAATTCTAAAGGGAGTGGTATTGGAGCAATCCTCTACTTTCCAAATGATGTCCCTATTCCTATCTCGAGGCGCATAGCATTCGGGTGCACCAACAACATGGCAGAGTATGAAGCATGCATCGCTAGCTTAAGGGAAGCCATAATCTTGGGCGTCAAGAAGCTACGAGTATTTGGAGACTCACAGCTTATCATCAATCAGACCAATGGCGAATGGAAGACCAAAGACGAGAAGTTGATACCATATCATGTGTATCTTGACAATCTGATCAAAGAATTCAAGGAAATCACCTTCTCATACATGCCCAGAGCCAAAAACCAGTTTGCTGATGCTCTCGCCACACTTGCATCAATGCTCGAGATACCAAAAGGAGCTTCAGAATGGGAGCTCACGGTCAAAATTCAAGATGAACCTGCTTTTTGCCTACAAATAGAAGAAGCCGAAGCTGTCCCTGACAAACCCTGGTATGCCGACATCAAGCAATATCTCGAAACCCAGGAGTATCCAGAGTCAGCAACAGCAACAGATCGCCGAACCATCTAGCGTTTGGCCGGCCAATTCACCATCAGTGGTGAAGTTCTTTACAAGCGATCCTATAATCACATCCTCCTTCGATGCGTCGATGAAACAGAAGCTGCAAAGATCATGAAAGAAATACATGAAGGAATCTGTGGCCCACACATGAATGGGCACATGATGGCAAAGAAGATTCTACGACTCGGCTACTATTGGCTCACCATGGAGATAGACTGTTGTCAGCACGTCAGAAAATGCTTCAAGTGTCAGGAGCATGCGAATCAAATCCATGCCCCATCATCAGAGTTATACAACCTGACCACCCCCTGGCCCTTCTCCATGTGGGGGCTCGACATCATTGGTAAGATCAATCCCAAAGCATCAAACGGTCATGAGTACATACTTGTGGCAGTCGACTACTTCACCAAGTGGGTAGAGGCAGCCTCCTACACCACGATTGCAGCATCTCAGGTGATCAAATTCATGAAGAACAACATCATATGCCGGTATGGAATCCCCAATGCTATCATCACAGATAATGGGACCCCGTTCGTCAACAAGAAGATGGATGACTTCCTCAGCAAATTCAAGATCCAACGTCATCGATCAAGCCCCTACCATCCTCAGATGAATGGTGGGGTAGAGGCCGCAAACAAGACAATCGTCAGGATACTCGAGAAGATGGTCGTGACCTATCGAGATTGGTCAGATATGCTCCCATATGCACTTTGGGCTTATCGAACGTCTGTACGGTCTGCTACGGGCGTTACTCCTTTCGAGCTTACCTATGGAATGGAGGCAGTTTTGCCGGTCGAGGTGAAAATACCATCGCTACGAGTGTTACTCGAAAGCGGAATTGAAGAAGGAGAATGGCAACAGGCCAGATTCGATCAGTTGCAGCTAGCAGATGAAAAGCGCATGCGTGCACTAAGTCATTCCCAGTGTTATCAGAAAAGGATTGCTCGGGCTTACAACAAGAGAGTCCGAAAAAGAAGTTTCAAGGTAGGAGACATGGTCATGAAGAAGATTCTACCGTCGCACCTCCCGGATCCCAGAGGAAAGTTCAAACCCTCGTGGGACGGGCCACTGATCATCAGAGAAGTACTTCCCGGAGGCGCCCTTAGACTCACCAGCATGAGAGGGGTGGATCTTCCTGAGCCAACCAACGCCGACAACGTGAAGATCTTTCATGGGTAAGTCATTCTGACCTTATCAAGAGTTACTTTAATAGAGCTGAAGTCAAGAGGTCGAAGCTAAGACCTCTGAGAAATCATTTCCATCCACCAACAAGTGTTTCAAATAAGGGGATTCAAAAAGAGGAAAATACAAAAAAGGGGGGGATTCAAAAGGAAAAGACAAAAAAAAAAGAGAGAAAAAGAATACAAAAGAAAAAGAATAAAAAAAAGAAAAGAGAAAGAAAAAGGGAAGCCAAAGCAAGGCACCCAAGAAAAAAAAATCAGTCCAAGAAGAAACACAGTCATCCATCCATTCATCTCAGAGGGGTCTTTAGCAAAGATCGACAGCTCTATCATCGTAACTTAGGATAAGGACTGAAAGACTGCCATCGGCCGGCAACGACGGATTCCCGACCTCTAGCCGCCGCAGTTATTCAGAGATCCAGAAAAAAAAAGGAAGAAAATGTGTGCCTAAATAAAGAGGGCGGAGTGAAAACCCGAAAGGGCGCTCCGAGTAAAAACAGTGGGCATACAGCGGACTTGGTGAAAACCCGAAAGGGCGCCGAGGGTAAAAACAGCATAGCTGCCAAGGGGCAGGCAAGATCAAACACCCGGGACGTGGTGAAAACCCGAAAGGGCGCCACGGGCAAAAATGACGGGAAAAGGCTGGCTGTGGTGAAAACTTGAAAGAGCACTGCAGGCAAAAATGGTTCAAAAAGAAAAAGGAAGAAAAATTAAAAGTGCAGGTACCAAGAAGTCAGACGGTCCAGATCGGTTCAAGCAGTTACAGTTCAAGAAAAGAAGAAGTGCAGTCAGGAGCGAAGAACTCTGTAAATTCTGACAATCTCAAGAAGCAACAGTTTCCATTGCCTACACCTCTAGGGAACCAAAGGATCAAGCAAGTCAAATCTCGAGACATCGGTCAAATCATTGACCGAGTCCCAGTTCTGATTCCTATATCCCGACACAAAATCCAGGCACTCACTCACAAGACAACCGTGGCACAGTAGATTTTCAAACAGTTTTCTTTTTTTCAATTAAATGCATCATATTTCTTTTACACATATCATATCATCTTTTTCAAAAAATACAAAAATACATCATCATCAATCATATATGCAAAAAAGGAATGTGTAGGTGGCCAACACAGTCAATCTCTACCCTCCTCCTCGGCCACATCAGTTAAGTCCTCTGACTCATAAAAAGATAGTCTCTCTCTCAACCTGCTCACCTCCATACGCAGGTAATGCGCCTCATCGCGCTCAAGGGTACGGATCACTGTCTCCTCATCAGACAATCTCTGATCGGCAGCCAATCTCCTCGACATCATCTCACAATGATACCGAAGTGCAAAGATCTCAGACAGCAGATGGCCATGAGTGGCCAAAAGGAAGCAAGGATCAATGAAAGGGCGCTCCTCAAAAGGTTCATATAAACCAGATGAAGAGCCAGCATCTCCAAGGATATCCTGCTCATCCTCATCAGCAGTCTGGTGCCAGCAAGGGATACGTCGGTACAAAGACTGCTCAGCAACCCAGTACTGATATGGGGCGGTCGCCATCGGAAAAGTCTGCAGCTCAAAACCCAGCAAATCAGCAGTCAAGTGACTCGCCCAAGAACAATCAATCCGGGTCCTAAAGTCAGAGGATCTGGATGGAAGTGCTCGACGCCCAATACCCGTGAAAGCGAAAAGAGGAACATCCTGCTCGTACCCAAACTGTCGCAGGAACCGAATGGGATGATAAGAAAAGTAGGATCGAAAGCCTACCAACATCAGAGGAAGGCGGTGTGCGTCACAAAGCACGGGAGGAAGTGAAAGCCAAGATGACTCCCAACGAACGTTCCAGTCACGAAGTTCAGCAAACATCCTGCGATACAAGGGCTCACTCATCCTAGCTGTATGCGGAAGGAACTCCATGATATAACGCATGATGTCAGAGCTATGAATGCCAGGAAGGGGTACAGGAACAGTCAAAGAAAGACGTTCCCACAGCCAAACCTGATCACAGAAAGGAAAAGAAATTCAGCTAGAGCAAAGCAATTCCTAGTAAAGCAAGAAGAAAAAGGATGCAGAAAAGATACCTGAAGAAAGGCACAACAGCCGCGAAGGATACGAGTGCGGCCCAGGGCGCAGTCAGTCAGCCCATTGAACAGCTCGGCCAAGGTAAGGGAAATGATCCCCTGCTGACGGATAGCTCGGCTCATCACCTCAAAAAGCAGAGGAATCTGGGACCTACGCCATCCCGAGAATAGCACCTCAGCAATCAAGCAGAACATCAGTGCGTTCCGAGCAAAGGTAGAACCGGCCACACTCCAAGGACTCGAAAAAAGATCATACAGTAAGTCCAAGGAGAACACTACAGCATCCTGGCCGGCAGCTGCAGGATGAACAAGATAAGGGATTCCGAACCAGTTCTGCGGTGTAGCAGTCTTCGGCGAAAAATACTGAGTATAATCCCAAGGTAGGCCTGTCAAGCGTGCAAGCTTCTCTAAAGAGGGTCTCATCTCCATATCATTGAACGCGAACAAGTTCAACGAAGGGACCCAGTCAATCAATGCAGCTCCGAGCATCCTCCAGTCAATGTCAACTCTAGCCATATGGATCAGGCTGCCAAAACCATAGGACTCCAAATCTTGAATCTCATAAGCTGACAAGCTGTCAAGCCAAGCAAGCAGTCGTGGCGAGCAAGAAGGACGAGGAAGCAGCTGACAAGTCCTCACTGGTACCCCCTCCAGAACAAAAGGCCCAGAAATCAATGACAGCTCATCAAGGATCGGAAGGTCGACAGGCGAAGGAGAAGGAAAAGCTGGAATCTCTGCAGGCTCAACAGCCCCTGACCTGCCCTCAGTAACAGCTATGTCTGATATAGTCGCATCACTATCTGAAACTGTTATAACCTCAGCCGCATGGGAAGACTCGCCCACCTCATGAACAGAGTGCGCAAAAGACCGACGATCAGGAGAAGGACGATACTCCCTATCAAAAGGGCTACCAGCAAAGATCACACCACACATCGTGGCATCCTGGCTAATCTGACCGTCGAAAAATGCATCTGAACCACCAAAAAGGGTCCCGGCAACCCCGATCGAAGAATCAACAGTCAGATCTGGACCTGCGGCCCTCTCCAACAGGAAATCATGAATCCAGTCATCATCCTGGCCGATCAAAGGGATCATCGAGGCATCCACACCATCCATCATCAGGGAGACATCATCAATGATCACATCAAGTCCACCCAAACAAGTGTATCGCACATCCCGGCCCTCATCAAGAGCATCCAAACCGTCAAAGGTATCATCTGAACCATCCATACCATCCAAGCATGAGATCAGCCCATCTATGTCCATCATGGTCCCATCACCTCCATCAATCACATCATCCAGGTGGCCCACATTCAAGGGATGCATAGCCTCACCTATATCCCATCCTCTCATCTCATCCATGCCATCCTGTAGACACCCCACCTTCGGCTACACTGTTGGTAGAGATAGCTGGTTGAACGGAGGACCATACCCCCAAATCCCAAGTCCAAACTCAGCCAAACTCACCCTTGTAAGCCCCATTCCATAGCCCAGTTCAAGCCTGAACCCAGTCAACCCAGTCCTAAACACCACCCTGAAAAACCCCCCATAAAAAAGTCCAGTCAAAAAATCCCAAAAAAAGTCAAACTCACTGAGTCAACTCGCTGAGTTAACCCGCTGAGTCAACCCGTTGAGTCAACCCGTCGAGTCAAAACACCGAGTCAACCCGTCGAGTCAAACCACCGAGTCGACCCGCTGAGTCAACTCACTGAGTCGACCAGCGAGTCCAACAGCAGCCCCGAGGGAACGGCCGTACTCGCTGGAAACCGAGGAGCGGCCGTACGGGCGGCCCATGGCAGGCCGCGCGGACAAAATTATGACTTCTGCCACTGCCCGCTGCTATAAATACCCCCCTCCCCTTCTCATTTCAACACACCACTCAGCCAGAGAGAGCCCGTCCGTCTGAGTCATCCTTCTCCACCCTTAGCCCATTTTTCCACCAAGGAGAGCCCGAGTGAGGAGAGCCTAGCCCTGGTCCAGCCCAGCCTGACCACTGGTCCAAGCCTCCCAAGCCACCCAAGTCTTGATCCAGCCACTCGAAGCAAACCCTTGCGACACCTCCGTCCATCCAGCTACTCTTTTTCCAGCATCATCTCATTTGCATCTAGCATAAGTGCAACATTTACTTTCCTTCCAACCCCCCTGCTTCACTACAAGCACCTTGATTACTCAAGCACACATGCATATGTCTTAAATTAAGCACCTGTCAGTTCGAGCGTATGCTCTGGGATTGCCCGTTGTTGGAACCTGCCCATCAGAAACTCTTACTGTTCAGACCTGCATTCACGCTTCACCATAAAACACCTTGATCATTCAAGTACACTGCATACGTCTTATATTAAGCACCTGTCAGTTCGAGCGTACGCTCTGGGCTTGCCCGTTGTTGGAACCTGCCCATCAGAAACTCTTACTGTTCAGACCCGCATTCATGCATCATGTCATCCATGAGAATATACGAGGATTAAATTAGACTTTCAAGTATTCGATCGATTCTGTGAAGTAGAGACCGTACTTCGGTACGGGCAGTGTGTGGGGTGCTTAACCTCTTCCCACCCTGTAACCGTGATCCCTTACCTTGAATCTCTGACCGCAGATCAACAGGAGTCATTTTAGAGGAAGGAATCTTCGGATTCCCTTCTCTAACGTTTCTACGGGGTCTAGCCGACTGTAGATTCGAAGTAACTGGCTAGTGGCGACTCTGGTCTTATATAAATTTACTTAAACACATCCAGCTCAATACGACAACCAAACAAAGCCCTCGAGAACGAGGCAAGCCAGTGGCACAAACGGCGATTTCGCACTCACGCACCTCTTCTTCTTCTTCTTCCGAAAGGAAAGGGAGAACGACGTCGTGAGGGAGCGCGGAGAAATCGGCGAGGGTCCACAGAATGGCGACTCCACTGGGGATTAGCTAGTCCCACTAGTCGTGATCCAACTTGAAAACAGAATCCTTCCCGTACTTGAAAGTCATTAATCCTCATACAATCTCATCTGCATAGCATTCTACCCAAACCCAAATACAAAAAAAAATAGAAAATCCCAAAATCCAAAAAGAGTAGAGTATAGTCCTCACCATTGCGCCTCCTCGGGCTCAACGTACGAGGAGACAACTTCCCTTCCGCAGCATAATCCGCACTCGGGCTCAGCAAGCCATGTCCGACCACGAAGAAGAAACTCATCACTTCCCTGCTCTCGAAATGACCGAAGCGCAACCTCCAGCGCAACAGCCCGTTGACAATACTCCAATCATACAAGAATTGGCACAAGGAGTGAGAGCAATGCAAGAAATGCTCTTGCAATTCATGCAAGCACAAGCCACCGCAGCAGCCAACAATCAAGTTGGCCCAGTTCAGCAATCTCAGCAACCATGCCGGATCCCTCCGGCCTCCAGTTCAAATCAAGCACAACCATCGGAGTCTGCCCAAGACTACCGACAGCAGCCATCTCAGCCCTTCGCTATGGGGCATCCTTCTCAATATCCTCCTGCGACGACAAGGCCATCTCAGAGCACCTCCGTTGCAGGAACATCCAGTCAGCTTCCAGTCAATCTTGCAAACAACAATCTCAGTAGATCTCAGCATGTCCCCGCCGATGGGACACCTTTTCAATTCCAGCACATCCCCGCCGATGGGATTTCAATTCAATTTCCAGCAACAGGGACAGCACTGGCGAATGCCCACAATGGGGGTCAGTGTCAAGCCCACGTCAATCAGCGGACAGTGGCGAATACCCAACAAGGGGGTCACTTCCCAGCATCTCAGCCTCCTGCAAACAGGAGCACTTTTCAATTCCAGCACATCCCTGCCGATGGGATTCCAGTTAATTTCCAGCAATCTTCAATTCAGCAAAATCCAGTTAATTTCCAGCAATCTTCAATTCAGCAAAATCCAGTTAATTTCCAGCAAGTTCCAGTTCAACCTTCAGTACAGTCTCCAGTTCAGTTACCATCATTTCAAGCTCAAGTTCATCAGAATCCAGTTCAATCATCAAACCAATTTCAGCAACCCGCGGTTGCTTTTCAGCAAGCCCATAGGGTCGAAGACATCGACCACTATGCCGAAGAAGAACGTGCCTTACTCCAGGAGGCACCAGTCGCTCGAACAGATCACTCAGGACTGGACGAGTTGCGGGAGCAGTTCCAGATCTTGCAAAATCAGCTTCAGCGACAACAAGGAATCGACTTACCTTCGACCAAGTTCAGAGACTTGTGTCCTTTCCCAGATGCTCAAGTACCTCAAAACTTTGAGGTTCCGAAATTCAAGAGATACGATGGTAGCGGTTGTCCCACAGCACATCTCAAGGCTTTCTGCGGGGAGCTGAGTGCAATCGCAGGAAATGAAGGGGCCCTTATTCGTTTGTTCCAAAAATCTCTGAAGGGCGATGCCCTCGATTGGTACACTTCATTGGACTGCCACCGCATCAGAACATGGGAACAGCTTTCCCAGGCTTTCGTCGACAAATTCGCATACAATCTCAACATGGCACCCACAAGAGCCGACCTCGCAGCTCTCAGGCAAAGGAGTGATGAAACACTATCAGCTTATGTGGGACGTTGGCGAGCTATGGCAGCTCGAATGCGGACACCCATCGACGATGAAGAACAAATCTCCATGATTGTTCATTCAACATACCCAGGCATATCCGGGTATCTCATCTCGCATCCATATGCGAATTTCTCACAATTAATCCGTGCTGGAGAGCAAGTCGAAGCAGGAATCCGTGCCGGGACAATTTCCCCATGGCCTCATCAAGCCACTCCAGTCAAGAGGAACAGAGCGGAAGGAAGACCTATCGGGCACGGGAATGGAAACCGCAGTGGCTCTCCTCCCCGCCCAACAGAGGTAAACAACATCAACACCACTGCTCAAGGAAATCAACGTGCTCCCCCACAGGGACGTCAACAGTATCAGCAGAACCAAGTTCAGCATCAGCCTCAGCGGTATCAGCCACAACCAAATCCTCAGCCACAACCACCTCGACAACAGCAGCAGTTCAGGGGAAATGGCCAATACTCATACCAGAACAGGCAGAATTACAGGGAGTTCAGGAAGTTCACTCCACTCAGTCAACCACTTAGTCAAATCATGACTACGCTGGTACAAAAGCAGTTACTCACTCTGATGACACCTAGGCCTCCGCCTCATCCTCTACCTCCAAACTACCGAGAAAATGAGTACTGTGCCTACCATCAAGGACGTGGCCACGCCACTGATCGATGCTATACTTTGAAAAATGCCATACAAGACCTGATTGATGACCGCAAGATCGTCATCTCGGTCCCTGGAACTTCTCCAGCAGCTTCCACCAACATCCTTCAGAATCCTCTGCCTCAGCATCCAACGGACCCCAGTTCGTCTCGTGGCCCTGCCGTCAATAGTATAGAAGAAGGGGACCATATCGATCGCTTCTTCTCCCCTATTCAATCCATTCATGCCTACACCTATGAGCCAACAAATCCTCCTCCAGTCTTGCAAGGGGCAAGTCCCTTTCTTCTTTCAGTCTCCGAGCCAGTGATACTCGAAGGAGCACCTCCATACGATATACCAGCTGTCCAAGGGGCACCTTACAACCATTCAAGATGGGAACCAGTCGTCCTGGAAGGAGCACAATCATACATTGAGCCCACATATGAACCTGTCATCTTGCAAGGGGCAACTCCAGAACAATCCAATCCACAATGGAGGGATTACACTCATCAGCAGCAAGAGCCCGTTGTCTTGGAAGGATCTCTTCCAGTCAAGCCTGTTATATTTCAAGGGGCAAGTCCCGGAGGCATATCAACCACGCTACGGCAGCTCGGACGAACAGAGAAACCTCCTGCCATATCAAGAGGACCAGTATTCATTCCATGGGAACCTCCTGCCCCAGGAACAGTCAAGACAGGACCACGACCTTATGTGGTCTACGAAGACAAGCCTCGATATTACCCCTTCAGCACAGGCAACAATGTAGTCCTCAAGGCAAAAGCTCCATACGAGGAAGACCTGGTACCCACACCAGCACCGTTGCAAGAACCGGTGGTCCTAGAAGGCAAAAGGGAGGAAAGCTACAAAGAGGTTCCATGGCACTATCCAGAATGTGCAGAAGTGGGGAACATGAACCCCAATGGGCGTTGCATCCGAAGAGATAATCAAAACAGAGGAGATCCCAAAGGCGTCCTCTCAGGCCTCGGCAATAAAAATGAAGCCGCGTACGATGTGGCAACTCAGCTCAAGTCAATCCCTGCTCAAATCTCAGTATGGGAGCTACTCTGCACATCTCGCATACACCGAGAGATGTTCGCCAAAACCTTGAACGATGCTCATGTCTCCTCCGATACGGCACCAGAAATGATAGCTTTGATGATTGGACAACTCCTGGCTCCGCGCGCCATCACCTTCACAGACAATGAGTTGCCACCAGAAGGACGCGATCATGGGCGATCCCTCAACATAGCCTTACGATACAAAGACCTCTGTGTTCCGCTGGTCCTTATCGATAATGGCTCAAGCTTAAATGTCTGCCCACTCAAGACCGCGGAACGTCTGGGAATCAGTCCTTCTTCATTCAGACCCAGCACCATATGTGTCAGAGCATTCGACAACACCCGCCGATCAGTGGAAGGGGAAGTCGACATAGAGGTACAGATAGGCCCGGAAGTCTCCACCATCACATTCCAAATCTTGGATATATCAGCCTCTTTCAACATGTTGCTCGGTCGGCCGTGGCTGCACAAGGTTGGAGCTGTGCCATCAACCTTACATCAACGGGTGAAGTACATCTGTGGAAATCAAGTGATCTCTATCCACGCAGAGAAGGAGCTCATCATTCCTTCCAATGCTGCTGCCACTGAACCAGACATCCCGGTCATCGATATCCAACACTCTGAAGTAGACATCCCATTTCACAGTTTCGAATTTGAGACTGTGAACTCTATCGCCAATCCAGAACCAACAAGGGTGGACCGTGTCTTCTCACCGGCAGAGCGTCTGAGCCTCAAATATCGAATGAAGAATCACTTCAAGTCCAGAAAGGTACCGCTGGTATATAACCAACGCAAATGGGGACTTGGATACAGGGCAACCTTTATGGACAAGAGAAGGAAGAAATTTCGGTGCTCACCCATCCAATTCGTCAAGCCAGGAGAACCTTGCAAAGATCCAGGAGGGAATCAACCGACTGCACTACACAAAGGCCTCCCGATGAGCCTAGTTTGGGCCACGTGGCCCCCCATTCGATGGGATCAGATTCTCGAACCATCTAAGCCTCCAGATGAAGAAGGAAATGATGAAAGTCAAATACAGCAGCTTCAGGACCAGGTTACCCTGACACCTGCTCCCAACCAGGGGCACAACTTGCCCACCTCTCTCAACCAGGGGCACAACTTGCCCACTTCTCTTAACCAGGGGCACAAGCTGCCCACTCCAATCAGCCAGGGGCACGACTTGCCCATCTCAACATCAATCAGCAAGGGGCACGACTTGCCCATCTCTGCAAAGTCAACATCATCAGTCATCAGCCAGGGGCAGAAGCAGCCCATCCATTGGACCAAGAAAGGGAAGTGGTCAGCCCTAGATTGGTCTGATGTCCAGATTCCAAGCTCATGTCTAGTTGCGGAACCAGACGAACTGCAATGCGAGGTAAGTGACCCGGGAGGGACTGAGTACGGCTCAGATCTCGAACCCGACCAGCATGAAATCATGGTCATTGGTCCAGACCGTGATTCTTTGCCCAAATCATCAACCCCCACCTCTTCAGGGGAGGAAGTGTGGGGTCCTGAATGGTCATCTGTTCCCCTCACTTTTGAATCAGCCAAAGAGCCATCTGAGGGCTCTGGCTTCCAAAAAAAAAACGCCTGTTTAGGCAGCGACCGGAACTTTGGAACAAGTTGGGCTCAATCATGGTCTGCAATGCCTGCTTGTTCAAAGTCCCACGAATTTCAAAAATCCAAAAAAATAAAAAACTTTCAAAAGCCAAAAACATCTAGCATTTTCATTTCAGAAAAATCTCAAAAACCAAAAAACATTTCTTTTCCTGCATTCAATAGTGTGCCAAGTTCGTCTAAAGAGTCACATGAGTTTGAAGTCGATTCATATGACTTTGACATCGAATTAGACTTTGAGCTCATGGGTCTGGACGAAGTTCGGGACGAGGAAGATGATGATCCAGCTCCCGAACTAGAGGATCTCCTCAAAAAGTTCGAATCTAAAGCCAATGTTGTAGCCGATGATTTTGAGATAGTAAACTTAGGGACGCCTGAGATCCCTAGGGAAGTACGCATTGGAAAATCGTTGCCACCTGAGATGAAACAGAAAATGATAGAGTTCCTAGCTCCAAGATTGTCCAACTTCGCGTTCTCATATGAAGACATGCCGGGGCTCGATGAAGAGCTCGTTGTACATCATCTGCCAACCAAGGCAGATATGAAGCCAGTGAAGCAGAAACTTCGAAGAATGAAGCCAGAATGGGCTCTGAAAGTTCGAGATGAAGTCATCAAGCAGTACAATGCGGGATTCTTGGTAGTCTCCAACTACCCTGAATGGCTCGCCAACATCGTACCAGTACCGAAGAAGGACGGCAAGGTTCGAATGTGCATCGACTTCTGAGATCTCAACAAAGCCAGTCCAAAAGATGACTTCCCTTTGCCACATATCGACACTCTAGTCGACAACACTGCAGGATACAAGATCTTCTCATTCATGGACGGGTTCTCAGGTTACAATCAGATCAAGATGGCCGTCGAAGATCGCGAGAAGACATCGTTCATCACTCCCTGGGGAACCTTCTGTTACAGGGTAATGCCGTTCGGTCTGAAGAACGCAGGAGCAACATATCAGCGAGCAATGACAGCATTATTCCACGACATGATGAACAAAGAACTTGAAGTATATGTGGACGACATGATCGTCAAATCTCGCACAATTGAAGGACACTTTGAAGATCTGAAGAAGTTATTCAACAGATTAGAAAAGTACAAGCTCCGCCTCAACCCTCAGAAATGTGTCTTCGGTGCAATGGGAGGTAAGCTCCTCGGCTTTATGGTGAGCGAGGATGGTATCAGGGTCGACGAGACCAAAACCAGAGCAATCATCGAGATGCCCCCTCCTAGAACAGAGAAAGAAATTCGTGGCTTCCTCGGCAAAATTCAATACATCAGTCGCTTCATCGCACAGCTCACACCTATCTGTGAGCCCATATTCAAGCTCCTTCGGAAGAACGTCCCAAAAGAATGGAATGATGATTGCCAAGTCGCCTTCGACCGCATCAAGAGATATCTCATGAATCCTCCAGTCCTAGTACTGCCCGCTCCCGGACGACCACTATTGTTATACATCTCGGTAGCAGCAGAAGCCATTGGCTGTGTCCTCGGCCAGCACGACGAGACCGGGAAGAAAGAACAAGCAATATACTATTTGAGTCGAAAGTTCACCGACTACGAGACCAGGTATTCCCCAATCGAGAAGACTTGCCTCGCCCTAGTCTGGGCAACTCAGCGACTCCGTCAATACATGATTGCATTCCCTATTCTCCTCCTCGCTCACATGGATCCGCTGAAGTACCTGTTCGAGAAGCCAGCACTCACTGGAAGGATAGCTAAATGGCAGCTGCTCTTGTCTGAGTTTGACATCACCTATGTCACTCAAAAGGCAATCAAGGGACAGGCCCTCGCCGATCATCTTGCGGCTCACTCTCTCCTGGACTATCAGCCGCTCAAGACATTCTTCCTGATGAAGATCTCTTGCTCATTGAAGAGGAAGAAAAGAAGAAAAAAGATGAATGGACGTTATTCTTCGACGGCGCAGCAAATTCTAAAGGGAGTGGTATTGGAGCAATCCTCTACTCTCCAGATGATGTCCCTATTCCTATCTCGAGGCGCATCGCATTCGAGTGCACCAACAACATGGCAGAGTACGAAGCATGCATCGCTGGCTTAAGGGAAGCCATAATCTTGGGCGTCAAGAAGCTACGAGTATTTGGAGACTCACAGCTTATCATCAATCAGACCAATGGCGAATGGAAGACCAAAGATGAGAAGTTGATACCATATCATGTGTATCTTGACAATCTGATCGAAAGAATTCAAGGAAATCACCTTCTCATACATGCCCAGAGCCAAGAACCAGTTCGCAGACTGCTCTCGCCACGCTCGCATCAATGCTCGAGATCCCAAAAGGAGCTTCAGAATGGGAGCTCACAGTCGAAATTCAAGAAGAACCTGCTTTTTACCTACAAATAGAAGAAGCCGAAGCTGTCCCTGACAAACCCTGGTATGCCGACATCAAGCAATATCTCGAAACCCAGGAGTGTCCAGAGTCAGCAACAGCAACAGATCGCCGAACCATTCAGCGTTTGGCCGGCCAATTCACCATCAGTGGCGAAGTTCTCTACAAGCGATCCTAGTAATCACATCCTCTTCCGATGCGTCGATGAAACAGAAGCTGCAAAGATCATGAAAGAAATACACGAAGGAATCTGTGGCCCTACACATGAATGGGCACATGATGGCAAAGAAGATTCTACGACTCGGCTACTATTGGCTTACCATGGAGACAGACTGTTGCCAGCACGTCAGAAAATGCTTCAAGTGTCAGGAGCATGCAAATCAAATCCATGCCCCATCATCAGAGTTATACAACCTGACCACCCCCTGGCCCTTCTCCATGTGGGGACTCGACATCATCGGCAAGATCAGTCCCAAAGCATCAAATGGTCACGAGTACATACTTGTGGCAGTCGACTACTTCACCAAGTGGGTAGAGGCAGCCTCATACACCACGATTGCAGCAGTCTCAGGTGATCAAATTCATGAAGAACAACATCATATGCCGGTATGAAATCCCTAATGCTATCATCACAGATAATGGACCCCGTTCGTCAACAAGAAGATGGATGACTTCCTCAGCAAATTCAAGATCCAACGTCATCGATCAAGCCCCTACCGTCCCCAGATGAATGGTGGGGTAGAAGCCGCAAACAAGACAATCGTCAGGATACTCGAGAAGATGGTCGTGACCTATCGAGATTGGTCAGATATGCTCCCATATGCACTTTGGGCCTATCGAAAGTCTGTACGGTCTGCTACGGGCGTTACTCCTTTCGAGCTTACTTACTGGAATGGAAGCAGTTCTACCAGTCGAAGTGGAAATACCATCACTTCGGGTGTTATTAGAAAGCGGAATTGAAGAAGGAGAATGGCAACGGGCCAGATTCGATCAGTTGCAGCTAGCAGATGAAAAGCGCATGCTGTGCACTAAGTCATTCACAAGTGCTATCAGAAAAGGATCGCTCGGGCTTACAACAAGAGAGTCCGGAAAAGAAGCTTCAAGGTAGGCGACATGGTCATGAAGAAAATTCTACCGTCGCACCTTCCGGATCCCAGAGGAAAGTTCAAACCCTCGTGGGACGGGCCGCTGATCATCAGAGAAGTACTTCCTGGAGGCGCCCTCAGACTCACCAGCATGAGAGGAGTGGATCTTCCCGAGCCAACCAACGTCGACAACGTGAAGATCTTTCACGGGTAAGTTATTCTGACCTTATCAAAGGTTACTTTAATAGAGCTGAAGTCAAGGGGTCAAAGCTAAGACCTCTGAGAAATCATTCCGTCCACCAACAAGTGTTTCCAAATAAGGGGTTTCCAAAAGAGAAAAATACAAAAAAAGGGGGGGGGGAATTCAAAAAGAGACAAAAAAAAAGAATGCAAAAGAAAAAGAAAAGAAAAGAAGAAAAGAGAGAAAAAGGGAAGCCAAAGTAAAGCACCCAAGAAAACATCAACCCAAAAAGAAACACAGTCATCCATCCATCCATCTCAGAGGGGTCTTTAGCAAAGACCGACAGCTCTATCATCGTAACTTAGGATAAGGGCTGAAAGACTGCCATCGGCCGGCAACGACGGAATCCCGACCTCTAGCTGCCGCAGTTATCCAGAGATCAAGAAAAAAAAAGAGAAAAAAAAAAAGGAAAAAAAGAAAATGTATGCCTAAACAAAGAGGGCGGAGCGAAAACCCGAAAGGGCACTCCGAGTAAAAACAGTGGGCATACAGCGGACTTGGTGAAAACCTGAAAGGGCGCCAAGGGTAAAAACAGCACAGCTGCCAAGGGGCAGGTAAGACCAAATACCCGGGACGTGGTGAAAACCCGAAAGGGCGCCACGGGCAAAAATGACGGGAAAAAGCCGGCTGTGGTGAAAACTCGAAAGAGCACTACAGGCAAAAATGGCAATAAAAAAGAAAAAAAGAAAAAATAAAAGTGCAGGTACCAAGAAATCAGATAGTCCAGATCGGTTCAAGCAGTGAAAGTGCAAGAACAAGAGGAAGTACAGTCAGGAGTAAAGAGCTCTACAGACTCTGACAATCTTAGGAAGCAAGAGTTTCCATTGCCTACATCTCTAGGGAACCAAAGGATCAAGCAAGTCAAATCTCGAGACATCGGTCAAATCATTGACCGAGCCCCAGTTCTGATTCCTATATCCCGACACAAAATCCAGACACACTCACAAGACAACTCATGGCACAGTAGATTTTCAAACAGTTTTCTCTTTTTTAATTAGATGCATCATATTTCTTTTACACATATCATATCATCTTTTTCAAAAAATACAAAAAATGCATCATCATCAATCATATATGCAAAAAAGAATGTGCAGGTGGCCAACACAATCAATCTCTACCCTCCTCTTCGGCCACATCAGGTGAGTCCTCTGACTCATAAAAGGATAATCTCGCTCTCAACCTGCTCACCTCCATACGCAGGTAATGCGCCTCATCACGCTCAAGGGTTCGGATCGCTGTCTCCTCATTAGACAACCTCCAATCGGCAGCCAATCTCCTCGACATCATCTCGCAATGATACCGAAGTGCAGAGATCTCAGACAGCAGATGGCCATGAGTGGCCAAAGGAAGCCAGGATCGATAAACGGGCGCTCCTCAAAAGGTTCATATGAACCAGATGAAGAGCCTGCATCTCCAAGGAATATCCTGCTCATCCTCATCAGCAGTCTGGTGCCAACAAGGGATACGTCGATACAAAGACTGCTCAGCAACCCAGTACTGATATGGGGCGGTCGCCATCGGAAAAGTCCGCAGCTCAAATCCCAACAAATCAGCTGTCAAATAACTCGCCCAGAACAATCAATCCGGGTCCTGAAGTCAGAAGATCTAGAGGGGAGTACTCGACGCCCGATACCCGTGAAAGCAAAATGAGGAACATCCTGCTCATACCCAAACTGCCGTAGAAACCGGACGGGATGGTAAGAAAAGTAGGATCGAAAGCCTACCAACATCAGAGGATGGCGGTGTGCATCGCAAAGCACTGGAGGAAGTGAAAGCCAAGATGACTCCCAACGAACGTTCCAGTCACGAAGTTCAGCGAACATCCTGCGATACAAAGGGCTCGCTCATCCTGGCTGTATGAGGAAGGAACTCCATGATATAACGCATGATGTCAGAGCCCGGGATGCCAGGAAGAGGTACAGAAACAGTCAGAGAAAGACGCTCCCATAGCCAGACCTGATCACAGAAAACGAAAGAAGTTCAGCTAAAGCAAATCAATCCCCAAGCAAAGCAAGAAGAAAAAAAAGGTGTAGAAAGAATACCTGCAGGGAAGCACAACAGCCGCGAAGAACACGAGTGCGGACCAGGGCACAGTCGGTCAGCCCATCGAATAGCTCGGCTAAAATGAGAGAAATGATCCCCTAGCCGACGGACAGCTCGGCTCATCACCTCAAAAAGCAAAGGAGTCTGGGACCTGCGCCATCCCGAGAACAACACCTCAGCAATCAAACAGAACATCAGTGCATTCCGAGCAAAGGTAGAACCAGCCGTACTCTGAGGACCCGAAAAAAGATCATACAGCAGGTCCAAAGAGAACACAACAGCATCCTGGCCACTAGCTGCAGGCCGAACAAGATAAGGGATCCCAAACCAGTTCTGCGGTGTAGCAGTCTTCGGCGATGTCTTCGGCGAGAAGTACTGAGTATAATCCAAGGGTAAGCCTGTCAAGCGTGCAAGCTCCTCCAAAGAGGGCCCCATCTCCATATCGTTGAACGCAAACAAGTTCAACGAAGGGACCCAGTCAATCAAAGCAGCTCCGAGCATCCTCCAGTCAATGTCAACTCTAGCCATATGAATCAGACTGCCAAAGCCATAAGACTCCAAATCTCGAATCTCATAAGCTGACAAGCTGTCAAGCCAAGCAAGCAGTCGTGGCGAGCAAGAAGAACAAGGAAGCAGCTGACAAGTCCTCACCGGTATCCCCTCCAGCACAAAAGGCCCAGAAATCGAGGACAACTCATCGAAGATCGGAAGGTCAACAGGCGAAGGAGAAGGAAAAGCTGGAACCTCTGCAGACTCGACAGCCCCTGACCTGTCCCCAGTAACGGCTATGTCTGATATAGCCGCATCACTGTCGGAAACTGTCACAACCTCAGCCGCATGAGAAGACTCGCCCACCTCGTGAACAGAGTGCGCAAAGGGCCGATGACCAAAGAAGGACAATGCTCCCAACCAAAAGAGCCATCAGTGAAGATCACACCGCACATCGTGGCACCCTGGCTAATCTGATCGTCAAAGAATGCATCTGGACCATCCAAAAGGGTCCCGGCTACCCCGATCGAAGAATCAACGGCCAAATCCGGACCTGCGGCCCCCTCCAACAGGAAATCATGAATCCAGTCATCATCCTGACCGATCAAAGGGATCATCGAGGCATCTACACCGTCCATCATCAAGGGGACATCATCAATGATCACATCAAGTCCACCCAAACAAGTGTACCGCACATCTCGGCCCTCATCCAGAGCATCCAAACCGTCAAAGGTACCATCTGAGCCATCCATACCATCCAGACATGAGATCAGCCCATCTATGTCCCTCATAGTCCCATCATCCACCGTCCATCACGTCATCCATGGGACCCACACTCAAGGGATGCATAGCCTCACCTATGTCCCATCCCATCATCTCATCCTATACCATCCATTCCTCCCATAATGAAGGGTCCCATTCAAACCTGAAAATCCAGCCATCCCACCATTAATGGAGCCATTCAAAGCTCCACCAGCCACCATCCCTAGCCCCTCATCAATGCTTCCATTCAATGCCCCATCTCCCCCATCCATTAAAGACATCTCCCCATTATCAAAGCTCAATTGAAAATCTGAAGTGTGGGACCCACCTTGGACAGCCCCCACAGCCCCCAAATCTCCACCATCCATTGCCCAAGAAAGGATAAACCAAGATGAAGACAAGATGATGAGGAAAGAAGAGACAAGAAGAATATTCATGGCTGGAATCAAACTCGCCCGTGCAAAGCAGATGGAGACAGGGACAGTGGACAGCAGAGGATGTCCGAACCAGGGCCAGCCCAGGCCGCTCAAGAGGCGAGCCTTGGGCGGCCTGCCCTGGGCCGCCCGTACGGACGCAAACTTCCTCTCTCCGCGGGATTGGCTCCAGGGTTCTTGGTAGGTGAGGCTGACAGTCCACGTCAGCAGATGGCGCTCCGTGGGCCGCCCGAGGCTCCGGTCCACTCCAAATTTCAACTGAAGATGATCAAGATCATACAAAAGGTGCCCCACTGGTCCAATCACGAAGCAATGTGGCCGGAACACGGCTGATCAAGCCAAAGAAGAGGGAAAGTGATCAAGTGGGGGCCACAAGCAATCCAAGCCATTCAAAGACTAGATCATCATGATCTAAACCATTGAAGAACTTACATGAGCCGTCAAACAACAAGATCAAAGGTTTGATCACCAAAAGAAGGGCCAGAATCCAAGATCCAATCATCAAGTGGGCCCACAAAGCCAAATCAAGCGATCAGAGACATTCAAGCCATCATCCACACCATGAGAAGCATTCCTAGCCTCACAAATCATCAAAAGAGGTGCCCCAAAGTAAAGCTAAGGTCTTAAGTGGGCCCGCAGGGCCAAATCCATCAATCTGAACCATTCAAGGGCCAAAACATCAAGATCCAAACCATTGGAAAGCTTACACAAGTCATGGAGTGGCAAGATCAAAAGTCCAATCATAAAAAAAAAGGGCTAGAATCCAAGATCCAATCATCAAGTGGGCCCCGCAGGGCCTAAACAAGCGATCTAAACCGTTCAAGTCATTGTCCATGCAGTTGAGGAATCACAAATCATGAAGGAATGAGTCAAGAGTCAAAGCATCCAGACATCACCAAGGAATTTGGGAGAAATTAAAGCCTGTATATTCATCCAAAAGAGCTTGATACAAAAGGAGACAAAAACAAAAGTACAAGGCCATATAAAGCAGAGCCAGCTACAAGTCACCAACATAATCATCATCGCCCCTCCTCGCGTCCCGCTCCCGACGATAAAGATCCATCAAAGGAGCAGTCACTGAACCTCCAGCATACCTGCGACGGCCACCTGGAACGTAAAGCGAAGGAAGCAAAGGCCCCTGGCCAAATAGCAGATACCACTCGTCATAATCACGATCCGGGATCGTGAAACGGAAGCCAGGCTGGCCCACCAGAGCCTCAACTCTCGCATCAGCCGACATCCGAGCAGCTAGAGGAGGTGCAGAACAGGGGACCCGAGCCACCCCAGTGACTTGCCGAAGCAATCTCTCTCCCAAGTACCATTGGAAGGACTCAGCGTCAGAAAGCATAATACGGAGACATGAAGCATCATATGCCTCCACGCGCTGGGGTGTGTAGTAGAGAGGGAAACTAGCAGTACGGCATCCGGGCAAACTGCAGCAGAAGAGGTTACCACGATCAGTTACAAGTACAGTACAAGGACAAAGACAAGCAAGATACTTACGTCCTCAACGGTCAGCCCGTCTATATCAGCACGCCAATTGTCTCCCGGGAACTCGGGAGTTCCGCTGACGATTCTGCTGATGCCAGTACATGTGGCGATACTGAGCGGGTTCAATGTCATCTCGCATCCTCGGCGCAAGATGCGGAAAATGGTCATAAAAGCAAGTCTGGATGAAAGTACATTTAATGATCAGAGAGAGAAAGGAGGCAAATGGCTCCAAGGAGGATGAAAGAAGAGGTACCTCAACAACAGGCCAGAAGCCTGTGAAGGACCGGCTATGCCGACAGGTCTTGTCCAGACCTTGAAAGAGACGAGTCAGGATGGCCCCATTCCAGTTATAGGGGTGATGAAGATCCTCGACTAAACGAAGAAATTTAGGATCAACTCTCTCATTCGCATGGCAAAAAAGAAAGGATCCAAAAGCAGTAAGTGATCATGGCCCGCGCCTTGTGGAGGGCCTCTCGCTCGGTGGTAGGGACGACGGAAGCGAAATTGTTGTAAAACCATCGCATCTTCACTTGATGGCCTTGGAATTCACCCTCAGGAGGGACGTCACCGACAAGCCGCAGCCAATCAGTGGAAGAGAGGGGAGCTAGAGAGCTCACTTGAGGGACAATTGCCCCATGAAACGGGAAGCCTATTTGCATGTAAATGTCCAAAGGGGTTATTCCCCATTCTCCACAAGGGAGCTGGAAGGTGTGGGTCTCATCCCGCCACCTCTCACAAAGGGCCGCAAGCATCATGCGGTTGGCGTCGTTATTATGGAAGCGTAGGGTGAGGAGGCCAGCAAAAGGAGTACCATCTAGTACTCGCTCAAGCAAGGGCTGTGGCTCCTTCATCCAATTGTCCCAGCGATCCCTGGTACCTCGACCCTTGATAGCAGGAAGAGGTTGATGCTCCATAGCTAGGGAACACATGTGGTCCCCTCGGCGGACAATGAAAGCAGGATCATCCTCGTCAACCACTTGATGGCCCCTAGTACCATCCGCCATGGAATCCTACAAGCTTGGCAAGGTAAGCCCCTATCCTTTACCCATTAAAATCCAAATTCTCATCCAAGAAACCCATGGGATTGGACTCACATTCAAATGCAAAATCTAAAGTCCAACTCCATGTGTCACTTAGGATATGTGTTGGACCCATTGGAAAAAGTAAGGCCCGCCTTAAAGAAGGTGGCATGGCATGCCTCAGGTAAGAAAAGTCCATCATCCAAGGACACATTTTGGACAACAAATGCACTCAAGCGCCATGAGATCAACTAAGGATGAGAGTCCTACTTCACATGAGAAGTTCCTCTTCAAAGTCCACATGTGGCCAAGGATTGACTCACTTTTATGCCAAGGTCATGATTCTCACTTAGGATGTCTTCATCTTTTTACACATATGCATGGACAAGTGGGGAATAGAAAGGAAACGGGTCCCCAAGAGCAACCCAAATGCCTCATCTCAATGGATTGGAGAGAGCACAGAGCGCACTTGAAGAACATGAGGACCCATTCATGGGTCAACCATGGGCAACCTTATGTGCCTCATCTTGATGAAAATTTTGACCACGAAAATGCAACAAGGAGGTCTACCCACAAACATATGAATCAAAGAAGCTAAGGGTAGAAAGTTGATGCACATAGCCCACATGAAGAATCAAAGTTGAAAATGCCCATGAAAAGGCAAGTTTGGGCAACTTATGTGCACCAACTTGTTCACCAAAAGGGAGACCATTTGAGTACAAAAGAGCATGGCTTGATGAGTCACCCAACCATCATGAAAATGGATAAAAATGGTACACATAGCCCACTTGAAGATCAAAATCCAAAATGTCCCCAAAGCATGGGGACAAAAAAATGGGCAACTTATGGGTACCATCCCTTCTCACAAATGGAAGAAGAAATCACTCATATTTGAATGATGATGGGTGATCCACCAAGCCCCCATAGAAAAGTTCAAGGAGCTATGGTTGTATGGATAGCTCACTTGAGGATCATCCATTTGAGGTTGATAACATTAAAGGGAAACTCTTGAGAATCACAATCCTACCACAAAGAAAACCATTTGAACTTAGTGAGATTGTGGGAACAACTCACTCATGGGACTTGTAGATGGTCAAGTAGCTCAAGTCCTCCATCCATCAAGAGAGAAAGCATGAAAAGAAAAAGCCTACATGAACAAAGTGTAGTGGGGCACACATGGTTCAAAGAAGTGCCCAAGTTTCAATGAAGGCCCAAAAGCCCATCCACATGAAAAACTTCAAGGAACCCACTACACCTTGTACAAGGATGTACATCATAATCAAGAAGTGATGGAAGAGTTGGGCCACTTGTCCATGTAAGCCCAACTAGGAAAACTAGCCCACTTGAGATCCAAAATGAAGAATGGGCTAGTCATCTTGGTCCATACATATATGACAAAAGATGGGGTCACCCAAAGTAAGCCCCATGAGCCCAAAACTTGAGAAGGGCCCTACCATGCCCATGGGCCCAAATATGGAAAAGAAGATGGAGAAGAAAAGAAAGTTCCAAAGGAAATAGCAAAGGCAAGAAAGCATGAGGGAGCCCAAAATGAAGCATTGGGCCCATCAAATACACCAAGGGCCATGACTTCACTTTGAGCCCATTTGATACATATGAAAAGAAGCCCAACTCCCATGAAAAAGATAGAGTATTTTGCCATGCACACTTGATGACATGGCAAAATCACTCTTTACATACGCATGGAGGGAGTGTAGAAAAAGGAAAAATGATGAAGTAGAGAGCTTGCAATGTCCTTCTCCATGCACCACCTTTGAAAGACTTGAGATCTAAGAAAAGATCAAGAATGCTTGGGCCCACCTTCACACCTTCTTTGAATAGCTACATGAAAAAGAAAAAGGGCCATGAGAAGAGACAATGAAGATGGAAAAGGACAAGAAAGAGAAAGGAAGTGGTCCATACCTTTACCACTCACCAAAGAAGGACCACCTTGCTGTCCCAAGACTTCTCTAAGGCCCACCACTTGAAAAGAGCAAAGGACCACCAAAGAAGAGAGAGGAAACTTGAAGAAAGAAAGAGTATGAGAGAGAGAAGAGAGAGATTGCACGTTTGAGGGGGGGAGGGTGCCCCATGTTATATAGAAAAGGGGAGGGCACCCTTTTACCCAGCCCCCTGAAGAGACCAGGAGGCAGAGACCGTCCGGGCGGCCCATGGGAGGCCGTCCTAGCCTCCACCTACTTGAAACGACCTCCCTCTCCCTCTCCTTGGGAAGAACTCCTCCTTGGGAAGGGTGGTTGCAAGTGAATCTTGTACCTCCATGTAAGAATGAAGTGATGGAAGAGAATGGTGAGAAAAAAGAGGAAATCTCACCAAAATCTCATCTCATGAGAAATGGGTGAGAAATTGGGTGGATGATGTGGAAAAGTTCCATGGAATTTCCAAGAAAAAGAAAGGAAAATTTGACTTGGTCAAACAATGATCTCAACCATCCAAAGGCATGACCAGATGATCCAAACCATTCCAAGAAGAATCCCAAGAATCTCCGCCCTTGATTACTGTTCACATGTATGAATTGTGGTCCGAAGACCTTAAACTACGTCGGGATCAAGATCCCGAGGGATTGTCAATAAAACCGGCATCAGTCTTCTTCAAGATCTGGTGGCTCCGGACATTTTCAGAAAACCAAAAAAATATATACATCACTTTTACAGTTTCTGGTCCGAAGACCTTAAACTACATCGGGATCAAGATCCCGAGAGATTTTTAATAAAAATGGGTATCGACCTCGACCATCAAAATCAGAATCGATGACCCAGAATATTTTTCAAAAAAAAAAAATGTCTTTCCTCTTTTAAAGTTTTGGGTCCGAAGACCTTAAACTACGTCGGGATCAACGTCCCGAGAGATTTTTAATAAAAACCAACATCGATCCCAGTCTTTCAGGCCAAGATCTGATGATCTGGATCATTTCGAAAAAAGACAAAAAATGTGTTTGCCCCCCCTTTTACTAAGTCGGGTCCGAAGACCTTAAACTACGTCGGGATCAACATCCCGAGAGATTTTCAATAAAAGCTGGCGTCGGTCTTGTTTGCTCACATCAAGATCAATGACTCCGGACATTTTCAAAAATCATAAAAATATATTACCGACCCCGCTTTTAAAGTTTCGGGTCCGAAGACCTTAAACTACGTCGGGATCGACATCCCGAGAGATTTTCAATAAAAACCGGCATCAATCTGGATTGTCCATCCGCTGACACCAGACATTTTTCCAAAAACAAAAAAAACATGTTTGCCCCTCTTTTGTACAGTTTCATGGTCCGAAGACCTTAAACTACACTGGGATTAATTTCTCGGGGGACCTTTCTCGCTTTCAACTAAAAACCGGCATCGGCCTCGACCGTTGGGATCATGGTTCGATAAACCCGGATCATTTCAAAAATACCAAAAATATTTTAAAGCTTTCCATAAAAACCAGTATCAATCTTGATCACCCGAGTTGAAATCTGGAACCTTTTCAAAAAAAAAAATAGATAAAATATAAAACAAAAAAAAATTTCACCACTAGTTTCAAACGCACCAATTTATCCCCAGCGGTCCGAAGACCGTAAACTACACTGGGATTAACTTCTCGGGGGCTTTCTTTCCTAACCTGTTCCAGGCATGGCTGACACTTGATCGTACGGGTGTCTGGAATCTCTTAAAACAGGTAAGGGCTGTGGCAGGCGGAACTCCGCAATCCTGTTCGTGTTGAACGCATCGTGATAGACAACCTTGATTTGGAAGTCGCTGTTGAAGCTGACGAATGTTCCCTGTTCCTAGAACTCATGAAGGGGATTAAGGCTGTTGGGAGGTGGAGCTCACCCTCACGGAATTGTGAGCAACGTAAGACCCCAAACTGGATTGACTAAGGGAAATGTGAGGATGTGGCTCATTTTGTGGCCGAAGGAGTCCGTCGGACGATACGTGGTCTATGTGCATTGCACATGAGGAACAGGCAACTTTGTGGGTGTGTTGACTGAAAACCCTCAAAATCTCCTCATCCGAAGATGTAAAACTACGGCACTTAACTGTGTGAGACTCGTCTTGCTCGCTAACGTAAAATGGATCGGGTGCCTTACCAGCAGTAGAAGCTGGAAGTGGATGGAAATTCCACATCTTTTCCCTGCATTTCAGAAAAATCACAAAATACAAAAACATTGCAAAATCACCTCTTCAAAAATCACAAAAATATTTCCCTTGCTTTCAATCAAAATATTGTCAAAAATCACAAAAATATTTCTCTTGCTTTCAAAGAAAATATCCTCAAAAATACAAAAATATTTCCTGTGTTTTCAATAACCAATCTCTATCCTGATCACTCAGGTAAAGATTCGGACCACATATTTACAAAAAATCACAAAAATTAGCATCCCCAGCACTACAATTCAGGAGTCTTGAACTCCGCTCACTTCACAGTATGGGATGATGGATCCAATCGCCCGCAAATTGGAATCTTGACCAAAACGGGCAACCAAACACCATCTCAATCACATGTATGCCCAGAAGAACATCTTGAAGTCGGATGATATCCTCGTACATTCTCATTCGCAAAGAAACAGCATCTTGGGACGATGGACCTGATCGACCACGGGTCGGGATCTTGACCAACCCGCTGTCCAAACCTCCGTATCAAAAAGAAAAATCCCCAGGGGAGCACAACCCTGCAAGCAATAAGCTCCAAGTTTTCTGCATCACCAGCAAAAGCAAAATCATCAAACGAGAAGAGAATGAGCCAAGCCATGCATTCATCATGCATCTCCATGCATCAGCATCCATCGCATCAATCATCATGTTTACCTGCTTTCAAAATAAAAGTCGGTTAGCTTAAGACCCCACAGGCATCCCTAGTGGAGGCACATGCAAACCAGATTTTCATTTCAAAAAGACAAAAAATATTTCTATTTGCAAATAAAAACCCCACGGAGTATCACTCCCCAGAGTGGGTATCTTTTCAAAATCCAAAAATATTTTTCCAGTAGAGCGTTCTGCCTCCAACACGCTGGGAGATCTTCCATATCTCTGGGTAGGAGCCGACGCAAAAATCAAATAAGATCCGATGTCTCGCGGTTTCCCCGGAGACCGTCGGATCCAATGCACTCAAAGTGCGGTCGAACTGAACTCCAGTGTCAGTGCGGTCGCACCACATGCCAAGATACAAAAAGATGAAAGCCAAAAGGCTCGGTCACAGAAACCATTTGAACAGGTGGAAACGATGAATTGTAACCCAAGTATCAAAATCAGCAGATTGGGTGGAAAGAGTTCACCCGCACATACCTAGGCGTGGATGCCTGAAGTACCTTGACTGAGTCCAAGTCGGCGTAATAGAATCCCGTAAGACTATCGGACGCAGGGCGTCTAACCACTTTGACAGTCAAGCGAAACAAGTACTCCTGGAGTGATCTGGGAAAACATCAAACATCATACAAACAGTCTCAGGGTCAGCATCCTCGTAAGACTAACGGACGCAGAGGCTCTGCTGTACCTTTCCGATGTTAGTACCGATCGGGAATGGAAGGGTTGCGATTGGGTACCCAGGTTGCAGCAAACTGCAGGGACAATCGCAACGTTTTCTCCAAACTCCCGCGGTATGTGCGAGTTATCAATTTCCAGACAATCAACTGACTCAGATACAAAGGACAACAAAGATTCCAGACCACAATCAAGGAAAGAATGAATTGCAAACCAAGCATCAAAACCAGCAGATCGGGTGGAAAAAGCCCACCCGCACATACCTAGGCGTGGATGCCTGAAGTACCTTGACTGAGTCCAAGTCGGCGTAGTAGAATCCCGTAAGACTATCGGACGCAGGGCGTCTAACCACTTTGACAGTCAAGCGAAACAAGTACTCCTGGAGTGATCTGGGAAAACATCAAACATACAATCAATCACAGGGTCAGTAACCTCGTAAGACTGTCGACGCAGAGGCTCTGCTGTACCTTTCCGATGTTAGTACCGATCGGGAATGGAAGGGTTGCGATTGGGTACCCAGGTTGCAGCAAACTGCAGGGACAATCGCAACGTTTTCTCCAAACTCCCGCGGTATGTGCAAGTGAGCGATCTCCAAACGATCAACTGGCACAAATGCAAAAGCAAGCAAAGATTTCAGACCATGATCTATGAATGACCGGGTCAGAAGTGGGGTGTCCACTCGCTTTGGCATTCGGTTGCATGCAACCTCTGCCAAAGAGGGGCATCTGTAGACACCCCACCTTCGGCTACACTGTTGGTAGAGATAGCTGGTTGAACGGAGGACCATACCCCCAAATCCCAAGTCCAAACTCAGCCAAACTCACCCTTGTAAGCCCCATTCCATAGCCCAGTTCAAGCCTGAACCCAGTCAACCCAGTCCTAAACACCACCCTGAAAAACCCCCCATAAAAAAGTCCAGTAAAAAAATCCCAAAAAAAGTCAAACTCACTGAGTCAACTCGCTGAGTTAACCCGTTGAGTCAACCCGTCGAGTTAAAACACCGAGTCAACCCGTCGAGTCAACCCGTCGAGTCAAACCACCGAGTCGACCCGCTGAGTCAACTCACTGAGTCGACCAGCGAGTCCAACAGCAGCCCCGAGGGAACGGCCGTACTCGCTGGAAACCGAGGAGCGGCCGTACGGGCGGCCCATGGCAGGCCGCCCGGACAAAATTACGACTTCTGCCACTGCCCGCTGCTATAAATACCCCCTCCCCTTCTCATTTCAACACACCACTCAGCCAGAGAGAGCCCGTCCGTCTGAGTCATCCTTCTCCACCCTTAGCCCATTTTTCCACCAAGGAGAGCCCGAGTGAGGAGAGCCTAGCCCTGGTCCAACCCAGCCTGACCACTGGTCCAAGCCTCCCAAGCCACCCAAGTCTTGATCCAGCCACTCGAAGCAAACCCTTGCGACACCTCCGTCCATCCAGCTACTCTTTTTCCAGCATCATCTCATTTGCATCTAGCATAAGTGCAACATTTACTTTCCTTCCAACCCCCCTGCTTCACTACAAGCACCTTGATTACTCAAGCACACATGCATATGTCTTAAATTAAGCACCTGTCAGTTCGAGCGTATGCTCTGGGCTTGCCCGTTGTTGGAACCTGCCCATCAGAAACTCTTACTGTTCAGACCTGCATTCACGCTTCACCATAAAACACCTTGATCATTCAAGCACACTGCATACGTCTTATATTAAGCACCTGTCAGTTCGAGCGTACGCTCTGGGCTTGCCCGTTGTTGGAACCTGCCCATCAGAAACTCTTACTGTTCAGACCCGCATTCATGCATCATGTCATCCATGAGAATATACGAGGATTAAATTAGACTTTCAAGTATTCGATCGATTCTGTGAAGTAGAGACCGTACTTCGGTACGGGCAGTGTGTGGGGTGCTTAACCTCTTCCCACCCTGTAACCGTGATCCCTTACCTTGAATCTCTGACCGCAGATCAACAGGAGTCATTTTAGAGGAAGGAATCTTCGGATTCCCTTCTCTAACGTTTCTACGGGGTCTAGCCGACTGTAGATTTGAAGTAACTGGCTAGTGGCGACTCTGGTCTTATATAAATTTACTTAAACACATCCAGCTCAATACGACAACCAAACAAAGCCCTCGAGAACGAGGCAAGCCAGTGGCACAAACGGCGATTTCGCACTCACGCACCTCTTCTTCTTCTTCTTCCGAAAGGAAAGGGAGAACGACGTCGTGAGGGAGCGCGGAGAAATCGGCGAGGGTCCACACATCCATTTCTCCCACAATCAAAGCCCCATTCAAATCTGGAATTTCAGCACGGCTGCCATTAATGGGGTCATTCAAAGCTCCACCAACAACCATCTCTAGCCCCTCATCAATGCCCCCATTCAATGCCCCATCTCCACCATCCATTAAAGAAATCCCTCCATCATTAAAGCCTTCAATACTTTCCGAAGTGTGGGACCCACCATGGACAGCCCCCACAACCCTTAAATCTCCACCATCCATTGCCCAAGAAAGGACAAAGCAAGATGAGGACAAGATGAGAAGGAAAGAGGAGACAAAGGGAAGATTCATGGTCGAAATCGAACCTGGACGTACAGAGCAGGTGGAGACAAGAACAGGGGACAGCAGGGAATGTCCGAACTAGAGCCAGCCCAGGCCGCTCAAGAGGCGAGCCTTGGGCGGCCTGCTCTGGGCCGCCCGTACGGACGCGGTTCCTCTCTCTCCGCGGGATTGGCTCCAGGGTTCTTGGTAGGTGAGACTGACAGTCCACGTCAGCAGATGGCGCTCCATGGGCCGCCCAAGGCTCCGGTCCACTCCAGATTTCGGTTGAAGCTGATCAAGATCATATAAAAGGTGCCCCGCCGGTCCAATCATGAAGTAATGCAGCTAGAACATGGCTGATCAAGTCAAAGAGAAGGAAAGGTGATCAAGTGGGGGCCACAAGCAATCCAAGTCATTCAAAGACTAGATCATCATGATCTGAACCATAGAAAAGCTTACATGGGTCATCAAACAACAAGATCAAAGGTTGGATCGTCAAAAGAAGGATCAGAGTCCAAGATCTGATCATCAAGTGGGCCCACAAGGCCAAAACAAGTTATCTAAGCCGTTCAAGTCATCATCTACACTATGAACAGCCTTCTTAGCCTCACAAAACACCAAGGATAGGTGCTCCAAAGCAAAGATGAAGTTTGGAAAGGGCCCGCATGGCCCACTCAAGCAATCCAGACCATTCGAATCACAATCAGCCATATCAAAAGCAAAACGAAGCAAGGTAAGTATGCCTAACCATATAAATTGGGTCCGAAGACCTTAAACTACGTCGGGATCAAGATCCCGAGAGACTTTTAATAAAAACCGGCATCAGTCTGGATCGAATCAAGATCCGCTGACACCGGACATTTTACAAAAAAGAAGAACAAAAAAAAAAAAAACAGGTTTTCCCCGTCTTGTACATAGTTTTGGGTCCGAAGACCTTAAACTACGTCGGGATCAATATCCCGAGGGATTTTCAATAAAAGCCAGTATCAGTCTTGATCAAGATCTGCTGACACCGGACATTTTCCAAAAAACAAAAAAAAATGTGTTGCCCTATTCTGTACACAGTTTCATGGTCCGAAGACCTTAAACTACGTCGGGATCAAAATCCCGAGAGATTTTCAATAAAAACCAGTGTCAATCTTGACAGTTCAAAATTGAGATTTTATGACCTGGGACAGTTTTCGAAAAATCACAAAAAAGAATGTACTTTCAGCATGTACATAAAGTTTTGTTATGGTCCAAAGACCTAAACTACACTGGGATTAATTTCTCGGGGGACCTTTTCTTGCTTTTAACCAAAAACCGGCATCAGCCTTGATCAAGGTTCGATAACCCGGATCATTTCAAAAATATCAAAAATATTTTAAAGCTTTCCACAAAAACCAGCATCAATCTCGATCATTCGAGCTGAAATCTGGAACTTTTTCCAAAAAACACAAAAAAATGATTCACCAAAAATTTCAAACTACACAAATTCATCCTCAGTGGTCCGAAGACCTAAAACTACACTGGGATTAACTTCTCGGGGGCTTTCTTTCCTAACCTGTCCCGGACATGGCTGACACTTGATCGTACGGGTGTCCGGAATCTTTTAAACACGTGAAGGGCTGAGGCGGGCAGAACTCCGCAATCCTGTTCGTGTTGAACGCACCGTGATAGACAACCTTGATTTGGAAGTCGCTGTTGAATCTGACGGATGTTCCCTGTTCCTAAAACTCATGAAGGGGATTAAGGCTGTTGGGAGGTGGAGCGCACACTCACGGAATTGTGAGCAACGTAAGGCCCCAAACTGGATTGACTAAGGGAAATGTGAGGATGTGGCTCATTTTGTGGTCGAAGGAGTCCGTCGGACAATACATGGTCTATGTGCATTGCACATGAGGAACAGGCAACTTTGTGGGTGTGTTGACTGAAAACCCTCAAAATCTCCTCATCCGAAGATGTAAAACTACGGCACTTAACTGTGTGAGACTCATCTTGCTCGCTGACGTAAAATGGATCGGGTACCTTACCAGCAGTAGAAGCTGGAAGTGGATGAAAATTCCATACTTTTCCCTGTATTTCATAAAAATCACAAAAATACAAAAACATTGCAAAATCACCTTTTCAAAAGTATAAAAAAAAAATATTTCCCTTGCTCTCAATCAAAATATTGTCAAAAATCACAAAAAATATTTCCCTTGCTTTCAATCAAAATATTGTCAAAAATCACAAAAATATTTCTCTTGCTTTCAAAGAAAATATTTCGAAAATCACAAAAAATATTTCCTGTGTTTTCAATAAACCGATCTCTATCCTGACCTCTCAGATAAAGATTCGGACCCAAATATCTGCAAAAATCACAAAAATTGTCAGTATCCCCAACACTACACTTCAGGAGTTTTGAACTCCGCTCACTTCACAGTTTGGGATGACAGATCCGATCGCCCGCAAATTGGAATCTTGACCAAAAACAGGTAACCAAACACCATCTCAATCACATGTATGCCTAGAAGAACATCTTGAAGTCGGAAAACATCCTCGTACATTCTCATTCGCAAAGAAACAGCATCTTGGGACGATGGACCTGATTGACCACGGGTCAGGATCTTAACCAACCCGCTGTCCAAACCTCCATATCAAAAAGAAAAATCCCCAGGGGAGCACAACCCTGCAAGCAATAAGCTCAAAGTTCTCTGCACACACAGCAAAAGCAAAATCATCAAACAAAAGAGAATGAGCCAAACCATGCATTCATCATGCATCTCCATGCATCAGCATCCATCGCATCAATCATCATGTTTACCTGCTTTCAAAATAAAAGTCGGTTAGCTAAAGACCCCACAGGCATCCCTAGTGGAGGCACATGCAAACCAGATTTTCATTTCAAAAAGATAAAAAAATATTTCTATTCGCAAATAAAAACCCCACGGAGTATCACTCCCCAGAGTGGGTATCTTTTCGAAAATCCAAAAATATTTTCCCAGTAGAGCGTTATGCCTCCAAAACACCAGGAGATCTTCTATATCTCTGGGTAGGAGCCGACGCAAAAATCAAATAAGATTCGATGTCTCGCGGTTTTCCCGGAGACCATTGGATCCAATGCACTCAAAGTACTGTTGAACTGAACTCCAGTGTCAGTGCGGTCGTACCACATGCCAAGATACGAAAAGATGAAAGCCAAAAGGCTCGGTAACAGAAACCATTTGAACAGGTGGAAACGATGAATTGTAACCCAATTATCAAAATCAGCAGATTGGGTGGAAAGAGTTCACCCGCACATACCTAGGCGTGGATGCCTGAAGTACCTTGACTGAGTCCAAGTCGGCGTAGTAGAATCCCGTAAGACTATCGGACGCAGGGCGTCTAACCACTTTGACAGTCAAGCGAAACAAGTACTCCTAGAGTGATCTGGGAAAACATCAAACATCACACAAACAGTCTCAAGGTCAGCAACCTCGTAAGACTACGGACACAGAGGCTCTGCTGTACCTTTCCGATGTTAGTACCGATCGGGAATGGAAGGGTTGCGATTGGGTACCCAGGTTGCAGCAAACTACAGGGACAATCGCAACATTTTCTCCAAACTCCCGCGGTATGTGCGAGTTATCAATTTCCAGACAATCAACTGACTCAGATACAAAGGATAACAAAGATTCCATACCACAATCAAGGAAAGAATGAATTGCAAACCAAGCATCGAAACCAGCAGATCGGGTGGAAAGAGTTCACCCGCACATACCTAGGCGTGGATGCCTGAAGTACCTTGACTGAGTCCAAGTCGGCGTAGTAGAATCCCGTAAGACTATCGGACGCAGGGCGTCTAACCACTTTGACAGTCAAGCGAAACAAGTACTCCTGGAGTGATCTGGGAGAACATCGAACATACAATCAATCACAGGGTCAGTAACCTCGTAAGACTGACGACGCAGAGGCTCTGCTGTACCTTTCCGATGTTAGTACCGATCGGGAATGGAAGGGTTGCGATTGGGTACCCAGGTTGCAGCAAACTGCAGGGACAATCGCAACGTTTTCTCCAAACTCCCGCGGTATGTGCGAGTGATCGAGTTCCAGACGATCAACTGGCACAGATGCAAAAGCAAGCAAAGATTTCAGACCATGATCTATGAATGACCGGGTCAGAAGTGGGGTGTCCACTCGCTTTGGCATTCGGTTGCAAGCAACCTCTGCCAAAGAGGGGCATCTGTAGACACCCCACCTTCGGCTAGATTGTTGGTAGAGATAGCTGGAAGAATGGAGGACCATACCCCCAAATCCCAAATCCAAACTCAGCCAAACTCACCCTTATAAGCCCCATTCCATAGCCCAGTTCAAGCCTGAACCCAGTCAACCCAATCCTAAACATCAGCCTAAAAAACCTCCCATAAGAAAAGCCAGTCAAAAAATTTCAGAAAAGTCAAACTCACTGAGTCAACCCGCTGAGTCAACCCACTGAGTCAACCCGTCGAGTCAAAACATCGAGTCAACCCGTCAAGTCAAATCACCGAGTCAACCCGCTGAGTCAACTCACTGAGTCGACCCAGCGAGTCAAACAGCAGCCCCGAGGGTGCGACCGTACCTCGCTGGAAATCGAGGAACGGCCGTACGGGCGGCCCATAGCAAGCCGCCCAAAATAAATTACGAAAAATGCCACTCCTCGCTGCTATAAATACCCCCCTCCCCTTCTCATTTGAGCATCCCTTCAAGTCCAGCCAGCCCGGGTGCGGTCCGAGTCCTCCTTCACCCCTTAGCCCATTTTCCCACCAAAGAGAGCCCGAGTGAGGAGAGCCTAGCCCTGGTCCAGCCCAGCCTGACCACTGGTCCAAGCCTCCCAAGCCATACAAGTCCTGATCCAGCCACTCGAAGCCAACACTTGTGACACCTCCGTCCACCCAGCTATTATTTTTCCAGCATCATCTCATTTGCATCTAGCATAAGTGCAACATTTACTTTTCTTCCAACCCCCCTGCTTCACTGCAAGCACCTTGATTCTTCAAGCACACTGCATATGTCTTAAATTAAGCACCTGTCAGTTCGAGCGTATGCTCTGGGCTTGCCCGTTGTTGGAACCTGCCCATCAGAAACTCTTACTGTTCAGACCTGCATTCATGCTTCACCATAAAACACATTGATCATTCAAGCACACTGCATACGTCTTACATTAAACACCTGTCAGTTCGAGCGTACGCTCTGGGCTTGCCCGTTGTTGGAACTTGCCCATCAGAAACTCTTACTGTTCAGACCCGCATTCATGCATCATGTCATCCATGAGAATATACGAGGATTAAACTAGACTTTCAAGTATTCGATCGATTCTATGAAGTAGAGACCGTACTTCGGTACGGGCAGTGTGTGGGGTGCTTAACCTCTTCCCACCCTGTAACCGTGATCCCTTACCTTGAATCTCTGACCGCAGATCAACAGGAGTCATTTTAGAGGAAAGGATTTTCGGATCCCCTTCTCTAACGTTTCTACGGGGTCTAGCCGACTGTAGATTCGAAGTAATTGGCTAGTGGCGACTCTGGTCATATATAAACACATTTAAACACATCCAGCTTAACACGACAACCAAACAAAGCCCTCGAGAACGAGGCAAGCCAGTGGCACAAACGGCGATTTCGTACTCACGCATCCTCCTCTCCTTCTTTTCCCGAAAGGGGAAGAGACGAAAACGTCGTCGTGTGGGAGCGCGGAAACGGCGAGGGTCCACACTCCTACAACTAGTTTTCTTCTTCTTCTAGTTCTAGTTTGTTTTTATGATTTTCATTAGCTAACATCTTAGTTAGAGCTAAGAGGTGAAACTTATAGCTTACTTAGATGTTTTAATTCGTTTTTATTGGTTTCAAGTTTGGATTCAATGAAGAACAATGGTTTTTAGAAGTTTGAATAAAGTTATAAGTAGTTTTTCTTAGTATTATGATGACTCATGAATTTTTGAAAGAATTGCTTGAGTTCTTAATAATTTTGCATAGTTCTAGACCTGTAGCTCCGAGGAATCGGATTCAATACGCTTTAGACTTAGATTTCCATGTGGCAACTTCAACCGAAGTTCTACCTTTTTGTTCTAATTTCTGAATTATCTGTTGATTATTCATATGACTTGAATGAAGTTCAAATCATGATATAGTTAAGCTTTGTGACAGGGTTTGATAATTATCATGGTTATGATCTTAACCTATTGGAACTAGGATTGACCTATGCAATTGAGTGTGCTCAAGTCCTAACTTGAATTGAGGGAATCATGTGTATTAATCACACATATGACAAATTGTTTTGATAATATAACCGCTCAATCATCCAGCTAGATAGGATTTGATTTCGCTTCTAATTGAGTAATTGAGAAACCATAGTGAATTATACATCTAATGAGAGCTATAAGTGGATCCTTAATGCTGTAGTTATCTTTTTATTATTAGATTTTTCTATTTCATGTTCAAAACCGATTTCACAAACTTCTTAAGATTTTAGTTATTGGGATTATTCGAATTGTTTGCCTCCTTCCCTGTGGATCGACCTCGGTCTTACCGAGATTATTACTACATCGCAGCCTTGCACTTGAGGCGAGTGAACAATGGCATCGGAATCCGAAGATTCAGATATGATAGAAAGCAAAATGGAAAATTAAAGAGTTGCTAGAGGAACAAGGAGCGTACCAAGAACGCTGGTAGACCGCGCTTGAGAAGGACAATCAGAGAAGGCAAGATTTCGAGCAAGAATGGAAAAAAATGAGAGTTCGAGGAGGATGATCAGAGAAGCAAGGTTTTAAGAGAAAAAAAAAAATAGAAGTTCTGGTGAAGTTCAAGATTTTATATGATAAAGGAAATCTGCTCATATTAATGTGAACACCTCCTCAATCTCTGCCTTTTCCACGCGGCATATTCTCGACTGATTGTACAAAAAGTGACGCTTGGTATTGCCACGTGGCTGCACCCCGTTCACCAAAACTCTGAAGCTTCCACGTCATACACGTAAATGATAATGGCTCGATATTTGAATCGACGAATTAAAAACTATTTTCCCGCCCGTCTAGAATGACAGCGGTAAACAGCTAAAAGCCGAAATAATCAGGTTAACTCGTCTCCCTCAAAAGATTACTCCCGAGCTAGACGAGCCAGATTCGAGAGTAAGGGGGGCTTTTGTTATAGGTAAATTATGAGCTGACCTCACCTCGGACAGAAACCAACCTGGGTACAGGTCGGAATAGTCCGAATTGACAAAGGAATTGGGCTCCTCAATACAAAGCTCCAATAGCAAGGAAGAAGCATCAATGAGCATCCGAGCTAAGAATGTAAAGGCGACTCGACCTCAAGGTCGACCTCGATTATACTACTATACTACTATAAATGACGAAGATCAAGTGTTCCCACCAATTAAGTAGGCAAGAAATCAGGAGTACCGTCGACAGGAACTGGAGGTATTCCCCACTCTTACGGAATGGCCCGAAGATCACGCTTGGCCCTCGAATCTCTCCCTTAAAATTACGACCCTAAAAGGGGACACCATCCTCATCCTAAGTCTATAAATAAAGATATCATCTTCCATGTCAAGGTAGGCAAAACTTATCCTAAAGAAGATATTCTTTCACACAGATTGATCCTAATTGACTTAGGCATCGAGGGACTAACGGCGGGTCCCCGGCCACCTCTTAGCCTTTACTATGTTCTTGCAGGACTTTTTCCAAAGATTCGGACTCTTCATCATTCTCAAGATCAATTTGTGATCCCTTCTTGGGTGGACATTCATCCCACCTCATTTGTTACTAGAAATCGGTAACAACACCGTTCATAATGTCATTCCTACTATATGAACTGAAAACACAAATGTTAGCCTAATTCAAAACCTATGTGGCCTCATGAATATTTCAACTGTGGATCGATTTTCAATCCTCAAGTTTTCAGCCCACTTGAGTTTGGGTCCGACTAATTTTTGGTCTCATGTCCTAAAATTAGCTCACAAAACATATGGATGGGGTGGATTCTCACAAACATCACGGTGGGCCCCACCTAGGTTCCCATCGCAGGAAGGCTTTGGCAGAAAATCCACGTACCTTACCTTCTATTAGTTTGTTTTTTGTTATAGGCGAGGTTGTCACCTAGCCTATCTTAGATGGGCAGGTCAGGTTGGGTAGGCTCTGTTGATGAGTCTACAAAACTATGCAAAATTGAGTCCACCGACCGGTCACTCAGTGGACAGATTGTCACAGAGGGGACTGTGCAGATTTCTGGGGGTCTCAGACTAGTCGGCCGACCGGTTTGCAAAGGACTCCAACCGATCGCCCGACTAGTCGAATATTGAAGCAGACTGACTATTTTTTAGGCAAAACTCACTGGACGTTTTTAGCCGATCGTCGACCGGTCGACTGACGTGCAGGAGACGTTTTTTCTTACTCGATTTCACGTCGTATGTTTTCAAATCGGGATGGAGTCCTATTTAAACATCTCCTAATCAGTGTTAGGAGGTATCCTAATCAATACCTAGGTACTCTAACAGAGATTAGGATTTTGGGGAGAGGATTGTGAGTTTTGAGTGAGTTTTGTTCATCTTTGGGATCTACTTGTGGGTAGATTAGCTTTGTAATCATCTGAGATTCGTGGTGGAGGTGTCCCTTTATGCCATGGTTTTTTCCCGCAAGGGTTTTCCACGTAAAATTCATGTCTTGCGTTGATTGCTTGTGTAGCTACGTGGTGATTGTTTCATCTTCTTCGTTGCTTCTGCTGACTTGATTTCCAACAGGCTCAACCTGCCACTCATTTAGCTTGACCCAAACCCACCTAAGAAGTAGGTCAGGCTAGTTGATCCGCATGCCCGTCTGCCCATTTGCCACCACAAAAACAAGTGACAAATAGGAATGGAGGGTTTGAATGAATGAGCCAAACACTTGTTTTCATCCATGGAAAGAGAAAGCTAGGAGTTAAGCGCGCAGTAGTGCTGTCCCATTCATTGAATCCCCAACCGTTTTAGTTGGGAGAATTTAAATCTGGAAAATGATGGGACTTTGAACTTTCCTGATTAGATGGTAGCTCATTCATGAGAACGCGTAGACTTACAGCTAAAGTTCTTTTGAGTAGTCTAGCTTTCGTTTAGATTTAAAGCTAAAATTCTTTAAGAAGTCTAGCTTTCATGACATCGGGGCCACCTGATGAATTGACCAGCCCCAGCTTTGGGTGAAACATCTTGGTGGTACGCATAAAGTTACTATCACATGAATGTGTTCGGTTTTGAGAAGTAGAAAATGTGTGATTATGATCAGAAATTAATAATCTAGACTGTCGATCATAATTAACAACCTAACTATTGCAAACCATTCAAATTCTATTACAAGATCAGTTGATCACCCACTCACTAATATAAACCAACACTATGCAACCATAAAATTCATACACAAAGCCATCACCGTCAATAAAACTTTTCAACTCACCCTCAAAATTAATCCATCTATACGACCCATTAACCCACCCACATAATCAATCATCCATCGTACATCCATGATTATACGCATACGTCTATGTACATGCTGCCCACACGTGAACACCGTTCACATATGTTGTTATACACCACAAGCATTAAGTTATACTCACACGTGAGACCAGTCCTGTAATAAAGAAAACCATGAGAGGGTGGGTGTGTCATTCACCTGAGATGTCATTAAAGGGTGAGGATTAAAGCATTGAGGGTTTGAAGTTTATTTCACATGTGTACATTAGGAATGGTGGGACCCTATATTATAAATAGGATCTTGGGTGTAGGATAAGTGAAAAAGAGAGAGAGAGAGAGAGAGAGAGAGAGAGAGAAATAAAGAAATAAAATAAAAAGAGAAAAAATAAATAAATAAAAGAAAAGTAGAAAAACAAGAAAATTCACGAGGCTCTTCTCAAGGTGTGTGATTTAGCTTGAATTTGAAATTTTCTGGTTTATTGAATATTTTATTTAATTTTAATTTTTTTTGAATTATTGAATTAATTTTTGAATGTTTAGGAATTTTTTATTTAATTTCTAAAATTTTAGAACTAATTAACTAACTCAATGTTATCAATTTAGATAGAAATTTAAGAAGTTAGATTTAAATTGATATCTAAACTAAATTTTAAATTTTGAAATTTAATCGAGTTAAGTTAATCATTAAATTTTAATTTGATTTGCCATCTAAATTTTTTAATTAATTGATATAAAATTAATGTAATATGATTTAATTAATGCAATTTAGAAATAACTAATCAATTTTCATTAATTAGTTTATAATTTGATTTTACTTTAGAATTTTTGAATTTATTTAATCCCATATTTGAATTTTTAAAATTTATTAGTTTAAACAAGTTTTACTAGATAATAATTATTGTTTAAATAAATTTTAAAGTTTAATTTGATGTAATTCTTGAAACCTTTAATCTAAATTGAATTGGTAATTTTAAATTTAACTCTTACTTAATTTCTGAATGGTAGAAATATAGGATCTATATCGATTTAAGCTTAGATTTAAATTTTAAAATTTATCTGTTAAATTTAGTTTATGATTAGGTGAAATTATCATTAATTAATATCATTAGAAATTAGATTTATGTAATTTTTTAAATCTTTAGATTTTTATAAAATTATTTTATTCTATTTCAAATTTAGTAGATTAAATTATTGATAATATTAAGAATAGAAAAAATAGTATTAATACAATACTTTGATATCTGGCTTTTCAATCCATGGTAGATGACATGTTTAATACTCCTAATTGGAATTGAGGAATATGTGTTAATGATTCATAGCATGTGTTTAATTTTACTATGACTTGAAATGTATATTGATGCACTATCCTGAAAATATCTCTAAAAGTATGAGTAATTAGGGTGATCGTGTCTCTTAAGTGAAAGACTCTAAACCCAACAAGTAGGGTGATCATGTCCCTTGAATGAAAGACTATAAAGCCAATAATAAAGTGATTATGTCCCTTGAGTGAAAGATCCTAGAGCCCATCAATACATATCGTCAAATTTCAGGTATTATCTAACTTTCTGAAGTTAGTTATTTGATTTAAAAAATTATACATGATCGTATACGGTAGATACTAGGATTAGGATTTTTTTTTTTTTCTTTTGAAGAAAGTTGAATTCTATCGTGCAATTTAATGAAATCCCATCATCAAGAACTCAAGTGGGGACATATCACAGTGAGCAATACACAATCACCTTAAGCTTGTATATTGAGTTCTTGTGGGTACACTTTGTGACTAGGTTGGAACTTAGATGACATCCACACAACATGGTGGACCCACATTCCATCTAAAACTTTTTATGGTGAGCGTCCCATTCCTCATAGGGCTGTAAATGGGTCAGTGGACCCAATGGGGTACCTGGACCCAACCCATTTACACCTGACCCAGATCCGACCCATTTGTTAAATGGTACTGGTCTAGGTCCAAGAATAGACCCAGTTGCTAAATAGGTTTGGGTCTGATTTTCTTTATATTAGGCCCGACCCGACCCGACCCGACCCGAACCCATTTAGTAAGTGGGCGGGTTTGGTCTATGTTTCAAGGGACCTATCCAGCCCAAACTTGTCCAGACCTGGTTTTAAGCCTTGTACAATGCTTCCATACTTGATCCAGACCCGAACCCATTAGACTCGACCCATTTATAAATGGGTCTTGGCAGATCTCCCTCCACCAGACCTGGACCCATTTATAAATGGGTCTGATGGGTTGACTCGGACCTGACCCGGACCCGCCCATTTAGTAAAAGGGTTTAGGTCTAAAATTTGGACCCCCCCCCTCCGAACCCGACCATTTACGGCCCTAATTCCCCATGTGCCCCACTGTTTCCTTTGGTGTGCCCTCCCTAGATATGGCTTATGCTAGATTCTGGGATCTACGCCTGATATTGGCGGCCCATACAATGGTCAGTTTGTATGGTACTCACACATCATAGTAGGTCCCACAGAACTTGAACGTATGTAACACGTGTGATCATTCTCGAAAGAGTATATAGCTGGCAGACAGTTGTGGTTCATACGCATGCAGTGAGCAATTTTGCAACGGTCATAAATTGCAACTCATATTCAACTATCCAACTAGATGGGCCCCACTTTTGATAGGTAATAATCTAAAATTCAGATTGATTGGAAGATCGTAACCTTTGATTTATGTACTTTTTTTTTTTTGGTTGAATTTGAACCATCGACTATTTTTCATTCTCACCATCCTTTAACCAATCGATCAATCAGGAAATCATATCAGTGTAATTTTTGGTATATGAGCCTTCTAATGTGGGGCCAACGATTTGGACGGTTTAATTTGAGTTGCATGTGTGCCACACGTACAAACTAGCAGTGCATGAGTATGAACCATGGTAGTGCCAGTGTCTCCCAATTGCAATCCAGCCGGTAAAAGTCGAGTCCTAATTAGGTAATCAGAACCGTCAGACTGATGGACCCACCATGATCAAAGGGTTGGGATCTTCTAATTTGAGAGATTTTTTGAGCCTACCTTAACCACGACTGAACCCATCAGATAAACGGTCGGGATCACCTCACAACCATTTTCAATTATCATGCAACCAACCATTCCCTGATTGCATTTATGACCATGTAACTAATCCTGGCCCAGTTGCATTTATGGGTCCCACAACGTACAAATGAGTTCACTGTGGCTCCAAATCATGCCTTTTTGGTTGGTTGTGGTTCAATGTACCTCCCTATGCAGAAGGAAGCTCGGTGAATGATTGAAAGCGCGTGGATCTGAATCATACGGATTTCCTTCAATGAGGAAAGCGACTCATCAACCACAATTTCATCCTTGATTGCAAATTAGCTAGAGCCTAGTTCTAAAACTCAGTGACTCGAACTGAAACTCGACTATGTTAACTCAAGTGGGTAAAAAAAAAACTCTAGTACATAGTTACAATTAAATAAAATGGGGTGAACTCATTTTTAAGCGGAAACCAAGTAGGCCCTAGGTTTTAAAACTAAGGCATGGTATTGGTCCCAAATTCATATGGCTCACTGAGTTGACTCAGCTGACTCAATGCATATCATGGTGGGTCAACTTGAATGAATCAGCACCACAAAGCCAACACTTGCAGCTACCGCCATACCCACAATCATGCTATTGCTTTAACTAGCATTTGAGGATATTAAATATGAGTTATGATGTGGTGGATATGGTGTATGCTTGCGTGTGGAGGAAGGAAATTGAGAAAGGGAGAGAAATATGCAGCAAAGGAAGAGGGAGAATAAGATTACTATCTTCCTCAAGTGATTAAAACCCTGAATCTATAAAGGGAATTCTTGAGTCCATAAAAAATAAGAGAGAAAATTTAGATATTTTATTGAATAATGTGTGTATGATTTCTCGATTATACTACTAATAAAAAAAATCCAAACCCCAATTTAAAATTATTCAAAATAGCAAAACTCTTAATTACCTAAAATAGTAAAAAAAAATTTAAACCTAATTAGTAAAAAATATGAAGTCTAGATAAACCTTCTAGGAATACTCCTAGCATGATTACAAGCAATTTTTAAAAAGGTTAAAATCTTAAAACTCCAAAAATAAGGAAATATAACAAAATTAGAAATTAATAAAAATAATAATTTTTTTCCTAAAATCGTAATTATGAATCAGAAGGATGCGTTTTCTCGTGAAACTAACGAACGCAACCAGCTATGCTAGTTGGTTGACCTCGGATGACCTACTACATAAAGATCGATAGGTCATGCATTTCGTGATGATGTCTGAATCAAAAGTTGTAGGCTAATTTACTGATCCAAACTTAGAATAACAATTTCTCCCTATTCGGAATTAATTTCTTCAAGCTAGACATACTTGGGGCCCATTACATCATGCTCTACGTAGGATTGGGCTCAGATCTAACAGACTACTTCCGCTTTCGTTCAAGCTTCTTTTAGTCCAATTGTGCTAAAAATATATTTGCAGCCTGCTCTACATTAGAGAGAGAGGGTACAACTGTATAAACATGAGGACTAGAGAGAGAGAGAGGCAGAGGGAGGGAGGCGTCACGATGACCATTATGTCCCTATTTTTTGTGGTTCCACGGCCTATTTAATTTTTAGATGTACCTCATAAGGGAGCATTTGGATTGTAAGCCAACATAATAAGGGAGTGTTTGGATCGTAAGTTACTTGCGATAAGCTATTTATACCTCAAGTAACTTATCTTGGTTTCTATATTAAGTAAAATAAAGTTACTTGTAATTGATCTTAACCAAACCTACTTATCTCAAATAAGTTACTTATCTACTGCTGTAAGTAGAAAAAGTAACTTATTTGTAGGTATCCAAACGGCCCTAAATGCATGGAACGTACATTGATATTGCTCAATCATAATGATAGGTCCAACAAATATTTTTTTACACGGGCTTTCTAATAATACACGTTAGCACATGCTACATAGTATGCATAGTATAGGGATAAAAATTAGCCTATTGCTACTCATGTTATACATTAGAGATTTTTTAGGAGTTTTACTTTCTTGCCTGATATTCTTACCTCTCCTTTTAATAAGTTTAATATTACCTTTTCCGTGCATCAATTACCACTGTACCAACTATTGTAAAAGAGCTATAAAGTATGGGCTTTTATCTTGAAGGAGGCGTCCACTAGCTGTGGGGAGGAGTTCGGTGTGTTAGTCTTGCCCTGTCTCATGGGTCATACGGCTGGATGGTCGTGCTTGTGGGGCCCCTGTCCCTTCTTGTATATTGTATTTTATTCCATTTTTGTCCCTAGACCCATGTTGGGTCTTTCTCTTATGTGAAAGGGCATTCTTGCATTTTCCTTAGGTAGTATATATGCTCTCTCTCCCTTGTTTGGGTTAGGAAAATTGCTGCTCAACAGACTATCATGGTATCAGAGCAAGATTCCGGCCATTAGAAGCAGTCCGTCCGTCCGTCAGCAAGCTCCGTCCGTCCGTCTGTTAGCTTCGTTTGCCCAGTAGCTCCTCTGTTCCAGCAGCTCCTCCGTCAGCTCCTCAGCAAGCTCCGTCCGACCACATAGCTCCGTTCGACCACGTGCAAGCTCGTCTACAAGCCGTCCGACCACGTGCAAGCTCCGTCCGACCACATAGCTCCATCAGATCTGTCTCTCGTTGCTCGATTTGCAGCTCTATCAATTGTAGCTTAGTTCCCCAAATCTATCCAAAGCCTCTCCGTTTCATTCGAAGACCCGTCGGGCAACCGAAGATCCCTTGGCCGGCACATATTCAAGGAGGCTCCCTTCCCCTTGGTCATTCTCTTATCTCTACTCTTATTTTCATTGTTATGGACAAAGAAAACTATCGGGCTGATGTCCCTCGATGTAGTTTTGATGTCACCAACTATGGGTTATGGTCCATCCATTTTCAAAACTTTCTTAAAGATAGGGGGTTGTGGGGCCTGGTTGATGGCACTTTTCTGACCACTCCGTCTACCGATTTAGACAAACTCAGCCGATTGGGAGATGAAGAATGTGTGCATCATTACTTGGATCCTCGACTCTGTCGATAAGATGATCGTTGTTGGCTTGATCCCACACTGTACAGCCAAAGCGATGTGAGATCACCTCAACGTGGTTTATAAACAAAGCAACGAAGCCCGTCCTCTATCGTTTGGAACAAGATCTAGCCCATATTACTCAAGGTGACAGGACCATTCAGGAATTTTATTCAGCGATGGTGGCCATTTGGACAGAAATGGCGATGATGGATCCTGAGTTTCCCACTGATTTTCAGATATTTCACGATATGAGGGATTGCACGCGGGTTTGCTAATTCCTTATGAAGTTGCGACCGGAGTATGAGCATTGTCGAGCTGCTCTTCTCAATCGCAGTCCTCTTCCTTCTCTGAATGTTACTATCAATGACATGCTGGCTAAAGAGCAGAGGTTAAAGGTTCTTTCTACCTCACCTCAATATTCTTCTTCCTCTGATATAGTACTAGCGGCTTCCGCTTCATCCAATCGCCATGGCTCGAACAGTGTGACGTGCCATGGTTGTAACAAATTAAGCCATGCCATCTCTCAATGCCGAGAGTTTTGTGCTTATTGTCGACGGACTAGACATGGCCTTATCGATTGCCGGACAAAGGCTTATGCTTACCTCCTGGGACGTGGTCATGGTGGCCGTGACCGCAACCGTGACCGTGGTCGTGGCCGAGGTCGGGCATTTACGGCCACTTCTACTTCTTCGATTATAAAGCCTATCGCAAGTGACAATGCCAGCTCTTCCTCCTCACCTTTGACTCCCGAGATGATTCAGCAGATAGTGCAAGCCCTTTCCACTGCAGGTCTGTCAGATAACCCACATCTGCTTCCATGGTTCTTTGATTCTGGTGCTTCGAATCACATGACTAGTGATGCCTCCCATCTTCATGATCTCCGGCCATACACTGGTACTCAGGTTATCTCTACTGCTGATGGGTCTCGGTTACCCATCCGATCTATTGGTTCATTGACTTTCTCTCCTTCTTCCCATAGGAAGTTTGTTTTTCATGATGTCTTTCATATTCCTCAACTTTCCTCTAATTTGATCTCTGTGGGTCAACTTACGGCAAAAAATTGTTTAGTCATGTTTCTTCCTGATTGTTGCTTTGTGCAGGATTTGGCGATGGGGAAGGTGGTTGGGAACGGTAGGAGGAGTGGACGTCTATTCATGCTGGAGTTTGATCAATCAGTGACACCAGCCAACTGTTTTTTTTTTGCGCCTTCTGATACTGAGATTTTGTTAGCCAACTGAAAGTGGAGACTATGGCACTGTCGTCTTGGTCATCCACATTCTGACCGGTTGCTTCATTTATTTTCTTTGGGGATGTTGGATAAACTGAATATTAACAAATCTATTTTGGATCTCTCTTATCATTCCTCTTGCTTATCAAAAAGTAAATGTGCTCCGTTTTCATTAAGTGTATCTTGCTCTTCTTCTATATTTGAGCTTGTTCATACTGATGTTTGGAGACCTTCACCTATTTTATCCATGTCAGGTTTACGTTATTATGTTATTTTCATTTATGATTTTACTCACTACACATGGATCTACTTTATGCACTCCAAAGCACATGTCTTTGCCATCTTTCAACAGTTTGTTTCTATAGGTAGACACTCAATTTGGGGTGAAAATCAGGACTCTCCGCTTTGACTCAGGAGGCTAGTATGTCTCTTCAGCCTTCCGTACTTACCTTCAGGATCATAGGGATTATCCATCAAACTACCTATCCTGATACTCCCCAACAGAACGGAATTACTGAACGAAAAAATCATCACATTGTTGAGACTGCAAATACCTTGATGATTGAAACGGATGTCCCGCGTTATTTTTGGGCCAAAGATATGTTACATTCTGTTTACTTGATCAACCGCATGCCTACGAAGCTTCATGAAAATACTTATCCCTACTTTATTCTCTGCGGTTCCCTTCCTGATTATTCCACATTTCGTGTTTTCGGTTGTGTGTGTTATGTCCATCTTGCTGCGTGTACACGTCACAAACTTTCACCTAAGTCCGTTCGATGTATGTACTTGGGGTTTGGGGAAACCCAAAAAGGATTTCGGTGTTATGATCCAGTTTCCCGTCTCATTCGGGTGTCTCGTTATGTTGTCTTCCTGGAACATATTCCGTTTCACGCTTCTTCGACTGTTTCCACGCCTCCAACCTTCATCTCCTGGCTTGATTTCTTTTCCTGACATTCCTTCTGCATCTCCTGTGTCCTCTCGTCCCTTGCAGGTCTACTCTCGGCGATCAAGACAACCTCCTCCTCCGGCCCCCACTACTTCCCCTACTGCCGATCTGGATCCTCCTCCTTTGGTCACTCCCACTGCATCTTCTACTGCTGATACTTCTTTGGTACGTCGTTCTAGCCGCCCTCATAGGGTTCCTGATCGGTTGATTTATTCTATGCCTGCAATGTCTTCTACCTTGGATTATGTTTCTATTCCCACCACTTACTCTCAGGCTGCATCTCGGAGTTGTTAGAGGGAGGCTATGGCCGAGGAACTTCGCGCTTTGGCTAACAATCATACTTGGCAGCTTATTCCGCACCCCGCTGGGAGCCCTATTATTGGTAGCAAGTGGGGGTACTCCGTAAAGTTAAAATCTAATGGCTCCTTGGACCGTTACAAAGTGAGGCTAGTTGCCCAAGGATATAAGCAAGAGTATGGAATTGATCATGACGAGACTTTTGCTCTTGTGGCGAAGATGAAGACAGTTTGCACCCTTCTCGCAGTCGCCTCCTCTCGTGCTTGGCCTATCTGACAGATGGATGTGAAGAATGCCTTTCTTCATGGCGATCTTCTCGAGACAGTTTACATGCGATTGCCTCCAGGTTCGGATACGACTTCTTGTGATATGGTTTGGCGACTAAAGAAGGATTTGTATGGTCTCAAGCAGGCGCCTTGTGCCTGGTTCCAACGCTTTCGTGATGTCGTTGTTGGTGCTAGATTCTCTCAGAGTGGACATGATCCTTCCTTATTTACTCGTACTACCACCCGTGGCATTGTCATTGTTCTGATATACGTGGATGATCTCTTATTGACTGGCAGTGATCCCTCGGCCATTAAAGCATTACAGCAGGTCCTGCAATCCTCATTTCGGATGAAGGATTTGGGCCCTCTTACCTACTTCCTAGGCCTTGAAGTCTTACGATCTGACCGTGGGCTCCTTGTTGGACAGCGCAAGTATACCAAGGACCTCATTGCCTTGGCTCAATTGACAGATCAGAAAGCTGTTTAAACCCCCATGGAGCTGAATGTTCAGTATGGCCGCGATGATGGTGACTTACTCGGGGAACCTACTCTTTACCGTCACTTGGCAGGAGGTTTGGTATATTTGACGATAACTTGTCCTGACATTGCTTATGCTGTCAAAGTCGTCAGTCAGTTCGTTTCGGCTCCTCGAACCCTCCATCTGACCGTTGTCCTTCGGATTATCAGGTACTTGCGTGGCACAATGGACAGGTCTATGTTCTTCCCTTCCAACTCCCCTTTAAATCTTCGAGCTTATTTTGATGCTGATTGGGCTGGCTGTGCGATCTCTCGCCGTTCCACTACCGGTTATTGCGTCTTTCTTGGCTCTTCCCTTATTTCTTGAAAGTGCAAAAAGCAAGCTACAGTTTCAAAATCTAGCACTGAGGCTGAATATCGCGCGATGTCTGCTACCTGTAGTGAGATTGTGTGGCTTCATGGGCTTCTCGATGATCTTGGTCTTCCCTCTCAGTCACCAACTCCTCTCAATGTGGATAACCTGAGTGCAGTCCAGATTGCTTCCAACCCTGTCTTCCATGAGAGGATGAAACACATAGAGGTTAATTGTCACTTCGTTCGCGAGAAATATCAGTCTGGTCTCATTTCTCTTCCCCATGTGGCGTCCCAGGATCAGATTGCTGAAATTCTCACTAAGACGTTACCTTTTGCTCGTCATTCCTTCCTTGTTAGCAAACTGCTACTTGTCAACGACCTGCATCAGTTTGAGGGGGGATGTTAGTCTTACCCTATCTCATTGGCCGTACAGCTGGATGGTCGTGCTTGTGGGGCCCCTGCCCCTTCTTGTATATTGTATTTTATTCTATTTCTGCCCCTAGACCCATGTTGGGTTTTTCTCTCATGTGAAAGGGCATTCTTGTATTTTCCTTAGGTTGTATATATGCTCTCTCTCCCTTGTTTGAGTTAGGGAAATTGCTACTCAACAGAGTATCACGGTGATGGGTAGGACTTTGCCACCATTCCAATAGTATGCAATAGCTACCTCGGTCTCCTCTCCCTCTTGAATATTGGAGTTCCGGAAACCGCTTTTTTTTTTCCAGCTACCTTCATAGGCGACATTCATGGCCGAATCAAGTACGCCATTCGATCGATCATCTGGACCCTTTAGATGGTACTTAAAGAAGATAAGCCCTCCTAAAGACTCACATGGGCCAAACTAATGGAATAATGTAAAATCACTTCCAAAACCACTTTGTTCACGCATTGTCGCCAGCCTGAGTTATGTATCAAGCTGATTTTTGCATATTTTCTTCATCAGGTTTGATGAAAGCTAAACAACATGGTGGCCCTACACGCAAATCTATCATCGACGTCTCATCCCCATTCTTCCATGTGGTGTGGGTCACATTTTCGAACTGGAGACCCACCCACTTCCCATTTTGGCCCGGGCCCGACCACTGTTTATTAATCGGTCCTTCGATTTTAGGTCCCGATAGTTCATGTAAAGGCATGATGAGGCATGTTCTCAGGCTCAGGATGGGCCCACCCGTCTATTTAATGGGCTTCAAAATCAGGAAGATACTTGACAGGCCTCTATTTGACGGGTCAGCACATGCCCCACCTGACTATCAACTGCACTCAAAGTAAGGTCCGAGCACGTCCACCATTTTTTCATCGGGTGTTGATTGTAGGCCCAACTCGATCCATATAACAGCATTAAGAGGCATGTACTTGGGCTAAGATCGGGCAGTGGGCCCACCCAATGTGTAGATTCTTAAGAGTGCTTAAATAGTTGAGACACATTAAAAGGAGATTCAAAAGATCAATCATCTAACTATTAGGTGGAGTTATTGCACGGTCCTGATTCATCAGGACGCCAATAGTGTCTTTGAACGCCCCATCCATACAACTGGGGGCCTAATTTTGATGATCTAGACCGTTGATCTGATGGATCCCACTGTTGATGAGGTATCTTTAAAAGTCATAAAGATTTTCTAAAGCCTATCCATCCAAGATTTGGCCATTTTACCAGGCCATCAATCATTAAATAAATCTCTCTTTTTTCCCAAAGTATGGTATTTCCATTTAAAGGTATTGAAATCTTTAACTTCCAAGTATGGGTTAACAAAGAACATTGAAAATGGACAGTGATTCTTTTACCCAATTGCCATGACATTACCTGGGAGTGGAAAATGTGATGTCTTGGCACATGTGTGAGATCCAGACCGTGCATCATGGGGTGTGTGTATCCTGTTCTAAAATTGGCTCATTTGATGGGCCTGATTGGATTTTGAATGTACCATTTTCAATTTCATCGCACTAGTTTGTCCCCACCTGATGATTGTACCATCAAAATGCCATCTCTAAACAATCAGGCAATACACGTACATAACAGACAATCTGTCTGCATTCAATGTACATGTATAGCCCACCCAATAATCGGATCAGCTTGATTTTCCAGAAATGGCATCTTTGAAGTTGGGATTGCCTGATGAGCGGCTCTGATGATACACACATATGCTCATTCCTACTGATGAGACACTGATCTGGATAGGTGGCCTACACTGGACTAGTTATACTTTACTAATCTGACGGTTAAGATGTTTGATATAGGAAACCTTCATCATTAGGCCAAACTGATGAATGGTCCCGATCATGTACTTGATTTGTACATTTCTGGAACAATGACTACTTACCACTGTCGGTTAAGGTTAGAACTTAGAACATGCTTTGGCACTGCTGAGGTAATGGTAGCCACCCAATTTCCCTTTCCTCTTTCTTCTTGGATGGGCCCCATCATTTTAAAAGTGGGTCCCAGCATTTTCGGCCAATGAAACACCTGACTAGTAATGGTTAAACATAGCCATCCCTCTATATAATAGCATGTGTTTAGGAATATAAAAAGCTCCTGTCTTCAGCTTTATTTGGACTCAAAACTCAATATTTCTCTTCATAGGTATCTCAATTTATTTTTATTTTTATTTTTATTTTTATTTTATTTTGGGCCTATTTGGACTTAGATTTCAATATTTTTCTTCACAACTGTGAGGTAAAAATACACATTCAAAATCAAAGATCTTTTTTATTTTTTTCATGCATTCTACAAGGTTAGCCAGCATTGCTCTCCCACTGTTGCTTCTTTCTTGTGCCCTATCACATTGTGATCCAGACCGTTCATCTGATAGGCCCCACAGTGGACTGGCCACATGGTGAAAACCCCACCGGTTAGACATCTTCAACTTCACAAAGGTCTTTCTGATAATTGACCATTGATTACGGAAACACCTAATATTCTTTCAGGTAAAAAAATTACAGAAAAAATTATTTTTTAAAAAAATGGGAATTTTAAGAAATTTGGGAATACATTGTTTTCTGTGTTTCGACGTGTATTTAATGGTGTAACAGACCATTCTTTGAAAAGAACAATGCCTGTCGGCCAGCAAGCATGGATACAATATGGCGGTATCGGCTGATACGATACTGATATTCCAAACCATATATGTTGGTGGGGCCTACAAGGCTGCTGGATTAATGGTCCCGATCACCATGTTGTGACTTCTGAAGCACAAGAGGCGAGCAACAACTGAAGAACAAACCAACGGTAGGGATATTCTAGTCCATAACATGAGTGAATTGCCTTGCATGGGTTCATGTTAACAGAACAGCTTAAATGGAGAGATTGCATGAGAATGGAGATGCACTCACAGTAACAAAGTTCATGCCTACTTTAGTCCAGCCCACCGAGAAAACCGATAATGGGTTCTATTTCCTCTCGAACCTTGATCAGAACATCGCCGTCATCATGCCAATGGTACACTGCTTTAAGGCAGATGAGAGTAAGAGTGACAATGCTAGTGAAGTGCTCAAGCAATCCCTGTCCAAGGCATTGGCCCATTTCTATCCGTTCGCCGGTAGCCTTACGATCAGTTCGGATGGGAAACTGATGGTGAGATGCACCGGAGAATGAGTGCAGTTCATCGAAGCAGTTGCAAACCATAAGATTGAAGTCTTAAGCGACATCACCATCCCGAAACCTGTGACACTGGGGAAGCTAGTACATACCTTTCCGAGAGCGAAGAATGTCTTAGAAATACCTCTTGACAGTGCAGGTATATACATCGTAAATACATGCATGCATGAATGCATATATGCATGCATAATGTATTAATTGATCATCAAGTAGGCCCTACCTTCAATGGGTCAAAAAACACCCATCGGAGGATTCAAAACCTTGATTTTATTTTCTGAAAAGTCCTCTAAGAAAATGGTGAGTGACTCAGGCTGAGTCTCTACCAGTTGTGTCTGGTCGACCGAGTTATCGAGTTGACTCAACGAGTCCCAAGCATGGTATTCAGGAACAGTTATGTTACAGCCAATGGCCATTATGGCCCTGTTAGCTTATATAGCTAAATGAAGATGAAATTGCTGTAGAAGTATATAGAACTTGGCAAGTACAAGTATTTTATAAGACCACCCCTAGGTTTCTCTAGACTTTTCTACAATTAACTCCTCTTCTCGCTAAACTTAATAAAAATATATATACTTTCACCAAGGTTTTATTTAATAAAAACAACAATACCAAAGAGTCAATGCACAACACACAATGTAATTCTTCTTTTTTCTAGACATGCATGCACAATCAACAATCTAGACACATTTTCTAGACATGCATGCATACATGCACATGAAAATGTGTTCATTTAATAGGCCCATAACATAACCACCATAAGGCTAGCCGTTATGCCCACCATTACTGTTATTGAATACCTTGTCCAAGTTTCCTAAAGACTTAGCTCGAAATCTCGCCAAATCAAGTTGACTAGGCCAATTTTCCATACGAGTTAGAGAGTTTTAGAACTATGAGGTCTATAGAATAGTTTAAAAAACCTGAGAACCCAACTCAACTCGATATTCATTCGTGTCAAGTCGACTTGAAGACTTGACCTGACTCGACTCGATAGAAAATAATAAAAATTTAAACTTTTAGGAAGTGGAAGGAATATAACGTATAAATAATTGAAAAAATAAGACTTTCAATAGCAAAGTCAGGCAATAATCGTTGGTCGGGTTCGTTCTCAAGATTATAGAGGTTGCAAGTTTGATTTGTCCCATCAATTTTTTATATTTTATTTAAAAGCAGCTTATCAGGGGGAGTGAATCAGCCAAAGTCACCACGAGTCCCGACAAGTCGACCGAGTTATCAAGTCGACTAAATGATTCTTCCCAAGTCAGGGCCGAATCACTGACAAAACCGAGTTTCCTGAAGATTCGGCTCGAAATCTCACCAAGTTGAATTGAGTCAGCGAGATTTAGAACTATGTATACAGTCAACCTGATAATTAGTTCATGTGTGCAAGAATTGGTTCCAGGTAAAAAGCAGAAATAAATAATTCAAAGGTTATAAAGGAAAACAGGCAGCACATACTTCTGGTTATAGGCGGTCAGTCCTCTGCTGAAGGTATAAAAATAAAAAATAAAAAAAAGGCAGTACCATACCATTGCTACTAGGAAATTAGTTCTCTAATCTATCCGTGCTTCGTGTCGACATAGTGTATGTCTAAATACATAGGTGGCTAGGTATGTAATGTGCAAATATATTGTATGTATACATTGAAGTATGTTATGTATATGGATAAAAGCATGTAACTACAATGTTATGTACACATGTATGGATGCATATCTGCAAACATATACCTAATTACAATATACGCACAGCTTGATCGCTTGGAACCCGCCTCTGCAAATGTCTCTATCAATAGGGCTGTTAACGGATCAGTTCGGGTCAGGTCCTATAGCTAACATACCAACAATAACTGAATTTGGGTTGGGTCCTATAGCAACCGTACCCACACTAACCAAGTTCAGGTCTTGCTAGGTCTCGGTCTTTTCAGGCTTGGGTCTCATTCTTTAAGACCCTAACCAGGATCTGATCTGGTTCAGGTAACCATTAGGAACCAATCGGGTCTTTGGATCTAGGTTTTGAATCAAGTAAAGAGCATTTACATGGTCAGGCCCACCTATCTGCTGAGGATAGAAGCTTTATAACCATTCACGAATGCAAATCAAGGTATTCTGTAATGGTAACAGTGGCCATAACGGTCACCACCGTTCCCTTTATGATACGGGTCGTAACAGCTGTTACGGCCGTTATAGTTTTTTTTTTTTTTTAATTATTAAAAGAAAAGGGCCAAAACACCTGTATCTGCCTCGTAATGTTGAAAAAAAAATTTGAAAAACCTGTATTTGCACCGTAACAAACCATTACAGGGCTGTTACGGCCTTCAAAAGGGGCGTAACGGGCCGTTAATGGTAGTTACTGGTCATTTTTTTCCATAACTGCTGTTACGACCCCGTAACATGTAACGGTTGCCACCGTTACCTTTACGTAACGGCCTTTACGGCCCTTTACAGCACACCATGGTGCAAATATGCATAGTGTGTAGCTATAATGTATGGATGCGCCAATCTTGATATGCATGCATGCACAAACATACTAATGTATGTACATGCATGCATGCATAATGTATATCTAGCCCTTGGTTAGTTCCCCTTAATTCTTCATAGTTCTCTTTTACATCGTTCTCTTAATATTCAGGTGACTTGGTTAAAATGCGGCGGGTCCGTTCTCGGAATAGCCATGAACCATTACATGGCTGATGGGATATCTGAAGTGGAGTTTCTAAACTCATGGGCTGAAACTGCCAGAGGCTTACCGTTAACAGTTCCTTCCTAGACAGAGCTATATTCAGATCTAGACAACCCCCCAAGATAGAATTCCCCCACCACAAATTCACAGAGATCGAAGACGTATCGAACATCACCACCCTCTACCAAGAACAAGAAACGGTGTACAGATCCTTCCATTTCGATGAAAAGACACTATCATTGCTCAAGAAACTAGCAATGGAGGAGGGATCATAACAAATTGCACAAACTTCACACTGCTCACGGTGTTCGTGTGGTGGGCCCGAAGCAGGGCGCTTAAAATGGAACCCCACCAACATACAAAGCTCCTCTTTGCAGTCAACGGGCGGTCTAGATTTGACCCGCCACTGTCGAAAGGGTATTTCGGCAATGCTGTCATCCTCACTTGCTGTCTGTGCAGTGCAGGTGAGTTAGCAGAGAAGCCGTTGGCTTCCACAGTTAAAATGGTGCAAGAGGCAATCAAATTGGTGAGAGAAGACTATATCAGATCGGCAATTGACTACTTTGAGGTGAAGAGAGCTAGCCTTTCATTGATGGGTACTCTTCTGATCACTATATGGGCCAGACTGTCTTTCATCGGTGCTGATTTTGGTTGGGGAAAGGCCAGGCAGTCGGGACCCATGACTTTACCAGAAAAGGAGGCAGCTGTGTTCCTACCGCATGGGCAAGACCAGACGAGCATAAATCTGTTGTTGGGTCTCCCTGTTTCCGCCACGGACGTCTTTCAAGAGCTAATGAAGATCTAGTTATAAGTTCGGAGTTTGTATGCATGATCGATCAAACCAACATGACCATCTTTCAAGATCTGATGCAAGTCTGTTTCCAAGTTCAGTGTGTGTATGTATGATCAATCAACCAACAGAAGTAGATTGGTGGCCCACTGACCATCTTTCAAGAGTCAAGGCAAGTCTAGTTCTTAGTTCGATTTTGCACATATGATCAATTAGTTTGGCCCACTCACCATGTTGATGGCCCCTGCATTTTGGTCTACTGATGTAAGAATCCTAGTGATGTAAGAGCACATGCTTTAGAAGGGGATGAAATGGTAAAGAAAATGATGTTAAGATAATAAGGGAATATTCATAATAATAAGCCCTTGGAGATTTTGTTCGACAGTCTATTATGGGACATTTATCAAATGGTAAGGATTTACCTAATGGATGCAATTATGCACAGAGCCCATCCATGTTGGGGCCCGTCGAATAATTCCTATTGCAATACCAGCCACATGCTTTGAGGAGATTGGGGAGACTAGAAAATAAGTTGGGGTGATCTAGTCATGGTTTTAAACAAAGGCGAGCACCAACTCACTTGGGCACCGAAACCCAGTACGACTTGCCCAACTCGTGCGGTTTGGTCCATTTTGATTTGGTGACAAGTTCCATTGCATGCTAACAAGACATCTCAGCTGAACTGACTGGGTTTTGGACAAATCTTTAGAACTGTCGATTAAGCCCTCAATCATCAGGATAATGATGGTTTGGTGGTACAGCAGACCACCAAATTAGTTGGTGCCTAAGGCTCCAAGTGTTAGAGAAAATGAGACCCGTGATCACATTGCATGAATGGGCAGGTCCTAGATTTCAAAAACTAGAGTTTCGGGGGACCAAACCATTTTGAGCCAAACTCCTAATCCGGACCGCAATACAAAATCGAGCAAGAACACATACAATGAAAAGAATCATGCCAGATACAAATTTGTAATAGACAGCTGAGTGGCCATGAAAAAATGAAACAAAAACCAAGAACCCAAGAAAATCCCTTCTTCATTTTTAGGTTTATGTACATAATATGGTGAAAAGAATCATGGTAGAAACGTTTAGAGAAGTTCCACATGCATCTGATTCCACATTCTGCTATCATTCTTATAAACATAGAGATTGACAGAGACTGACCCAATTGCGAGAAATTCACAAGGAGTCATCGCTGGTGAGATCTCCCCATCGGACATTGTGTTTCGCAGCAAGATAATGCTCCCCCACTGGCCCTCTGCTGCCATACGGATAAAGCTCTGGCGCAATCTTCTTTTCTTCCAGTTCCTTCAACAACGGCGTGAAAAGCGCCCAAGCAGCATTAAGTTCATCACTTCTGATGAAAAGTCGGCGCTCCCCTGCCATCGCATCAAGGAGCAGCCTCTCGTATGCATCTGGGATTTCCCTAGGGTACCTTCACAATAGACCCCATATAAGTTACAGATTTGAAAGATATGTGTTAGATTGAGTAAATCTGTGCCTGTTGCATTGCTTTTCTGATGATAATTACGTAATTTTCTTAGTTCGCAAGGTCAGTAATGAACTTTAGGCTCTGGTTGGTTTCAAACTAGTAGAATGCAAGTGATTGTACATACAATCTCACCAGCAACAGTTCTGAAATAAAGGATAACTTAGAGAACGTAAATAACCAGTATAAATACTTGAATGCATTTGCACATTTGTGATCTACTGGGTTTTTGGCATTCCTGGAATAAAGCATATGAGTAAGTTTAAAGATATATTTTTTTTAAATATAATGGACAAGCATTCTTCAAAGAATACACAGGAAAGCACGCACGCACACATGCATATGTATTTGTGTGTGTGCGTACATATACACACATATATACAGTATAAATACTTTAAAAAAAGTTACAAGTTTGCAGTATATTGTATTTTGGGTGCATGTACAGTATGCTTTATGAGGAAAAAAAGTCTGCCTTACGTTGTGCATAGATTTTTTTTTCTTTCTTTTTTTTTTTCTTGTTTTTTGTTCAATTGTTTCATTTAATTTAGTTTTCAATTTAGATGTTGAGACACAAGAATTCTTCCATCATTAGCATTTCACCATACAGACAGAAGGATTTTTCCACCATTAGAATTTCATAATCCCGAAGGTTTCTTCTAAATTCAACCTCTAAAAAAAAAATTCCACCCAACATTTCAAAGATTACACATTCACCTACAACCAGTCAGTTAACAGCCAACTGCTCTACCACTGAGCTACAGAAGAACAATGGGAGATTAGATCTCGTAGAGTTCAACTAATGTTCTCAACCCATGACCAATATGAGCCTGAAGCTTCTTTCGTAATTCCTGAAACTTCTTCATAGTGGCTCCGTTCTGTGCTTCATTTCATAGGGAACAAAATATACACACTGAAGTAGAAGAAAAAACAAAAGGTATAACACAATTGTTAAGAAATTGAATGAGATCTCCAATCGTCTCTACGTGAATCGGATTAAACTAAAGCTCCCACTAATTCAATACTTTCTTGGGGTCGACAACTTCCATAGAAGACATGCCTAATAAGTAGTGTGATAGAACAGTCTTTTGGAAGTAAATCAATCATCATTTGTTTCGCACGGATGAATTTTACAGACATTTGACAATTCAAGCTACGTATCTACTATACTACTTCACGCTTTCCATCATTTAAATACCATTATAAAAACATAGCTAAAGATAGACTCCTTACTAGGTTTACATCTATACATCCAATCAATTTCAAATAATTGGATCTTCAATATGTGTGAGCGAAGTCCACTATCCGTTTATTAAAAGTACAAAAATTACTTTGATACTAAAAAAATTACTTAAGATCAATGCCTCTTCTAATTAAAATTCCTTAGCAATTGTTTTGGCTTTATATATGTTGATATTGCTCATGGAGTCTACTTAAGTTTACAGTACTCATTTACTAGCAAACGGCTTATTTCATTATATTCCATGTATATCCCAATTCCATTCATTTGTATACCTTTGGCGTCATTGACATAAGAGATGCAATTCAAATGAAGAAGATAGTATCATTGACATAAGAGATGTCATATTTCCAGGTAATATGTTAAATACAATTTTGGAAAGCTTTGGACACAACCTTTCAAAAATAATAATAATAATAATAATAATAATAAAGAAAGAAAGAACGATAGCTGTTAGATTGTAAATCTCTCCAGCTATGTAATATCCTATATTTAGCACCTAGGATCTTTCTTACAGCTGTGTATATTGCCTATCAATAGGTTGTAATCATACTATAAAGAGGGTGTTTTTCCTCCAATACCAAAGACATAGAAATTCCAAACGTATTATGGTATCAGAGATACTTTGATCAGGGCTGTTGATCCAAATTTTGAACGGTCAGGATCTCTCTTGGCTGATCAGAGTATACACCGATCTCAGTGTATAATCTTCCTCAACCCATCTCTACTCCCACCAACCCCATTAGCACGACGGTTCTCATAATCTGCTGCAACCCATCTCTCCATTATTACGATTTCATCATCTGTTGCAACGTTTGCTCCCCATCATATACTGCGATTTCATCATAAGCCGTCCGTTCATCAGACATCTGCCAACACAAGAATCCAGACTGTCCATCTGTCTAGTTGATCCAGCCGACCGTCCATCTGTCCAGCTGATCCAGACCATCGATCTATCCAACGCATCAGATCATCCATCTGACCAACATCCAACAGTTTGTCCAAACGCACCAGACAGTCTATCAGTTGTTTGGAATTTTTTTTGGTCTAAGAAGTATTTTGTGGACACATGCATCATCTGTGCACCTTTAACCAAGACAACAACAACATGGCTAAGAATCTACTACGTCTGCTATAAGCACTACTCTTGCATCCCAGGATTCTTCAAATCCACTCTACCTTTATCATTCGGAACAGCCAGGTATTGTGCTTGTTTCTCAACAACTTAATGGAGATGACTATACCACTTGGAGTTGTGCTATGATTGTCGCTCTTAGCGTGAAAAATAAATTGTGCTTCATTGATGGTTCCTACCCACAACCACTCACTACTTCACCTGATTTTGCCTCTCGGACTCGATGCAATCATACGGTTCTCTCTTGGGTTCTCAATGCCCTCACAAAGGAGTTATCCAATAATGTTGTTTACACTGACAACGCTCATGATGTTTGGATTGATCTATGTGACCGCTTTGCTCAAAGCAATGGTCCACGTATATTCCAGCTCCAGCATTCCATCTTCTCTCATACACAAGATCAGTCCACTATTGCTTCATATTTTTCTCAGTTGAAATCATACTGGGATGAATAATCTTATTTCTCTAAACTTCCCACGTGTACTTGTGGCGCATCCAAAGATCTCGCTTCTCATCAACAAAAGGACCGTCTCATGTAATTCTTTATGGGACTTAATGAAAGTTATTCCGCTATACGAGGACAACTGCTTCTTATGAATCCTCTCCCGACGATTAATAAAGCATATTCCTTATTGCTCCAAGAAGAGAAACAACGCGAAGTCGCTATGTTTCCCAAGCCATCTGACGCTACCATGGCACTGGTCGCTGCCAATCATCCATCTCCTATGGTTCCTAGTCGCAATCTTGGACATAACTCCTACAAAGACAACCGTGGCAAGCGTCGGCCCAATCTCACATGTGATCATTGTGGCTGGATTGGTCACACAAAAGACCAATGTCATGCCTTTCATGGATATCCACCCGGCCATCGTTTACATGGCTCCACTCCATCAAGACCAATTAGAGCACCATCTCGTGACAATACAAGTGCTACCACTTCTGCCCCATCCACTCCATCTCTTACTCCAAAGCAGTATCAACAGCTTTTATCTCTACTCAATAAAGGTACAACACAGCCCGAGGCACATCTTGCAGGTAATTCATCTTGTCTCTCTGCTTCCTCCTCTCCTTCCACATGGATTATCGACACTGGTGCCACAACCCATGTCTCATTCTCCATCTTTATTTCATTCATCCACCCAATCCACCACCTTTCCCCCCATCACATTAACTAATGGTCATCTTGCCCCTGTTACTCATATGGGGACCATTCCTCTCACCTCATCCATTTCCCTTATTGATGCACTCTGTGTTCCATCTTTTTGTTTTAATCTTCTATCCATTAATCAATTGACTCGTTCATTAAACTGTTCCATTACCTTTTTTGCTGACTTTTGCCTTTTTCAAGACCTAGCTACGAAGATGACGATTGGACTGGGTAAGGAGCAAGGTGGTCTCTAACATTTCTTCCACAAGGTTCTTCCACTGCTCTATCCACATCTTCTCCTTCTTCTCCTCAGTTATGGCATCGGCGCCTGGGCCATCCCTCACAAGCTCGAATCCACGCTTTATCAAACACTTTACCTTTTATTGTTTTTTCTAAACAATTTCATTATGATGTTTGTCCTCTAGCAAAACAGACTCGTCTACCTTTCCCTTCCAGTTCTATTTCTACTATTGGTATTTTTTTATTTAATTCATTGTGATATCTGGGGACCCTACTCAGTTCCATCTCATTCTGGTGCTCGTTATTTTTTAACAATAGTTGATGATTTTTCACGAGCAACTTGGACATATCTTGTGCAATCTAAATCTCATACCAATTTTTTTTCTTAAATCTTTTTTTGCTATGGTTAAAACCCAATTCCAAACACAAGTTAGACAAATACGCACAGATAATGGAATGGGATTTTTTTCTCATAACATGCACTCATACTTTCAAGAAATTGGTGTTATCCACCAACATTCTTGCGTTGCCACTCCGCAACAAAATGGCGTCATTGAAAGAAAACATCACCACCTTCTCGAAGGTGCCCGTGCATTACGATTCCATGCACACCTTCCACTTGAATTTTGGGGAGAATGCATTCTTACTGCTACATATCTTATTAATCGCATTCCAACTCCCCTCCTTTTTGGTATCACTCCATTCTAAAAACTCACCAAAAAACCCCCTTCATACACACATCTCCGGGTTTTTTGGTTGTATTTGCTATGCCTCCACTTTGTCTAGCCATTGTAACAAATTTCAGCCTCGTGCTCGAAAATGTTTTTTTTTTGGGCTATCCATATGCACAAAAAGGTCATCGGGTTTTTGACCTTTCTTTTCGTAAACTTTTCAGCTCTCGGGATGTTGTTTTTCATGAGGACACTTTTCCTATGGCCAATCTTCCCCTCTCTACTCCTCCAGTCCTTCAATTTCCCACTCCAAATATTTTGGACACCTCCATCCCTGACAAACCATCATCTAACCCACCTCCTGCCTCACTTCCAATGGTACCTCTCCATTTCATCCTCCCCTTCGTCGCACTAATCGTCACAGACATCCACCTATTTGGCTTCGTGATTTTGAGTGCTCTAATGCCGCCATGCCTCTTTCCCAGGCCTCGCCTATTTTCACGAAGGTCCATCCCTTCCCCTTATCTAATTTTCTTTCTTACAGTAATTTTTCTTCCTCACATAAAGCTTTTCTTACTAGTATTTCTTCTCTTGTCGAACCTACAAGCTATTCTTAGGCTGTGAAAGACCCAAATTGAAGCGAACCTATGGCTACTGAAATAAAAGCCCTTGAGCACAACAAGACGTGGACACTCACTTCATTGCCTCCTGGCAAAACTCCAATTGGTTGTAAATGGGTGTATAAACTCAAGTTTTGTTCAGATGGTACTCTTGAAAGGTACAAAGCTCGCCTTGTCGCTAAAGGCTTTACTCAACAAGAGGGATTAGATTATCATGAAACATTTGCCCCTGTCACTAAAATGGTCACCATCCGTTGCCTCCTTGCCATTGTTGCCATTCGCAAATGGCCCCTCCACCAATTGGATGTTCATAATGCTTTCCCACATGGTGACTTGGATGAAGAGGTTTATATGTCCCTTCCGCCCGATTTTCCCCGAAAGGGGGAGTCTCAAGTTTGCCTTCTCCACAAGTCTCTTTATGGACTCAAGCAGGCATCCCGACAATGGTTTGCTAAATTTTCTACAGCCTTACATACTGCAGGCTACATACAATCCAAGGCTGACTATTCTCTTTTCACACGGCACCATGGCAAAACATTTACTACCATTTTGGTTTATGTTGATGATGTTATTATTACTGGTAACGATATTCTCTGCCATCAATGCTCTTAAAACCTTCTTGCATCGCCAGTTTTAGATTAAAGATCTTGGATCACTTAAATTCTTTCTTGGCATTGAGGTATCTCGTTCCCGTCACGGTATTTATCTTAGCCAGCGTAAATATACCCTTGATATCCTTTCTGATTCTGGATTACTTAGTGCCCGACCGACTGAGTTACCTATGGATGTTAACACCAAGCTTTCTGATGATATTGGCGATCTGCTCTCTGATTCAACCCCCTATCATCGCTTGGTTGGCCGCCTTATCTACCTTACTATTACTCGACCAGATATTGTCTACTCGGTCCAGACTCTTAGTCAATTCATGAGCAAACCACGACGACCACATTGGGATGCAGCACTTCAAATTATTCGTTATCTCAAAGGAACACTAGGACAAGGCTTGCTTTTGTCTTCTTCAAGTACCTTCACCTTGAAGGCCTACTGTGATTCTGATTGGGCCAGTTGTCCTATGACTCGTCACCCTCTGACCAGTTATTGTACTTTTCTTAGTGACTCTCCTCTTTCTTGGAAAACAAAGAAGCAATCAATTGTTTCTCGTTCTTCTGCAGAGGCCGAGTATCGCTCCATGGCCTCTACGAGTTGTGAACTCACTTGGCTTCTATTTGCTTCACGATCTTAATGTTCGCAATGTCGGCCTAGCCTAATTATTTTGCGATAATCAAGCTGCTCTTCATATAGCTGCTAATCCTGTCTTTCATGAACGAACAAAACACATTGAGCTTGATTGTCATCTCGTTCGTGACAAGATTCAATCAAGATTACTTCGGACATCTTATGTTCCATCACGTCTTCAAATTGCTAATTTATTCACCAAACCTTTGGGAAAAGAACTATTCCACCGTTTGAGCTCCAAGTTGGGAATCCTTAATGCTCACTCTCCAACTTGAGGGGGAGTATTAGATTGTAAATCTCCCCAGCTATGTAATATCCTATATTTAGCACCTAGGATCTTTCTTACAGCTGTGTATATTGCCTATCAATAGGTTGTAATCATACTATAAAGAGGGTGTTTTTCCTCCACTACAAAACACACAGAAATTCCAAACATATTAATAGCTTTGGACAAGAGTTAAAAGGCACTTTCCCCACTCAGCGGTCTACCCAAAATCAGATTCTCTTCACAATCTAGGGTTTCGTTTTTAAGTATGCCTTGGGAGAGGTTTAGCTCATGTTTTCTCATCTCGGAATATCAGTCTTCTAAACCACCAAGGAGACCTTTAAAGGGTTACCTTTGAGAATATGTTTCCAGCTTGTTCCGTGTTTATTAGCTGACTTATACCATGTCTAGCAATATTGGGCCAATATGAATGCACTAAAAGTGGATGCGAATGCCTTATTTTTCGAGAGTTATGAAGCACTCAATCTGTGTTCATGTGGCACTTATACATTTATGAAATTTGGACTGTTCATCTACTCTGCCCTACCATGTATCAGCCATACATGGTATAAAATGTATCGGCCATACAACAAAAATCTCACTAGTCAGATAACCCTATCATCAATCAATTGGAGGATTCATGCCCATTGAAATTTGAACATTGACCATTGGTTCAAATCTTTTATGACAACTATTTATAATTTTCAAGAATCCTCCAATCAGTGGCTAGGATAAAGCGAACAGCATGATTCTTGGTGTGCACCCAATCCCAGATGGGATCTAATTGACAAAGGTTCCTGAACTCATACACATCTAGCAAGTGTAAAGATATTGAATGCTTGATACCATAATACTAATAGCATTGAATCCTTTCTCATTATTTCTTGCCTGCATGAGCATTTACAGCATAACTCCTGCAATATGGCATATGTTGGAGAAATTTTCTCTTGGAACCGATTCTCATGAGAATCCTTTGAGAACTCATCCGACATCATGTGGGCACAACATCCAATCTGTCCACCAGACACCTCACCTCCTGAAACCCCTAGGGTCCAGAAATCAGCCCGATCCAAAAATCAGGCGGGCCACAGCAAAGTGAGAGGGGACGCCCATCTATGATTTTCACCAGGGCCCACCTGAGTTGCAAACGTGATTTTTGCCTGACTCTTCATCCAAGCCAGATGAAGGGTCTGTATGTCCTGGATTGCATATACACACCACGTGGGAGAGTTCTCAAAGGATTCTCACAGGTTCTCATGAGAACTAGTACCTAGGAAGAAATTTCAGATTAAACAAAGGGCATGACCACAGTCAACTTAGTGAGCAACCCTTCTTGGAAAGTTCTACCTGTTTTAAAACTTATAAAGGATCTTCTTCAATAAGATTTTAAGAAACTTATAATGAAACAGAAAAGACAGCATCATCCTAGTGAGACATAGATTTCAGAAAATTCCTTACCTCGCTTTGTAAAGTAGGTTCAGGTTACTGCGGTCTAATCTCATGCCCAGCCCTGGAATCTTGTTGTTGATCTTCAGATAGATTGCTTCATCGGGTTGTACTCGAATCACAAGCTCGTTAGTTGCTTCATCCATTTCCATTCCAAACTTCCTCTTGTACAAGTTACCAGGGACATGCCTGAACTGAACCCTGATCTCTGCTCTGGATTCTCGAAGCGACAAGATTTTCAGGCAATACAATGAAACAAAACCAAAGAAGACTTCCGCCAAGCCCGCATGTGTGTGGCCGGGATGTGATTCAGATATGCCAACTGTGCGAGATACCCAACTCACCCATCAGGTGGGCCCTGCCGTGTTAGGTTCGCTGGCCCCAAAATTAGGCCAGTCCACTCATCAGGGATCATTGGGTCAGACCCTGCATCCAACCTTGAGTACAGTTTTGCCCTCCTTATGATAGGCCAGCCTGATTTATGGCCAGGATATCTACACAGTGGGCCCACCTGATGGACATCTTGGATAATGCGCGTGCAGGCTTCACCAAAGTCACCCAAGAGAATGCAGAAAGGCAATCGTACCGCCGCGTATGTAGCGCTTTCCCAGCTTTCATCAGGAAAGGCACCCCATCCCATCGGGCATTGTCGATGAACAGAGCAGCAGCGGCGAATGTAGCTGTCAGGCTATGGTTAGGAACGGTGGGGTCATCTGTATATGAGGGATAAGTTTTACCTCCCTTTGTATGACCCTTATATTGTCCCACAACCACATCATCAAGCTGTAACGTCCTGCATTGATCGTAGAACTTTGACCTGAACATAGACCATACTGAATGTAAGCAAGCGCTTTCATTTGGGTAAAGCATTCCATACAGGTGGTTCCCATCTTTCAGGGACTCAGATCATTCACATGGTGGAACCCAACATCGATGGAGAATGGAGCAAACATCTCCATTGACAATCTTAGCCATCCGGTCATTGGCTTTTCGGCCTTTTCATATGGACCATATGGCTTATATTTCGCATTAACAGTTCCTGAGTAGGCCAGTTATCAGATGGCATGAATGACTGATTGCCATATCCAACATGGGGCCAGAAGAGTCTGGATCCCTGAAAGATGGGCCCCATAAGTATGTGGTTCACTTCTAGGACCTTTTCATTCCTGATGTCCTCTGCATCCAAACTGACGGGTGTCTCCATGGCAAATAAAGCGAGAATTTGAAGGAGATGGTTCTGCATTATATCTCGGATGATTCCGTAGCTATCGAAATACCTGAAAAGATGAGGAAGAAAACCTGATGAAAGAGTTTCCAACCTTAAACAGAATAATGCACCTGGGGAGAGAATTTGAAATGTCAGGACTAACCCGCCTCGGCCTTCAACTCCAAAATCTTCAGAGAATATCAGCTGCACGTTTCTGATGTATTGCCTGGACCATAATGGTTCGAAAACAAGGTTGGAGAAGCGAAGCACGGAGAGATTCTCAACAAGCTCCTTGCCCAAATAATGATCGATCCTATAAACAATGTCAGCATTATTTCTCCTTTCAAAGCTTAGCTAAGACCACATGCTCCTCTACAAATGTATCAGGTGGGCCCCACCAAATAGATGACCTGACCCAAAATTGATGATGGGTCAACTCATCATATGACGATGCATGGACAGTTGAAAAAAGATTGCAGATGGTCCAAATTCAGTGTACACGTGGGCTGCCTAATGAGTGGACAGGACATCTAGATGGTGGGGCCACCTAACTCACAGTACGGATCTAAAATCGAAGGCATCATATCATCGGTGCATTGCAGGTATACCTAAAGATTTGGTCCTCAGTTAAGTACTGCTTCAAACATCTCGTCAGCTCTCCAGACGACTCTGAGTCTCGACCAAACGGCTTTTCGACAATGACTCTAGTCCACCCAGTTGCAGAAGAAGCACAACAGCTAGCACATCTCACCGCATCCACAAATATATTCGGAGGAATTGACAAGTAAAATAGCCTACTCGGCAATCTCCCGGCCTAAAAGAATTCCATATTTCAAAACATAACAAAACTTACTTTATAATCTGATTGCACTAAAACTGAGAATAAACATGATATCTTTTAACAGTAATTGATAACTGAAAATACCATGTTCTTTGACATTCGAGTGCTTCATGCTTCCTATCTTCACAAAGTGCAAGTGTTTGAAACTATGTAAATGAAACCAAAGCCGCACGGAGACTGTGAGCTCCAAGGGGGTCTACCTTTGCATTCAGGTGTCTATCTTTCTCAATCCACTAATCTGCCAACTGCTATTTGAAAACTCAACTTGGACAAGTCGATGCAACTTCATTAGATTTCATCAAGACTCGCTTGAAACTCGATTTGGTCATGACTAGGTCAGGATTCATTCAAGACTCAGTCAACTAGACTCGACTCGATGAAAACAGAACTAGCCGAAACTCAACTGGGTCAGGACTCTGCAATATTAATAGCTTTCAAAATATTAAAAAAGTACCAAGTCTTGATATTCAAAATTCGAAAAACTCAACCGAGTTACTCAATCCCACTAATGGGATGGGTACTAATCTAGTTTTCACGAACAAATGAAGCATGTCGAAGTTGATTGTCATTTCTTCACAAGAAGCTTACTCGAGGACTTGTCACCCTTCCACATGTATCATCCAATCAATAGATGACCAACTTGGTAATCAAAGTCATCAATCATTGATGGATGGATTTGTTTCTAAAAAAAATGGATGGATAAAAAGCTTGGTTTCTAAGCCACCCATTTGTTTCTAACATTGTGACCCTGTGATGAGCAGACTGGTCTGATCTTTTCAGACAGGGCATCTACAGGGGGGAGGGGGCCCACTTGATGGGTGGCCTGGATCTCACAATGGTGTGCCACATTGGCATGTGTGGTGGGGTGCAGATGGAGTGCATTATACATGTGATTGGGATTAGGAAACATCAAGCTAAGGATAGTTATCAACAGTCACGCATAGTAGAGAAGTAGAACACAACAGTCGACACTACAAAATCAAACATAAAGGGTAGGTAGCATGATGGAGATCAAAATTTCTAAAATAACACTACCATAACATGGTTATGCCATTACCTCCTTTTCTTTCAGCTTTCTGTCTAGCTCCAAGAAATTCTCCTCAGAACCGTACTGTCCTGAATGGTAGAAACACCTCTGTAAGAAATGCTCCATCTTGTCGCTGCAATTTTCCCTGTAAACCATATTGGAAAGAAATCAGAAAAACTCGATAAAATTATATCATATGCATGCTATTGCATGAAGCAAATATAAATCTCCACATTCTAAATATAACTGTAGAGCTTTGCTAAGTGTACATGCGTGTGCAATAAAAGCTCATTGTACACACCACACGTGCCAGCAGTTCAATCCATCCATCAGGTTGGTCTGACCTTGTACATGTTTTCCCAAAACATAAATTTAGTCCACTCAGCATGTGGGCCAAAAATGGAAACAGGTGGATGGGTTAGTGTGGCTATACACCAGCCTAGCTTCAGCGCCTCTAAATCAAGGAGACAGCAAAAGGTCAAGGCAACACTAAATGGCTCTCACTCTCTCAGCCTTTCCCCCTAGAAATGAGAGGAATGGGCCTCTATTTATAGAGGTTGGCCTTGGTAATTTGGTAAATTCTAGCAACTTGAAGGGCATACAATGCCACACGGCATGATCTAAACGGTTGGAAGACATGTGGCATCATGGATTTACTTTGATAAATGGAAAAACAGGTAATTTCACTCTTTGGGAGGGTGAAATAGCCGTTTTACCCAGCGGGCGTCAATCCGATTGCTGCCCAGCCACTAGTTTTCCTTTACCGCCATCCCTAGAGATCTCGGGAGAGATCCCGGTACCTATCCAGATTTGCAAAGATTTTGGCAGCAATGGGATTGCCGCCTGTTCGCAGTTTTTGCATTTTTGGCCATAATGACTCTGCGGGTCCTGTTCTTCGTATGGGCTTGCTGGAATGGGCCTGTCTAGTAGCCCTATTGCCACCAGCACCTGTTGTAAATCCATGATGGACTATTATCCATTATGGACGGCTTAGAGGCGACGTGGGCCACCCTGGCAAAGGTTTTTGCGGTCCAAGTTGCTTATAAATTCTACCAGCAAATTACTGTTTCAGGCCCAACTACTTAATGTGGGGGGTTGGCGATTTAGGTAAACACTGTTTCAGGCCCAATTACTTAATGTGCCAAGCTCAACTCTGAGCTTTTCAGACCCAACCATTAAACAGGCTGACTGTAGGCGAACTACAAATCAGTAGTAATTTATATACAAACACAGAAAAAATAAACGGGCAAACGCGTATTGAATTGAAGATCAGTAATCAAATTAGCTTCAAAAGAATACCGTTTATCAATTCTGCATGTGAGTGTCCTACTAATCATATTCCTCAGCTCCTCATCAGTCAGTTTACTACGAGCATAACCAAAAACCGTAAAATGCTGCAAAACCGAACGAGTAAAATCCACCCATTTCAGATTTCATTGGGCCAATACACTTTTACAAGTGATCAGAAGTAGATGATGAGGGACTGAACCTTAGGAAGACAATCTTCATAAAAAAGAGCAAAAAGAGCAGGAAAAATTTTCTTCTTAGCAAGGTCCCCAGAAGCTCCAACAACAGTGATACTGATAGTAGTCTCCTTTGGTTCTGCTTCTGTGGAGGGAACTGTTCCATCTTTCAATATATTCTTAACAGGTTCATTTGTAGGCGATAAATCTACTCCAAACACCCATTTCACATACAACACAAGTGAAAACAATCAAAATAAGAAAGACCCATTTGGAAAGAATAAGAGGAATATTGATATGGTCAAGAAAGAAAAATGTAGGCAGCAATGGAGGAGACTGGTGCACATTCACCACCATTTATTGCACAGTGGCAAACCATCCATCATGGCCCATATGGAGCATGGCCCAAACTCACTCCAATCAGATCATTGGACAATCTTAACTATATGATCTCTCACATACTGAATTTTCAACCATTGAATTGATGCTCATCAATCAAATAGGATCATCCAATGAGCACCATTTTCAGGCTATGCTTCATCCACTGTGGTGGCCATATTTTGGATGTTTAGCAACGATATACATGTGTGCAAGTGTACGGTGGGTTTGCTGTGCCAATATTTGACAAATGGTGGGCAAAGCACACCATAGACACCCCGAAGAAAAGGGGAAGGAAAAACAGAATAATTGACATTTCAAACCCTACTTCTTTAGGCATACACTCCTTTCCATTGTAAAGGGTAAGGTAAAAGGGGTGCATCATGACAGGTGTAATATCAGCTCCTCACAAACAACCCCAACAAAAAAGCTATAATACAACCAAGAAGTATAGCCCGTAAACCCCACCAATTAAACAATCTTAAATGTCGCATTAGACCGATCGGAATTATTCTGCTGTCATTTTCATTTTAACCATGACTTCAATGCTCTCAATCAAACAGTTAATATCATCCAATCAGTGTCAATTTCAGACCATGCTCCAATCCACTGTGGGGCCCATGATTTGGACTGTACAGATTTCCACAACACACCTGTACCATGTGCCTGGTCAGTGGACCATGCCCATTTTGATAAACAGTGGGGAATGCACGCCATATTCATCCCCAAGAACAATAGCAAACTAATCAATCAAGAATCAAGAAAATAAAATATCGTGTGCATTCTACCCATCAGAACTACTCCATTGTACACAAATCAAACAGTTAGGATCATACAATCGTGTCATTTTCATGCCATGCTCCAATCCACAATGGGCCAGTGATTTGGACTGTATGGATTGACGGTCGACTGACTGTCTGTATGGTCGACCGACCGCTCCCCTTTTGATATACAGCAGGCATATACAGCCCCCAAGAAAATAGCAAAGTAATCAAGAAAAATCAAGAAAATAAAATAATAATTAAATCAAGAAAATAAAATTTAAAAAAAAAAAAAAAAAAAAAAGACTCACCATCTTGAAAATGGACGGCATTTAAAGGATACCCATTTGAGCATTTGGATTGGAATTGCTTTCTGAGATGAGAATTTGAATGAATGTGGAGTGGTGAAATGTTAGACCTCCTTATTGGGAGCAGGAGTCCCTTTTGTAGCGTTTTTGGGAGTTGGGTTTGGTCATTGTTGAAAAAAGAGGGTGAGATAGAAGAAGAAGAAGAACATGTCGCCATTGAATTGGGTTTTTTGGAATAGATGGTTAGATGCTCAAAAGATTTCAATTGAAATGGAATGGAATGCAAAAGAAACAATGGGAATGAATTCTTGGGCAGGCTTTGAAAGAATCAAAGCAAGGTATAATGGATGATAATGATAAAGTGGGCCACACAATTCAAATATATACGTGGAATTGACGACTGAAATGGCCTAAAAGATCAAGGGCTTCAAGACCAGATGTGGGAGAGAGAGAGACATCAACAACCTCAAGAAGAGGTGGTTGCTTTTTGAAATGAATTTTGAGGGATTCCTGTGATGGCTCACCACCATTTTGAAGGTGGTGGTGAGTGGTTACTCATTCACCGCAGACATGGGATAGTTTTGCAGCAATCGAGACCGTCCAAATCACTGAACTAACTACAAATATCTCATCACTATGTTGGATCATCCATCAATTTGTAAGGGAACTCATCCACCGTACAAATATCATAATCTTCCAGCAATCTACGCTGTCCAGATCTCTGCCCCAATTCTGGATTTATCATACTCTAGAGATCTCACATTAACCAACTAAACTTGGCCCATGAATTTGATCACTCACGATTATATTTTAACCATTCATTTGATAGATATTATTCGGATGGTTAGGATTTCTCTTACCATATGATTTTCAAGCTGTAGTCCATCTACGATATGTCCGATGGTTTGGATGGTATGGATGTAATAAAATGTCAGCCACGTGCAAGGCGGATGAGTCACCACCATTTTGAAAATGCTGGTCGACCATCACTGGAGATATCTGCCCGCGTAATCCTTAAACGTGAGGCTCTCTATGTTTTGGGATTGGATTCGGAAAAAGAAAATCGAGAGCGATTTGGATGTGGGTGGTACCCTGAACGTAGGGCCCACCTCGATGCCGTCCTTCTGTTTTTCCAGCGTATTTTAGTGTATGATACCAAAAATGAAGTAGAGAGAAATTTCAGATGGACTGCACCATTGGAAACAGTGGTCGTTGAATGCCCACCATTAAAAACTTCTTAGGGTCCACCGTCTGTGGAACATCCAACCCATTGAAAGTTAAAAAAACAAATATGAGTTTGATCCAAAATTCTTTTAAGGGTCAATGACCACTGTTTCCTAGGATATGGTCCACCTGAAATTTGTATTCTCCTCCTTTTTTTCATCATGGCTAAAATAAACTGAAAAACACATGGACGGCCTGGATATAAAATACATGCATTGAGGTGGGCCCAACGGTCAGGGTCTCACCCACCGTTTCCGGGATCGCAGCCAAGTCGGGAGCGGATTAGGTGATACCCCGGATCCACCGAGGCGGGTGGGACTCCTGATTGTGGAGCTCACATTGATGTATGTGACTTAAATACACACCGTCCAACCATTTTGAAAGATTATTTTAGGGAAATATTCCAAAATTTAATCTGACTCAAATCTTATGTGGACCACACCATAGGAAAGAGTCGTGATTGAATCCCCACCATTAAAAACTTCATGGATTCCACGGGAATGTTTATTTTCCATCCAACCTGTTGATAAGGTCACAACATCTATAGGATTTAGAACTGCTTCATTTGGGCTTTAGAACTGCTTCATTTTTTGGATCATGCCCTAAAATGAGCTTTCAAAATGGTTGGACGGTGTGGATTTCAGGCACATACATCACTGTTAGCCCCACAGACGGGCGCGAATTAGGTGTTACCCCGGGAACAGCTTAGTGGGTGTTACCCCTACCGTATGGCCCACATGGATGATATTTTGTATATCCACTCCGTCCATCCGTTTATACAGCCCATTTTAGAATAAGGTTCCAAAAATTATGCGGATCCAAATCTCAAGTGGACCATACCACTGGAAACAGTGTGATTGAGTGTCCCACCATTAAAAATTCCAAAGAGCCCATGGTAAGGTTTTGGTAATGTTTATTTGCAATCCAAACTCTTGATAATGTCAATAAGGTCTTGATGAAAGGCAAATATAAATATCGGATTGATCCAAAACTTTTGTAGCCCACAAAACATTTTTAATGGTTATTAATCACTGTTTCTAGTGGTATGGTCTACCTGAGATTTGGATCTTCTTAAGGTTTTGGATCATGTCCTAAAATGATTCGAGAAAACAGATAGATGGCATAGATATATAGAAAATACATCACGATGGGCCCCACACGGTAGGGGTAACACCCACTAAGGTGTTACCAGGGTAACATCTAATTCGTTCCCCCCACAGACAGGGTCCCACCCACCTCGGTGGATCCGAGTCGCGCTCAAGAAAATCACGGGATTTTTACTATATTAGCCCCGAGGTGTGGCCATTTTAACTAAAAATTGAATTTCTCATAACATCTTTCCAAAGTGGCCTTTTCACGAGATATTGAAATATCTGTGGTCGGTTTTGCCCCTCTGACCATCTGTTGACGTACGGAGCTGCTTTTCGCACGAGGCTTTTTCTCAAGGGGATTGTGGGGCCCACAAAATCATCCATTGTGGCCATCGGACGGCCAATCTGATCCGTTCATATGAAATGGAGCATTTTCAAACCCACACGAGAGGTTTTTGCATTTCCGAAAGAGGCTGTATGTGACCCAGAATAGCGTTAAGGATTCTCATTAGTACAAATTATTATTTGCACCGGCGTGGCCCACCGGTATTGACACTTTCCTTGAAATTTTTCACAATGACTCGTAATTAAAAAACTTTTTATATGAATGAATTCGATTTGTCTTCTCACATCCAAATTGCCCCACATAAGATCACGTTTGTAAATGGTGGGGCCATTGACGCAATGCATGGTGAAATGGATCCATAAACCTTCCAGTGAAACACGTTGTATGGGATCCACCACATTCTTCGTACGAAGAAAGTGAAAAAGTTGGGTTTGGAGGTCCCACCAAGGCAATGCGTGCTATCCGTTCATCAACGACGTCGATGGACTGTTCTCCTTCCCTCTTCGTCTGACTTTGGTGGTTATCATCCGATTTTTCATGATGCACGTCCAAGATAATGGCTGTAGTAGATTGTAACAGAGAAGAAAGGTTGGGCCCACAAAAATAGTCCGCTAAATGAAAATAGGTAAACCATCTCTTTAACTGATTCTCTATGTAAATGTTAATGTGGATGGTAATGTGCATGGTGAAATGGAAAAGTGTAATGGGTGGAGGCTCAAATGTGGGTTGGATTTCCACTGAGTACTCAAAACTCCATGTGCTAACTGGATTCCCACTGAGTATTGTGGAATCCCCTCTCGAACTGGGGATTCCCACTGGGCATAGTGGATTCCCACTGAACACTGTGGATTTTCCCTGGCACTGCGGATTCCCACTGGCCACTGTGGATTCCCGCTGAACACCGTTGATTCCCCTGGGCATAGTGGATTCCCACCGAACAACGTGGAATCCCCCATGGCACCGCGATTCCTATTGGCCCCTGTGGATTCCCACTGGGCATTGCAGATTCCCACTGGGCACAGTGATTCCCATTGAACACTTTGTATTTAACCTGGCACCGCTGATTCCCACTGGCCATTCAGGATTCCCGCTGAGCATTGTAGATTCCCCTGGGCATAGTGGATTTCCACCGAACAATGTGGTTTCCCACTTGGCACTGCGGATTCCTACTGGCCACTGTGGATTCCCACTGAGCACTATGGAATCGTACTGGGCATTGTGGATTCCCCCTGGGCATTAGGGATTCCCACTGGGCATAGTGGTTTCCCCCTGGGCTCAGGGGATTCCCACCGAGCAATGTGGATTCCCACTGAGAAAGGTAAATCCAAACGCACAAGGTCCACCGCCATTTGACTTTATGACATGCTCTTTTAGTTATGACATGCTCTTTTCGAAGCTGTCAAAACAAGGCCCTAATGGGTGCTATAACAAGAATGATACTCTACATTGGGCATCCACATTGGCATTGGGAATCCATTGTTTCAATTGTATAGTTCTTAGTTCGACCACGGAATGCATCTCAACATCTTCATCTCTACAGCACTCAATTCATAAAAGTATCTTTTAAGGCTTACAACCAAGCTTTCTCGTATCAGGCACAAGAATCGTTGAATATGACAGTTACGCAGCCCATATGCTGTCATTATGATGGTGAGCTAGTAAACGAACGAGGAAGGTGGAGATACAACGGTGGCGATTCTCAGTTTATCATGGTGAGCAATGAAATAAGATATGAGGATCTTGTATCTAAAATTCACAATGTTATCGGCACGACACATTCGGAATATGAGCTTAGAATAAAGTTCGTCTACCCATCGCCTAACTCCATATCACTTCGTCCACAACCGATCAGATATGATGACGATGTGGCGGCATATATGTTTATCTCCGCTCAGAACCCGAAAATTCATATACCTATGTTTGTGGAGAAAGTCAGACATAAACGTGTATTTCATGATCCTGTGGCGGTGCATTTAAATGAGCCTATACCAACAGTTGATACGGCCGTATATAGAGAAGACTGCACTGGCATCCATTCAACAGTCCGTGAAGACGTCATTAGTTCATTACGTGGGACACGTTCAGAACTTTCGCGTACTGGCAGTTTCGAGACACCGAAGCCAACAGCATATGCAGTTATACATACTTCACCGAGTGGGGCATATCACGAATATCCGAGTTTGGACAGTTTCGAAGCGCCATCGTTCCGACTCATTCATAGCCAAGACTACGCGCACATTCCTTCAGCGGCTAGTGCAGATGTCCATACTCCATCCAGTGATGCACATCAAGATGATCCTCCTTTCAGCAGTTTTGAAGCGACATTGTTCCAACATATTCATAACCAAGATTACGCGCACGTTCCTTCATCGGCTAGTGCAGATATCCCGAGTCCATCGACTGCTGCACTTCGGAAAGATCCGAGTTTGAACAATTTTGATGCGCCATCATTCCGACACATTAATAGCGAAGACTATGCGCATGTTCCTTCCAGGGCTCATGCTAACATCCCATGTCCAACCACCAGTGACTGTAATCGCCTTTTAGAGGTTCTTGAGACTCCAATGGATGTCATGTTTGAGCGAGATGAAATAACTCCACAGGAGATACTTGACCTCGATGCGGCATCAATGTACGTGAATTGTCCGGTATATCATGATTTTGTTGATGACCCAAGTGAGTTAGCCGTTGGACAAATGTACAGAGACAAGGCTCGGCTACAGTTCACGCTTTGTAAGTTTGCGATGCGAAATCATTTCCAATATAAGGTATTGAAATCAAACAAACAGAGGTACACGATTAAATGTCTAATTGATAGTTGTGGTTGGAGGTTGCATGCATCGTTGTTGGACAATGGTGGTGCTTTTAAAATAAAGACATATCGATCAGAACACACATGTAGCCAATCCTCCGATGCAATCAGTTATCTCCATGCAAGTTTTACGGATGGTAGTGGTGGTAAACGTAATGCAGCTTATGAAGGTACAGGAAGACATCATCGTCAAGCAACGATTAAGATATGTACGAAGATTGCTGCAGAGCGTATGAGGAAGGGCATAACATGTAGGCCACAAGATGTACAATTTGGAATGGAGAAAGAATTCAATGTTGAGGTCAGTTATATGAAAGCGTATAAAGGTATCGTAGCTGCAAGTATTGTGGTTATGGGGTCATTTGAAGATTCATACAAAGTACTCCCTGCCTATCTCCATGAATTGATGAAGGCAAATCAGGGTACGGTAACGGACTTACAAGTAGACAGCGAAACGAATTGCTTCGAGAGATGCTTCATTGCGCTAGGACAATGTATTCGAAGCTTCCGGTTGTATTTTCGAAAAGTTTTATGCTTGGATGGGGCTCACTTGAAAGGGAGGTATAAAGGTGTACTGTTCACCGCAACAGCGTTGGACGGAAATAATCGCATTCTCACGGTAGCATATGGGGTTGGTGAGTCAGAGAATAACAGTAGTTGGCTTTGGTTCCTTCAAAACTTGAAGCGGGCAATTGAGCCTCTCCCAGAGGAGATAGTTATTATATCGGATCGTCATGCAGGTATAATCAACGGGGTGAAATCAGTATTCCCTAACGCAGCTCATGGTTATTGTGCACACCATCTCCTCTCAAATATGATGCATCACCACAAGGATGAGTCTTTGAAGAAGTACTTTTGGGCGGCTGCTAAAACGTGCCGAAAAAGCAGTTTCAATGATCTCATGCACATCATATCAAAGGCCAACCCTGCCGCATTTGAATGGCTCAATAGTGTAGATAAAGAAAGATGGGCTTCTGTATTTTTCCCGGGCAAGAGATACAACATGATAACGACAAACATTGCTGAGAGCGGAAATGCACTATGGAAAAAACCAAGAGAATACCCGATCATGAAAGTTCTCGATAGTGTCAGGAGCAAGATTCAAAAATTCTTCTTGAAAAGGCGAGAAGATGCGAAAGTGTTTTTAGGAAAAGCAACACCCTGGGCGGAAACACATATGAGAGAGTTATCAGACCAGGCGAGGATGACAAGCTGTACAGCGATATCTGTAGATGAATATGAAGTTAATGGGGGTGAGTATACCGACGTAGTGAAACTAAGTGAAGCGAAGTGTGGATGTGGCGAGTTCAGCGTGCTAATGTTACCTTGTCTACATGCAATCGCCGCATGTGACAAGTATGAGCTCGATCGTTACAATTATTGTTCCCCCTTCTACTCAACAGCAGTTTATAAAGTGATGTATCGCGATTCCATATACCCAGTCCCTGATGTGAGTCAATGGGACACACCTGAAGATGTAGGGTGATATGCGATAAAATTCGTCACCCGAATCAAAGGAAAATTCTAGGAAGACGAAAGAAAATGAGAATTACAAGCCTAGGTGAGGAGAGACCAACCGTCAAGTGTTCCAGGTGTAGACGAACGGGTCACAATCGGATGACATGCACCTACCTTCCGGCCATTAGCTAAAATTTATTACTACGTGTTGCGCTGGTTACTTTTTGCATACGCAAAGCCTCACTTTGTATTTAATTTTGTACGTATCTTTCTGTAAATCCACACCATGTCATATAAACATTTTGTCTACGTAATTTACTACTTGAATGGAGAAAGGCATGTGGTTGTGTATGTGTATGTATATTTAACGCTTGTCGCTATCATAGTTTCCCGTGCCAAAACACATAGGGCCTGTTTGGTTTTTTGGCTCAGCTCTAATTATCTTGTAAATGGATAATGATTATTTACCTAGGTAATTACTGCATCTTTCCCAATGAAGACAGTGACACTTACTTTTCTTAATGCTAAAATTGAAAATTTTGTGCAATAAATATGGGGCCCACCGTGATTTATGTGGCTTATCCACACCACCCATTTCTTTATGCCCGTTGAATTTAGGGCGTGAGCCAAAATTGAAGCAGATCCAAAGCTCAAGTGGACCACACCACATGAAACAGTGGGAATTGAGCGCCAACCATTAAAAACTTCTTGGGGTCCCTAAAAGATTTGGATCAAGCTAATATTTATGTTTTCCCTTTATCCATGTCTGTGTGACCCTATGAACCAGTTAGATGATGACTAAACCTCAATACGGGCCCAATGAAAGAAACAACTTTCAACGGTGGACGAATTAAGGCCACTGTTTCCTTTCGTGCGGGCCATTTGAATGTTAGATTTGCCTCATTTTTCGGCTCATGCCCCAAAATGTGCTAATAAAACATATGAACGGCGCTGATATATCATATACATTACGATGGGCCCCACGGATTTAAGTCAACATTTTGTGGACCGATTCTCGAGGTGGAATTACTCACCTATTTTCAATCAAGGTTAAAAAGTAATAATTACCCATTTCCAAAGTATTTACCTGGATCATGAAAAATCAAACATGCCCATAATGAAACAAATGTATTTACTTGCGTTGAAAGAAAAAATTTGTGGGGTCGGATCACGGGATTCACATAATACATCCGACTGCAGTGACATGTGAATATGAGATGTGACTGGTGAAAATTAGATTAGTAGGGTACAGGTAAGTACAGTCACGGGTGAAGAAGATGTGTGATCACGTGGGATTCCATGACCCCCTTATCCAGTCCCTACCATTCTTGAATCCTCCAATTGTTTAAAAAATGTCACGAAATGGTCATGGCCGGCATCATCCCAACCTACGTCCACCTCCTGGAGACTCCTACCGTATGCAGGAAAGGAGGGCCGAGTGGGATCGTGAAATATGCAAGCTAGAACAATGGACGACTATTTGTAGGAGATACAATCTTCCAGTGCCTAGCCGACAGTCAGTGAACATGAGGCGTGATACGTTGGCAGAATTTGATACGGTATTGGGAAGGCTGAGAAGGGAGATCGGAAGGATGGTAAGTCGTGTGTCGAGAGTGTGGATGGATGGTGTAACGACGGATCTCCAGAATGCATCCGAATCGGATATTTCAAATGAAAGTGATGGGGATTTATCGAATTTTGAAGATAAATAGTCATCGTTTTCCTTTAGATAGCTTTTTAAACTCGTGCTTGTTCTTCGGTACGTTGCTATCATATGTGTATTTGGACAATCATCTGTTCTTGAGTATTTGGACAATCTGGGCTTCTTTTTTTTTCTTTTTCAGAATTTTTTTAAAGTTCGGAGGAAAAACCGCTCCACCAACTTTGACTAACGATTGATGACGCCGTTAGCATGTAGAAAAGGTCCAAATTGCCCCTCTTTCGTTGTAATTTCACAATCATACCCCATTCAAAGGGGTTGGGTGTGCGTAAGATGTGATGGGGCCCACAGGGCACTTCGGATTCCCACATGGCACTATGGATTCCCACAGGGCACTTCGTATTCCCACAGGGCACTATGGATTCCCACAGGGCACTATGGATCCCATAGGGCACTTTGGATTCCCACAGAGCACTATGGATTCCCACAGACCGCTATGGATTCCCACTGGGAACTTTGGATTCCCACAGGGCACGATGGATTCCCACAGGACACTATGGATTCCCACAGAGCACTATGAATCCCACAGGGCACTATGGATTCCCACAGGGCACTATGGCCTCCCACATGGCACTATAAATCCCATAGGGAACTATGGGTTCCCACATTGATATGTAAAATGGATGGACAGCGTGGATAATACATATACAAGATTACATGGATAATACATAATACGTATATATGAATGCACATTGTTTCGTTACACTTGTAAAATTATGCTTGTGCACTTTTCTTTGGAAAATGCTCTTACATGTCTATTTGATTCCCACAGGGCACTATGGATTCCCACAGGGCACTTTGGATTCCCCCAGGGCACTTGGATTCCCACAGGGCACTATAGATTCCCACAGGGCACTATGGATTCCCACAGGGCACTGTGGATTCCCACAGAGCACTATGGATTCCCACAGGGCACTATGATTCCCACAGGGCACTATGAATCCCATAGTGCACAATGGATTCCCACAGGGCACTATGGATTCCCATAGAGCACTATGAATCCCATAAGGCACTTTGGATTCCCACAGAGCACTATGGATTCCCACAGACCGCTTTGGATTCCCACAGGGCACTGTGGATTCCATAGGGCACTTTGGATTCCCACAGAGCACCTTGGATTCCCACAGACCGCTTTGGATTCCCACAGGGCACTTGGATTCCCACAGGGCACTATGGATTCCCACAGGGCACTATGGCTTCCCACAGAGCACTATGGATTCCCACAGGGCACTATGGCTTTCCACAGGGCACTATGGATTCCCACAGGGCACTATGAATCCCACAGGGCACTTTGGATTCCCACAGGGCACGATGGATTCCCATAGGGCACTCTGGATTCCCACAGGGCACGATGGATTCCCACAGGGCACTATGGATTCCCACAGGGCACCATCGATTCCCACGGGGCACTATGAATTCCCACAGGGCACTATGGATTCCCACAGGGCACGATGGATTCCCATAGGGCACGATGGATTCCCACAGGGCACTACGGATTTCCACAAAGCACTATGAATCCCACAGGGCACTATGGATTCCCACAGGGCACTACGGATTCCCACAAAGCACTATGAATCCCACAGGGCACTATGGATTCTCAGAGATCACTATGAATCCCATATGGCACTATGGATTCCCACAAGGCACTTGGATTCCCACAGAGCACTTGGATTCCCACAGGGCACTATGAATCCCAGAGTGCACTATGGATTCCCACAGGGCACTATGGATTCCCACAGAGCACTATGAATCCCATAGGGCACTTTGGATTCCCACAGAGCACCATGGATTCCCACAGACCGCTTTGGATTCCCACAGGGCACTTGGATTCCCACAGAGCACTATGGATTCCCACAGGGCACTATGGATTCCCACAGAGCACTATGGATTCCCACAGACCGCTTTGGATTCCCACAGGGAACTTTGGATTCCCACAGGGCACTTGGATTCCCACAGGGCACTATGGATTCCCACAGGGCACTATGGCTTCCCACAGGGCACTATAAATCCCATAGGGAACTATGGGTTCCCACAATGATATGTAAAATGGATGGACAGCGTGGATAATACATATACAAGATTACATGGATAATACATAATACGTATATATGAATGCACATTGTTTCGTTACACTTGTAAAATTATGCTTGTGCACTTTTCTTTGGAAAATGCTCTTAGAAAATTATTTTGATTCCCACAGGGCACTTTGATTCCCACAGGGCACTTGGATTCCCACAGGGCACTATGGATTCCCACAGGGCACTTTGGATTCCCACAGAGCACTATGAATTCCCACAGGGCACTATGGGATTCATAATCCCCACTGTTTCACCTACTGCGGTCCACGTACGCCATTGATCTGCCCCATTTCTTGGATCATGGCCAATATTCCCACTTTCTCATTTGATGTGGTCCACCTACACCTTCGATCTGCCTCATTTCCCGGCTCGTCGCCTAAAATGAGATGGCCTATTCAATGAACGCGATCAAATCCATGTCATGTAAAAGGCGCTGGGTAGATGAAAGCATGGCATCTACTCCGACCTTCGCCAACAGCAAAAAGTCAGGCCTTCGTAAAAATCCGCTGTTGCAACCCACACATGCACTCATTCGTCGTTACATAAATCAATATACGAAGATCCCAAAATGGGAACAATTCATTTAAACATTCCATACCATGTCGTTAAATTGTTCCCCCAGCTAAAACACATCAGAAAACAAAAGCATTTATCCAACACTTAGAATATAACAAACCCAGCAAAAAAAAGAAAACTGAACTAGGATCCTAATGATCTAAAGAAACCAGGGATGGAGGTGGCGCGTTCTCCTTCTCGATGCAGCAAAGGATCTGCTGCATCTTCCTGTAGAGCCGCTTATTCCAACGCTCTTGACGCTCTGCCCCAGCCGCCACCGCTCGCTCTAAGGCTACAATACGTTCTTCTAAGCCGGCAGTGGACCGGTAGTCTTCATCTTCATCTTCTGCCACATCCTCTTCCTCCTCTGATTCATGTTCTGCTTCGCTCTCTGACTCATCTAAAAGTCTGGCATTCGAAGGTCCTGCCCTAGGACCTTGTGGTGCATTATCCTTCAACCGTCCCACATTCTTCGTATTGATCTCATTAAAGTCAACTAGGCGCGAAGTAGCAGTAGCAAGTCCAAACTGCTTCGCCAACTGACATGCCAAGCGCCCAAATGGCAAATTCAGGGGTCGTGATGTGGAAATGGGCTTCAGCATTTGGGTCAGAACAATAGAGGGTAGGCATACCATCTCCTGCTTACCCACCCTATACAACACCTCAACCATGTAAGGTGTCAACTCAGTGTGGTTCCCCGTTCGCGGATAAACATTGTGGACAAAAATGTGATGCAGCTTACGGAACACTGGCAACAGATTGGACGACCTCAAACAATTTCCTTTCTCCCACTCCACGTAATTGCCACATAGAAACTTCGTATGTGTGCCTCTCATATTCCGACGGTCCGGGTCACCCTCCTTCACCACGACTCGACCACATGACACCCCGATGGCTTTAGCAATGACATTAACGTCAACTCGGCGTAATATCCCGTTAACATCTACATCAAACATCGGAGGATTTGATCATGGATTCCTACAAGCGGAATAGAATTCCTCCACTATTATGTCGTTGGCGACCGAGGTGGGATGGAATATGGGGTCCCATCCCAGGGTTGTAAGCCATTCCCCCATCGTTGAATCCTCAAAAATGCCTGGAATGTCAACCGCAGCCTCAAATGTTATCTTCCTGCGTGAATACTTATTCCAACCTTTTGTACGAGGGCCACGCTCGGAAGTTGCCTCACCTCTTCGAGGCCCATGAGAGGACGACGCACCAGCGTCATCATTCTTCTTCTTGCGTACAGGGCGGCTAGGGCCTGCCCCTCTCGAAGAAGCCTTTCGTTTGGCCATCATAGCAACGAAGAAGGGAAGAAGAACAAAAGATGCAACTGAAGAAAGGAAACCGGCCATAGCTTGAACTCTTCTTTGCAACTCACCAATATTAATGGGGAACCCAAAACGAGATCTGATTTTACCTAAAACCCATGCAGAGCTTCAAGAGTTGTAGCCGTGAAGTGCTGTTCAGAGCCAATCTAGTGGAAAAGAACGGTTGGAAGAGGTGTACGTCGTCTAGGGGAGACAGGTATTTTGAGAGGGAGAACGAAAAACCGTTGGAATGTGGGGTCGGATCCTTTCTTAACCTTTTTTAAAAAGGTACTTCATGTCCGTCGGTGGACCGAAGTCGTGGTCGACGAGCCGAAGAAAAGTATGTCTTGAACTATGCTACATACCGAAGACCTTCGGCCGAAACCGAAGTACGCTGGACAATCACTCGGTGGACCGAAACATTCATCGGCTTGCCGAAAAAAAAAGCATTGAACTTATGAAAAAACCGACGACCTTCGGTCAGAACCGATGTACACTGGACGAATTGTCGGCGGACCGACAGTCTTCTTCGGTTAGCCAACGAAGTACATGTATTTCAACTTCGGCGCGATCTCGTATGGTCGGTTGGAACCGATGGCATACTTCGGCGGACCGAAATCCTAGTCGGTTGACCGACGACTGCTGAATTCATTGTGCAAAACGAATGTGGTTGTCATGCATTTTAACACATGTCAAACCCACAAAGCAGCTCTGTGGGAATCCATAGTGCCCTATGGGAGGCGATATTGCTCTGTGGGAATCCATATTGCTCTGTGGAAATCGAAAATGCTCAGTGAGAATCGAAAGTGGCCTGTGAGAATCCACACTGGCCTGTGGGAATCCATTGTGCTCTGTGGGAATCCATAGAGGCCTGTGGGAATCCATAGTGCCCTATGGGAATCCGAGTTTGGTTTGCTCCAGAAAAATCAGGTTCGAACTGCGATCAGTTTCGTTGGAAATTTCGAAGCAGGCCGGGCCAAGTTCAAACAGATGGCGGCTCTTTTTCTGCTTGTTTATTTAAATAGAAAAGAAATAAAAAAAAGTCATAAAAAGTACAAACGTATCTTAATACAGCCATTTTAACATCCTCCGAAGGAGTGCAGCTTCAAAATAGACATGTAAGAGCATTTTCCAAAGAAAAGTGCACAAGCATAATTTTACATGGTGTAACGAAACAATGTGCATTCATATATATGTATTATGTATTATCCATGTAATCTTGTATATGTATTATCCACGCTGTCCATCCATTTTACATATCATTGTGGGAACCCATAGTTCCCTATGGGATTCATAGTGCCCTGTGGGAAGCCATAGTGCCCTGTGGGAATCCATAGTGCTCTGTGGGAATCCAAGTGCCCTGTGGGAATCCAAAGTTCCCCGTGGGAATCCAAAGCGGTCTGTGGGAATCCATAGTGCTCTGTGGGAATCCATAGTGCCCTGTGGGAATCCATAGTACTCTGTGGGAATCCAAGTGCCCTGTGGGAATCCAAAGCGGTCTGTGGGAATCCATGGTGCTCTGTGGGAATCCAAAGTGCCCTATGGGATTCATAGTGCTCTGTGGGAATCCATAGTGCCCTGTGGGAATCCATAGTGCACTCTGGAATTCATAGTGCCCTGTGGGAATCCAAGTGCTCTGTGGGAATTCAAGTGCCTTGTGGGAATCCATAGTGCCATATGGGATTCATAGTGATCTGTGGGAATCCATAGTACCCTGTGGGATTCATAGTGCTTTGTGGGAATCCGTAGTGCCCTGTGGGAATCCATAGTGCCCTGTGGGAATTCATAGTGCCCCGTGGGAATCGATGGTGCCCTGTGGGAATCCAGAGTGCCCTGTGGGAATCCATCGTGCCCTATGGGAATCCATCGTGCCCTGTGGGAATCCAGAGTGCCCTGTGGGAATCCAGAGTGCCCTGTGGGAATCCATCGTGCCCTATGGGAATCCATCGTGCCCTGTGGGAATCCAAAGTGCCCTGTGGGATTCATAGTGTCCTGTGGGAAGCCATAGTGCCCTGTGGGAATCCATAGTGCTCTGTGGGAAGCCATAGTGCCCTGTGGTAATCCATCGTGCCCTGTGGGAATCCAAGTACCCTGTGGGAATCCAAAGCGGTCTGTGGGAATCCAAGGTGCTCTGTGGGAATCCACAGTGCCCTGTGGGAATCCAAAGTGCCCTGTGGGATTCATAGTGCCCTGTGGGAAGCCATAGTGCCCTGTGGGAATCCATAGTGCTCTGTGGGAAGCCATAGTGCCCTGTGGGAATCCATAGTGCCCTGTGGGAATCCAAAGCGGTCTGTGGGAATCCAAGGTGCTCTATGGGAATCCAAAGTGCCCTATGGAATCCACAGTGCCCTATGGGAATCCAAAGCGGTCTGTGGGAATCCATAGTGCTTTGTGGGAATCCAAAGTGCCCTATGGGATTCATAATGCTCTGTGGGAATCCATAGTGCCCTGTGGGAATCTATAGTGCACTATGGGATTCATAGTGCCCTGTGGGAATCCATAGTGCTCTGTGGGAATCCACAGTGCCCTGTGGGAATCTATAGTGCCCTGTGGGAATCCATCGTGCCCTGTGGGAATCCACAGTGCCCTGTGGGAATCCATCGTGCCCTATGGGAATCCAAAGTGCCCTGTGGGAATCCAAAGTGCCCTGTGGGAATCCATAGTGCCCTGTGGGAATCCATCGTGTCCTGTGGGAATCCATAGTACCCTGTGGGAATCCAAGTGCCCTGTGGAAATCCAAAGCGGTCTGTGGGAATCCACAGTGCCCTATGGGATTCATAGTGCTCTGTGGGAATCCATAGTGCCCTGCGGGAATCCATAGTGCACTATGGGATTCATAGTGCCCTGTGGGAATCATAGTGCCATGTGGGAATCCACAGTGCCCTGTGGGAATCTATAGTGCCCTGTGGGAATCCAAGTGCCCTGTGGGAATCCAAAGTGCCCTATGGGATTCATAGTGCCCTGTGGGAATTCATAGTGCCCTGTGGGAATCCATCGTGCCCTATGGGAATCCATCGTGTCCTGTGGGAATCCACAGTGCCCTGTGGGAATCCATCGTGCCCTATGGGAATCCATCGTGCCCTGTGGGAATCCATAGTGCCCTATGGGAATTCATAGTGCGCCGTGGGAATCGATGGTGCCCTATGGGAATCCATAGTGCAGTATGGGATTCATAGTGCCCTGTGGGAATCCAAGTGCTCTGTGGGAATCCAAGTGCCCTGTGGGAATCCAAGTGCCCTGTAGATAGATGTCTCTATCATATTCGCTTCCAACCAAATTTCCAATGCAAAACCTACCTACCCACTAAATCCTCTTCGTCTCTCTTGTTAACTTGGTGGATGACATGTGGACCATTGATAAGTAATTGGTTCATATCCAATGGTCGTAATCGTCCGAATCGTCTAATAACCGTAACTCTTAATCTATTGATCCTTCATGGTAAGGCCCAAAAAATGAATAGTATAGATCTCATTTACATATGACACGTGTGCAAGGACCTTTTGTGTCCGTCAATGACAATTTCGGAAAACTCCACCATCCATTTGTTGGGAAAAGCCGGCAGCGAAAGCGGAACGCCGAAACCGTGAAGTAATGCAAAATCAAATGAGTAACAAGATGCAATCAATCACACAAAAGCATTCAACACAAGAGACTTCGAATTTTACGTGGAAAAACCCCAAGTGCTCTGTGGGAATCCATAATGCTCTGTGGGATTCCGAGTGCTCTGTGGGAATCCATAGTGCCCTGTAGGATTCCATATTGTTTTGTGGGATTCAATATCGGTCTGTGGGATTCCACAGTGCTCTATGGGATTCCATATTGGTCTGTGGGATTCCATAGTGCTCTGTGGGAATCCATACTCTTCTGTGGGGATCGATAATGGATGTTGTACGGGAAAAAAATGCATGTGCTGGTTACAAGTAATCCAGTCTTCAGTATGTATTTATTCAAAGTACAAAGTGAATTACTTTTCTCCTGAAAAAATAAAAATAATTGAATATTTAATAGTGCTGTACAAATTGAATTACATAGTGCTGTACAAATTGAATTACATATGTACTAGTTGAATATTTAATCTTACGCACGCTCTCTTCCATGGTAAGATGTTTTTGTTCGCGGCTTCCTTGGAATATCTTTCGCTGAAGGTATACCATTCTTCGTTATTGATGGACCGCTTTCGATGACTTCTACAATATCTTCATGTAAAGATAATTGTACCGGTCTTGTCATTCCTTTCAACTTAAACTGAAGTAAGTCGAAGGCTATTGTTTGCCTGAAATTAGGGACTTCTTCCTGTGATTGAAAATACAACGCAATGAGTTAATAGCGGTTGAAGGACATGATGATTAGACTTCCGGTCAATGTAACCTTACCGGAGTGAACTGTACATCCAACCCACTGCATAGGAAGTCCATAGCTTTCATGACGTATACCCCACATTCATCACTATTTGTTTGTTTTGGGGTCCCATCGACTATATCAAAATGCCATTCAACTTCCCAGAAAGGATTCCCGTCATCACATATATGAAATAACCATCGAAGCCCATATATGAATCCATGTGCATACGATTTGAAAGTTTTCTTCCAAGTGGTGGCTATACTGTCGATCAACCAAACCTGTCTCTTCATTGGATAAACTAATACTAAAGTCCAGTGCGATTCGTGAACGTGGACAGGAAAGTAGACTTGCAAAGTACATGAAAACTATTATAAGCACATATGTCTACCGTGCGCATTCCATGAAAAGCACATACATAATTATAGACAAACCGTCTCGTATTGCCACATGGGCTTTGCCGACAGAGCAACGAGGGCCACAACCGATGGATTAAGTCCATTCAGCATCGTCTCCCTAGTACTGTGGTCACCTGCAGCATATTTACATATGCTGTTGACATCTTTCTGGAACAATACCTGTTTAAGTACGATAAGAGAAAACTAAAAATTTCAGGCAGAATTATTACTACATATGATCACATCATTCTTCTTACTAGGAATATTTACCCAGAACCAAGTGGACACGAATAAGCAATCCTGGGGGTACGCAGCAGGATAATGTGCTCTGCGATCCGTCAGAAAATCCATGTACGCGTTGATGCACTGTGTAAAGAATTATTCATCAGTAAAAATCGACAGTCAATAAAAGAGTTATCGACAATGAAACCTACATTGAACTGCGGCTTACCCCATCATCAACCCATACATTATCCCATATATAATGCAACCAATAATGGTCACCGGAATCGTAAGCGGCTTTGACAATACTGTATTCACCAGGCAATAGCTGTCTCAAAGGGTTCATAAATCCTGGTACGTCGGTGAAGCCGAAGTCGGACTCGGTGCCAGGTTCCGTGAATGGGCTACGTTGGAACCTTGAAGGTTGTCGGGCACGAACGGGCTTCATATTATCGTCTCCCGCTACCCCACACGTGAAATCAGGAGGTGTCACAAATTTTGAATGACGCCCAGAATACAGGACAAGGGAAGTGCAAACCTCTACATCATCCAAGTTATGATAACCATATGCCTCCGGAGTACGCTGAATTGTATGAGGCTGTACTTCCTCTCCATCCCGTTCATCGGCGGCGCATTTTCCCTGAAAACACACGATATATACTTGGTTAGTATCTAAATCGCATTGTAAATTACCAGTGTGGCACAATTAGAATTGAAAATACCTTCACCGCCTCCAATTCGGCCTCGAGACGAGAAACTTTTTCACCTAATTTCTGATTTTCCTCCTTCACTTCGGCCACTTCGTTCTCATATTTACTTACCTTATTCAATAATATCTTATACAATTTATTCCATCTAGACTTTTCATCTGATTTAATCTCAATAGCTTCTTGTCGTCTATCCATGTTCTTCTTTGACCTCTTCTCACTTATTAACGTCGTGTTTCGAAGAAGTCTTTGAACATCTATAACAGCATCACGTTCCTCCTCATCTGCTGTGGGAATGAGGGGCCCGATGCTCACAAACTACACGATGAACATGAATGCAATTATTAGAACATAAAAGTAATGTTAAAACGACAAAATTCACCGTCACACTACGTTCCATGCATATTACCGAATCTTTTTCAAAGGTTTTAGAAACGCTCGCAGACCGCGCTATCATGTTCATTTTCCAATTGAGAAATCGCGGAATATGTATAACACTCCTTCTCGAAGCCCAGCGATTTGAGCCGGTTAGAGGTGGGAAGGACTCGTATGCCCAAACCTGTCGAGTCAAGAATACAAAATGAAATGAATAATATAAGGTAATATATCGTGTATTTGGAATGTACAAATTCATAGAATACAATACTAAAGTTACCTGAAGGGCAAATGTGTTTCCACAAAAAACGTACGTATCTGGATAGTGGGCCTTTATTGCCGTGTTGGCATGGTACTTCAAGATTTCGTAGCCAACTCGACCCCAAGGATAGTTATTAAAATCATCGATACTATTTGCTAAACTAATATATTCCTCCACACATTTATTCTTCCCAGGCAATCCAACGATTAAATTCTTCACGCATAATAGTAGGGCAAATTTCACGACATGCGAATGTCTTTTCGACCCTACAAGACTTTCAAAAGTTTCCATTAAGTCTTTCTTTGTAATATGATCGTAATTCTGAAAGTACCGGTCTCGTAACTCGTTCTTCTCTTCTTTTGGCTCGTACGGTGCCCACTTCAATCCCATAATTAATGTGTAATCCATCTCACCAAAACGGATGATGGAATCATGGATTTTGAACCGTAGGTCACCGAGATGTCTCTGCATCAACGCATGGATGATTGGTCCATGAAATATGAATTCGCTTTCGTTAAAGTCTAGCAAATATCCAAAGCAAGTCGATCGGAATAAATCTCTGCAATTTTTACACCCATCAAATGCAGCCTTCAGTGGAGTTAAAAATTCAACTAAACATTTTGCTGCCACCTTCTTAGCAAAATAATCTGGGCAAGGACCCGGCTTCCTCTCATTCATGCCACCTGTGGATATGTGTTGAAACAATTAGTACAATGAATAATGTATAATAAGTTGAAATGCATGAATTAACCATAAACATATAATAAATACACATTCGAGGGTAATTGGTGCATAGAGGTGGGAAACGATCCGAGCCGGGCGGTGTTAGACCTACTTTGCTTTGGCTTGTTTTTATGCCTCCCCGGTTTGTGGATTGGCTTGGTTTGTGTATGTGTATTATATGTATTATGTATTATGTATTATTCATGTTATCCATGTAAGAGGCTGTTCGAAGCAAAAGTTCAGGAGCATAATTTTACAACTGCATGGGAACATCAAGTGGCCTTCTATATGTATTATGTATTATGTATTATTCATGTCATCATGTATATGTATTATCCATGCCATCCATCTTTACATATCATTTTAGGACATGATCTTCAAATCATAAACAAAGTTCAAGTGGATCACACCACAGGAAACAATGAACTTATGATCTACGAGCAGAATTAAGCTGAATCAAACCAAGCTGATTTGAACCAAGGTGGATTGAACCGAGCTTCCAGCCATATGGACCCGGTATTACCCTAGTTTGAGCTTGGTTTTGTTTTTTTTTTTTTAAGGAGCTTCACTATGAGGCTTGGTTTAGTTTTCGAGCTGGCTTGGTTTGTGCCCACCTCTATTGGCGTCATTGAAATGTTTATTTTAGAATCCAACCAAAGGTTATCGGGGCCCTTCAAATGGTGCACCTTGATGGATGTAACACATACTGCTTAGGGGGATTCCACAATGCAAGCCGAATTCCACAATGCTCATTGGGAATCAACTATGCCTGGGGGACTCCACATTGCTCAGTGGGAATCCACAATGCCTAAGGATTCTACAGTGCTTAGTGGGAATCCACAGTGCTCACGGGGGATTCCACTGTGCCAGGGGGATTCCACAGTGATCAGTACGAATCCAGCGTTATCAGGGGGATTCCATAGTGCCAGGGGGATTCCACAGTGCTCAATACGAATCCACAGAACTCATGGGGATTCCACAATGCTCAGTGGGAATCCACAGTGCTCACGGGGGTTCCACAGTACCTGGGGGATTCCATGGTGATCAGTGGGAATCCACAGAACTCATGGGGATTCCACACTGCTCTGCGGGAATCCACAGTGCTCAGGGGGGTTCCACAGTACCTGGGGGATTCCACGGTGGTCAGTGGGAATCCGCAGAACTCAGGGGGATTCCACAGTGCTCAGGGGGATTCCACAGTGCTCAGAGGGATTCCACAGTGCTCAGGGGGATTACACAGTACCTGAGGGTTTCAAGACTGCTCAGTGGGAATCCACAGTGTTTGGGGGATTCCACACTGCTCAGTGGGAAACCATAGTGCTCAGGGGGATTCCACAGTGATCAGTAGGAATCCACAGTTACAAAGGGAATTCCACAGTGCTCGAGGGATCCAAGGAAGACTTTCGAATAATACGCAGGAGAAATAATTAAAATAATACGCATTGTTACCTCTACACGCCATATCAGTCGCAGTGAGAGAAGATTTGAGGTGTCGTTGTGGGTCCCACGGAAGAAGGAGCAACGGCCGGAGGTCGTTTTCTTAGAAGGAAAAGGTGGTGGTCCCCAACGTCGTGCCTGGTGGTGTTCCCTACCAAAGGCTTGGAGAAGCTTTCTTGTTTCTGAGCAAATGGCTACGAGCCAACGGCCCCACCATTTACAAACAAAAAACGGTTCGTATGTGGGGCCCATTGGATGGTGGCAGAAGAAATCCAATCCGTTCGTACAAGAAGGATTTTAAACTACTATAGCATCAGAAAATATGAAGATAAAATTTAGTATGGGTGGACCACACCATTAGAAAAGAATTTAGAAAGAATGAGAAACGTCAAGACTTTTGTTGACCACACATCACCTAAAAATGAATGCAAAAACCTCTCGCGTGGGTTTGAAAATGCTCCATTTCATATGAACGGATCAGATTGGCCGTCCGATGGCCACAATGGATGATTTTGTGGGCCCCACAATCCCCTTGAGAAAAAGCCTCGTGCGAAAAGCAGCTCCGTACGTCAACAGATGGTCAGAGGGGCAAAACCGACCACAGATATTTCAATATCTCGTGAAAAGGCCACTTTGGAAAGATGTTATGAGAAATTCAATTTTTAGTTAAAATGGCCACACCTCGGGGCTAATATAGTAAAAATCCCGAAAATCACGGCAGCGGATCCACTGCACCTGGATGTACAGAATCTCGTGCATCTAGATTGTGTAGCGTACATGTGTCAGATTTGCATAAGAATCCAAACCGTAAATCCTCCGGTCTCCACCTGCGATTGATCACTGATCATCAACGGTTATTATGATTTTCGAACTTGGCCTAAAAAAATACCTCAAATTCCAATTCAACGGTTTCGATCTTGTCCATATATAGGGAGGGACGAAAATTCGCGCTCAACTGACCGCTTGTTATCTCAACAGATTGCAATTTATTCCCGCCAAAATTTGATTCGTATAGTAAATCCAAGCCGTGAAAAATGTGGGCCACGTCATGAAGATCTACTGTAACTAAAATGATTCTTGTCCACATTTTAAAGGGCGAAAACATCAAAATAGGTAATTTTTGTGATGGGTCCCACCTACTATGTGTTCCTTAAATCCACACGATATGTTTTCCACAGTCAGGGCCCACCATGATATGCTTTCCTTAAATCCATGCTGTCCATCCGTTTTGATAGCTCATTTTGGGGCATGATCCCAAAAATGAAGCAGATCCAAATCTTATGTGGACCGCACAACAGGAAACCGTGGTTATTGAATACCCACCATTAAAAACTTCTTAGGGGCAAGGGAATGTTTATTTGCCATCCAACCTATTGTAAAGTACATACATCACGGTGGGCCCCACAGTCATGGATCCACCGAAGCTGCGTCCAACTACATTACCAATCTGGACCATGGACTCCACTTGCAGGATTTTTTAGCAGTAGGCTGTCAATGAATGGTATTCGGGTCGGGTCCGAGAGCTTCCTTTCCAGGCTGATCGGGTTTGGATCTTGCTGGGAAGGGCATTTACATGGTTCGGGCCCATTTGAATGGATGGATTAGATTCACACACGTGTGCCTCTTTTACACATGCATGGTGTAAAATAAACTCCATTGCATGCGTGTGGCATTCACATACCTGATTCATCAAAAACCCCAATTCAAGGGCCCATGTATCTCTGGGCCTCTAGGCTGACATGACCCAGTATCAGTAGTGCTGTCAACCTGTTGGGTCTCATTCTTGAAGGCTTGGACGGTATCTGATCGGGTTCGGGTACCCGTCAAGTCTTTCAATATAAGTTTTTTTGTTAGGTTATGGTCAAATAAGTGTACTTCATTGGTCGGCCCACCCAATGGATGGGTTAGATCACATGTACATATGCCACTTTCACACACTTGTTGGGCTCTCTTACATTACCCAAATAAAACCCGTCTATGCAACTCGGTCCCGACTCCCAAGAGGATATGACCAAACTGGATCCGATTTCTTGACATGCCAAAATTTAGACCCGGACCCGTTAAAATCGACTGTGTACGCGCAAGTCCAGGTACCCATCGAACAGAACCTGAATTCAGGCTTGTCATGGTTGATCCTGGCCGTTCCTGAACGTGGCCCATTTTTACCCTGATGTCCAATCATTTTAACCCTGTATTTTGGCCTTATAAATCCAGTCAGCCCAACAGCCGAAGCAACACCGAGATCATCAAGAACCCAAAAAACCGAGCAATCTGGACAATCTATACTCTATTACAATTTTCATTTCATTACCATTAAATAAACAAACTTACACTACAATCCAAGCCATCGATGATGAATGATCATGCATGATCATCACTCAAGGGCCCCACCACACATACCTATTTAGATCTGATCAAGCCACAGGAAGGCCCCAATAGCATATTGCCTTTTCTCATGAAGTGGGCCATTGAAGCAAAGCCCATATTCTCTAAGGACCATATCCACCTTCCATTCCTCCATACTCTCGTAGTCTTCCTTTTTGTAGCGAGGGTAGTGAAGGGGCATTTGGAACTCTTTGGGACACTTACCTTTGCAATTCTCTAACTGGGCCACCCCTTCTTTCTTGATCAGACCATTTTCTTCATTTGGGTGGCCCATGATCTGGGCCCCCGAGCTTTTCCCAGCCGTCGGATGCCCGAATATTCGAGCTTGCGTGTAATACAAGAGCCCTCTCAATGCCATCTGTAATGAAGAATTATGAGGAATGAGAAGATCTTTAAGCTAGCTTAGGTGAACATTGCCCCCATATATATAGGTAGAAATGTGAGTTATAGTGCTCCTTGTTGCTCCCATAAGGGGTGGTTTCAAATCTCCGTGGGCCCCACCATGATGTATGTGTTTTATCCACGCTGTCCATCCATTTTTCCATCTTATTTTAAGTCACGAGTCCAAAAATGAGACATATCCAAATGTCAGGTGGACCACACCACAAGAAAACAGTGGATATTGAACGTCCACCATTAAAATCTTCCTAGGGTCCACGGTAATTTTTATTCGCCATCCAACCTCTTGATAACGCCACATAGACCTAGATGAAGGGAAAAAAGCAAATATCAGCTTGATAGCAAACTTCTGTGGCCCCAAAAATTTTTCAACGGTAAGCGTCATTCCTCACTGTTTTTCTGTGGTGTGGTCCACGTAAGATTTGGATCTAGCTCATTTTTGGGATCGTGTGTTAAAATAAGATGTAAAAATGGATGGACGGTGTGGATAAAACACATGCATCATGATGGGGCCCACAGAGATTTGCAACCACCCCTCATGCTAGTCCCAGTGGGACTAGCTGGGACTAGCAGATCCGAGCCCGGGTACACCTCTACATCCATCAATGATTCAATGCACCGATGCTTTCTGATTCAATGCCGAAATGAAATATCAAAGTAGAGTATAAACGCGAGTTCTCAATTACACCAAGTGGGGCCCATAGGTCAGTGATCCAGACTGTTGGTCCGTTGTGGCCTATCTTGGACGAACCATGTCCAAAAGAATTCCTTAATTGGAGCGTCTTTTGTATAAGAAACACAGCAACGGTCTGTATTGAATTGAAAAGGTCCGACTTGGTCGCTGAGATCTTCCAATCTAGGAGATTCGCGTAACATATTCCATAAACAATATTATGCTTAGAACAACGGTCAGGATCACCGAACCATGGCCCCCAATTGTCAGAATCCAGGGCCCACCTATACAGACATGTGTCGAGTATCATATCATTCTCCATAACTGTCCTTGGTTTTGCTTGCTGGAATCCACCATTTTACTTGAGGAAGTGGTTCAAGAGCTTTGCTAACCCCTCGCGCGTGTACATGTCAGCAAATGCACACGCCACCATAAATGCCAACGTGGCAGACATATTCAATATCCAAGCCATCCATCAGAATTTTATCACTGTTTAGATTCTGTTTCCTATTAATAGGATTGGATAAATAGTCATGTGGGCCAAAATTAACTAATTAAATGTACGGCTGTGAAAAGATCAAACGAAGTTTTCTAACATCTTGGATCACCTACTGAATTGAGTATCTTGATCTTTGGCCAGAGAAAGCTAGTTGTGAGGTCCACCTAATGGACGGATTGGATAGTTTCACCTTTCTTCCACAGTGGCATATGTATGGCGTGTGTATTAGCTGTCTTGTACACGCCTGTGGGCTTGGCAAAGCTCTGGATTCTAATATAAGCTACGGAGTGGTTACTAGTCGCTTTTAACGGCTGTGATCTTCAACTGATATGTATACAGTACTTTTGATCTCGGTTTGTGCATATGGATCTATTGGAGCATGACACGAGAATCTTCTCAATATCATAATCTTGTATTTTCGATTTGTGGCCTGCAAATAGATGTCTAAGAAGAGAAATAATGCGGTGGTCCACATTCAACTAGAGAAGGGATCAAGATCTGTGGCTACGATCTTCCAATCTTAGAGTTTTTTGGGGCACGACCCATTTACCGTTTGGCTCATTAGATAAGCGGCCTGGATCAATAAATCGCATGCCCAACTCGTAGAAACTAAAAACCGGAGTACACTACATATCCTAATATACTCTGGTTTTTAATTTGGTCAAGTGGGGCCAATGGTTAAGTAATCCAGACCATTGGTTTGCTGCGGTCCCCGATTGAAAAAGACCCCACGAAAAGAACTTCCATATTGAAAGATCCGATCTACCGATCTTGGGTCTTTTAACAGTTGAATGTGTACCGGTGCTATATTTTCATAATAAATAAATAAAATTATAATTTTCTTATGGAGAAGATTACTCGGAAACAGTACATCCGCTAAAGGATAGAGAGGACTAATGGTCCAGATCACTCAATGTTGTGACTAACTTGTCCAAACGAGAAACGCAAGTGTCTTGTGCATATTGCTCGATCACGCATGTACACAGGTGCTGTCACTACACGTTAGTGGGGAGAATCTGGACGCGGATTTCCTGCGAAAGCCATGTGCAGGAAGTTACTGCGCTGGGAATTTAGGTGGGGGCATAAAGTGATATTTTTCTGATACAACCACCCCGTCCATCCGCTTTGGGAGCTCATTTTAGGATGTGAGAACAAAATGAACCGGATCCAAGACTCAAGTGAGCCGAAAACGTGAGATTAAACATCCACAGTTAAAATATTTGTGGGGGCCCAGGAGCTTCGAATCAGGCTAATATTTTTGTTTTCAGTTCATCCCAGTAGTAGTGACGTTATGAACAGTATGGATGTCATATAAACATCACTGTGGACCCAGTGAGGATTCAACGGTAGTAATTTCCCTACCCATCTTTTCCTTTAGTGAGGCCCACTTGAGTCTTGGATCCGGTTCATTTTTGTTCTCATGTCCTATAATGAGCTCCCAAAACGGATGGACGGGGTGGATTTATCAGAAAATATCACTGTGGGCCCCACCTAAGTTCCCGACGTCAGCCAGAGCTCATTTGTTTTAAATTTTGTGCCTCAAATTTAGACCCGATCATAGACGTGGCGCTGAAAGTTGAGCTCAAGCCCAGCCCGTGGAAGGTGTAAACAGCCTCGATTCGGTCTCAGGGTGGTCCTCGAACAGAAATCTAACGCAAGCCCGGCCCTCATGCCCAAAATGACAATGGGTCGACCCGGTCTTAGAGCCTAACCGGGTCGACCCGAACACCCATTGACTGTAGGGCTGTCAATGGGCCGGGCCTAGGGAAGGTCTCAGCACGGATTTTGCACTGTTTCGGTCCGGGCCGTTGGGCATAGGTGCATAAGCATTTACATGACTACGAGGTTTGCTTAACCGTTGGATCGAGGTCCTTTTGAATGTCCTAAACCGTTTATATGACGGGCCTCACCCGGATGGTGGAAACCTGAAATACCTCTTAGATTGAAATAACTCAAGCCGTCTATTTTCAAGGGGTCAAGGAGACCGTCCATGTTCGAAGGAAAAGAGTCAAATGATCCGCGGGTCCAGATATTTCAATAAGAGGTACTTGCTTTACTGACATTCACCATCTAATCCGAGGCCCATCATATAAACGGTTTGGATTATTGGAAGATAACCCAGATCCAAAGGTTAGCCCACACGCATGTACAAGGCATACCATCTACATTGCACCACACGTGCCCGCAATGGACGGTTTGGATAGTGTCCAACAAAAGAAGGGTTAGCATATATATCCCCAAAAAACCATCAAGATAGATGGCCTCAACCATCCCATCCATATCTTCGAAAAATGACGGTTATAAAAGAGTAGGCGATATTTGGAGGGGTAGGATCCTCTGACAATAGAAGTTTTTAGTGGTGGCCAATGAAGAGATGGCTAATCCCAATGGAAGGTCCAGATTCATGATTGGACCAATCACGTGTTAAACAGCTCAAGGGTGTACCTAAAGCTTAAGTGCACTCCTACTACAAACTATAAATGTGGGGTCCACCTTCTGATGATAGAAAGCGTTCACATGGTTGGATATAAGCCAGTAATCACCCCTTGGATGATCGTTAACCGTCAGATTGGACTCCCTTAAAATGCAGACCGCCGGTTACAATTGTCTATTTTTATTGGACTGGACACCATTGTTATGTACTTATGTTGTGCCCAATTATGGGTGGTTCATTCTCCAAAAATCTCCTCAATGGGATAATCACAACCTTCAATTTGTAGCCTACAAATGGACGGTGAAGAATAGAAATAGACCAAGGTACCCAAAATCAGTGGCTAGGATATTCTAATCTGAGAGACTTTTGGATCAGGGTCTATCCACAGTGGGATGCAACGTACAGATGGTCTAGATCACATACCATGGTTCCCAATTCCCATCGCCACAAAGTCTTGAATCTACACCGTCCAAATACATCTTCTAGCCGAGGGTGTTTTCGTAATTTTCTCAACTGAATGATAGTTGTGGGCCTGCCGGATCACGCATGACTGATAATAAGTGCACCCACCCCACTTGAGCCGACAAGGAAAACTTGTGAGTGATCAGATCCACTCATCAAGCCATCAAGGAAACATGCTATGCTAGTATGCTTAAAAAATCATGGCCATATGATAATCAGGTGGGCCACATGTTTTCCGAAATAAATCTAGACCATTGGTCTGGTTAAATTCCACGGTGGAATGTGGATGGACCACTCTCCAAACTCTCATTGATTGGAAGATCCTAGCCACCGGTATCTGTCTTTAAGTAGAATGTGGGCATTCGGTGCATTTTAAGAGGAGAATTTCAGGGAATACTCTATCAGCGTTAGGATCTAGCAGACCAATGGTCGGGATCACTGGAAGATGGGCTCCACTTGTCAGAACAAAGAACCCGAGTATCATGCAACTGTCCTTACACGTGTTTTTTTATTATGATAAGTGGGGTACATGCAACAACAATCCATATCGTTGTTCGCTTGCACCGACCTTGGATGAACCATTATCCAAAAGTCACCCGAATTGCACAGATCTTTCAGTTGAATGTTTTTCAATTTCTTAATATTCTATTGGTAGGCCCAAATTGGCAGCTTAACATTGTCCCATCAAAGGGATTTTTTGGGAATGGTCCATTGACAGTAGGCCCAGAAGATCCATATTCTGGATCACTGAAACATGGGCCCACTTGCGATAACTAAATTAGACAAAAAGGTCTACTGTTGGAACTTGGAAAACATCCCAAGTCCTTAAAAGAAGCTATATTCCATCCAATCCATTCATCCGACGAGTCCACAGCGATTTAAGGGACATTCTAACAATAAACCGATTCTAAGACTCCGGTAGGCGACACCAAATTGCTTTAGAGGTTTTATGCATGATTTTACACTTTATATCTAGTGTGGCCCACAATACTTTTGGATCATCCTTATTTTTGTCATGTACAGTTAAATTGTCAGTTTTCAACACGATGGACGGATTTGATATCTGAAAGACATTACTGTGGGGCCGCAGACATTGTTGACAGTACCATAAGTTATGGTAGGGTCGAAATCACTGGATTATTCTCCCACAGTAGCCCGCCATATAAACAGCCTACACAACTCCATCCCTGAGATACAGAATACAAAATTCTCATCAGAGGCCCCTTCCGTCTTGACTTGAAGAAAGCAAAGATCAATGGAAGAAAACAAGCATCATCAGAAGGTCCAATCTCCAACCAAATCCAAGCAATCCAAGCCGTTGAAGAAAACCATCCAAATCCTACTTCCAATCTCCCTCCTTTCCATGCTCTTCTCCTACTCTCAATTGCTCTTCCCTGCCTCTCTCTCAAATTCCTTCAGTCTCCTCTTCTCCACATTTATTTCAAATCTCTTCAACTCCTACATGAGTAGGGAGCTGGTGTTCCTCCTCTGCAATTCGATCCTCGTGTTCATCACCAGGAGCGGATTGCATCCTGTCCGTTCTTCTTCGACCGGTCACCGTGATGAATTCGATGATGTTGTCCCACTGAAAAATGTTGTACCATCGAAGGATGATGGTGCGATCGTTGTGTCTGATGCAGACGGTTCAGATTCTAACGGTTCTTCGTCGGCCCATCTTTATGATGATCTATTCAAGATGCGGGACGGGGATCATATTTTGCTGGGCCCCACAATCGTCGAATTGAGAGATGTTGCACCAATCAAGGAAGATGGTGCAATCGTTGTGTTCGTGGACAGTGGCTCCAATCCAATCCATTCATCAATCCATCTCCATGATGGACGCTTCAGTCATGATGTGGACTGTCTTCAGGTGGGCCCCACTTTCAGTATGGGGCCGTTGTTGGATGATGATTCTGCAAAAGAAGAAGAAGAACAAGAAGAAGAAGAACAGCCAGAGAATGGGCTTTTGGGTGTGGAGGAATCAGATGAAAGGTTTGAAGAATTTATAAAGAGCATGAAGGAAAAGATGAAAAATGAAGCTCGACAGCTAGTCCTCGTGGTTTAGTGGTCAAAATGATCCCAACCGTCGATTCCATCAGACCAATCCTGACGGCCCAGTCAAATTACCCACATGGTAAAATCCTAACCATTCAATAGGTGGCCCGTGAAAGTAAACCTTCGTCAAATAAGGCCAGAGATTCTATGGGTAGGATCTTCCAATCTGGGGGATTTGAAGTTCATGGGGCCCATCACATCAACGGTTTGGATCACTAAATCATTGGCCCTTTCGTACAAAATTGGGGCTGAGAATTATACGATCTATAGCCTTCTGTTTGTATGGTCTTGTTTTTCTTCTGTAATATGACTGAAATGAGCTCTAAATGTGGGAAGGCCTTTGTTTATTTCTCTTCGTTTGGTGGTCACGCATCCACCGTTCATCGGTGTTGATCCACACTGTCCAAATCTTGGGGCCCGCCTTGGGTGGGGTAGATCGCGAAATTCGTTCTGATCGAATAATAGTAACCGTCAGATCGGCGGCCATTTATGCGCGGAATCAGATGGTGAAGATCATCCGACCATTGAGATATTTGGGGTATGCTACTTCAACAGTATGTACTTCGGTGAATGTGGACGCGGATTTCCTGCAAACTTTCGCAGGGAATCTAGGTGGGGCCACCATGATGTTCGTAAGAAATCCACGCCGTCCATCCGTTTTGTGAGATCATTTTAGAACGTACGACCAAAAATGATCCGGACCTAAGACTCAAGTGGGCCGCACTAAAGGAAAAGGTGGTTAGGGAAATTTCTACCGTTGAAATGTTTATATGCCATCCATACCGTTCATAATGTCATTCCTACTGAAAATACAAATATTAACCTGATTTAAAACTTCTGTGGCCCCATGATTATTTGAACTGTGGACATTCAATCCTCACTTTTTCGGCCCACTTGAGTCTTGGATCGGGCTCATTTTTAGTTGCACGTCCTAAAATGAGCTCAAAAAATGGATGGACGGCATGGATTTCTCACAAACATCGCGGTGGCCCCACCTAGATTCCCAGCACAGTAACTTCCTGCGAAAATCCTCGTCCGGCGAATGTACCCACATGTACGGTAGCGGTGAACTATCACTGCGCGTGTATTCTGGGTTCTCAACACTTTTCTTTTTATCCGTTCATTTGATGACCACCAATCAAATGGTCAGGATCGCCTGATCAGTCGATTTTTCGCTCTTTGCTGCCAACACACTGAAATATTGATGTAACTGCACACCACGTGTACGATAGGTGTGCATGGGAAGAGCTGCGCGAGACTATGATAACCAATACTCCGTCGTTGTACGATTTGAGTCCTTTTCCGATGAGAACATGCAACATGGCGCTTGACTAGATACTGGGTAGACTTTGGCTCTTCCTGTAGGGCTGTCAACGAGTCGGATACGGGCCGGACTGATCCGTATCCGATCTGATTAAGGATATATACGACCAAAATCTGGCTCAAATTCGATTCAGATCACAAGTGTATGATCCGAACCTGACTCGTTTAAATATTTTCGAAATCCATATCCGATCTGAATATGATCCACCGGATATCCTGAATATGATCCGATATTCGAATATTATGATTTTCAGGCCCACCCAGCCCATTAAAACCCTATGTAAATTCTGATTTTCAGGCTCCGCCTGGCCCATTGAAACCTACTTTTATTATTTTATATACTATCTTTAATCGGATTGGGTCCTTAACGGGCCGGATCACAGTCGATCCAAATCCGACCCGAATATTAAACGGATCATCTTTGGGTATCCGTATCCAACCCAATTACCCGATTATTGATCCGAATCCGATTAAATCGGATCGGATACGAATCAAGATCCGTGCAGTTGACAAGCCCTACTTCGAAGGGGAGAGCGGATTAGGTGAGACCCCCGCCTCACCTAATACGGTGCTGGCCCTTACCATGAGGTCACCATGGGGCCCACCTTGATGTATGCATTATGTATCCACTCCGTCCATCCGTTTTTTCCAGATCATCTTATGTTATTATCCAAAAACTGAAGAAGATACAATTATCAGGTGGACCATACCATAAGAAACAGTAGTGATTGACCATCCTGCCATTAAAAACTTCTTAAGATGCACCTTTATCTTTTCGTAGTGTTTATTTACCATCCAATTTGTTGATAAGGTCATATGAGCCTGGATTAAAGGAAAAAACAAATATAAGCTTCATCCAAAACTTATGTGGCCCATTAATAATCAATCACCACTATTTCTTGGGTTATTGTCTACCTGATAATTGGAAATGCTTCGTTTTCTGTATAATCCCCTAAAATGATATGGAAAAATGGATGGACGGCGTGGATACATAATAAACACATCAAGGTGGTCTCACCTAATCCGCTCTCCTTCCAGGGAAGCGGATTGCGAATGGAGTCTCTGTGCGGTCTACCATGATTTTTGTATTTTACCCACTCCGTCATTCTAAATTATAATTTTAGGGCTTGAGACAAAAAAATTAAGCATATCGAAATCTCAAGTGGCCCACACCGCAAGAAACAGTGTGAATTGAAACCTGTACCATTGAAAATTTCTTGGAGTTCTCACAAAAGTTCTTATATCAGTCTTTGTGATATTATGAACAGGTTAGATGACAAATAAACATCACTGTGGACCTTATGAAGGTTTCAAAGGTGGAAATCATTCTTCCCACTGTTTCCTATACACTTGAGATTTGGATATGCTTCAAGTTTGGGCTAAACCGTTAATATGAGCTGGAAAAATGTATGGACGGTGTAGATAAGACACATACATTCACAGAAGGCCCAACTTAGTTTACTCAGGACGATAAGAGCGTCCTGAGTAACTCCGTTCGCAATCCGATTTCGTCTTCCAGCTGGGAGCGAATTAGTTGTTACCCCGGATGCGGTTAGAAGAACGTGGGTCCCACAATTTGGTGCTCCGGTGCAGTGTAGTAAGCATGACTCAAATCAAACCGTCCATATCGTGGATCATTGGCTTCTGACTGACCGATTATAACCTCTGATTAGCAGACGTATGTTTGTCAAATCCAGACCGTTGGTTATATTGAATTAAGCTTCCACTTAGGTCATACGTTCTCTGTAGGACGCGGATTGCGACCTGCCCCCGACGGACGGATTACCGTCCTGCCAGACCTGTGGAGGGGCCCACCGTGATGTATCCGTTTATCCATTCCGTCCATCCATTTTATAAATTCATTCTAAGGAATGATTCTAAAAAGTAGGAAGATCCAACACTCAAGTGGGCCACACTAAAGAGCAATCGAAACCTGGTGATGTCATTACTACCGTAACGATAACGATGACGTCACCTAATTCCGGACACTGTTTGGTGTGACCCACTTGTTTTTGGGCCACAGATTTGATTTATCCGACTGTATACAGCGTGCTGAATTAGAACCGACTCTGAATTAGAACCGACTCCTTAGACACCGTTAATGCATGAAAATGATATGGTAGATCAGGGAGCACCAGAACATAGTAGAGCCCTCTCTCCATTGTACACGTGGCAGCTGATGTATCAATCGGATCTGTCCACCTATTGAGTGGTAGCATGGACAGCTTTCAAAGACCAAGGCCATTGTTTCACATCTATTGCATCCAAACCGTGCAAGAGGTGGGCCTAATCGTGCGGATCATGTGGCATGAAAGTTAGTCTGATTTACTCATATGAAGATCACACCTAGAATTGGTGTCAGATCGCCATCCATCCATTTGATTGGATACTGTGGACAACCGGATGAACGGATGGATTTCTTTTTTGCATCATATAATCTTCCTGGAGCGGCCCATCATCTGCATGGATCCGATGTGCGTTCATATGACAAACTGCCGATGAAAACAAGGAGAGAGAGATAGAGATGGAAGTGATATGTACGTGCCAACCCACAATGGCACCTTGTGGGAAAGCCTCTTAAGTCTTTTCTTAATGGCATTTGTCTCTTGTTCGTGGTTCACGTGGTGGTGATCGGGACTGGTAAAGAGGTGGGCCCCACTATTTTGTTACTAGATCGTACAGTTCGATTGAGGACCATTGACCTCACTTGTCTTTCTAGCCATCAGTTTTTGGCACATATCACCGTGACATTGATGGTGTGGCCCATCTCTTTTTAGCCGGTATATCCATCTGGACCATCCAAGCCTACCCAGCACATAGCCACATCACATGTCGCATAATAGTTTGATGATCCAAGCCGACCATCCATTGAGCTCTTTAGCGGATGGACCCTGGTGCAATATTGAATGGCAGTACGCATCCTTCTTCTCCAGCCACTGGCCTCCAAATGGACGGTCCAAAATGAAACAGCCCCTTTTTCTAACTATCCATTTGCACTTGCACCAAATCCAATCATTTCCCCTCTTTGCTCTGCGATGGCCCACCGGTAGATTGGTTCCAGTCACTCGTCTGATGGGCCCCAGCATGGATGGGCATTGCCTCCAAAAACGTCTTGAGCTACCAACGGTCAAGATCAAAGGTCAGAGATTGGATGGCTAGAATCTTCCATCCATGTTGGGCCGATAATTTCTGACCATGGATCCTACCTGTACCGATAAGAACATCAGGATGCTATTCATGTCCCTGCGCATAAGGGCCATACAATTTCTCATGGCCCTGATACAACTAATTCAATTCAACCAATTAAACCATTTCAACGGCTGAAAAGGACCGGGCCTCGAAATCTAATTCCGTATATGGTGACCCCCATATATGGTCACGAGTTCACACCTTTCATTTTCGTCTTTGTTTTCTGACCACATATCCCCCTTTAAAGGTGCCCGCACCTCATTATGTCACTCGTTAATATCTAGAAGCCCTTATAATGCAGTAGGTTGATCACGTGTAGCCACCTTGAGTGGGGGCCCATTCAGTATATGAAGGCAATTAGGTGAGGATTGACCTGAACCGTCGCTGCGTCAACACCATTTTAGGTGCCTACTGCCCAAAACCCATTGTCTAAACCACGCAAAAAATATAACCTCCATCGTTCTGCTAAGTGGGCCCATAATCCATCATCCATATGGAGTGATGTTTTCCTAGCCGTTAATCGGATGAGATTGATCATGATGATCATCCAATCAAAGTGATTTCAGATGGCCGAGCACTTAAAGGTTGCCCATATGATGGATAATCTATGGTTAATTACGAAGGGAGGACTTGGGAGGCTGAAATCCATCTTCCTCACCGGTTGTTTCTTAAATAGGGCTGCACATTTGCCCCGTTAACCAGCCCAACCCAACCCGGTAGAAACCCGATCCATCCCGACCTGGCTAACAAAACGGTCCGGTTCAGAGTAGATGCGGCCGGACCGTTTTTAATTTAGGTACGGTTTATGGTACATGTCAAACCCGCCCGACCCGACCCGTGCATCCCGGCCCGTTTCACCTGACCCGAATCGCCCCGTTATACTAGTTTATTACTTTTAGAAATATTTATATATCATTATCAATAGGTTGAATGGTCAATAAACATTAGGGTAAACTCTAGAATCTTTTACTGGTGGGAGTTCAATAACCACTGATTTTTGTAGTGTGGTCTACCTAAAGCTTTTATCTGCTTCCTTTTTGGGACTGTCCTATAATAATCTGGAAATGTAGATGGACGGCATGGATTTACAATATATATATATATATATATATATATATATATATATATATATATATATATATATATATATATTGAGGTGAGCCTCATGGTTAGGGTCTCACACGCATGGCTGGTTCCGAGTCTCACTAACTCTCACCTAAGCTGCGCTCATCTCACACTCACAGGGAGCGGATTAGGTGACATCCGAGATCCACCAAGGTGGGTGGCCCCTAACTATGTGTATTAAATCCACACCGTACAACTATTTTAAAAGATCATTTTAGGAGATGATACCAAAAATGAAGCTAACTCAAATCTTAGGTGGACCACACCATAGAAACATTGTCCTAACCCGACCCGACCCAACCCGATTTAGCATATAGGGTAGGGTAGGGTTAAGGTTGACCCTTTTACAAGTAGGGTAGGGTTAGGGTTGGGTCAGCCCAACCCGGTCACGACTCGGACCGAAACCCAGACCTTTAAATATATTTGGGTTCGGTCCAGGGTTGGGCCCAACCCAACCCGTGTGTAGGCCTATTCTTGAATCCAAGAGAAGAATAAAGCGGGTAAAAGTAAAATAATTCAAAAGAAACTGATAATAATTGTTTGAATACTAAAAAGGAAAATTATAATGCATATAACTAACAAACTAAGCCCTAAATAAAGCATCAACTCTAAAACTCTACGAATTAAAAGTTACGATCAAAACAAAATTTGCTATAAATAATAAAATTAAAATAGAATTAAGTTAATGACTATCGATCTGCTCTAATCTCACAATTCTAGCATGGGTAACACGACATACCTAATTTGGGTGGCTAAAGTAGTTCGAGCTATCTCAAAATGATATATCATACGTTTAGAAACTCATTTCGAATTGTGAGATACAACCATTTTACATCCTATTGGTCTAAATCACTTTTAACCCCACCAATCTTCTTTTGGCTGGAACATGAAATAATCGGCTTCGCGCTCTACATCAGTTGTTATCCAACCCTTTCTAGCATAACTAACATGAATTACCCATTTCCGTAACCATTGATAGTATCTTGATCTACTGCTTTAAAATCTTTGAAGGGTCCCACAATAGATTGGTCGTGAATCAGATCGCACACGACCAGGCTACACCCCGGACCCAACGGTGTGGGTGCGACCCTGACAGTAGGGTCCACCTTGATGCATGAATTTATATCCACTTATATGTTTTGCCAGCTTGTTTTATTATGATGTGGTCCCAAAAATGAAGAAGATTTAAATTTCAGGTGGACCACACCATAGGAAACAGTGGTCGTTGAACACCCACCATTAAAAACCTCCTAGGGTCCACCCTAATATTTGTTGACCATCCAACCTGTTGATAAGGTCGAACAGACCTGGATGAAAGGAAAAACACAAATATCAGCTTGATCCAAAACTTTTGTGGCCTACAAAAGATTTTTAATGGCGAATAATCACTGCTTCCTGTGGTGTGGTCCACGTGAAATTTTTGTCTGCTTGATTTTTGGTACCGTGCCCTAAAATAAGCTGGCAAAAAATATGGATGGCATGGATATACAAGGCATGAATAGAGGTGGGCCCTATGGTCAAGGTCTCACCCACATCGCTTGGCAAGTCTCTCTCCCAAGACGAATACCAGTCGGTTCAATTTGTGGTGCATTTAGCTCCTTAGGATCGTGTTTGGTAATCGATATTTGTTGAAATGATGTTTACAAGACCGGTGGCAGCTACCTAGAAAACTATAGATGACAAACTTCCAATCAATCAATGACTAAGAAAACAAGCATTATCTAATTAATTGTTTAATAGCCATAGGTTTATCTGAATTGTACTTATCAAACATTTTTTTGTCCTGTCCCTTGGATTTTCCTATAAACCTGATTTTTTTAGAAGGATAACAATTAAATATGGGACCCATGTGATGAATGGTTCAAAATCTTGAGAGCTTAACTGGATTCAAAGTTCATTGGTTCAAATTCCCTTAAACACAGTTACTTGCTCGGGTTTCACATGACTTGACTTAATATTTAATAATTAATTAAATAAAATTTTAGTGGTAGTAATAAACATTGACCAGTAAAATAAATACAATATAAAGGAGAGCTAGACATATCTAGTCATTAACCAAATGGCACGGATAATCCAAATCGTTAGAAATATCTTCAATCTCGACACTACGGAATCTTTGATTGATGTGGCTCAGTCGTTCGAAACTATCCCAGATGAAGTAGTTGTTCTCTAGACACTGCTAGATCTTGGCTCGATCACTTGAAATTACTCATATCAATATATGAACTCTCTGGATAGTTTTTTGCCGAGTTCGGTCATCCGAAAGCTCAAGTTAGTCGACCAATGGCCATACACTCTGTTAAATTGTTTCTAATTTCATATTAAGGCTATTTAAGTGGGTGTAATGTGGGATTAGAATTAATTGCTAAAGGGGTCGAGTATCCTAGAACATGTGAGGATTGAGAGAGTTTTAGGGTGTGAGAGAAAAATCTTAGGTTAGCTTGATTTTTTCTCTTGTGGGGCTATGATCTGAGTTTGGTTATTCTTCATCTCTTGTAACTTTTGATTCATAGTGATTCGCTTTGTGCCATTTTTTTTCAATGATAGTTTTTTCATGTAAAATTTGAATTGTCTTTTGCGTGTTGATTTTACTGTTACCGTTGTAAGAGCTTCATTTGATTTTTGCTTCTGTGGGTTTCTCCCAACAATGGCATTAGAGCGTATGTTGGGAAGTAGATTTTGGGATTGGACGCCTCTACTCTTCACGCATGAAGACCACCGACCGGTCAGCCGGCCGATCGGTCACGATGGGGCAAAACAGCAAGGCATCTGGAACTTTTTTGGGCCATCCGACCAGTCGGCCGACCGGCTAGTGGGGGGGTCCGACCGGTCAGGCAGTTTCCTTTTTGGACTTGGTTTCTTACGTGGTTTTGCACAAGGAGTTTCTAATTCCGGTTTTCTCCTATTTAAGGAGATCTAATCCGAGATTAGCGTTGCCGCCAATGGGCCAAGGGATTGAGAGGGTTCTAGGGTGAGAGAAATGAAAGTACGTCGGTAGTCTAACACGACACCCACGTATGTGCGGAAGCTTAAAGAGCAACTAGAATTATGGCTAAACCTATAGGAGGGGGTGATTAAAACCTTTTTTGAAACTCTTTTCGCCTACTTATATATTTCAACAAATCAAACTAAGTAAGCAAGAACACTTCGGCTTCTAAGCGTAAGTGGGTCCAATCACAAGACTAGCATATGATTAAGCAATAAAAAACATAGTCTAAAGCATGCATAGGTAATCAAAAGATTTAACTAATCAAGCTCCTAACCTATGCAACCTAAGTAGACTTATGAGAATGGATCAATGAGCTCAAGTCTACACAACTAGTGAAAGTACATCTTGTGTGTGGATGTGCCTAATTAGTGCCTAGCATGCATTCCTATCAAGCATTCATAATTAGACAATTAAACTAACAATGCTAAGATATTAATATGCTCAATTCAATCACAAACACAAGCATGTATAGTGGTTCAACTCTGGGTCTACTCCACTCCCGGTTCAAGTACTCAACTCCTTTGAGCACACCGGCATTCACTATCGGAGGTTTTAAATGAGGTTCACCTCTCAACCTTTACACGAAGGTTTTACCGGTTCACCTCTCAACCATAACCGAAGTTTTGGACAAAGGGCTAACTCTCAACCCAAACGGAGTTTTGGACATAGGCTAACTCTCAACCCGACGCACGTTCACTCCCGTGATGGAGGCTCCCCCTTGGAGACTTAGTTTAAGCCTGGCTAACAGGCCAAGGAACGGCTAACGTCCCTAGTTCGAGTTCGACAAACAAACTCTAAATGGACTCTCAATAAAGACAACTTTACTTGTCGGATGAGTCCCTTGTTTAACGCCAGTTTGGGTTGCTTGATCTCCGCTCTCCCTTGCTTCAATCAGCTTCCCTTACTCCCAGAATCGTGTTGCCGTTGCGTCGCTAATTCCTCAGCCACACTTGATCAAACACCTTACATGTGATGCCTTTAAGATGCCAAGGTGATGGGAGGGTAGGTTTAAGAACTCTACAACTAATGGGAATGGGTTGCCTAGAGGTTCTCTCCTACAACGATCTCATCTTAGAGTTTTGGACAAGGATTTGTCAATCAAGAAGGTTCCAAACTCTAGAGATCAAGAGGGGATGAAGGTCATCTTCTTCATGAGCTTGGAATGCTCCAATCTTGTGTTAAAGCATAAGGAAGATGCCTTGCATAGGTTGAGAATGAGACTCAAATGGTCTCCAACAATGGTGGCTTCACTCCTCTCGAAATCCCTCTTCATGCCCCTCAAACAAGCCAAGCCCTTATATAGAACAATGTACAATAGATACAAAACGGGCAGAAAACAGCTAGTGCCAACCGGTCGCATGACCGGTCGGCCAGGGTCCACGACCGGTCGGCCACAGCCAAAAAGAGGACAGAAGGTTGCTGTCTCTTCTGGGAAGACTGTCCTACCGGTCGTGACCGGTCAGACCAGCCCAGCCGACCGGTCAAGACCGGTTGGCCCTATGGCCTGCACACACCAACACCCGCTATCCAAACTGGACTGTCTGTCCGACCAGTCTTGACCTGTCGGCCAGGAGTCCACGACCAGTAGTGACCGGTCGGACAGGCCTGGGTTCAATCAGTCTAATTACTTGACCCATCTATTCTTCAACCCTCTCACTTAGGCCAAGATTTAGGTGATGTTTTGGGACACCTAGGGCCAATCTATGATGACTAAATGTTCCCTAATATGGTCAAGGTCATCAAAGTGGTTAAGGGGTTGGGTTTTGGTCTAGGTTAAGGCACATCAAGGCATCACTTTTACCTGTATCTTCTTCCTTGATGCAGCGAGGGTCACTGAGTCTTCGATCTTCATCTTCATTGGGCTCAACCGACACTAGACTCACTGATGTAAGTGATTAACAAACTAAGGTGCACTAGTATGCCACGAAAAAGTGCACTAACAAGAAAGAGATAGGGAGGAAGCTTGGAGTTCTCTCGGTTGAGGGAAAGGGATGGGTTTGTCCTCCTCATGTGAGAATTAGCTTCGGGTAGCTTGAGATTTCTCTTGTGGGCTGTGATCCATGGTTTTCTTCTATAATCTCTTGTAACTTCTGATTCATACTGGATTGGTGTCGCTTTGTGCCGTGGTTTTTTTACCCTTGAGAGGTTTTTCCACGTAAAAATCGGATTGCCTTATTGTGTGTGATGATTTGCTTGTTGATTGCCATTGTGGTGTGTTCCTCGCCTGCTTTGATTGCTTCCGCTACGAGGCTCCTAACCCCAACAAGTGGTATCAGAGATAAAAGTTGGGAAGGAGGCAGAGAGAATCTGAGGCGAGACATCAATGGCGTCTTCTAGCATGAGATTCATTGTGGAGAAGGATTCCGTGAAAGAAAAATATGGAAAGCGATCGGTATCTATGGAAGAAGTAGAGTTGAGGAAGGTGGATCGGTACGCCGATATCTCAATCAAGTTTGTCGACTGCGATCGGGTTTGATCGGGAGCACTATTCATGGTGGAGCTGTGGGATTGGCAGCGGGGATCGGCAGCGGGATCCACGATTGCTTGTGTGTGGCATGCGCAAGGGCCACATGAGCGAGCGGGTGATGAAGGTGCAAGGATGAAGTCGATGAGGCATGAGAAGTGGTGGAGCTATGATGACGACGAAATAGAGATGAAGATGGTGTGTGGCAAGGTGTTGCATGAAGCTTAGAGTCGTGGTGGAGTTTGTTGGGATTGGACACCTCTACTCTTCACGCATGAAGACCACCCACCGGTCGGCCGGCCGGTCGGCCACGATGGAGCAAAACAGCAGCGCATCTGGAACTTTTTTGGGCCATCCGACCGGTCGGCCGACCGGCCGGTGGGGGGGTCCGACCGGTCGGGCAGTTTCCTTTTTAGACTTGGTTTCTTGCGCGGTTTTGCACAAGGAGTTTCTAATTCCAGTTTTCTCCTATATTAAGGAGATGTAATCTGAAATTAGGGTTGCCGCCAATGGGCCAAGGGATTGAGAGGGTTCTAGGGTGAGAGAAAGAGCTAGGGAGGAAGCTTGGAGTTCTCTTGGTTGAGGGAAAGGGATGGGTTTATCCTCCTCATGTGAGAATTAGCTTCGGGTAGCTTGGGATTTCTCTTGTGTGCTGTGATCCATGATTTTCTTCTATAATCTTTTGTAACTTCTGATTCATAGTGGATTGGTGTCACTTTGTGACGTGGTTTTTTTACCCTTGAGGGGTTTTTCCACGTAAAAATCGGATTGCCTTCTTGTGTGTGATGATTTGCTTGTTGATTGCCATTATGGTGTGTTCCTCGCCTGCTTTGATTGCTTCCGATGCGAGGCTCCTAACCCCAACAGTAGATAGAATTTGAGACAAGGTATCGATGACGTCCGATATTAAATTCGATATAGAGAAGTATTCTAGGAAAAATAATTTTGAATTATGGAAGGTTCAGATAAAGGGGCCTCCTAGCTCAATAAGGATTGGAAGACTCATTCATCGAAAAGCAACCGAAAAATATGAAAGAAGAAGAGTGGAGTAAGTTAGATTAAAAAGCCAATATCTCAATCTAGTTGTGTCTAATGGATAATGTCCTCTATAATGTCATGAGGGAGAAGATTGTGGTTTATACGTGGGTGAAGTTGGAGAATATATGTACAAAGAAATATCTGAAAAATCGCCTGTATCTGATGCTTCAGTTATTCAACTTGAAGATGGCTGAGAGGACCGATGTTGAAAGCCACATCAGTAATTTCAACAGGCTCGTTTGCAAATTGTTGGATGTAGATGAACTAATGAAGGATAAATATTAAGCATGCATTCTATTGAATTCTCTTCCGGAATCATATAAGTAGTTTAAAAACTCTTTGTGCGCAGGTAAGGAGATCATTATCATTGAGACCGTTATCTCAGCCCTCTAGTCAAAGGCGATAAAAAGAAAAGCAGTGCTATGGGTTCTTCTACGGAAGCACTGGTTATAAGGGGAAGGAATTCTGAGTGGGATCGAGATCTAAATCCAAGGGCAAAGGGAAGAGCAAGTTGAAGAGCTGAAATTGTGGATAGGAAGGACACATAAAGAGGGATTGTTTAAATCCCAAGTCGAAACAAGAGAAGTCTGAAGATTCTTCTAGTGAGGCTAACACCGCAGAATCCATAGAGGACATGAGTGATGATCGCGATGTATTGACTGTATCCAAAGCAGGGCATCTCGACGATGAGTGGCTCTTAGATTCAGGTGCATCGTATCACATGTGTCCTGACCAGAGTCCATTTATGATATACAGTGGATATGATGGTGGGTTGGTATTCGTAGGCGATGATTACGCCTGCAAGGTGGTGAATATTGGTTCTGTATACATTAGGATGTTCAATGAGATCGAATGAATCCTGACAGATGTGAGGCATGTCAGTAGGTTGAAAAAAAAATTTGATCTCTCTTAGTGCACTCGAGGCAATGGGGTGCAAGTTCACCGACTCTGATTAGTTTTGTAAAGTGACAAAGGGAGCACTCTTGGTGATGAAAGCACGGAGGTACGACCATCTTTACAAGTTGACTCGGAGCACTTCATCAGGTGAAGCTACAATAGTTGTAGCGGAATCCATGTCGGCTCATGTGTGGCATGCACGCCTAGGCCACATGAATGAACAAAGCATGATGATACTGAAGTAAAGTTGGTGGGAGCACAAGAAGTAGTGAAGCTATGATGGAGAAAAAGTAGAGATGAAGGATAGAACAGTGGAGATTGAAGATTGAAGTCACAGTGAAGATTGTTGGAGATTTCTTCAATTTGACATTATGGGGTCTTTGGTTGACCAAGGGGATATAACTCGATCACCCGAAACTACCTCAGATGAGGCGGTTGGTTTCTAAACACTGCTGGAGGAGTTCGATCGACCAACGAGCTTGGCTCGGTCGATCAAAACTCCTCAGATCGATCTATGAACTCTTTGGACAGTTTTTAGCCGAGTTCAGTCACCCGAAGGCTAGGGTCAGTTGACCGATGGTCGTGCGCTCTGTTAAGACGGTTTTGCGTAAATAATTTCTAAATTCAGATTAAGGCTATTTAAGTGAGTGTAATGCGAGATTATGATTAATTACCAACGGGGCTAGGTATCCTATAGCATGTGAGGATAAAGAAAGTTCTAAGGTATGAGAAAAAAAGATTGAGTTAGCTTGACTTTTTCTCTTGTGGGGGTTGTGATATGGTTTTGGTTGTTCTTCATCTCTTATAACTTCTGATTTATAGTGATTCGCTTTGTGCCGTGGTTTTTTTTCATGTGAGGGTTTTTTTTACATAAAATTTAGATGGTCTCTTATGGGTTGATTTGCTTGTTGCCGTCATGATAGGCTCTTTAGATTCTCACTTTTGCGGGTTTCTCCCAACACAAACCAAGTGATTTGATTTGCAAGAGGCATCTATGGTCAAAGGTGGCCACATGATGGATGGTCCAAATCAATGATCAAAACTTTTCTTATATAGTCAATGAGGATAGTGCACCATATAAGTCATATGGTTTTGAGCATTGGATTAAAGTGGTTTACAAAGGGATGGGCAATCAAAGAGGGACCCCACACGAATGGTATCCAAAACCAATTATCTAGCAATTAACGTTGCAAATTGCTCCTTAGGATCATGTTTGGTAATCCATATTTGTTTAAATGATGTTTACATGGCTGGTGGTGGCTATCTAAAAAACTGCAGATGACAAACTTCCAATCAATGGCTAAGAAAACAAGCATTATCTAATTAATTGTTTAATAACCAGGGGTTTATTTGAATTATACTTATCAAACATGTTTTGTCTCTCTTGGATCTTCCTATCAACTTGATTTCTTAAAAGGATGGGCAATTAAATAGGGGACCCATACGATGAATGGTCCACATCATGGTTCAAAATCTTGACAGCTTAATCAGACTCAAAGTCATTGACTAGTAAAACAAAATTTTAGTGGTAGTAATAAATATTGACTAGTTAAATAAATAAAATATAAAGGAAGTTCGACCACTTCTAGTCATTGATCAAATGATAAGGATAATCCAAATCAAGTGATTTGATTTTCAAGAGGTATTTGTAGTAAAGGTAGCCCCCACATGATGTATGGTTCACATCGAAGATCAAAAGTTTTCTTATATAATCAAACGAGGATAGTGCACCATATAAGTCATATGATTTTGAGCATTGTATTAAAGTGGTTTACAAAGGGATGGGCAATCAAAGAGGGATCCCACATGAATGGTATCTAAATCAATGATCTGACAATTAACGTTGCATATAGCTCCTTAGGATGGTGTTGGGTAATCCATATTATTTAAATCATTGGTGGTGGCATGACTTGATATTTAATAATTAATTAAATAAAATTTTAGTGGTAGCAGAAAACAATGACTTGTAGAAATAAAATATAAAGGGAAATTAGATAGTTTTTGTCACTAATCCAGCAATGCGGATAATCAAACCAAGTGATTTGATTTTTCAAGAGGGATCTACAGTCAAAGGTATCCCCCACATGATGGATGATCCATCCTTAATATCCATTGTCCATCGTGTGGGCCCCACCTTCGATGTGGTCCATCCATCATGCGGGGCTGCCCTGGATGTGGGCCATTCATCATTAGAGGCCGACCTTTGATGTGGACTACCCATTATCTGGGGCCCACCTTCCATGTTATTTTCCATTATGTGGGTCCACCTTCAATGTTATTTTCCATCATGCTGATCCTACCTTTGATGTGGACCATTCATTGTGTGGGCCCCACCTTCAATGTGGGTTGTCCATCATTCGGGGCCTACCTTGATTTGGACAATCTATTATGTGGCTCACCTTGATATAGGTCATCTATAATATGGGGGCCACCTTTGATGTGGACATCCATCGTGTGGGCCCCACCTTTGATGTGGACCATCTATCACATGCGCAGAGAGAGAGAGAGATAGAGGTATATATATATATATATATATATATATATATATATATTATATATAACAGGAATATGCGACCTCCATCATACTAGTTACTTTCACAAAGGTGCTGTCCAAATTGACTTAAGTTAAAAGAGAAAAAAAAAAGAAAAATAGTAACTTTATGTAAATTAAAAAAATTGCTCATTCAGTGGTATCCAAACAAGCCCTAACTGGCTGTTGATGGCTAACTAAAGAAAGGTAGATGACAAATTTTCAATCAATAACGTTGAAAACAACACTTAATAAAATGTTTAATAATTATTGGCTCATCTAAACTGGTGCTTATCAAACATGCTTGGATCTTCCTATAGAAAAAGGCTAGGCAATTAAAGGTGGGACCCATATGATGCAGTTCAAAATCTGGAATGCTCAATTGGACTCCAAGTGATTTGATTTTCAAGAGGGATCTGTAGTCAAAGGTGGCCCCCACCTGATGGATGGCCCATATCAATGATCAAAACCTTTTATAATCATATGGCCGGTTTGGTGCATTGGATCAAAGTGGTTTATAAAGGTATGGGCAATCAAAGAGGGACCCCACATGACTGATTTGATTTTCAAGAGGCATCTGCAGTCAAAGGTGGTCCCCACGTGATGGACGGTCCATATCAATGATCAAACTTTTCTTACATGATCATCAAACACAGTGCATCATATAAGCCATATGGTCTGGAGCATTGGATCAAAGTGGTTTATATAGGGATGGGCAATCAAAGATGGACCCCAAATGAATGGCATCCAAATCAATGTCGGACCCTTTCTAATATAATTAATATGGTCAATTCATGTTTTAGCCGTTGATCAAATGGTTAGGATCATCCATTAGGTGCGACCCTTACTGTGGGCCTACCTCAATGTGTTTATTCTATATTCCAAAACTGAAGAAGACCCAAATCTCAGGTGGACCATTATAGAGGAAACAGTGGTGATTGAACGCCCTACCATTAAAAACTTCCTAGGGCCCACTGTAATGTTTTCATAATGTTTATTTGCCATCCAACTTGTGAGTACTGCATGTAATGCTATGTTCCATCTACAGTGTGGTCAAATAAACCTGGATGCAGGGAAAAAAAAAAAAAAAACCAAATATCAGCTTGATCAAAACTTTTGTCACCCATTAATACTCAATCACCATTGTTTCCTATGTTATGGTCCACTTTAGAATTGGATCTGCTTCATTTTTAGGCTCATGCCCTAAAATGATCTGGAAAGACCGATGGACGGCATGGATATAAAATACATACATCAAGGTGGGCCCCACTGTGTAGGACTATGGCCTGGGCCCACAAAGCCATTTTAGCTTGGGCCAACCCAACTTCATATCATATGCACGTGTCAAATCTTACAATATAATCCTTGAATAGGTAACCCATACATCTATATTGATGTCAAACGCTCAAGATCCATACACGTGGCATGCATGTACATGATCCAAACCGCTCAATTGTTGTCCCTAGCATAAAATGGGATTGTCTTAAAAATCACACCAATTGGGCCGTAGTTTTGAGGATTATAATCGGGATGTTGGAAAGAAAAGTCCTGCCTATGGTCGACATTCAACGGGCAGAAGGATTCAAATCAGTAGAAATGATGCTCTGATAAAGTGTGATTTTAGGCATACAATCCATCAATGAATTTGTTGGACATCCAAACAGGCCCGAAACAACAAATATAATAGAAAACATACTTAGGTAATTGACTATTGGGTTGGTGGACACCTAGGCCCAAGATAAGCTATTTATTTGATAAGTAACTTTTCTTGGTTTCTACCTAATTAGCAGTTAAGTATGTTTGGTAAACAACATAGGTATCATCATAAAATTAAGCATGCGTGTTTGGTTTGCAACATCATAAATAATCATCCCCCAAGTCTATTTGGCCCCACTCACATTCACTGTCCATCATGTGGGGCCAACCTTTGATGTGGATCGTTCATTATGTGGTCCCACTAATGTGGGCCATCCATCATGTGGGACCCACCTTGAATGTAGGCCATTTACTATTAGGATCCGATCTTTAATGCGCACCATTCATTAGGTAGGGCCCACCTTTGATGTTGGCCATCCATCATGTGTGGCCCACGATCAATGTTATTGTCCATCATGTTGGGCCCATCTTTAATATCCGCCGTGTGGTGTCCACCTTTGATGTGGACCATCCATCATCTAGGCCCACCTCCCATCTGGGTTGTCCATCATGCGAAGCCCACCTTGGATATGGGCCATTCTCATGAGCCCGACCTTTGATGTGGACTGTCCATAATGTGGGGCCCACCTTGATGTAGATCGTCCATCATGTGGAGCCCATCATTATTAATTGCCCATTATGTTGAGTCCACCTTCTATGTGGACTGTCCATCATGTGAGGCCCACCTTTGATGTTGGTCATCTATCAAGTAGAGCCAACTGTCAATGTTATTATCCATCCTGTGGGGCCCACCATCAACATCCACTGCCCATCATACACACCCACCGGGCACACCAACACTGTCTATTCACGCGCGCCTGCCGTGATGGCGAACAACGTGGTTAACCTTTTCCTCTCTTTCACCTCTCCCATTCCTCTTTTCATAGACTTCTGAAAAGTAATAAAGCTAAAAATATTAGCTGAAGTACTTTTAAGTAAAAACGTTGCTTATTAATTATCGTAAACCAAACATACTTATCTAAAATAAGTTACTTATCTACTGCTGTAAGTAGAAGAAGTAACTTATTTGGTGGCATCCAAACGGGCACTTAATGGACGGTTAAGAATGAAACCATCCGACGGACCTGTTTTCACAAACAGGTGTCCATGGGCCCATGACTTAAAGACAGTGGGTAAAAGACTGGGTACCCCCACTATATTCCGTTTAACTTGAGCAAATGCATGCCCCGCGTACAATTTCTGAGTGCATGTGTATCGAGCGTCACACGCAGCCACAGTATTACTCAGGGAGCGGATTAGGTGCGGCCCTTACCGTGTGGCCCACCTTGATGTATATATATTGTATATCCACGCCGTCCGTCCGTTTTGCCAGAACATATTAAGAGCCTGAACCCAAAAATGAAGAAGATTCAAATCTCAGGTGGACCATACTATAGTAAACAGTGGTATTGGCCATTAATGGGCCACAAAAGTTTCCTATGGTATGATCCGCCTTAGAATTGGATCTACCGATGGATGGCGTGGATCTAGAATACATCCATCAAGGTGGGGCCCACAGTAAGGCTTAGATGATGACGATGAAATGTGGGACAGCATCTAGCCATTTCTGGTGGGGCCCAGCAAGAACAAGTCCATGGTGGTTTACATCTGTTGTGGGCCGAACTAATGTGGGCCTGAAGTTTTGGGAGATCAAATGAACGGTCTTTGCTTGGGCCTGAATTTCAAGCTGTATAGATAAATGGGCCGGGCTTGGATTTGGAGTGTCTACTTCGTCCACATGGGGGAATGATGGCGTGCCGGATAGTGTACCGCTGCTACCTGTTTTAATGCACACGTACCATGAACATCAAATCCAAGTCGTCCAAATAGTTGGACCAACTGCGGATAGATTGCAACCCAAAATTTACACTGAAAGCATGATCAGGATCAATTGATCAGTGGACATCAGATGGACGATGAGAAATGAAAGGTGAGGAACAGTCGAGACAAGAGCTGGGCACTTGATGATCAAAGTTTGTGCGCATAGCCAATCATCATCGCATGCCAACAATGCGGCCCGCGTTCGGAACAAACTAAGAGGACATGGGCGCCAAACACAAAAATTTATTTATTTTTAAGTGAGCTCCGTGTTGCATGATTCCAACCCATGGCTTGATGATAGATAGAATACATTTCAATACTTATGTCATGGGTTTAAGTTCAAATGCGGTGGTTGTGTGTGTGTTAAAATATGAGAGAGAGAGAGATGTGTTGCATAGATTTGTTTGCACAATTCAATAAAATGCAAGGTCACATGTGTTCGCGATGGCTTGTAGTCGGTTAACATGTGCAATTAAGAAAGTGTGGGCGTGCTAGAATTGTACTCACATAATTTTTTATTGAATGTTGTTGCCTCCTACGCTAAGATGGACCATTTAAGACCAAAGTCTAGAACAATTGCTTTCTTAACCACTGGTTGTAACAACAAGCAATTAATTTGCAAAAGGGTAGAGGTTAGTCCTTCCTGATGAATTCTTTTTACCTTGTGTCTTAAAGACTTGTTCTTTCACCAGTAATTACATCCAATGTATTTCTCAATTAATGGAATGAAGATGAACAATCAAAATAGAAGAGGCCAAACAATGTTGATTCTATTGATTTATAAATGAACCTCAGTACAATCAATAGAGTAACAAATAAATTAGAGAATAAAATAAAATAAGAGATAAATACTTGAGTTATCTGTATAGATAGATGATCAGCAGAATGTACCTAGGGTATTTGATCTTCTAAGTATGTACTTGGTTGATCTTGTTGGAATCAGACGCCTCAAATCTCCATGTATAGAGGCCACCAGTCGGTCACGATGGATTTCAAGACAGCAACTTTTTAGATGTTTTTGGGCATTGTCGACCAGTCGGCAGGGGTCATGGACAGGTTTCCTTTTTGAGTTGGGTTTCTTGCACGGTTTTGCGTAAGGAATTTCTAATCTCGATTTTCTCCTATTTAAGGAGTGTATTACGGAATTAGTGGTATCCTAGACGCGAAAGGGGATTGAGAGAGATTCTAGGTAAGAGAAAGAGCTTGAGAAGAGGGTTTTCTTCTTGGGAAAGCTTGGGATTTCTCTTGTGGGTTTGTAATCCAGGGTTTTGGGTTCCATCTCTTATAACTTTTGATATTATAGTGGATTGGTGTCACTTTGTGCCGTGGTTTTTTACCCGTGAGGGGTTTTTCCACGTAAAATCTGATTGTCTATGTGTGGTTGATTGCATGCATGTGTGATTGCATTGTATTGCTTGTTTGATTTTATTTTTTGCTGTGTGTTCAGCTTTACTTCTGGTGTCGGCCTTCTATCCCAACAACTAGTATCAGAGAGATCGTTGGGGTGTAGCAGAATTCGAATCTGAGAAGAGAGCATGTCATCAAGCATGAGATTCGACATAGAGAAGTATTCGGGGAAAAATAATCTTGAACTTTGAAAGGTGAAGATGAAAGGCCTTCTAGTTCAGCAATGATTGCAAGATGCGCTCTTTGAAAAGCGACCGGAGGCTATGAAAGAAGAAGAGTGGAAGAAGATCGATGAAAAATTCAATGTCTCAATTCAATTGTGCCTGGCGGATGAGGTCTGTATAACGTCATGAAAGAAAAAATTGCGGCTGAAACATGGGTGAAGTTGGAGAATATCTATGCGAAGAAATCTCTGAAAAATTACATATATTTCAAGCTTCAGTTGTATAATTTGAGGATGGGGGGGGGGATGTTGAGAGCCACATCAGCAATTTTAATAGGCTTATTTGCAAATTGATGGATGTAGATGAACCGATGAAAGATGGGGATCAAGCGTTTATCCTGTTGAATTCTCTTCCAGAATCATATGAGTCGCTTAAGGACTTGTTGCCCGCGGGTAGGGAGACCATTCGCGTGGAAACCATTACCTCGGCCCTTTAGGCGAAGGCGATGAGAAAGAAAAGCGACGGCGTGGGTTCCTCCATTGACGAAGCACTGGTTATGAGGGGGAGGAATTCTGAGCAGGGTGGATGATCTTCATCATCGAGATCTAAATCAGAAGGCAAGTGGAAGAGCAAGATGAGACGTTAGAATTGTAGGGAAGAAGGGCACGTGAAGATGGATTGTTTAAATACTGGGAAAAGGCAGAAGAAATCTAAAGATTCTTCTAGGGTAGGGCCAATACCGTAGAATACGGTGGTGATGTTTGTGATGTATTGACTGTATCTGGCATAAGGTCTCTCAGTGGAGAGTGACTCTTGGATTCAAGTGCATCATGTCACGTATGTCCTCCAACATGATGTATGTCCTAATCGGAGTTCATTCATGGCATACAGGGAGTATGATGGTGGATCGGTCGTTGTGAGTGATGGTTACGCCCGCAAGATGGTGGGTATTGATTTAGTGTGCATTAGGATGTTCGATGGGATTAAACGAATCCTTAAAAGTGCGAAGCATGTCCTTGAGATGAAGAAGAATGTGATATCTCTTGGTGCACTCGAGGCGAAAGGGTGCAGGTTTATCTGCTGTGATCGGTATTGTAAAGTGGTAAAATGAGCACTCGTGATGATAAAGGCACGGAGGTGCGATAATCTTTACAAGGTGATCGGGAGCACAATTCATGGTCGAGTTGCGGGAGTGGCAGCGGGATCCACGATTGCTCGTATGTGGCAAGAGCAAAAGGGTCACATGAGAAGAGTGACAAAGAGCGTGAAAGTGCAAGGATAAAGTCGATGGGGCACAAGAAGCGATGAGACTATGATGATGATGAAGTAAAGGTGGAGGATAATGCGTGGTAAGGTGTTGCATGAAGATTGGAATCATGGTGGAGATTGTTGGAATCGGATACCTTAAATCTCCATGTACAGAGGCCACCGACCGGTCGTCCACAGTAGATTTCAAGACATCAACTTTCTGGACATTTTTGGGCATTGCCGACAGGTCGACAGGTTTCCTTTTTTGAGTTAGGTTTCTTGCGCAGTTTTGAGTAAGGAGTTTCTAATCTCAGTTTTATCCTATTTAAGGAGTGTATTACAGGATTAGTGGTATCCTAGACGTGAAAAGGAGATTGAGAAAGGTTCTAAGTGGGAGAAAGAGCTTGAGAAGAGGGTTTTCTTCTTGGGAAAGCTTGGAATTTCTCTTGTGGGTTTGTGATCTGGGGTTTTGGGTTCCATCTCTTGTAACTTCTGATATTATAGTGGATTGGTGTCACTTTATGTCATGGTTTTTTACTCGTGAGGGGTTTTTCCATGTAAAATCGAATTGTCTATGTGTGGTTGATTGCACGCATGTGTGATTGCATTGTGTTGCTTGTTTGATTCTATTTGTTGCTGTGTGTTCGGCTTTGCTTCCGCTGTCAGCCTTTTATCCCAACAGATCGAGGTTAGACAACAAAACAATATAGATGTTTATCCTACTTTTAATGTGTATTGCAATGATGCCACTGGATAGTAGTGATCTACACTAATCTAAACGTTAAATATTTTGTAGCATGGTTGGACAAAAGCGGATGGACTAAAACTAAGGGTTCGTTTGGGTGCTTGTAAATAAAGGTAAATAGGAATTGGAATTAGAGGTAAATAGGGCTGTCAATGGGCCTGGTTAGGGCCGGGCCAAGCTATGTCCAAGTTCAGCCCTTATTTTTCAGCACAAGTCCAAACCCGGCCCAAGCCCATGACGGGCTAAATAGTCCAGCCCGAGCCCAGCCCTATCCGTTTATACAAAGCCCAGCTCAAACTCGGCCCATGCCCATGCCCAACCCTATTCAGTTATGCAACTCTATTTATTCGTGTACAATGTAGAGAGGGAGAGAAACATAAATGGGTAATGCACTGTTCTGAGAGGAATGGATCATGTGTCCCAAAAGAAAAAGGAAAAAAAGAAAAAGAGGAAAAAAATTTAGAAGATAAAAGGCTAGAAAAAGGAGATTGAAGTTGAAAGAAAATTACCTCATTTTGCTTCACTTGCAACAGCGAATTCAAAGGGAAAAAATTGTTATAAATGCAACCCCATTTGCATCAGGAAAATATAAATTCTGTGTTGAAGGCAGCAGATCGGCCAGCTACAAAAATCTCACCCCGGTATCATCTCTAGAGCAGCTTTAGCTGAACTCATTCCCCTCACCATATCTGTATGCATTAATATATAAAGAACAACACAACAATAAGAATCATTTCTTTTATAGTTCTGGTTTACATGGGCCTACTAAAATCAAGGTGTAAATCAAGTTACATGGGAATGATCCTTTCAGAAGCAATATATGTGAGAGAAATTGATGCACCACCTGCAACATTACATGGATCGTAGGTTCAGATTGTAAGCACATATTCATACAAATATAGAGGTTGGCTACGAATCCCATCTACACCAAGCCACAAATTCCAACAAGGTACATGGTGCCAATCACAATCATTCATCAGGTGGTCCCACAGTGCAGATGATCCTAGCCAAGAAATCAAGCGGTCCACTTGTCACATGTGCCAAAATGTTAGAGGAAGATTACAAATAGGACAAAATTAACAGGTAGAATTTTTTTTTAACAAAATATAGCAATGGCTCACATTTAACAAATAAAATCAATGCTATGGAAATACCCATTTTTATCTAGACCAAGCTTTGGTGTTAGTTGGCCTTGACAACCTCAAGAACTTCAAATGCCCAAAGGTACCTAAGGGCCTGTTTGGTTGTAGAATCCAGATTCTAGAGAAAATTCAGATTCCACTATTGGAATCCAAAATTGCAGAAACTAGACTAGAAACCAAGTACCATTCGGAACTTGCTGTTTGGTTGAAAATTGTGTAATTTAGATTCTGTTCATAGATGCACAACGCATGCATGGAGGCGGGTGACGCTCACTTCCGCCTCTTTTCTCTTCCATAAAAATGGTTCCCTACACCGTTTCCACTAATCCCGGTTCCAGCCAAATTAGGTTTCCATACCGAGTCATATTTGGCTGGAACTTGCCACTAAACACACTAGTTAAAATCGGATTCTGTTGGAATCCAAGTTTTAAGCTGGAAATGAGTTTCCAGATGCCAACCAAACGGGCCCTAATTGTGATTAAAATGCCTTGTGCATTCTAATCATATGCAAGTGCAATCAATGTTAATTGAAACCTTAGTAACTGATGACTTGCATTACATGTCAATAACATTAGAAATAAATGAACATTTTGAAACATTGACAATGTCATGATCCATGACCATTATTATCATCTAAGACTTATCCAAACTAATCAGGGTGGGCCACACAAATCTTGTTCCACCATTCCACTGAAGTAAGAACCATATCCTCAATTAAATGATAGGTTAAAATTTTCCTGTTACCTCTACCCACATCTATATGCATGCAAATGGCCATGGTATATGTGTCATACCTGCAACTCAACCAAAACCATCCACATATTGGGCTCCACCATAGATGGGGACATAACCCAAATGATCCTAACTCAAGGATATAATAAGGTCGATTTACATTTACCAAGATAAAAAATATTAAGAAATAATTGTTCAAACTACATCATCATCATCAAGTATACAATTTACAAACAGAAGTTACTGTATAGTATTCACAAAAAGAAACCCTATGTTATCAACAAAATATGAGCATATATCATCCACAATTTCCTATTGTATTGACAAAAAAAAAAATTCGTTGTATCCACAAGAAGAAATCATTTATTATCCACAAAATCTTCCAATGTCTTTACAAATGATCACAAATATGCCTTCCAATGCCATAATCTGTTCAAGTGCATTTTAAAGTATTAGTTTCACTCAATATAATAAATAGAATTAGAACTAAATGATTATAAATAACATGAACAAAAAATATTCAAAGTTTAGTATTATTACCTCTATCAATTATCTGATCTATCTCGCAACCAGTCTTGAGTGTAAATCAAGGCTTCCACAGTGTTATGAAGCAACGAGCTACGATATTTATCAAGAACTCTACCTCCCATGCTAAATGCTGCTTCTGAAGCAACTGTCGATATAGGAATGACTAGAATGTCCCGGGCCATATTCGCGAGAGTAGAATACTTTGGTGTATTTAACTTCCATCCAACTTAATATACTAAATTCTCTTGGCTATGACAAGGAAACACGGGCTCATTCAAATATTGGTCAAGTTCAGATTTCATGCACAAGTTATCTGATTCTGAAGAAATATATTGGTCATATCCCTTTAATGTATCAAACCCGTCATTGACATCATAAGAAACACTTTCTGACCTTAGCACATCTCGCTCCATGTGGTTGGAATAAGTCAAATACTCTTTGTAAAAAGCATGAATACTTTCTTTAATTCCAAGAATGTGAGCTTGGGCTTCACTTCCGAACATTTGCAAGAAGCAATACTCTAACAACTTCATCTTAAATCGTGGGTCGATAATTATCGCTATTGCAAATATTAAACTACAATCTCCCCAATATTTATCAAATTTTTTGCTCATTCGTTGGGCCATTGTGCAATTAAAAGAATCTTGACTCACAGACTCTTTCTTCAACAATACATGAATTTTTCAAATTTCATGAAAGTAAAGGTTAGAAGTTGGATGTGTGGTGCATGAAAAGACATTCGTAGCATTATAAAATGCTTTTAAAAACTTTGAAATAATTTTAACTTTCCTCCAATCCTCCATGGTTGGCGCTTCCTCATAATTTGAATCAGGAGACTTAAGGTGAAGAAATGCTTGTTTGAACTCTATAGCCATCTCTAGCATGAGATTTGTAGAGTGTTGTGAAGGCCTCAAATATGCATAGACAGAGTCCACCGACCAGTCGTCCGACCAGTCGGCCAGTAGACAGAGTGTTGCAGTTTGGAGCCCAAACTCTCTGGACATTTTTTGCTATTTTGAGACCGGTCGCTGGGTGCTCAGACCGGTCGCCAGACCAGTCGCAGAGTGCTCAGACTGGTATGGGGACAGGTCTGAGGTGAGACAGCAGGCTGGCCCAACTCTCTGGATTGTTTGCTACTGGTCGTTCGACCGGTCACCCGACCTGTTTGTGGTCTGCGAGATTTGATAGCGTTGCGTGGTTTTCGCGCTACTTGTTTCTAATTTCGAGGTTTCCTCTTATAAATATGTTTCCTAATCATGTTTGGAGTTATTCTAAGCAATATTTAGGTGATCTAAATGGGATTAGGGTTATTGGGAGAGAGGATTAAGAGTTTTGCGTGCCTTGTTCATCTTTGGGATCTACTCGGGTAGTTCTAGCTCTGTAATCATCTGAATTCATAGTAGATGGTGTCGCTTTGTGCCGTGGTTTTTTCCCACAAGGGTTTTCCACGTAAAATTCGTGTGCTTTTATGTTGATTGTGTGGTGATTGTTTGATCTTCTTTGATGCTTTCACTGACCGAATTTCCAACAAGTGGTATCAGAGCTATCGTTAGAGTGTTGAAGAAGAAGTTGTTTGAAACAATCTCATGGCTTCAAGTACGAAGTTCGACGTTGAAAAGTTCTCGGGCAAAAACAACTTTGAGTTATGGAAGGTGAAGATGCGTGCCCTCCTAACTCAGCAAGGGGTCGTGAACGCCATTGGAAAGCGCCCTACCGAGATGAAAGATGAGGAGTGGACAAAGATGGATGAGAAGGCTATGGCCTCAATCCAATTGTGGCCTTGTTGATGACGTCCTCTATAACGTTATGAAAGAGAAGATCGTTGTAGAGACATGGACCAAGCTAGAGAACATCTATGCAAAGGAGTCTCTAGAAAATCGCATGCATCTAATGATGCAACTATTCACTTTGAAGATGGCGGAGGGGACAGACGTGGAGGACCCACATTAGCACGTTCAACAAACTGATTTGCAAGTTGCTCGATTTTGGTGAGCAGATGAAAGACGAGTATCAAGCCTTGATCTTGTTGAACTCGCTTCCTAATTCATATGGGTCACTCAGGGACTCGTTGTGCGCGAGTAGGGATACTATTAGTGTCGAGACCGTTGTCTCAACCCTTCAATTGAAGGCCATGAGACAGAAAAGTGGTGGTACTAATTCCTCCTCCAAAGCATTGTTTATGAGAGGAAGGAATTCTGAACGAGGTGAAGGATCGTCACGTTCTTAATCCAAATCGAAGGGCAAGGGCAAAGGTAAGTTGAAGTATTGGGGATGTCACCAATTTGGGCACATGAAGAAGGACTGCAAGAGTCCTAAATATAAGAAGGAGAAGTTAGGTGATTCTTCTAGAGAAGCCAATACCGTTGAAGCTGAAGAAGGTGGTAGTGATGTGTGTGAGGTCTTGACGGTGTCAAAGGCTAGATCTCTCTTTGATGAGTGGATCATGGACTCCGGGGCTTCGTATCACATGCGCCTAGATAGGAGCGCCTTTACTTCCTACAAGGAGTATGAGGGAGGCTCGGTATTTCTAGGCGATGACTACGCCTGCAAGGTTGTAGGGATTGGTACTGTGCGCATCAAGATGTTCGATGTGATCGAACAGACTTTGACAGAAATGAGGCACGTTCCTAGGTTGAGGAAGAATCTGATCTCCCTTGGTGCACTCAAAGCATTGGGATGCAAGTTCACCCGTTTTGACCAGTTCTGCAAAGTTTCAAAGGGGGCCCTTGTAATTATGAAGGGATAGAGGCATGATAACATTTACAGGCTGATTGGGAGCACTTCAGTAGATGGAGCTGCAGTGACTGTAGCGGATTCCACGTCTGCACGTATGTGGCATGCATGCTTAGGCCACATGAGCGAGCGGGGCATGAAGGTACTCTCTGAATGATCTTTGATTCCTTCCTTTAAATCTATAGACTTTAGTATATATGAACATTGCATGTATGGGAAACAATCTAGATTGTCTTTTAAAGGGGGGAAACATGTATGTAAAAGGGTGCTTGATTATGTCCATTCCGATGTATGGGGGCTGTTGTCCGTTATTTTTGTTGGGGGTCATCGTGGTTCGTGTCGTTTATTGATGACTATAATAGGAAGATTTAGGTTTATTTTTTGAAAAATAAATCCGATGTCTTTATGACCTTCAAGTATTGGAAGCCGATGGTGAATGATCAGTCAGGGAAGAAATTGAAAATTTTGAGAACTGATAATGGAGGTGAGTTCACTTCCAGGAAATTTAACACATATTGTAAAGAGGAGGGGATCGTGAGGCACAACACAGTGTGCCACACGCCAGAGCAAATGATGTGGCTGAGCGGATGAATCGAACTCTCTTAGAGAGAGCTCAATCCATGATCAATAATGCTGGGTTGGGCAAAGAGCAATGGACTGAGGCCGTTAACACGACTTGTTACTTGATAAACCGGTCACCCTCTATGGCAATTGAATGTAAAATCCCTGAGAAAGTGTGAAATGGTCGTACACTAGACTACTTAAGTCTGCGGGTCTTTGGTTGTGAGACTTACTCTCATGTACCATCAGTTGAGAGAGATAAGCTAGACCATAGGGTCAGAAAAGGGATCTTTGTGGGCTATGGTGATGGTGTGAAAGGATATCGAATATATAACCCTATTGCACGAGAGAATCACCCTGAGCCATGATGTAAAGTTTGATGAGGGTTCTTTGTTCCGTAAGGATGCTATAAAGGAACCAGAAACATCAGAACAGGTTGATACTCATGAGGATAAAGATGAGACACAGGCCGATACTGGGGCGCAGATAGAGGTACAGGATCAAGTGGAGCAGCCACCTGTGCGAAGAAATTCACCCAGAGATCGTAGGTTACCGGCAAGGTACAGGGATGACTCGAACATTGCATTCGCTCTTATTACAGATGAGAGGGATCCGTCTAAATTTAAGGAAGTACTACTGGATGTAGATGCTGAGAAGTGGAAGATGGCAATGCAAGATGAGATGGACTCCTTGTACAAGAATGAGACTTGGAAGCTTGTGGAGCTTCCAGTGGGCCGAAAAGTGATAAGGTGTAAGTGAATTTTTCAGAAGAAACAGGATTGTGGATCCTGCCAAATAGTGCTCCGATGTGTCCGCTTGGAACTAGTGGCAGTTTGGTTAGGTGACGAGAACCATTGACCTGATACCTCCTGCAATAAACACCACTAAAATATTCTTAACCTTAAGATTTTGGCCATCCGGACTCTAGCCATTTTTTGGACTACTGCTGTATTTTTTTTTCTTTTAACTGCCTATTGTTAGGCCATTGATCAAATGGTTAGAATTCCAACTTGGGGGATTTTAGAAGCATTGATGAGATCCATTAGATTAACGGTTTGGATCACCCAAGCACACACAATTTACCCGAATCGATGCACCAGACACTAGTTACCTTCTAATGCACCCAGACCTTACAATTTCTCTATTGCAAATAATGAAAAGTCTTCAAGAGGTTATATCCAGTGACTGTTGTAGAGAAATTGGGCAACACAGAGATATATGAGTGTGGTCCTTTACTTTTCCAATGCAGGTTATTGCAAATGCTACCATCCATTTCCTGACCCAACAATCAGATAATAAAGATCATCTACTTGAAAATGATAGGAAAAATAACAAATCATCGATGATGGCCCAACCCACCAGATGTACGGTCCAAATCAACAAATAACGAACACTACGAGCACAAGGTCCAGCAACTGGAGATAACATCAACTTCCAAACCCTAACAATATAAATAGATCCAACTCCTCCAATTTAGAAAACAAGAAAAATTAGGGTTGGGGTTTTACACAAAAGCATCAAAATTCCAACAAGAATCCATCATTTCACGGATCAAGAGATAGAAAGATAGAGAAATAGAGATTGAGAGAGGAAATGAGACACAGAGATATTGTCTAGTCTACAGAAACCCAAGAAAAAAGAAAAAGGAAATGAGAGAGAGAGAGAGAGAGAGAGAGAGAGAGAGAGAGAGAGAGAGGAGTGTTGGACTTGAAGGTGAGATACGAGAGAGGGAAAGGAGGGTGGTTGAGTGTTGTTGTATATGTGAGAGAGGGAAATGAAGAAAGAAAAGGGGGAAATCGATTTTGAGCCGGATTTAGGAAATACATAATGGGCCGGGCCGGGTTCACAGGCTTTTTAGGTGCTAAGCCCAAGCCCAGCCCAATTAACAATCGGGCTCTTTTTTAGACCCGAGCCCGACCCATGGGCCTAATACACCAGCTCAAACCCGGCCCAATGCGGGCTAGGCCCCGAAGTCCATCGGGCTAACCCGGCCCATTGACAGCCCTAGAGGTAAATGAATTGGGAGTAAATGACTTTTAAAAATGTGTTTGGATGGGAGTAAATGAATTGCATTTGAAATCAAATTTTTTTTGTTTTGATGAAAGTAAATGGAAGGAATTTTAATGCATTGGAATTTTCCAATATATTCACGGGAACATGTGTAATATCCCAAATCAACTTTAATATCCAAATTAGTGCACATATGTCATATTTAACAAAATGATTGTAACAAGCCCATTAAAATATATACTTTAACTAAAAATGAAGGAATTTGGGCCTCGGGTGGGCCACAAACATAAGGATCACAAATAAGCAACTTGCAAATATTTTTTAACCATCCATTTAGATGGCCAACCTTTGGACGGTTTGAATCATTCTATTAGTGTGATTTTAGTGATGTCGCCAATAATTAAATTGCTTTGGAGTATCGGTACTGTGCCACATGTAGGTGGATATGTGCATAATGGCATCTTTGTTTACTCGTGTGACTCTCCATGGGAACGTAAAAAGGCATTTCACTCCATTACTTTCAAATCCTCTCTTAAAAAGAGGATTTCATTTACAAGCCCATTTACTCCCATTTCATTTCATTTACATCCATTTACTCCCATCCAAACACACCTCAAATCCCATTTACCTCAATTTACCCCCATTTACTTCCATCTAAATGGCCCCTAAGTAAGATAAGATAAAAAAATAAAGACTACGAAAATAGATTGTGTCTTGCATAGGCCTTGAGCTCTTTATCACACTTTCCTTTTATAGCTTCAGGATGTGGAAAAAACCCTCACTAGGTTTTCTTTCCTATATAGGATCCTTCGTAGCCACGGTGCTTAATTGTTCCCTTAACATTCTTGCCTAGTTAAGAGATCTTCGTTTCTTAGAAAGGTGTTTTCAAATCTCTTGCTAGCGTAGCTACCAAGATCTGTAGATCTTTAGGACTCCGTCTCATCCATTTGGATCATGATCGAAATTGTTTTTAGATCTCCCCCTATTGTGACAATGAATATATATAGATCTAATGGGATCAGTCTCATTGGATCCTGATTGAGACCCAATCCATCGGTTCCAATCTACTCTGATGTTGGTTTAATTCTCAAATCTATGTAATCGTCGTAAGAGCTCTGAACATCTCTGAAAAAATTTCATTTCGAAAGGATTATGAGAGATGACCTTACCAAGCATATCCAGATCTGCGATAAGATCTTTGCCTCAGTGAGTCTTTTATAAACTTGTTGAGCACGTCACTTTGATTACTCACATTAGGGTTACGTGTCATTCGTCGCTTCATTTCTTGTTGAAATGTGCATACGGTTCTGTACTTTTTTGCTTTCGGCAGGTGGACATGTCGTCGAATAATAAGAAGCAATAGATATCTTCAGGCATGAGTACGATGTCATCATTATTGGGCATGTAGTGTCCGACACATGGCGACATCTTATTAGTCCCCCCCCTTCACATTGGGAGGTGATGGGATGTTTGATGTTCGGAATTCGGTGGTAGCGAGCTAAGCGACAGCTGGAACAATCGTTTTTTAAGGTAGTAATGGGTTAAGCAATGAAAGCCGTAGGTGAACTGAGGAGGAATGGGCTTATTGACACTCGAGAAGGAGAAGAAAAAAAAAATTACTTACAAAGCCATAGTTGAAGAAGCTAAAGTGGCCCTCCAAACTCATAAGGAGTGATAGTGTCAGGGAGAACAAAGTTTCCAAGACTGAGCAATGATTGGTTCAAGCATATGTCAGGAGCTAGAATTTTTATGGCCACCGATCCAAATTCAAAGTCATGAAGCAAACAACTGGAAAAAGAATGAAAAGCGGCGGAAAAAATGATAAGATGACTTGTGACAGAAATAAAATCATTTAATAAATGAAATAGCCATCGAGTTTCACATCCACATTAAAAGCTGACAACCATGATAAGAGATTTCCGATGTAGTCATTAATACACAAGATGGTTGCATGTCAGAGTGGCTGTCAAATTTCAAACGTCAAACGCCTCATGACATCTTTTGATGCGAAGGAATGTGATGGGCATTATTTATACCCATTTTATCACACTTTCATTGACCAATAAGATGCCTCACGTTCTTCATTGACCAAGCAGTCATTGACCAAGAAGGGGCAAAAGATATCCTCATCAATCTCGGGCTTCGAACGAACAGGGGTTCTCAGGGGCCACAGTGATTCATGGGTTTCATCCATGCCAGTCGATCCATTTTACCATATCATTTTAGAGTTTTAAGGACAAAAAATGAGGTAGATACAAGGCTCAAGTGGACCACACCATAGGAAGCAACAGCGAGATTGACACCCACCATTGAAACCTTCCAGGGGTTTACCGTGATGGTTAATTTCCATCCAATCTGTTCATAAGGTCACGTAGACCTGGATGAAAGAACAATCACAAATATCAGAGATAAACTTTTGTGGCCCCAAAAAGTTTTCAACGGGACGTGTTTAATCCAAACTGTGTGATCCACTTAAACGTCGAAACTACCCATTTTTGGGCTTATGTCATAAAATGATATGGAAAAATGGATGGACGGTGCGGATAACATACATACATCACGTTGGCCCCTCAAAGCAGCTGTCCGTTCTTAGTTAACAACGAGGTGTCGTACCCCCAGTCCGCGTCCTTATTAAGTAATGGCGTAGACTCGACTGTTAGTTTTGCACCATTGGGAAAATGGTAGTGAGCCTATAAAAATGCACACGGCACAGTTGTAAGGCAATCCAAGCCGTCTAATTGATGCCCCAAGTGTATGAAATTGCACTGAAGAAACTTGTTGACTCTATGCTTTTTCCCTTCTACTTTGGACACCTCATTATTTTACTTCCAGCCATCCACTATTATTTTTATTTTTTTGGGTTAGTTCACATATCCATTGTTAGTGTACACCCACCCACCCAATTAGTAGAGTTGTAAATCGAGTTCAAATCGAGTCAAGTCTTTTTTTTTAAGTACTCGAATGAATTCGAGCTAATCACCAAACATAACCACGCTTGGCTTGGCTCAGTTTGAAGATTAGCTCGTTGACTCATAGTATGAATGCAAAAAGAAAAAAAAATGTGTCGAAGTCAAAGCAATGAGTAGGGCAGAGCTCAGCTCGTGTGCAGATAATCACACCACAATGTTAGCCACCCCACACCCACTATGAAATTGATACTATGACTTCAGTGTTGAAACAAGGCTATCTTCACTCAGTCTGCCACTTGAGCGATAGACCTGGGTGTTATTTCGAGCCATCCATTTGACAGAGATGAATCGGATGGTTAATATTGCTCGATCGATGTTGTTTTAGACATAGTTCTTCCACTATGGGACCCACAATCTGGATGGTCTGATAATTGTGCATCTGTGCCGCACGAGGAGGATGAGTTGCCACCATTCTTAATGCCCGTAAGTAGATGGTTAGGATTGCTTGATCAGTCTGATTCTAGAGATGTGATACATCCACAATAGGAACAGCAATCTGGATGGTCAGGATAGCTCTGCATCAGCACCACATCTGAAGGGGTTGGGTCACTGCCATCGGGTTGGTTTGGATTGCTTGAGTAGTGTGATTTCAGAGAATTGCTCCATCCACAGTGGGACCCACAATTTTGGGATGGTTTGGATAGCTACAAGTCATGCCTAGTGTAAGGAGGAGGAGTCACCACCATTTAAAAAATGGTGCAGAACTAACAAAAGAGCCTGTCGAGAGCGAGAGCTTATGTCATCAGCGATTTTCAAATCTGCAGAAAACAAAAGCATTTTCAGAGAGAGCTTTCCTTTTTGGGGAGAGAGAGAGAGAGAGAGTTCAAATCACAGAAAACTCAAAAGCATAGAGAGAGAACGCAAAAGCATCGAGACCTCTGTTTCAAATCTCAATCCAACTCTACGATGGATGCAAATCAGTTTTCGAAGGTATGATTAAAAAGATATATATATATATATATATATATATATATATATATATATATATATATATAATTTTTTTTGTGCCTAATCTCATATTTCAATCCCATCTTTTCCATGTCTTTGTATTCGAACCATCATCTGAAATTGCATCTTCATGTCAATTCATCTCTTAAATAACATGGCATTTTGGGTCACATCTGAAATGGGTTCTACTGATAAAACCCATTTCATATTTATCAAATTTCAGCTATGAAAGAAGGTTTTTGCATTTTAAAATCATGATCCAGTTCATGTTTTCTATAATGGGTTTCTTTCTCTTTCATTTCTTTTCAAGAATGGGGTTTTCTTGATCTTTTGTTTGAGACCCAGTTCAGGTTTTCTGATTCACTCATTCTTGAATTCAGCCATTTGGGTTTCTTTCTCTTTCCTTTTTTTTTTCAGCCATTATTGAATTCAATCATTTGGGCTTTTTCTTGATCTTTTGGGTTCCAAATTCTTGAATTATATCACTGTTTGGATCTCAAATTTCAACCATGAAGGTGGTTACAGTCTATTTCTGTTTGTTCTGACTTCATTTTCGAACTATCTCTAAACCCCCCAATTCGTTTTCCATCTCTTATATGGCACAGACGGGAACTCAAATTACTTTTATGGAGTCCATGTGATGCTAGAAACACCAATAAGAGAACAAAAATCAAGAAGATTTTATGGTTTATAAAAAATCTGAGAAATTTGAGAAGAGGCATTTTTCATAAATCAAAGTTTTTTTTTTTAAACGGTGAAATTTTCCAACCCTGTTAGTTCCGCAATACACCCACGCAGTCAATCACACAAAGCACCCACTGGTGCTGTTAGCATGTCTCGAACCTGAGATCTGAAACTGGAGAGGCCGGGGCGTCACCCAGCCAGGATAACAGCTCTTTGATCTAAAACAAATGGAAAATTGTGCTTAAAGAGGGTTTATAAGACGTCTTTCCACCTTTAATGGGTGTCTACATACTTAAAACATCATTCTCTGAGTTACCCAAAAGGATGTCACAATGGTACGCAGGCGGCACCTAGGCATGCCCAGTGCACACCTAGAATATTTCATTGCCTGTGGCGCAGGTGGGGTCATGTTGCCCAAAATGCTTAGGCATGCAACCGAAATCCTTTGACTACTCTGATGGAGGATATGGTTTTGGGATAAGAAATGAGATGGGGATTCTATTATTTATTTTGCTATGGCATATGATCTAGCTAACAAACACATACTTACAAAAGAAAGATGAATATTTAATAACCTTTAAAACTGGACTATATACAAGCTAGATTGACTTCTTTCTACTTAGGTAGATAGATTGATCGATATGTAAAGATTGCAAGGTTATACCAGTGGAGAGCTTGATTACCCAACAAAGAGTATGGCTATGGATGTTTACATTAAGAGATTTAGGAGAGGGAGTGAAATTAATAGGTTTCCAGAAATGAGGTGCTGGAATTTAGAAGGAGAGAAGGCAATGTTATTTAGTAATAAATTGATGGAAAAAGGAAAGTGGAATGTTGAGGAAGAAGTTAGTGTTAGAGAGAGCTATCTCAGTGCATTAGGAAAGTACAAAAGAAGTTTTAAGAGTACCTATGGAGAAGCCACTCATATAAGGGAACGTAGTGGTGGAATGATGAGGTCTAAAAGGCTATTAGCGAGAAATGATCATGTTTTAAGGATTGAGAAGCAACCAAAAATGAAAAAAATTTAGAGGAATATGGAAACACCAAAAAGAATGCTAAGAAAGTAATAACGAGGCTAAACTTGAGGGATATGATGATTTGTATAATAGATTGGGGAGAAGGGAAGGTGACAAAGATGCCTTCAAACTTGTGAAGATGAGATAGAGTAAGGATAGGGACATACATCATGTTAGATGCATTAAGAGCGATGACTAGAGGCACTAGTTAAGAGATTGATGAAAGTTGGAGGAACTTTTTCTAGAACGTGTTAAAGGATGACTACTCTTAGAGCATGGGGATGGAAGTGATCATAACTCAAATGAGGCTGGAGACCATAGGTACTGTCTTGGGATTAGGATATCTAAAGTGAAAAAAGCTTTGAAAATGATGAAAACAGGAAAGGCCTTAGGACCAGATGGTATATTGGTAGAGGTTTGGATGTGCATGGTAGATACTGGTTTATTTTGAGCTGACAAAGTTGTTCAACTATATTGTAAAATTGAAGAAAATGCCAAATGTATAGAGGGAATGTACCATGGTACCTATTTATAAGGAATGAAGGAGGCATTTAGAGATGCGCTTATCATGGGGTTAAACTTGTGAGTTATGTACTGTGAAACTTTGGGAGAGAGTGCTTGAGCAAAGATTAATGCGTGAGACGAATGTAAGAAAAATAATTTGGATGCATGACAAGAAGATCAACTATTTTGACTATTTTCCTACTTAGATAGTTGATAGAGAAATATAAGGAGAGGAATGATCTTCAAATGATCGTTATGGACTTAGAGAAAGCATATGATAGGCTCCTTAGAGAGACAATGTGGTGTGTGTGAGTGATCTAGGGTTCAATCCTTGGTATTGTTATCCTAAAAAAAATGATAGGGTCCTAACTCCTTAGAGAGATAATTTGGTGGGTGTTGGGAAACCTATTTAAATACTTCGCACATCATTGAAATGAGAAATGGCTAATTAATCAACTTGTAATTAAGTGATTAAATTATCTCTTAATTTAATTAAATAATTTCTGAATTTTATTTATAGAAATGAGATATACACAATGTTGTCAAAATTGTTATCATATCGCAAATCTTTACAGGGGCTGAATCGTACCAAATAGAAAATTGTAAGATTTTTTATGGTTTTCTTAAAAATGTGAAAAATATAAATAAATCAGAAAAAATAAAAAATTCGGCAATCATCATTGTGCCATCAATATGCACCGAGTAATACTATGTCATGATAGTGTTAAAGGATTCTTATCCCCCCCCCCCCCCCCCCCTTTTGTTTTTCAAGAATTTTTCCTTAATAGCACACAAGGATCCTTTAATACTTTCTTGTTTCCTTTCTTGAATGTAGAATCACATTGGAAAAATAGCATTTGACTTTGTAGACCGACGAAAAAAGGTATTTTGATTTCTAACCATGATTCCAAAACACATATAAGTCAACATGATTGTAACCATCCATAAAAACATTCCAGATAAGTCATACGTTAATTTGGTGTTTCAATTTGTTAAGAAGTAAGAAATCATAAAAAAAAAAGCTCTATGGTTTAACAATGAAGAAAATATATATAATTTAATCTCTTATAAAAATAGAAAATAAATTAATTTACCTTTTCTAAACGATTCTTTTTTTAAAGGTTTTTTTTTTTTTTTAATGATTCTTAAAGCGTCCAGCAATTTAAAAACATAAAATGAAAGCCAGGTGAGGCTTAAAATAGAAGAAAACAAGTATGATCGGAATCGTAAATTGGGATTTCAATAGTAAATCGTCATGTTCAAATCATAATATCGTATGATTTATATAAAAAGGGATTCAAAAGTGGGATTTAAATCATTTTTCATATGATTCGACTCAAATCATAAATCATAAATCATAGGATTTTGACAACATTGGATATACACCCATGCTTTTGATAAATAGACGTTGTTTCTCTACTTTTGGTAGTAGAGCGAGAATTGTGGTGCACAGTTCCAACCCATGGCTCAATGATAGATAGGGTGAATTTCAACATTGAGGTCATGGGTTCAAGTGCCTATATGGTGGTTGTGTGTGTGTAAAAATATGATAGAGTTGTGGTGCATGGATCTGTTTGCACAATTCAATCAAACACGAGGTCACATGTGTTAGCGAGGGCTTGTATTCGGTTAACGTGTGTGATTATAGAAGTGTGGGTGTGTTAGAGTTGTACTCGACACAATTTTTTATTAAACGTTGGTGCCTCCTGTGTTTAGATGGACTGTTTAAGACCAAATTTTAGGACAACCGCCTTCTCAACCACCGGCTGTAACAACGATTAGATGATTTGCAGAAAGGTAGGGTTACTCCTTCCTGCTTTTTTCCTTGTGTCTTAAGGATTTGTTCTTTCACCAGTAATTGCAGCCAATGAATTTCTCAATAGAATGAAGATGAACAGATTAAAATAGAAGGGGCTAAACTATGTCAAATCTATTGATTTATAAATGAACCTCAATACAATCGCCAGAGTAACAAATAAACTCGAGAATAAAATAAAATGAGAGATAAATACCTGAGTCGTCTGTATAAATAGACGATCTAGGCTAATGGTCAGCAGGATGTGACTAGGGTGTTTGATCTTCCAAGTTAGTACTCGGTTGATTGGGATTCGATAACAAAAGAATGCAGATATTTATCCTACTTCGAAGCGTACTGAGGACAATAGCGATCTACACTAATCTAAACCTCAAATATTTTATAACATGGTTGGACAAAAGCAGGACTAAAACTAAGTTAAGCTAAGATAAAAGATAAAGACTGTAAATATATATTGTGTTTTGCGTGGGCCTCGAGTTCTTCATCGCGTTTTCCTTTTATATCTTTGGGAGGTGAAAAACACCCTCATTGGGTTTCCTTTCCTATATAAGATTCTTCGCAGCCATGGTGCTTAATCGTGATCATTCTTACATGCCTAAGAGATCTCTGTATATTAGAAATGTGTTTTTAAATCTCTTGCTAGCGTAGTTATCGAGATCCGTGGATCTTTAGGACTCTGTCTCATCCATTTAGATCACGATCCAAACTGTATTTAGATCTCCCCCCTATCGGGCCATGAAGATCTATAGATCTAATGGGACCAGTCTCACTGGATCCTACTTGGGACCCAATCCGTAGGTTCTAATCTACTCTGATGTTGGTTCAATTCTCAAATCTATGTAATCGCCGCAAGAGCTCCGAACGTCTTTGAAAAATTTCCCATTTTGGAAGGACTGTGAGAGACGGCCTTATCGAGCATGTCCAGATCTGCAATAAGATCCTTGCCTCGGTGGGTCTTTTATAGACTTGTTGAGTACGTCGTTTCGGTTATACGGATTAGGGCTACGTGTCATTCGTCGCTTCATTTCTTCTTGAAACATGCATATGGTTTTGTGCCTCTTTACTTTTGGTAAGTGACGTATCGTCAAAGAATAAGAGGCAAAAGATATCTTCGGGCACGAGTACGATTTTGTCATTATTAGGCATGTAGTGCCGGCACGTGACGGCATCTTATTGGTCCATGAGGTGTGCAAAAAATGGGTATAAACAATTCCCCTCACGTCCTTTCGCATCGGGAGATGTGATGGGATGTTTGACATTCGGAATTCGGCAGGTAATGGGCTAAGCGATGACTGGAACAACTATTCTTGAAGGCAGGTAATGGGTTAAGCGACAGAAGCCATAGGTAGGAGAACGAGGAGGAAGGGGCTTATTGACACTCGAGAGGAAGAAATAAAAAACATTCACAAAGCCATAATTGGAAAAGCCAAAGTGGCCCTCCACAATTATGGAGATTTTTCTCAGCAAGTTTAGAGAGAGTTCAGTTGATGTGAGAAAGGACAAATGGAATAAGGGTGAGTCTACAGCCGGAAGTAAGCACTTCGGCCACGACGCTGTACTCCTTTGTCATCTGACCGGCCTTAATGTAGAAGACAAGGCGACACAACCATAACAGTAGGAAGGCGTAATGTTCTTGATGAGATATAGGACCTTGACCCATTTCCTCCCAAATATAAGCGCCATAAGTAGCAACAACGACGCCTTGATTATTGAAAGAGGACGGAGACCAAGAACTCGAAGGCTTGACATACTCTCTTGTGGTTGGAAGGCCAGTAATGGCATAGACATTGAGAATAGTGGGACGACCGACTTAAGAAGCAAACGACCTCACCCAATAGGTGAGAATGCATGACAGAGTCAAAATGGGAAAGTTGAATGCAGTAAAAAATCCTGATCTCTCTCCAATGATGGCTGAATGCTGATTGAAACTTATTTAAGCAGAGGATCCAATCAGGAGTAGGGTTAAGCTTAAGCCAAAGCCTGTGCCTAGATCTAGAAGGAGGCCATAAAGACCATCCTAAAAAAAGACTGCAGAGGTGAAGCTGCTCTTCGATATATAGAGGGAAGAAAGTAGAAAGAGAGGCCAGGTTGTCAACCATGACCAGATTGAATGAAGGGCCAAGTATAAGCCCATTAACAAGTAAAAACTCACAAGGAATGAGAGTGTCAAGGAGAACAAAGTCTCCAAGACGAGCGATGATTGGTTCGAGCATATGTGAGCTGGAATTTCCATGACTGCTGATTTAGATTCAGAGTCGTTAGAAGAAGAAGTCATGAAGCAAACTGACTAGAAAAGAATGAAAAGCGGCGGAAAAAGTGATAAGATGATTGGGACGGAAACAAAATCATTTAACAAATGAAATAGTCCATCGGGTTTCAAATTTGCATTAAAAGATGGCAATCATGATAGGAGATTTCCGATGTAGTCATTAATACGCACGAACCTTATGTTGCACGTCAAAGTGACTGCTAAATTTCGAACGTCAAACGCCGCATCACATCTCCCGATGTGAAGGAATGTGAGGGGCATTGTTTATACTCATTTTCACACACTCTTGTGGACCAATACGATACCGCCATGTTTTGGCACTACACACCTAATAATGACGAAATCATACTCGCGCTTGAGGATATCTTTTGCCCATTATTCTTCGACGTTACGTCACCTGCCAAAAGTAAAGAGATGCAAAACCTCTGCGTACATTTTAAGAAGAAATGAAGCGATGAATGACAAACAACCCTAATGCGTGTAACCGAAGTGACGTGCTCAACAAGTCTATAAAAGACCCATCGAGATGTCAACTGTAAACTTTCCCACTCAAGGTGAGTAGTGAGAGAGATATCTTGACTATTTAAAGATAGTGTGAATATGTTACAACCATAAAGTGTAAGTTTCCAAAATAGTTGGGAAACTTAAAAAAAGGAATAACTATATATAATCCTTGGATAGATTTCACGTCAATCTCGTTGGTCATTCCCTCCAGTTTCAAAAATTTAATTGCATGTTGATCTTGATGTGTTGCATGGGATCAGACATGTGGCAATTATCAAGGTCACCACATGTCAATAACTGAATTTTCTCTATGCTCTCCCTTAAATTTGGGCTTAGGAGCAGGCCAAAGGCCCAATTTAGGTTGAAAGGAGTCAAAAGATTGTTGTGGAAGCGCCTTAGTGAAGATATTTGCAATTTGGTTTTCAGAGGAGACAAACTAAGTCACTAAAGAGTCAAGAGCAACTTTTTGATGAATAAAGTAGTAATCAATTTTGATGTGCTTTGTCCTTGTATGAAAAAAATGGATTAATGGTAAGATGAAGGGCCCAAATATTATCACATAACAACATTGAGGGTTGATCAAGGTGCAAACTAATATCACATGAACAAATGATAACTAAGTGAGCTCAACAGTAGTTAATGCAATAGGCTGGTATCTACTTTGACACTAGAATGAGCCATTGTTGGTTGTTTCTTTGTACTCTAGGAGTAATAATTTCCACCTAAGTAGGTGCATAGACCGGCTTTAGAATGTTGTGTCATTTGGCAGCCAACCCAATTTGCACGGAGAAGGCACAACGAACCAACGGGGTATTAGAGAGTACCAACAGGGTATTAGAGAGTAGTTATGTGCCATTAGAGATGGTGCCTCAAACATATCAGAGAATTTGCTTGACCATCTGATAATGGTATATTGTGGGATTTTACAAGAATTGACACAACCTGATGTTGAAGGATATATTAGGCTTGGTGAAGGGCAAGGCACTGAAGCCCACCAACAATACTGCAATATAATAGAGGATTACGGAATGGATAATTGTCTTTGTCGTGAGCTTGGTCTTTAGAAGGTAAAGGAGTTGAGATGGGTTTGCAGTCATTCACTTGCGCCTCTATAATGAGATCTAAGGCATATTTGCTTGATTAAGGAAGAGATCATTAGAGAATTGATGTATCTCCACACCAAGGAATAATAGAGATCACCAAGATCTTTCATGGCAATAATTGTACTGTTTTGAAACTCAAGTGGGCCACACAAGGTTTTAGGCATGATTTCACACTATTTCTTGTGGTGAGGCCCACCTAATTTTGGATCAGTGTGGTATGCTAGATCAAGGCCAAACATTAAGTGAAGCACTTGATGGACTGGTGTGGACCCCCACATAAGCAAATGTTGTGCCAACGGGGACTATAAAAGAGCCTTGTAATATCTAGTAGATTGTTTTGTGTAGGAACAATTTGTGGCCCATGGTGGGCTGGCCTTGGCAGAGATGATGGCTAATCAACTTCCAAACACGAAAATCTAACATCTATAGAGTCTATCTATTTGAAAACAAGGTCTACAGGCCACAGTGCCCCGAGTGGATATAATACAAACATCACAGTGTCCTGTTGAACTTAAGGGTTATGAGCAAGTCAGACGCGGATCAAGTGGTGGCGTGTGGTAATGCATTGGGTGTTGTGTCATGTGGGGTCCACTGTAATGTATGTGTTTTATATCCACTAGTTTTGCCAGATCATTTTAGGGAATGACTCAAAAAATAAAGCAGATCCAAAGATTAAGTTAACGGATCAGATCGAGCAAGGAGTGGGACCTACAATCACCTCTTCCATTCAACTTCCGACGAAAGCTACTGCATTAAGGAGAGAGAGAGAGAGAGAGAGAGGGGGGGGGGGGGGGGGGGGGGCAAATGGCCTTTCACGCGCAAGGGACCCACCTATTGAACCCATCCTGTGTCTTACGTGGGGCCCACTGGATAGTCTTATAGAAGATCCAAGTTGTCTGAATGAAAGGGGTTTTAATTTCATGCCATCTGCCCAAATTTGAGGGAAAAACTCACCACAGATGGACTATACCAGAGAAAACAGTTCGGAATTAACTCATAGCATTAATGCAGTTATGGGCCATAGACAACTCCAATTTTTTTTTGAAATAAGCCTACTGTAGGTTTATTCCTGTCCGATTTAAGTGAATAGATCAGATCGTTGAGGGGTGGCCCAATCGTTGATTTAGTGGGGCTCACACCCCATACTCAAAAGGCCCTCTCGACTTCCGCGGCAAGCTACCGTTGTACGAGGGGACAACTGACAGTTAAGTCAAGAAGTGCTAATTGGAGGCTGTTTTAACTAATAACCCTGGTGAGAGCGAATTCTGTGCGGCCCCGCCTCACCCATGACCGTCCGTCCCTGTCTTGATATCTGAATTACCCATCCACTTTGTTCATCCATTTTTCCATTATTTTAACATATGAGTACAAAAGTGAAATAGATCCAAATCTCATTTGGACTATACCATAGGAAAAAGTGGTGATTGGCCATTAAAAACTTCTTTTGGGCCACAAAAGTTTTGGATCAAGCTGATATTTATTTTTTCCATTTATTCAGATTTTTGTGGCCTTATCAAAATATTGGATGACAAATGAACATTGCCGAAACGTTACGGTGGGTCCTAGGATGCTTTTAATGGTGGAGCGTTCAATTACCACTACTTCCCATAATATGGTCCACCCAAGATACGAAGATTCTTAATTTTTAGGCTTATATGCCATAAAATGATCAAGAAAAACGAATGAACGAAGTGGGTGGGTAATTCATATATCAAGATGGGCCTCAAAGTAAGGCATGCACTGTCTTGGGTGAGGCCACGACCGCAGGCAATCCGCTCTCGTGAACATGGGGTGGTGTCCGCAACACCACCGAATCCGCGTCCACGGATTGGGTATTACCCCACCAGTCCCAGGTTAGGAACGTACAGCGGTTCTTAGGGGCCATAGTGATTCATGAGTTTTATCCACACCGTCCATCAATTTTACTCATCATTTTTTTTTTTTTGAAAGGTAAATGAGTTTATTGAGAAGCCACCCAAGGGCGGGAAAGAATACAAAAACAAAAGAAAAAGGAAAAACTACAGCTCGAGCAAGGCTATAATGGCACAAATGTCCAAATCCTTGACCCCAACTGTCCACTCCACAACCCAATGCACTGCCTTGCTGAAAATCCGAGTTGCCGATTCCGATTTATTTTCGAAGCAGCGCCTATTTCTCTCTCCCCATATGGCCCACAATGCCGCCATCCCCGCCAGCCGCCAAATTGCTTTGCCTTCTTTGCCAATGCCCCCGCCATGCCAAGATGCTAGAAAGTCGGGTAGCGAATTAAGGCATTACCCAAGACACATTGAGGGTGGAAAGAAAGCTATCCCAAATCTTCCTCGCAAATGTGCAATGCAAAAACAAATGATCAATTGACTCGGCATCCTAAAAAACAAATTATTATTTTTTAAGTAGTTTTAGTTAAAAAAATAATTTTAACACAGTGAAATAAAACTAATTATAAAGTATGAGTAATTGTCATACAGCCAGCTTATATTTTCGGATATTGTAAAAAACTCACCTCCTTCTAAGCTCTTTCCATGGACCCGCTTAACCTTTCGAAATATGGTTGAAAACCTGCTCGGCTTGATTTTGAATAACGGAGCACTTACGAATTAAGCTGCTAGTCTGTAAAAAGACGAATTTACCCTTTCTTTTGAATGAAATGAACTGCTGCGGAATCCACGGTATGTGGGATGGTGGTGTGGAATCTAATGTACGCATTGACCATGCTGTGGGCCTCACAATGAAGTCTTCTTCTCATCCACGTTGTCCATCATTTGTAGATAAAATTTTCAAGAAAAATCCAAAAAAATGAGGAAGATCTAAAAATCAGGTGGACCCCACAACATAAAATAGCAGCAATTGAACTTGTATCATTAAAAACTGCATTTGGCCAACTGTAATTTTTATTAGCCATCTAACCTGTTGATTAGGTCACACAGACCTGGATGAAGGGAAAACATAAATGTTGGCTTGATCTAAAATCATCACTATGGTGTCGTTCAATCACCAATGTTTCCTGTAATGTGGTCTACCTGAGATTTGGATATGCCTCATGTTGGGATCATGCCCTAAAATAATGATCTAAAACGGATCGACGACATAGATAAAACATATACATCATGGTGGGGCCCACAGAGTTTACAACCGCCTCAGGATAGCAACGGCTTGACAGAGGATCAGAATCAACCTCCTTTTTCTAGGAGAGAATTAGGTGAGACAACGACCTCACCTAAGACGGTGCAGCCCTTACCATGTGGCCCACCTTGATGTATGTTTTCTATATCCACACCATCCATCCGTTTTTTCATATCAATTTAGGGCATTATTAAAAAATGAAGTAAATCCAATTATTAGATTGACTATACTATAGAAACAATGGTGATTCAACGTTCTACCATTAAAAATTTCTTACAGCACACCTTAATGTTTCTATAGTGTTTATTTCCCATCCAATCGGTTGATGAGGTCAAATAAGTCTAGATGAAGGGAAAAAACAAATATCATTTGGATCCAAAACTTGGTCCATTAATGGTCAATCACCACTGTTTCCTATGGTATGGTCCATCTGATAATTGGATCGGCTTTATTGTTGGGATAATGCTCTAAATGGTTTGGAAAAACGGATGGATGGCGTGGATATAGAATACATACATTAAGGTGGACCCCACGGTAAGGGCCGTACTGTCTTTGGTGAGTCCAGGGTCTCACCTAATCCGCTCCCTTTTCTCCTGGCGTGGATTGGGTACTACCCCCGCAGCTGGAGACGGAAGGTCATGTCAGGGGATATGTGGGGCCCATGATGTCTATATTTTATCCACGCCGTCCATCCATTTTGAAAGATTATCTTAGGGCATGATCCCGAAAAGGAGGCAGGTTGAAGGTTCAAGTGGGCCACACCACAAGTAGTGGGGATTAAATTCATATTGTTGAAAACTTTCTAGGGCCTGCCATGATGGTTATTTTTCATCCAACCTATTCATAAGGTCATATAGACCTCTATCAAAGGAAAACATAAATATCAGCTTGATCCAAATCTTCTATGCCCCTAAGAAGTTTTCAACGGTAAGCTTTCAATTCGCTGCTTCCTGTGGTGTGGTCTACTTGGGCCTTTAATCTGCCTCCTTTTGGGGCTCGTAACCTAAAATGATCTACCAAAATGGATGAATGACGTGGATAAAACATATAAATCACTGTGGGTCCCGCAGAGCCCCTGACAAGACTGTCCATCTAGCTAGGTCCCGGTGGGGGTAGTATGCCCCCCCTTTTTTCATCCATAAAAATTTCGGGTGATGATTTCTGGTGACCTGACTTCTGTCGACCAAGAGAGGGGATGGGGAGCTTTCGGTCGAGTGGAAGAGAGAGAGTGAGGGTTTTGCACGAGAGGTGGTTCCGTGAGTTGTTTTGAGAGAAAATGAGGAGGTGCCGTGAGATGAAAATGTATTTTGGACATTTAGAAAATACAGTACGTGATACTTAACAGGGCAAACGGTAGGCGCCTAAATGACCAACGGTGGAAACATTGTGTGGGTCCATGAAAAGAGTTTAAAAGGAGGCGGGTTTTTGACAATACCCGAAAATATAAGCGGCCATATGACAATTACTCTAAAGTTATTATGTAATTTAACAAAGTGATATTTAGACACTATTTCAAAAACTTACATTTGGCTGCAACATTCCAATGAATCCACAAAACCCTGGAATTTCAAATTTTCCTAAACCTAAAAGCCCTAATTTAATAAAATTAGCTATGCCTCTTATAGCTCTAAACCTCGTATTCCTAGTTTTTGCTAAATTCCCCTAATTTCAAACAATAATATCGAAATTTCCCAGACTGTGGACTTTAAATTTCCTAATTTTCCCAAATCCCCCAAATTCTCCAACCCGAAATCTTAATTTTGCTAAAATCCCTGAAATTTTCAAACATAAAATCCAGATTTTCAGTATCCCCAAATCCTCTAATCTAAATCTTTCAATACCCTAAAACCCCCAAAATTTGTTTTCTATCTCTTATGTGGCACAGATGGAAACTCAAATTGCTTTTAAGGAGTCCATGGTGATGCTAGAAACACCAATAGGAGAAAAAATCAAGAAGATTTTATGAGTATATAAAAAATCTGAGAAATTTGAGAAGAGGCATTTTTCATAAATCAAAGCTTTGATCTAAAAGAAATGGGAAAATTGTGCTTAAAGAGGGTTCATAAGATGTCTTTCCACCTTTAATGGGTGTTTACATACTTAAAACATCATTCTCTGAGGTACCCAAAAGGATGTCACAATGGTACGCAGGCGGCACCTAGGCACGCCTGGTGCACACCTAGAATAGTGCCTTGCCTAGGGCGTAGGTGGGGTCATGTTGCCCAAAATGCTTAGGCATGCACCTCAAATCCTTTGACTACGCTGATGGAGGATATGGTTTTGGGATAAGAAATGAGATGGGGATTCTATTATTTATTTTGCTATGGCATATGATCTAGCTAACAAACACATACTTAAAAAAGAAAGATGAATATTTAATAGCCTTTAAAACTGGACTATATACAAGCTAGATTGACTTCTTTCTACTTAGGTAGATAGATTGATCAATATGTAAAGATTGCAAGGTTATACCAGTGGAGAGTTTGATTACCCAACAAAGACTATGGTTATGGATGTTTACATTAAGAGATGTAGGAGAGAGAGAGTGAAATTAATAGGTTTCCAGAAATGAGGTGCTGGAATTTAGAAGGAGAGAAGGCAATTTTATTTAGTAATACTAATAAATTGATGGAAGAAGGAAAGTGGAATGTTGAGGAAGAAGTTAGTGTTATGGTGAGCGAGCTATCTTAGTGCATTAGGAAAGTACAAAAGAAGTTTTAAGAGTACCTACGGAGAAGCGACTCATACAAGGGAACTTAGTGGTGGAATAATGAGGTCCAAAAGGCTATTAGCGAGAAATGATCATGTTTTAAGGATTGAGAGGCAACCAAAAATGAAAAGAATTTATAGGAATATAGAAATGCCAAAAAGAACACTAAGAAAGTAATAATCGAGGCTAAACTTGAGGCATTTGATGATTTGTAAAGGGAAGGTGACAAAGATGCCGTCAAACTTGTGAAGATGAGATAGAGTAAGGGTAGGGACATAGATCATTTTAGATGAATTAAGAGCGATGACCATAGGTATTGGTTAAGAGATCAATGAAAGGTAGAGGAACTTTTTCTAGAATGTGTTAAATGACGACTACTCTTAGAGCATAGGGATGGAAGTGATCATAACTCAAATGTGGCCAGAGACTGAGTACTTTCTTGGGATTAGGATATCTAAAGTGAAAGGAACTTTGAAAATGACGAAAACAGGAAAGGCCTTAGGACCGGATGGTATATTGGTAGAGGTTTGAATGTGCATTGTAGATACTGGTTTATTTTGAGTTGACAGAGTTGTTCAACTATATTGTAAAATTGAAGAAAATGCCAAATGTATAGAGGGAATGTACCATGGTACCTATTTACAAGGAATAAAGGAGGCATTTAGAGTTGCACTATCGTGGGGTTAAACTCATGAGTTATATACTATGAAACTTTGGGAGAGAGTGCTTGAGCAAAGATTAACGGGTGAGGCGAATGTAAGAAAAATAATTTGGATGCATGATAGGAAGATCAACTATTGAGGCTATTTTCCTACGTAGATAGTTGATAGAAAAATATAAGGAGATGAGGAGGGATCTTCAAATGATCGTTATTGACTTTGAGAAAGCATATGATAGGCTTGTTAGAGAGACAATATGGTGTGTGTGAGTGATCCAGGGTTCAATCCCTGGTATTGTTATACTAAAAAAATGATAGGCTCCTTAGAGAGATAATCTGGTGGGTGCTGGAAAACCTATTTAAATACTTCACACATCATTGAGATGAGAAATACCCAATTAATCAACTCATAATTAAGTGATTAAATTATCTCTTAATTTAATTAAATAATTTCTGATTTTTTTTTTTTTTTTGAAGGATGACAATTTTACTGAAAAGGCGGCAAGCTGACAAAAGAAAAGAAAGGAAAAAAAGAAGAAGCCACCCCTCCTTACATAAGAAGTCCAAACCACCTCCCTAATTTCTGAATTTTATTTATTGAAATAAGATATACACAATGTTGTCAAAATCGTTATCATATTGCAAATCTTAACAGGGGCTGAATCGTAGCAAATAGCAAATTGTAAGATTTTTTATTATTTTCTTAAAAATATGAGAAATATAAATAAATCAGAAAAAAAAAAAAAATCGGCAATCATCCTTGTGCCACCAATATGCACCAAGTAATATCATGTAATGATAGTGTTAGAGGATTCTTATCCCCCCTTTTTTGTCTTTCAAGAATTTTTCCTTAAGAGCACACCAGGATCCTTCAATAATTTCTTGTTACCTTTCTTGAATGTAGACTCACATTGGAAAAGTGGCATTTGATTTTGTAGACCGACTGAAAAAAGATATTTTGATTTCTAGCCATGATTCCACAATACATATAAGTCAACATGATCGTAACCATCCATAAAAACATTCCAAATAAGTCATACGTCAATTTGGTGTTTCAATTCGTTAAGAAGTAAGAAATCATAAAAAAAAAAAAAAAGCTCTACGGTTTAACATTGAAGAAAATATATATCATTTAATCTCTTATAAAAATATAAAATAAATTAATTTACCTTTTCTAAACTATTTTTTTTAACGATTTTTTTTTTCTTCTAAATGATTCTTAAAGCGTCCAATTTAAAAACATAAAATGAAAGCTAGGTGAGGCTTAAAATAGAAGAAAACAAGTATAATTGGAATTGTAAATTAGGATTTGAATAGTAAATCGTCGGATTCAAATCATAATATTGTAGGATTTATATAAAAAGGGATTCAAAAGTGTGATTCAAATCATTTTTCTTATGATTCGACTCAAATCATAAATCGTAAATCGTAGGATTTTGACAACACTGGATATACACCCATGCTTTTGATAGATAGTCGCTGATTCTCTACTTCTGGTATTAGAGTAGTACTAAAAAGTGTCTGCACTGATAATAAAATGTAGAAAAATGGGTGCATCTATAAACTCTTTAAGTTTAGAGGATTTGATGCTGTATTGTGATCTTGGTTTAGTTCGTTGATTAGAGCTGATCAGTGAGATGTGGAAAATTCTAATGCAGGTCTGCTAAACACAATTATCTCTGTGGGATTAGCTAATGGCCAGTAATGGTGCAAAACAACCGTTGCTCTCAGGACTGGTAGATCCTCCCCATCAACCCAAACAAAAGATCAATCTAAAGAAAAGAAGACTTCGCCGCTGTAGAAGTGCTCCTACTGTAGATGTTTTGGTAGAGAAGAAATGTGGGTTGTCTCCGATTTCTCGGTCCATCTTGGGAAAGTTTGATCTTTCTTTTACACAAGTAGCTCTACTCTTGGCGACCTACCTGGGAATCAGCACATTATGCTTCTTTGCTGTTAAGAATCAGATCAAGGGTATTAAGACAAATGGCATTCTTGATTCATTGTATTTCTGTATTGTGACTATGACTACTGTTGGCTACGGAGATCTCGTGCCTGATAGTGTCTCGTCAAAGCTCCTTGCATGCCTTTTTGTCTTTACTGGCATGGCACTCGGCGGGCTCATTCTCAGCAAAGCGGCTGATTATCTTGTAGAAAAGCAGGAGATCTTATTGGTTAAAGCCTTAAACATATGGCATGAAGCTGGGACGATGGAGATCATGAAGGAAGTTGAAACGAACAAAGTAAAATACAAGCTTTTTGTGACCACGGCGGTTCTCATTGTGTTGATAGTTGTTGGAACGGTTTTCTTATTTAAAATTGAGGACCTCAGCCTTGTCGATTCCTTTTACTGTGTTTGCTCCACCATTACGACTTTAGGATATGGGGATAAAAGCTTCTCGACGGAAGGTGGACGGATCTTCGCCATCTTTTGGATATTGATCAGTACCATCTGTTTGGCGCAGTTCTTTCTCTACGTTGCTGAGCTCAACACGGAGCACAGGCAACAAGCGTTGGTTAAATGGGTGCTTACACGAAAAATGACATCTGGTGATCTTGAAGCTGCGGATCTTGATGATGACAGGGATGTGAGGTAAGGAAATTCACTACTGCAAATTTTAAATTCATCCACAAAAAAAGATCACAAATTTCTTTTGTATAGCACTTGGGTTGTTTGTTCAATGAATATATTTCATTCTGCTACTGCATTATGGCATGGACAGACTTCAGTTTGTGTTTGCCATATAAATACAAATTAAACATAAGATAAATGATAGCAATCCAAACTGTCAAAATCGTCAGCCCAATTGTTGATAAAGCATATTGCTCAAATGCACTCATCAGGTGATCGTAACCATCTGATTTTATTTTGATTTCTATGATCATTTTTGTGTGATTATCCCACTCGTTGAGGTGCCAGGGTCGGATCACTATGTTCTTTATAGCTATGATCATAATTGGATGGTGTCCACAATTTTGACTCTCGATTGGCATGCATGCATATAGCGGTGCAAATAGGTCAGGTAGGGTCGAGGGTGACTATACCTGGCCCATTTCAGAATCGGGTAGGAAATTTGGAGCCAAACCTGACCCACTGGTCGGATCCAAGTCAATGATTGCCAACCTATTAATTTGATGGGCTGGGTCTGGGTCCTCCTACAAACCCTACTCATTTATCACAAGGGTTGTGTCTGGTTCAGTTATAGAAATCATATTGGAGTTTTCACACAAATAATGTTCCACACAATCCGATTAGTGGTGGCTATCAATTTTAATGGCCAGCAATCCAAATTCAACAGGTAAAATCAAATGGTTAGGGTATTTCGATTAGTGTGATTTTTGTTACACTCTCCATCTTCCACGATCCAGATTGAGTAGTGGCTGGGTAACCCACATTTTAGAGAGGGGTGGTGAACTATTGCTGCAGTTTAGCCCAAAAGAAACAAAAATCCACACCCATAATTCTAGTTTTTCTTGGGTCTAGGTCATGTCCATTTTAGTATGATCCAAATTGGAACCATTTAAAAACTCGTTGAGGTCAGGTCAGGCCGGGTCAGGTTGATTTTGAGAGGACCCAGACCCAGCCCAGATCACTAGTTTTCAGGTTGTATCTAATGACCCATCAGGTCAGCCCGACCCATTTGCAACTGTACCTGCATACCACATTTACATTGGATGAGTTGCCACTAATTACCGTGTGAACACATTTGAGTTCACAATCATAACTAGCTCACCATGAGAGCTTTAGAACATGAGAGGTTTAGAAACATCATATGTAATATTGAATCAGCCTTCGGTGATTGAATCTTAGTTGGTAGAAGATTTATATTGGCAGGTTCTGATTTTCAATTTTCTATCAGTTTTTTCAAGTTCTACAAAATTCATTAACTGCATCTTTTGATGAACTTAATCCCTTTTTTTTGGGTCTAATGATGTTCATTTGCTTCTTTGATTGCTTTGGGATATTACAATATTCCTTTCAATTTCACTTCCAGTGCTGCTGAGTTTGTCATTTACAAGCTGAAAGAGATGGGGAAGATTGGACAAGAAGATATTGCGCTTTTGATGAAAGAATTTGAAGATCTTGATGCCGATCAATCAGGGAATTTGTCAGCATTGGACCTCGTGCTTGTGCGATCTGCTTCACAAGAGAGCTAAGATCCTTGCTCAAGAGTGAATTTGTAGAATTTTAACCATCTCCATTGGCTTTTTTTCTGTCTTGATCTGAGGAGCTATTTTGAGAAGATGTGTGTGCATTATGCATGTATTTTATGTATATATGATATTTGAATTGAGCGTTTTTTACACAGACGGTTTGAATAAATCAGGATTTTTTTTTTTTTTTTTGCTCTGATTGAGATTCTTGGGTCAAGGGTGGTGTGTTTTGAGATGTGAAGCAAATGGGTTGGGTTGGGTCCATTTTAGGTTGCTCTAAATTGGACCTATTTAAAAACCATTTGAAGGGTGGCTTGGGTTGGGTTGATTTAGACTGGTCGGGTCTGGACCCAACCCATTTACTAGTTGAGGTGAACTTTTGAACCCTGTCCAACGGGTCCAAATTCAGGTCCAAAGCCGGTTTTGTTGTGTCAACCTGGCCATTTGCAACCATACGCTTAAGAGGTTATCTATCTTGGGGCAAGATAGGAACTGCTCATCTGGTAGGTCTGCAACGTAGGGACTGCTCATCTGGTTTGCCCATTATAGATGGACGCTGGATGATCCTAACCGTTGGATTACAAAGTTTTTGAGCAAAAAGGGACAGCTTAGAAAATGTCGTTAATGTCACTATATGATTTAGGAAATTAAATAATAATAAAAATGCTTCCGGGTTGTGTGGGGGCCCACGTGGGACTAGGTTGAGCGGAGGCTGCAAAAGACCAAGCCATGCCGAAACTCGGTATTTTATCCACACCGTCCATCCATTTCGCCGTGGCAGATCCAAGGTACAAGTGGACACACGACAGATCCTATTACATACAAAACTTCCGTGGCCCCAAGAAGTTTTCAACGGCAATAGTTTAATCCTCATTGTGTGGTCCACCTGTGTCTTGCATCTGCCTCATTTTTGGGTCTATGTCCTGAAATGATAAGGAAAATTGCATGGACGGTGTGGATAGAACCCATACATCACGGTGGAGACGGCTGGGCTAATAGGGGATGGTTCATCAAACTGTTTGATAGTGGATGACTTCATGAGATCAGACCATCCAATCCGGAGAAGTGTGCGGACATAAGTCCATCCTTGAAGAGCCATAGGCATCAACGGTGTGGATCGCCGGAACATGGGCCCTACCTGTACAAAATAGCTGAGCTTCAATGCGGACGGAAGTTTGGTGGCCCTATGGCACGTGTGTGGCACATCGGGATTAGGTGGCAGTAGTACCCACCGTGTGGATCATCTGTGCCATTCAAGGCTTTAATGAGGGGTTTTAAACAAGGATGATGGGAAAACACAAATATCCCTACCGTCTGTTGTGGTGTGGTCCACTTGAATTTTGAATCTGCCTGATTCTTGAGATCACATCCTGACTTGGGCTGGAGAAACAGATGGATGGAGTAGATATGACACAGGCATCACGGTGAAGTTAGTGTCCGGTTAGGAAAGTTCCTGTTTTCATAAACAAAGTGTACAAACGGACGCAGATTTCCTACGAAAGCCTTTAGGAGGAAGGTACTGCGCTGGGATGTAGGTGGGGCCACCGTGATGTTTGTGATAAATCCACTACGTCCATATATTTTAATAGATTATTTTAGTCATGCGGACAAAACATGAAGTGGATAAAAAACTCAAGTGGGTCATGCCAGAGGGAACAATGGGAAAGAGTTTTATACCATTGAAACCTTTCTAGGCTCCACCTTGATGTTTATATGCCATCCAAACCGTTTATAAGGTCACTCCCACTGGGATGGAGTGAAATTACAAAAAACTTAGCCTGATACGAAACTTTTATGGCTGTATGAATGTTTCAACAGTGGTCAATGAATCCTCACTGTTTCCTTTAGTGTGGAACACTCCAATTTTGTATCTATATCATTTTTTTTAACATGTCCTAAATTGAACTAAAAAAATGATGGATGGATGGGGTGGATTTATCACAAACATCATAGTGGGACCGCTCAGCAGCTTCCTGCTAAAAGCTTTTTTGCAGAAACCCGCGTCCAGTACAACTGAAACCCTTCCGCGTTACACGATTAGTGAATATAAAATAGCCTTTCTTCCTGAATCCAAAGGAAAGTAAACGGAGAGAGAATATATCAAATGATGATGCAAATGTTAAGAACTTGATATCCAAAATAAAAATAATAATAAATTTTAAAAACTGTATTTAAATTACATGCTGAAGCACATAAAGAGAGAAAAAGAGTTTGGAGTTCTTCCGCAATAAGTAGATCACTTCTTTGGTCTTATTAGCTAGGTTTGTATGAACCAAACCTTGAGGCTAGATGACTTTGGCTGGAGATGCTGTTTCAGTAGAAGACTTGAGATGGTTGGGATTGTTGTTGCCTAACAGTTTTAGTCCAGAGCCATAATGACACTAGCCGTTTTCTGACAGTTGGGAGAAATTAGTTGTTTTTTGGCAATTTCTGACCGTTGTGTATGTGGGAGTCACACCTGCATGCCGGCTGTTTATACTCAGTGGCTAGCCTTTTTTTTTTACTGTTGGGCTAGCCACATGCAGTTGTTACTGTATGGTCTGGACTGTTATTGCACGAGCAGTTACATAAGTCCCTCTAAATAGTCCTGCAGTTCTCTATAAAAAGCAGAGGGGTCTCTTTATCATACTTCTTACTCATAGCATCTCCTCTGTTTCGAACCCAGCCAGCTCACCCACTACTTAGCCTCTGTCGCACCAGTCTTGCTCCGGTCTACGATTGCCTCACATGCCTACGCCCTTCGCACTGGAACACGCAAGCCACCATACTCATCTCTCTCACCATAAATAAGTAATGTGCACAACACCTTATTTATAAAGAAGAAAAAATCCCATCCCATCCGATATGGGACAAAAAACAAAACATGTTTTTTCTTTTCCTTTTTTCAAAAATTATTTTTTAAACTAATTATAGTTTTAACAATCCTCCACTTGGTTGAAAATAATTTTTAAGACTAAAAACGATGACATTTGTCAGAGTATAAAAGATCATATGTGTAAAGAAAGATATCTTTCGATTTGAATTTCCTTAGTGTAAGTATTTGAAAGACCTATCGAAATTACTAGCAACCGTAAGCTTTGAATCAGTTATTTTTAGATAACAGAACCGAAAATATCACACACATACTATCTTAGTGTTGTTTGAGTTCCCACAATTCTTACTCAGCACATTTAAAGTCCTTCCTAGTGTCTCTATTACTATTAGACACTTGTCCTTAAGACCGGACTACATTAGGAGTTTTTAAGACTCAACCCTCTATCTGTAACAGTCCAGTACTTTAATCCTAAATGAGGTATATATAATTTAGTGTTGAAACTTTTCACTTATTAGTGACTTGTTTTTACTCATTGAACCATATATAGATTCTAACTTTAGGTTGGATTTTCATCACTGGTGAAATCTTTTTAAAAGAGTTTCAACCCCATCCATTTGGATGTTGTTCTTACTACCTCTTTCGTTAGAGGTTTAGTAAAAGAATTAGCTAAGTTATTATTTGACTTTATGAAAGAGGTTGTAATGATTCTATCTTGAATCAGTTGTCTTATATAGTCATGTCACAGACTTATATGTCTGAATTTCTCATTATATGTGCCGTTATAGACTCTAGCTAATGTGGTTTCACTATCGCAATGTAGCGAAACAGTCCAGTATCGACTTCGCATGGAATAAAATTTCTAAAAGAAGATTCCTAAGCCACTTGGCCTCTCTACCTGTTGCAGCAAGGGCTATGAACTCAGACTCCATAGTTGAATGAGTTATGCAGGTTTGTTTATTAGATTCCTGAGATAGAGCTGCACCTCCTAGGGTAAAAATCAATCCAGTAGTGGACTTGTTGTTCCCTTCACTCGATATCCAACTTGCATTGGTATATCATTCCAATACAGCTGAAAATTCTGAGTAGAATAACCCTAAGTCCTTAGTTGCTTTCAAATAACCAAGTACTCTACCTATTGCCTTCTAGTGTTTACACTGGGATTACTAGTAAACCTACTTAGTTTACTCACAACGTATGTGATGTTTGATCTAGTGTATTGCATTGCATACATTAGACTTCCTATAACACTAGCATACTCTAATTGTGCAACTGTTCTTTCAGTATTTTCATTTAATTTGATACTTAGATCGAATAGGGTTTTCGCTTCTTTAATATTCAAGTGTTTAAACTTGTTTATTATTTTCTCAATATAATGAGATTGACATATTACATAACCCACACTATGAGTTTTTATTTTAATATCTAGAATGGTATCAACTTGTCCAAGATCATTCATTTTAAATACGAAAGACAGAAACTTCTTTGTTTTAGTTACGCCTTCTATTTCATTACTTATTATTAATATGTCATTAAAGTGGTCTCAGCTTCGCACAGATTGATATACAACAAATTGTATACATGCTGAAGCAGTTTGCTCCCCATGATAGACAGCCGTGCAGAAATGGCAGCCCACAATCTCGATCTTCCATTGCATAAACTTCCCTGGCTCATTCTCTTAAAAAATCAAAGAACCAAAATTCATAAAGTCCTCATGGCTTATACTTATGGATAACCAAACTAATGACTGTTTTCTCTTGAATGCAACCTCCAAAGAACGAATCCAACTCCCCCACCATGCTAATGTTTGGAACTCCACTGGTCAGCATAATGTCGAAGATTTTTGGGAGCACGGTCCAAGAGTGGTTGGTAAGGCCACTTTATCATCATACCCTACTTCAGGTGATTGTATGGTTGTGATCACCTATTTACAGAATACACTAGCCTTTTGTAAAGTGGGAGATGCAACATGGACTCCTTTTGAAGGAGAAGCAGATCAATATCACTACCTATCTGATATTGCATTCTATGATGGTCGCGCGTCCATATAGCAAGCTCTAACTAGGAACTCACCATCTACGAATTGGGTCCCAACCCTAACTCCATAAGGTGGATGACGCTTCCATTCCCAGAGCCTAGACATCTTCGATGGGGTGAGAATGACGTCCATCTTGTGGAATCATGTGGGAATTTGCTAATGGTTTCAAGGTTTTATCAGTATTTTGGTCAGCGTTTGTTTTTCGCGAGGACAACAGGATTTCATGTTTTTAAGATGGATGCGAGTGGGCCCCATTGGAACAAAGTGAAGAGCTTGGATGATCAGATGATTTTCTGATCATTATAGTGGGCACTCCAAGTCTCTTTCAACTAGCTAGAGAATTGTCAGGGTTCAAAAGGAACCGTATCTATTTTACTGCTACTACTACGCGGGCAATGATTCTGGTGTGTTAATATCAAGCGGTTTCGTTCAAGAATTCGCTACTTGAGAGTTGGCTTCCACCAATGTGGGTAATACCATATACACTATAATTGTTTTTATTTATTTTATTTATTACTTAGTTTTAGATTTAATGATGGTCCATGTAATTTAGTCAAACAATGAAATTAGATTAGATTGATTTAGCATGTTATATTTAAATATTTTTTATTAAACAAGGTTATGGTATTTTGTTATTACTTGGGTGTATGGGGTTTCTGTTTACAAATTAAAGTAATGGACTAATGGTTTGGATCACTCAAAACTAGGCCCCATTTTTCAATAGCCATATTAACCGGGAGCGGATTAGGTGAGACCCCGGATCCACTGACTGTTGGGCTCACAGTGATGTATGTGCCTGTGCCTCAAATCCACACTGTCCAACCCTTTTCAAAGTTCATTTTAGGGCATGATACTAAGAAAGAAGCTGAATGAAATCTTAGGTGGACCACACCACATGAAACAGTCGTGAATGAATTCCCACAATTAAAAACCTCATGAATTCCACAGAAATGTTTATTTTCCATCCAACCTGTTGATAAAGTCACAAACAATTAGATGAAGACAAAGCTAGCTTTTGTGGCTTAGAAGTTTTTAATGACCAATCACCACTGTTTCCTGTACTATGGTCCATCTGGGATTTGAAACTGATTTATTTATTTATTTTATCATGACCTACAGTGAGCTTTCAATAAGGATGGACGGCGTGGATTTAATCACATACATCGCTCCCATGTTAGGTAACGCATAGAGGCAGATTGTGTACTGAGTACCCGCTAAACTCTGTGGGCCTACCTAGATTTTTAAAACTTTTATCCACTCCGTCTATCCATTGTAGCAGATAATTTTGGGTACTGAGTCCAAAAATGAAGCATATCTAAAGCTCGAGTGGACCAAAGAGTATGCATTGAACGCCTAACGATGAGAAATTCTTGGGAGCCACAGAAGTTTTGGATCAATCTGATATTTTTTCTGTCCCTTCATCCATGTGTGGGGCCCACCGGATATTTATATGCCATCCAATCCATTCGGAAGATACGCCCCTGAACATGACGAACGGATGCCCCTGTAGATACTGAAACTTAGGTGGGACTCGCCACCTTACATCATAGCTTTTTAGGGACAATTCAGATCGTCTGCTCGAATTCAACAGGATTGTCCTGTTTGCTGGCACCGGATTGGTCCAGACTCTTTCAAGGGAACGGATTGGCTAGTGACCCTGCAGCCACTAGCCAATGGCTAGGGGTTGGTGCTCTGTGGGTCCACCATGATGTATGTGTTTCATCCATACACTCCATCCATTTATCCAAGATTATTTTAGGGGTTGAACCCAAAAATAAGGTAAATTCAAATCTCAAGTGGACCACACAGTGTTGATTGAATGCCACCGTTAAAAACTTCTTGGGGTCCACAAGTTTTGGATCAAGCTGATATTTGTTTTTTTTTTTTTTTTCCCTTCGTCCAAGTCTGTATGACCTAATCAACAGGTTGAATGTCAAATAAATATTACAGTGGGCCCTAACAGGTTTTTAATGGGGGACATTCAATCGCTATTGTTTTCCAGTGGTGTGGTCCACCTGAGATTTAGATCTGCCTCACTTTTTGGTTCAAGCCCTAAAATGATCTGTAAAACTAGATGGACGGCGTGGATAAAACACATACATCATGTCCATTACTTTGTACAGTGTGGTCCACCTGAAAAGATAAACGGCTAGAATTTGAAGATCTCAGCATTATTTCCAGCCAGATGGAAAGTTCGGATCTCAGTCAGGCGTTTGCATGCTAACACTCGGTACTGGACCGTGCATTGTGGTCCCCACCATGATCTATGTGTTTCATCCACGCTGTCCATCTATTTTTTCTGCCCAAATCAAAGGTGGGCCACACCACAGGAACCAGTGGTAATTGAATGCCCCATCATTAGAAACTTCATAGGGCTACAAAAGTTTGGATCAAGCTGATATTTGTGTTTTCCCTAATTATATTATCAGCAGGTTCGTAACAAATAAGCATTACATTTTTTTTTTTTTTTTTTGAAAGATAACACTTTATTGAAATAGATTGGGACCTGGAAGATTTTAATGATCCAAAATGGATGGACGGCGTGGATAAAACACATACAACATCGTAAGACTCACAGAGCACCGTCCAATGGCGACTGGCAGTGGAGCATGCAATCTGCGTCCGTTCACGACTCCCCACAGGATCAGATCCTAGGCGTGTGGAGTTAAAGCGGGCTAAAGAAAACGATCGGTCGGATATCTCGCTTTTCTGAGGGAATTGTAGGGTCTTGATGTATCAGAAAATGAATGGTGTCCTGATGCAGCCACGGTTCGGGATCTTGATGGGGGATTTCAGATTTTAGACTAGATTACTCCACATCAGACCATTCTATCTGGCCTGAATTAGAGAATGGTGCTACCAAAGTTAAAGCGAAGGTTACCGAGTGCCTCGGCATCAGGTAATGGACCAATGGTCCATTTGCTTTACACTCTCTTTCTTCAAAATCAAAGAGATAGTCGAATTAAGTTCTTCTAAATATCTTCTTTATGTCCAGGTGATTTGTTGAATTCATCATTTAAAATACGTAGGAATTCTAATGAGCACTTTAAGGTGACATTTACATTAGAGTATTGTAGGCGACGACCATACTTTCCTGTCGCGATCTTGGATACTGTAGTGATTGAAAGACAAATGATTAGATTTAAGTGAAACATTATCTGTATTTATTGAATTCAATAAGCATGTATCGTTGAGAGTAGTTGTCATTCGCCGATTCTCGCTGCCAATCGCTGATAGTATCACTGTCCATCTTCGATCTTGAATATCAACCACCGATAGTGGTGTATATCGGCGAAGGACAATAGTACAATCAGCGATAGAATGTGTGTATCGATGACGATGACGGATGCTGAGTATTGGCGATGGACAATGGCACTATCGGAGATGTACATTGTGTATCATCAATCATCAGAGTGTATCGACAATCATTAGTTTGTATCGGCGATAGGCACTATGTATCGACGATGCACTGTGTCTATTGAAGATCGTCAGTGTGTATTGGCGTTGTACACTGTGTATCGACGATTGACACTGTGTATCAGCGATGCACAGTTTGCATCGACGATCGACATGGCCTTAAACAAAAAATAATAATAATCGTAGGACCACCATAATCTCCACTATGCATACACAATCCATACAAACATGACATCTTAATTCCTTTCCAAAACTCCAACTATTTAAATAAGAAAAAAAATAATAAAATAAAATAAAAAATAAAACAAACAAACAAAACAACTAGAAAATGGACCACCACTCCTCCCTTTCACAACTTCCGATCATTGTCAGCCACCAATAAAATAAAAACAACACACACAAATAATAACCCTTGCACATCATAGCTTCTATATATCATAGTATAGTCGATTAAATTCATAATGTGGTAGGAGTTTCCCGATTGACTTAAAAAAAAACCATACTTCTCGTCCTAATACTTCATAGGAGTTTCGCAATGATTTACCGGAGTTTCTCGACGTTGCTGGGAGTATGTAAAGGTCGAATGATCTTTCTCGCGCAAGGGCCCCACCTTTAGAACTCACGTGAGGCTCTAGGTGGGGCCTATTGGATAATCTCAGAGGAGATTCATGCTGTCCATGTGAGATTGATTTTAATTTAAGGCCATTAGACGAAGTCTGAGGTCAGAACTCATCACTGATGAACCACATATGTGGGAACATTATGAAATTAATTCGCAGTGGGGACCATAAAGAGGTCCATTTTTTTTTTTATAAATGACCCTCTTGTGCTTTCGTTGTTGTCCTGCGTCATATCGGCCGTGAGGTGGACCCTACCGTTGATTTGGTAGGGCCCACGCCCATTGCCCAAAAGGCCCCTAGACTTTCATTGTCTGACAATGCCCTACGATGGGACTGGTTGTGTAGAAGGGCATTTTGTTCAAGAGATAAGTGTTACAGTGACCAGCGGACTACATAAATAAATAGATCTGACACATGGAACTAGTGTCACAAGTCACGTCATATATGGAGGCGTTTTCAGCTATTATCCTATTGTGGACCTGAAAAGTTTGTAATTTCTCATGTTTGGGCTAAAAAAGATGATTCCTGACGAGAAGTTAGACCTTTTGTTAAATTGAGAAAACCTAGGGGCTATCACACTGAAAATCCCCACCACAGTTGGACGCGGATTGCCTGCGAAAGCCTTTGCAAGCATCTCCTGCCTAGGAATATAGGTGGGGCCCACCGTGATGTTTGTTAAAAATCTACGCCGTCCAACCGTTTTGTGATATCATTTTAGGCGTTGCGACAAAAAATGAACGGGATCCAAGTCTCAATTGGCCCGAAAACGTGACGATTAAACTTCCACAGTTGAAATATTCGTGGGGACACAGAAGTTTCGAATCAAGATAATATTTGTGTTTTCTGTTCATCTCAGTAGGAACGACATTATGAACGGTATGGATGTCATATAACCCCATATAGGTTTCAACGGTAGGAATTTCCCTACCCACCTTTTGCTTTAGTGCGGCCCACTTGAGTCTTGGATCCCATTCATTTTTGGTCAAAAAGTCTAAAATGATCTCAAAAAACGGTTGGACGGCGTAGATTTCTTACAAATGTCACGGTGGGCCCCACCTAGATTCCTACCGCAGGAGATGCCTACGAAAGGCTTCCGCAGGCAATCCGCATCCACCGCAGTTAGGGTTTGTATTTCTAATAAGTATAAACAAACCCCCACACACGCCTACATCGATCTCCGTCTTCTCTCTTGCACCTCCAACGGACTCCCCCGTCTCTCCTTCCCTCTCTCTCACCTCCAATCTGCGATCTAACCGAGCCGCCATTGCAGCCGCAGCAGGTTCCTCTCTCTCTCTCTCTCTCTCTCTCTTCATTTGGGCAGACCCAAACCCCTCTCTTCATTTGGGCTGTGCTATTTTGGCCTGTCACGGCTCGAGTCGAGTTTAGGCCTGCCCTAACCCGGCCGTTGACACTCCTATATTTGATTATTGCGCCATCTCTAACTATGAGCTCCTTTGGGGCAATGATCCGGACTAGCATCTGATAAGGCCTACTTATCATTTGTGACCGTCCATCTATATATACCTAATGGATGATACTATCCATCTGCTCAATGGCCCTCAAATTGATGGTAGAAAAGTAAAATCTTTAACCATTAAATATTCGATGGTAAATATTTAAGAAAACTGATGGATAGGATTTTCTAATAGATGTCAGGACCAGAAAGATGGTTCCCTTGGAAAAATGGATCCGGTACTTTTTGAGTTATTTTGTGTGGACCTTAAGATGATCTCTAATGAGTGAGTTTTTCCTCATGGACCGTCTCCCTTTGGCACTTCTAAATGAACGGTTTGGATCATTTGGTGGTAGGGGCAGATGGGGTCAGTGGAGTAGATGATGCAATGGGGAAATTCTAAATGAATGGTTTGGATCATTGTGTGGTAGGGGCAGATGGGGTCAGTAGAGTAGATGGTGCAGTGGGGAACTTCTATATGAATGGTTTGGATCATTGGGTGGTAGGGGCAGATGGGGTCAGTGGAGTAGATGGTGCAGTGGGGAACTTCTAAATGAATGGTTTGGATCATTGGGTGGTAGGGGCAGATGGTGTCAGTAGAGTAGATGGTGTAGTGGAAACCGTTGCACCTCCACCTACTTTTAAACGAGATGATACAGTAGAGTGAGAACTAGAAGAACTGGAACATTGTAGATCCATCCGGACACTGCGCACTTGATGGCAATGGATGGACCAGAACCATCTATCTAGTTTCTCATTTTGCAGATTGAATACGGTAAGAAAACCATCTCAATTAGATGATCATATTCGTTGGATCAGTGACATTCAAATGGATAGCAATGAAAATCTTTACCGGTGTCCCTATCGAATGAATTTGCACTAATCCTTCAAATCCTAGTACATCTTCAAAATCGATAAGTTACAAACAAGATTCTTCCACAGTTTTAACTAGATGAGCATATCCAAGTTTAAGGGGTGGGATCATGAATTTACAAATATTAACAGTGGTAACCTGAATTTTATAAGGGATTTTTATTAAATGTCATAAGTAATTCATTTATGTTAATAACCTGAATTTTATAAGAGATTCTTTTTCTTTTCTTCTTATTTAGAAGTTTTTCATACATTCTTTTAAATACTACTAACTTTGTTTTTACATAAAAATTGCACTATATTACATTATATTCATTTAAGATACACACACAATAGCATTAGTAATTTAGAATTTTTTTAGCACCATTTTTAGATGTCTTAACTTTTGTATATTCTTGTTATGTGTAAGGGATTTGGATCAAAATATTTATGTACGATTGAGATATTGGAGTAACCTGAAAAAATATTTCGTTTTGTGGGTTCAAAACAGGTAGATTTTCAAGCAGGCGGTTGCAAGATGGGGAAGGCGAAAGGCTCACGGAAGGGGAAGAAGGCGTGGCGTGCTAACATACGCACGGACGACATAGATGACTTCTTTGAGAAATCTACCAAAGATGCTCTCACCGGAGGCTCCCTTTCCACTGTCCCTAGCGACTCCCTTTTCTTCCTTGACAAATCTAGAGATTTTTCAGTCAAGCGGAAAATTGAAAAAAATAGGCAGAAAGTCCTCCATTGTGACAGCATATTACAAAAAAACATCTTTGTTCAGCCTGTCCCCTCTTCAAGGTTGAAGAAGTCAAAGAAGAAACAGAAGGAGCCGAAAGAAAATTGGAAACCAAAGTTGTTCATAAGGGTGAGGAGAATTCAACTATTGGGTTTTTCAACATTTGGGATAATGAAAGTGAAGAAAATGCTAAGGCCAAAAAGAAAGCCAAGTCGTCTCTCATTCCGGCGGTGGAAGTAGAACCACCTGGTTGCTCATTCAATCCTTCATTTGAAGATCATCAGGATTCATTGGCTCGTGCTGTTGCTGAGGAAATGCAAAAAGTCTATCGTGATGAACTGGGACCTCAGCCAGTTCCAGTAACTGTACCTGGTGAAGTAGTGGACGAAGAAGATATGTATTTTCTTGATGCTGATGATAACCTGGATGATGAGGATTTGGTGGACAACAATGATATCATGCTCGGTGAAAGGCGTTCGAAAACAAGAAGAGTGACACGAGTTAAGTTAAATCGAAGAGCTAGGCGCAAGGACATACTGAAGGCGGAAGCAGAAGCAAAGAAGATTGAGAATATCTCAAAAGAGATTGACTGTTTACCAGATATAGTGAAAGAAATAGCTAAAGAGGATGAAGAAAAGCAAAAGAGGCATGTTAGACGTGTCGTATCTAGGCAAGAAAGGCTTAAATCTGGCCCACCGCGATTGGGGAAGCACAAGTTTGAACCTGCGCCTCTTCAAGTCCTCTTATCAGAAGAGATCTCCGGTTCCCTTCGGAAGTTGAAGGGTTGTAGCACTCTTGCAAGGGATCGATTCAAGAACCTAGAGAAACGGGGGTTGCTTGTTCCAACAGCCAAGCACCACAGGAAGTAGAGAGTAATTTCATTTGATCAGATGAGCAAGTGGAATGTGAGGCACACCCAAGCAGTGGAAATGACCAGTTTTGTTGGTTTTTGCCTGCCACTTTTCACTATTTATTACCGTAGTTTTTTGTGTATGGCGATCTCGCCAATAAGCTCTGTTACGTTTATGGTCTATTGCCAACTTTTAATGTTATGCTTTCTACTTGTAGCTGAAAAAAGAAAAAAAGAAAAGAAAAAAAAGAGTAGCTTGAAAAAGGTAACCGTGTTGATTCTCTAAATGTTAATTTAATTTAATTTTTATAAGTTTATTCATATTTTATAAATTATTTAATACAAGTTTTTCTTCACATAAATAAACATGTGTATTTTATTATTACAAAATATAAAATAAAAAGAGAGATTTTGATACTGTGTGACACTTATGTTTCTGTTATTAACTTGACCATCAGTAATGGACTGGTTACAATCTCTTTTTCCGCTAGTAAAAACAAAAAAAAGAACAGATCAACTCTGTGATGTTTTGATTAATGATTTTTTTACCCTCCATTCTATTGCATTCCGAGTAGACGTCCCAATCCATCGTTTGGTGATATTTCTGGTGAGTATCCTCATCATGTGGTATTGATGTACAACTTCCCAACCATCCAAATTGTGGGTCACAATGTGGATTGAGGATATCTCTTTCATCACAATGCGTAAGCAATCCTATCATTCCAATTGATGACTATCAAATGACTGGTTAAAAGCAAAGTAATGAGTTCTTCAAATTGAATAGCAAAGTAAAAATGTTACAAGTATCATCTCAGTGGTGTTTTAGGGTTATGCTCCATCATATGCCATGCATACGGTTGGAGAGTCATGACGATCTTCAAAATAGAGATTAAAACCAAAATAGGAGTGTCTAACATTGGCATAGTGAACTTAGTGTATTGGGGATCTTTTCTTTACCTTGTGGTCTTACCTTCCACTTTGTCATCCACACAGTTTTAGAGGAGCACACTACACTTTATTAAAATGAAAAATAACTTTCTACATCAAATAGAAGAGCGCAAACATTTCAAGGCATTTTACCATCCACCTTTACCCTTAATATATAATATAAAAAATCGATACCACACTTTGTGGTACCATACCAGTTATGCACCCTACTGTGATGTGTCCCCAAAATTAAACCAATGCAATCCTTAAGTCAGCTATACCGTCGACAACCCAGCAGTGTCATAGTAGCGGAAAATAATTGCCTAGAAGGAATTGAAATTGAAGCCATTTATTTTTTTTGGAGAATTACATGTGATAAATCTGCAACTATGGATGACTGACTTCATAGACTCCCACCACGAATTAGAAATCTGTTATGAGGAATGATGAATGATGGATTCCTAATAGCTTAAGGGAGTTGCAGGAATTGATTGTGGTTTAGACTGATTGCATGATTTAAACTCCATTCTGATGGACTAGTAGAAAATGTGTTCTCACATGAATTTATTATATTAGCATAAGCCCATCAAGATTAAACAATGTGTTCGATACCTACTTTTCTTGTTGAAACTACTATCATCGAAGATCTAAGTGAAGTGTTGGACCCTTAGACCAATACGTTTAAATATGATGTCCGTTAGGCCTCTCGCTCCATAGGGAGGCTGTGGAGGTGATGTTAGTAGGTGTACTTATGTCCCCAGAGCATAAACTGCTGATGTTAGTAGGTGTACTTATGTCCCCATAGCCTGGGTCAAGAAGACGTATAAACCGCTGAACTTGTGTAGGAATGCCGTAGGAACTGGTTAGAAGGTCAGTTATTCTTTGTTGGGCCATTCATTATTAAGCATTCTTTTTTTCATGTCACCATAATGATGTTTTTTTGTGATCTGCAAAGGTTAGGTTGGCCAAGAGAGACATTGAGGAGGCTATTATTGTAGGTGAGGGTATCGCGGATCAATTCTTTCTTGGTACTTATTCATGTCTTGACTAAGGTATTCCATAATGGTAATAGTTGGCTGTCACTGTTACAATACTGGCCGTAACGGCTGTTACGGTCCCTGTAACGGCCGTTATGCCTCCCGTTTTTTGAAAAAAAAAACTATTTATGAATCGTTATGGCTTGTTTTTTCCTGTAACGGCTGTCAGCCCCATAACGCGTAATGGTTATGATCGTTACCATTACTACTTTCTACACTCATATGTAGGCTGATCACTTTTATATTTTCTTTTTCTCCGGATCACGACTTGCTTTTGTTTCAGGCTCTCTAATTCATGTTTCTGCACAGCAATGGGACACATAGGTTAGCATGCATACACCATTACAAAAGATAAACAATTATGCCACCAAACAAATTCAACACCTACCAAAAACTTCTCCACTAGGTTACTTGTCTGGCTTTCCTATACCCTGCCACAACCTACGTGCAGCACTTGGTGTGTAAAAAGATGCCAAATACAACAAGGAACTTAGAAGACACACATTTTGCTACTACATGCTTGACATACAGAAGTTTATTTCATACTTTGTGATCTCTGCAAATGCTCTATCTCCTTCGCTCCTCAACCACCCTATCTCCCCCCTCCATCTGTTTTTTTCTTAGACACTCCTGGTAAAGTAGAAACCACTCTCACAATATGATCCCTTTTTTTTTTTGTACACTCCTGGTAAAGTAGAAACACAAAATATGAAGTCTTAAAGACTTACCACTTACAACAAAAACCAAAGGAACCTTCAAGGAGCATGCAAATTACACCATTGGGCCTGAGTGCTTCCCTTGTCAACACTAGATTGTCACCCATTTTATGACTGTCCTAAAACACCGAAACATGGGTCTTAGCACTAAGAAGGAGAGTTAAAAACACCACGTAATTAAATAAAAGTTAATTGAAGGCCTTGGTTGTGCTCCTGAACAAGGCCCAGCTCGGAATCGATGAAGCCATCTCTCTCTCTCTCTCTCTCTCTCTCTCTCTCCACACCCACACACACCCACCCACACACGTACCTACCTATCTACCTATCTCTCCCTTCAAATCTTCAGCCTTGTTGTGGAGCTGATTCAAATGACCTAAGAGATAGCAGACGCGGCTGTAAAATGATTTGGACAGTACACGATGTTGTAGCATGAAGTCAAGTAATTAGGATATCATGGCATCTCCCTGCCACCTCTACTCCAAGAGATGGCCTCACTAGTGAATGCCTTGGTGCTAAATTGGCCACCCCAGCCTCAATCATGACAGCTCCTTAAAAATCCTCAAATCTAAACTCCATGATGGACTAGCTGCTCATACTAATGGGAACACCGGCTAGTGCACTTTCATCCAAATGTCTGTATTGAAAACACCACTGCTAATATTGATGATTGGCTCATTGTCATCGAGCCCGTTAGAATGGAGTCCAAATGATCTGCAAAACTAATATGCAACACTAGGTCATGATGCACTCATAGGAATATAAATAGCATAGAGGAAGGACATGCATAATAGAAAGTAATACTTACATCACCTTCTTGAATCTTGTTAAAAAAGACCTCTTGTTAAAAATAAAATAATAAAAAAAATTCTTGAATCTTGTTAAAAAAAAAAAAAAAAAAAAAAAAAACCTCTCAGGAACTAGTCTTTGTGGTGCATCTCACATGTAACCTAATCTGCTAGCTCTTCCTAATCTGAAACAAAAAAGAAACCATATCCTTAATTAGCAACCTCCAAGCCCTCAATAGTAACCCTCTCTCTCCAATGGTAGAACCTACTAGTAAGAGCCCTAGCCCTGGCATCCTGCCCAACTCAACAAGCTATCTCTTGGTGTCTTTCCCACATAGCATTAGAAAACTAGACAACCTGTGAAGAAAACGGGAAAGCTAAAGCTTTCATGTGGAGAGATTAAATTGCATAAGGTTGTTAGGCAGCAGAAGCTCAATCAGATCTCCAAATGAAGAAAGGGGCCGAATGTGAGGAACAATATTCATATTAAGGAAGTAAAGTTCTCCAATGACAAGAGGAATGATACTACTCACCCCTACAGGAGCATCTAGTGTAGGGAAATCACCAAGTAAGCCTTCTTCCACAGTCCCAGTCTCTAGTCACCCCGTTCTTTTCTGAAGGGCCCTCTTATGTAACAATGATAGTGCTATATAGACGCATCTCCACATCTCCACAGCCCCAGGTGGACCCATCTTGAAACCCAAGATGAGTCTGTTTCTTGTAGACATGTCTGGAACATAGCACATGCCCCACTGCCTATGACCTCCCCCAAAAAATGAGAAAAACTGAGGTGAACACAACCATTTCCATTCTAGATTTGAAGGAGATGAGGAATCTGTCCGAATCTTTTCTCGTAATGTTGACAGTGGAGGCGGCATATCTAGAAGAGTGAAGTCCACCAACCAGGTTGAGAACAGTGACATTCCGATCCTCTCTGATTCCTACCAACGAGTGTAACAGATCTCTCTTCTTTTTATCTGAGATCTTCCTGTCCACTGAGATCAAACCATCAATCTCAATTTGAACCGATGCAGATTCTGTTTTGGGGCAGAAGGCGAGACGGGCAGAAGGCCTCTTTGCAGCTTCTAGGTATGAACATGAACAGCCTTGGCTCTGGTTCCCCTGTTTTGGATTTGGCTTCTTTTTTTCTGCTTCAGCTTGCTTTTGCGGAGCTAATACAGATCTATGAAGCTATTGAAGATGGAGGCCTGGTCACCATCTACCGTGATGGGTAGTCAAGGGATCTAGATTTGGATCTTTGGTGTTCTAGCCCACGCTTGGGACGAGGCAATTCTCTTGGAGATCGGTTTGAAATTTGAGCATGTAATTGAGATGGATAGTGGAATGCTGTATGGAACATTCTGGATATTTGCTTGGATTAAGGTTCTTTTGCTTCCCAGGACAGATTTCAGCAAAGTTCTTGAACTGGAAGTTGAGGATACATTGTTCCCAATATTCGCAACGATCAAACCAATTTCATTGCAGGTTGATTGTTCCTTTGAGTTCAGGAAATCTAAGCAGGATGCAGTAGCCGGTAGGGCTGTAAATGGGTCAGTGGACCCGATGGGGTACCCAGAGCCAACCCATTTAGACCCGACCCAGACCCGACCCATTTGTTAAATGGTACGGGTCTGGGTCCAAGAATAGACCCATTTGTTAAACGTGTTTGTGTCTGGTTTCCTTTATATTAGGCCTGACCCGACCCGACCCAAACCCATTTAGTAAGTGGGCGGGTTTGGTCTATGTTACAAGGGACCCGTCCAGACCCGGTTTTAAGCCTTGTAAAATGCTTGCATACTTGATCCAGACCCGGACCCATTAGACCCGGCCCATTTATAAGTGGGTCTGGGTGGATCTCCCTCTACCAGACCCGGACCCATTTATAAATGGGTCTGATGGGCTGACTCAGACCCGACCCGGACCCGCCCATTTAGTAAAAGGGTCTGGGTCTAAAATTTGGACCCAGACCCGTTTAGTAAATGGGCGGGTCTGGTTTTGGCTAAACCCACCCCGAACCCGACCATTTACAGCCCTAGTAGCCGGGGGGTTGGGGACCAAGGAGTGGGTGGAACACTCCTTCCATCAACATGGTCGCCCCCCTGGGCCCTGAGTCAGCAATGCCCTTAGCAATCTCCTCTAGAACGGAATCCAGGAAGGAAATGGGGCTTTTGGTGGGCCATCAAATGTTTGTGCAAAGGCCAGTGAGGAAATCAGATTTTGACTTCCACGGACTAGGATTTGGAAGCTGTCAAGGCTGGTGTTGCCTTTGGAGCATGATCAGGCTGGTTATTGTTCCATTTAATTCGAGCGACAGTGGCAGAGTTGGAGCTGCAGAGGCTGGCTCTGCTGCTGAGGCGAGCCTGAACGGGATCCCAGATCTTCAGCTGTGGGAGGAGACTGTGAGTGATGTCAATCATTTATTCATCGAGAAAACCCCAGACCCCCCCCCCCCCCCCCCCCCCCCATTCTTGTCCTCGCCGGTGAGGACCATGGACAGATCTCAGCAAGCTCATGTAGGTAGTTTCAACATAGTCCGAGAAGAGCAGTATTGGTGGATAATAATCCATTGGATGGGAATTTTAGGGAGGAAATTTGGTTTAGGGAAAGTTCAGTGGTTCTGAGACAAATTTCAGCAGAATGTTATCCCTGGCTTGAAGTCTCCTCTGTATGTTGGAAGCTCCGCAACAAGTTCAGATGGAGAAACTGGCAGTAAATTATCAGAAGATCAGATAGAGGAAGAGGAGCTTAGACAGGTTAACCTTACTGTTGATCTGTCCTCCTATTTCTGGTACAAGGACATGGAAGAGGATCAGGTGGGGCTGGCATGCAGACTGTCTGACATCAGGGAAACTTCTCAGTAGAGAGGAGCATGCTGAAAGAATCAGAAGTCAGTGTTGTGTTGGAAATCAATAAGAACTGCAATATAGTTCTAGAAACTCCACTATTGTTACATCATCGTGGAGAATCATGCACTTCTGGAGATGATGAAATGACGTGGACAGATTGCCTCAGAAAGTTGGACAACAAGAAGAATGCGATGTGGACAGATTGCCTCAGAAAGTTGAAGCGATGGGCAGTGAGCACAGGTTGTGTTTCTGATGATTAGTTTGATAGCGTGGAATGCCTGTGGTATTGGTAATGTCAACATGGTTTGTAATCAGAAGTAGATCATTAGGAGGTTCAATGGGTGCATTGTTGCCATTTTAGAGCCGATGATTGCTGAAAATAAAAGAACCAGGATCTCCAATAAACTTGGGTTTTCTTCGTCTGCCTCTAACTTAAGTTTTTTTTCTTTTTTCTTTTTTTAAAGAATTATCTGAATGTGGTGATTCATAGATGCTCAAATCAATGATTATCTCTGAAAATTTCTTTTGTCAGTAGCGACTCTGAAGCCTTCATGTCTTGTGAGAAGAGAGCTGTGGGGCGAGCTAGTTTCCTTGGGTAATAGTATTGTGGCCCCGTGGGCGGTGTGCGGTGATTCCAATTGTATTTCTGATATTTCCGAATGGCTTGGTAGGAAGGAGCCTGATCTTGGTGGTATGGTTGAGTTTTCTGATGCCATCAGTAACTCTAAATCTTTTGGATGGGCTTTTGTGGGTAGTCGTTCCATGTGGTGTAACAACCATGGAGGTCCCTCTAGAACCTGGCTAGGCTTGATAGAGCTAGGTTCCTTCAGGGTTACACATTTTCCACGGGACTGCTCCGACCATTCACCATTATTGCTCTCCATTTAAGAGGAAGCGGATTGTGTTTCGAAGTCTTCTCAGTTTCCACGAATGTGGATCTCTGATGGTGGCTTTTTAGAATTTGTGAGAGGGGTTTGGGCTGAGGCGATGGTGGCGACGCCTATGGTAATGGTTCTTCTGAAATTGCAGAAATTGAAAAAAAAAAGCGTTGAAAATTTGGAACGAGGATTTCGGTAATATCTTTTAGAAAGTGAAGCAAAAGACTTGATTCTGGAGGCGGAGTTAGAGGTGACGAGGAACAACAATGCATCTAGTTTGGAAAAGCTCTCCAAAGCCAAAGAAGAGCTCTTGAAGGTGCAACTCCAAGAGGAGATTTTTTGGAAGTAGAAGGCTAATAATTGGCTTCTAGAGGGTGTCAGGAATACTAAATTGTGTCACAACTCAGTGTTACATCCAAACAGGAAGTCTTCTATTACAAGCATCAAGCTAACGCAGGGGAGTCAATTTCAGAGGCCTGACTGGATCAAGTTGGAAGCCGTTGATCACTTCTTCAAGCTTTTTGTAGGTGAACATTGCATAGACCTTGTGGAGAAGATTGATTGTATTCTTAATGTCATCTCTTTAGAGGGAAATGAGAATTTGATGTTGGAACCTTCTTTAGAAGAAGTTAAATCCACCGTCATGAACCTCCTGGGGGATAGTGCTCGGGCACAAATGCCTTCTCGGGGGCCTTCTTTGCCTCTTGTTGGGCCATTGTGGGTAGGGACATCCATGCAGTGGCCTGTGAAATATTTAAAGGAGGTGCTCTCTCTCGTGCCTTCTTGAGTTCCCTCATTTGCATCATCCCTAAGGCAAAGAGCTCGGAGAAGTTTTCAGACATTGTCTGATAAGTTTGTGAAAATGCATTTACAAAATATTTTTGTAAGTCATAGTTGCCCGGCCTCAACCTGCTTCCTCACATTATATCAGATGAACAAGGGGCATTTGTTTCTGGTTTGAGTATATTGGAGAATGTGGCTTTAGCTAATGAGCTTATGAGGGATCTAGATAGAAAAGTCTGTGGAGGCGATGTGATGCTGAAATTGGACATGGAGAAAGCTTGTGAAAGACTTCATTGGGGTTTCCTCAATGCAGTTTTGCACCAGTTCGGATTCAATAATCAGTGGGTGGGTTTGGTTGAAAAATGTTGGTCTTATTGTTAGTACTTCTCGGTGCTCATCGATGGTCAAGCATTGGGTTTCTTCCAGTCCACCCGCAGGCTGTGGCAGCCTGGCAGGGTGATCCCTTGTCCCCGAGCCTCTTTATTATTGCTATGAAGGTCCTTAGTCGTGGCTTTAAGGCTTTGCTGACCAGTGGAAACTGCCAGCCCTTCCACACCCAGCGAGGTTGCCTTGTCATTCTCACCTATTGTATGTGGATGATAGTCCTGTTTGTGAATGGTGGTTCAGACTCTCTCTGTTATGTCCAAGGCTTCTTGCAAAATCATGAGAAAGTGTCGGGGCAGAAAATTAATGTGAAGAAAATCTGCTTTATCGGCTATGGCTATTCTGTCCAGAGCTAGACTGGTTGAGCGGATTTTTGATTTCAAGCAAGTGAGCCTGCCTATGACGTACCTCGGGGTTCCGATTTTCAAAGGGAGAAGACGAGCTATCTTCTTCCATTCTATTCTTCAAAAAGTTCTTTTCTGCATCTATGGATGGAAAATGAGGCTCCTCTCCCTTGCCAGTAAACTTGTCCTTATCAAGCATATTGTGGTCAACATTTCAATTGATATCCTGGCTGCCTCAGAAGTCCCAAAAAGTATATTTAAGAGGCTAGAGGGTTGTTTTGCGATTTTTTTCTAGGGCGAGACTGAAGGCAAGCAGAGGAAACACTGGGTGAGCTGAGTGTGTTCCCACTTCGGAAGGCAGCTTGGGTTGTAAAAGGATTTAGGGGGTCATGGTTAGTCACCAGATGAAGCTGGCTTGGACTGTTCTGGGTGGGAATCTAGATAGCCTGTGGGTGAGGTTCGTGCGCGCTCAACAACCATCTGATGTGAAGGTTGGAGCTGAGAGTAATTCGAGAACCGCTTGCACCTCGTTTTGGAGCAGCGTGGTGCAGTGCTTTCCGCTTGTTCAGAAAAAATCTACGCTGGTTGGTTGGTCGTGGGGAAATAGAACTGTGGGATGTTGATTGGACTAAGCTGGGGCCTCTTTCGAAGAAATGTAGAGGTCTAATTCCAGATGATCTTTGGCATCTCAAGGTGAAAGTTGTCTTCCTTAATGTCAACGCTTTCAATCTTAGTTTATTGAGAGATCTCCTGTCCACTAATGTTGCTGCCCACATTCTCCAAGGGGGCTTCTCCATCTGCTATCTTGACGACAATAGATGTGTTTGGAGTCACTCCCACTTGGGGAATTTCTCTGTCAACTCGAGGTGGGAATTTTCTAGATCTAGGCAGGCCCATAGGCACTGGGCTAAATAAGTGTGGGCTGGTCATGAGCCGAGTCAGCTCGAGAAACTCGATCGACTCAACTCGAAAAAACTCGCCTCGACTCAATGGGACGAGTCAAGCCAAGCTTCATTTAGGAGCTCGAGTAAAAAATTGAGTCAAGTTTGAGCACTGGGTCACTCGACTCGATTCAAGCTCGACTCAGCTCGACCTCGAATCGACTCGTTTCATATAGATATTTGTTAAAATAATACCCTAATCTTCTTATTTCTTGGCTCTCCCCCCCCCCCTCACATACACATTGGGGTCGAAGCTTAGGACATATAAAACCCTCACACGTTGGGGGGGGGGGGTTCTTAATCCTACTATTTTGTTCAGGTAAAAACATTCATTGTTGAGAATACCTGATGGATTGAGTAATTTCAAGTTGAAAACATGGTGAGCTCACAATGGCTGTGTGTTTTACACGCTGCACAAAACATGTGCTACAGTGAGACCACACACCATACACATCTACAAAACAGGGGCTATGGTAAGACCAAACACCATATGCAACTATTGATTGCAATTTTACGAGGGAGGTGTGGTGCATCTGATCCATGAATCAGCTGGGCCTCATCATGAAGATGGTCCGCATGATAATCAAGGCAGTCCATTCATGTGGTGAGCTATGCATGTACTGTGTTAATCTATGGTTCAGAAAATGTTACTAGTGGTCTGTATTCAATGCATGTGTGACCTGGCCAATGAAAAAACCGATCGGAGCTGGGCCATTTAAATAGTGGGGTCCCACTTGTAGAAATACTATTCTCCCCTAAGATATGTGTGAATTCTTGAACTTAATGTTGTTGACTTTTAATTTGTATTTTGTAGCAGAAAATATAATAAATTGAGGTGGGAGCAAGCTCGACTCGACTCGAGGTAAGCTCGCCTCGACTCGATCCACTAGCTTGCCTTGAGCTCGCCTTGAAAGGTTTAGCAAACAAGGCAAGCTCCAATGGTAAGCTCGAAGGTAAGCTCGAGGAAAGCACGGACATATCAAGCCAAGCTAGGCCCACCTCGACTCGATGTACAGCCCTAGTCATGCTAAGCTTCCTCCAAGGATAGCGGTGTTTGGTTGGAAGGTTTGCTTGGTGTGGTCCTGGTGGATTCAACCATGCAGCTAGCTGGAGTTCCTTTGGGATCTTCATGCAATTGCTGCCCCTTCCAGTGCACCAGCCCTGGTTAGACTACCTCTTGACAGTGATCATCTTTTCTCCACTGGGGATTTAGTTCAAGCTTCTTAGCAGCATTTCAGCAACCTATCTAATGTCAAATTCCTCTGTGATCAGCCTATTTTCCTCAGGTTCAATCAGTGGTTCGCACTGGGCCAGGAACTCTTCTGAATTCCATGTTCTTCGGGGTCTGCTCCCTTTGCTTTTATTCTTGGAAATTTGGGCTGATCAAAACAAGGCTTGTTTCGAGGGTACCAAAGTGGATTCATCCTCAGTCATCTTTTGTGTTAACGGATGGTTGAAGTCCATTGGAGGCTGCCTCAAACCAGCCTGCAGTTGCGCCCTATCCCACTTCCTTGCACTTCAATCTCTAGGCATACCTCTGGTCGATCACTGGAGTAAGGAAGTTTGCATTATAATATGGAATAAGAGGAGGGAGGGATGGGTCAAGTTGAATGTCAATGTCTCAGAACAATGTGGCTGTTGCTAGAGCGTTGACTGAAGGCATTACTAAATGTTTGGAATTCATTTTCACCTATATCAAAGCCGAAAGACCGTGAAAGAAAATTTCCACTTGGTGAACATCAAGCTGTCATATGTGCCTTGTGAGGCTAATTCTGTGGCTGATGGCTAGCTAGGTTGTGCAATCAGAGGCATAGCCACACTCGATAGTTTGAGCTATGGATACATCAGGAATGGATGTCAACTGATGTGAAGAAGACCTGCCTGCTGTCTGCCTTTGGTGCTCTTCTTTGCTGTCTCTTTCTCTGTGGCGATTCTGCTCTCTAGCCTTCCTGCAGTGATTTTCCGGTCTATGGTTCTTGTGCAATTGCTAATTTTGCAGGTCCAGTGCTAGATTGGATGGGGTGGAGCTGGCCAGGGAGGGAGGTGCTGTTTTGAAGAGGTTTTTGGCTGCGATGCAGGGAGCTCGTGCTAGGCTATCTTGGAGGCAGGCTAGGCAAATGTTAGGCATCGTCTGGGTGCTTTTTTGGGGTCCACTCAAGGCTGTTGTTGCTGGGCTGTCGAGGGGAGTGATTTTGGTAGTGCTGTCAGCTCCGCAGGTTCTGTTTATTCAGATTCTGGGCTTTTTTGGTTTTCATTCTTCGGACCTGCTTCAGTCAGGCGGTGCTCTGGGTGTTCTTCCTGCAGGTCCTCCCTACTTTTTATGATCCATTGAACGTGTGCAGGTGCCAGGATCTTCATTTTATCTTGGAGAAGCTGATGGGATCTTCCTCTGTTTTGGTATGCTGGATCTTCATTTTATTTTGGAGAAGCTGATGGGATCTTCCTCTGTTTTGGTATGCCGCAGTTGATTTTGCAGTGTTCTGCAGGAGGCAGTGGCTGCTGAGTTGTGCAGCTGTGGAGCTGGGATCTGCTGGTTGCAGCAGTGGGAGTGCTACCTGTATGTTCAGAGAGGCCAGTGAATTTGCTGATGGCTGCTTCTGTGGGTGTGGGGGTTTCGCAGCTCCTCGCTGTTTGTTGTTGGTGAAAACTGTGCGGAGGGGGACAGTACACCCACCCTCCAAACTGTTTCCGTTGGTGTGGTCTGCATAAATTACAAATGCGCCTAAACAAGATGCTGAATGAATTTTTGCAAGGCAGCTGATGATTGGAGTGGATTTCACATCCAGGTAAATGTTCCTATCTATCTCAACTCTTTCCTTCGGTGGGGCCCACCTGAATCACGGGCCAACTTGATTTTTGGACCTTGGGCATATCGATGGATGATGCAACTGGTGTAGGAGCGTATTGTACATACACATCATGCTAGGCCTACAAAAAATCAAGTGTCAAGTGTCGTTATCCCCTCCTCCAACTATTTCCCTTCGTGTGGCCCACCTAAATCATGAATATGCCTGATTTTTTTAGCTCTAGCCCTAAAATGTGGTTATGCACCTGATGATTGGAATGGATTTTGGAAATGCATCATGGTGGGCCCACCTAAGCCTCTGCTATCTCTAGGGTTGTCAATTGGCCGGGCCAGAAAAATCAGAATTTTGAATAGGGCTTAGGTGTAAGTGGGCCCACCATGATGCATTCCCGGAGAAGTGTGTGGACACAAGTCCATCGTGAAGAACCTTCCGTATCAACGGTGTGGATCGCCGGAACATGTGCCCAAATTGTAAAAAATAGCCGATGAATCAGCCCGCAGAATTCCTGGCTGCACCTCTACAATAGGCATTCGTGCACGTCTGTGGCACATCGGAGCCTTGCATCAGGTGGTATTGGTAACCACGTGTGGATCGTGTTGCCCAAAGATCCGACCGTTCAACTATTGCGCGAGTTGGGGTCCAAGAAATCAAAGCCGTTAATGAGTGGGCCACACAAAACGATAAACAGTAAGGATGGACACGGCCACTGATATGTTTCTATGCGATTCAAGCCGTTAATGAGGTGATTCCAAGTAGGACGAAGGGAAAACACAAATATCAGCCAGATCTATGCGTTCATTCCCCATCGTTTCTTGTTGTGTGGCCAACTTGAGTTTTGAATCTAGTGATTGTTGAGATCATGTCCTAACGTGGGCGGGAGAAACGGATGGACGGAGTGGATATACCACAAACATCACGGTGGGCCCCACAGAGCCTAGGTCGCAAACCGTAAGTTTCAGTAGGCGGATGCAAAACTCAGGTGTACTACGCCATGAGGATTAAACGGTCACCAATGGAAACTTCGTGGGGTCCAAAGAAGTTTCAGATCAGAACCGTATTTTTTTTCTCAGTTCATCCCAGTGTTAATAAGCTTATGAACGGTTTGGATGGCATATAAACACCAGTGTGTTATGAGTAGGTTTCAACGATCAGTGTTTCCATTCTAGCTGTTCCCTGCCTTGTGGCCCATCTGAGTATTTTGATCCACCTTATTGTGTCCTCCCATTGTATTTTGAGCTTGGAAAACTGATGGACGGAATGGATTTCTCATAGTAATTGTTTTAAATTTGGTTGCGTTAAGACATCCACCGTTATTGATCACTACGAAAAGATGCTCGCAGTGAATCTTCATAAATAAAATAAAATGAGATTTATACATGGTAACAACTTCCCACTGCAATCCTTGTGGCTATTCTAATGTGTCAAAAAATAAGAGTAGGAAAGTTGAGGCACGTTACAATCGTTGTTTTAAAGATAAATTTACCCCTATAGTAAGATGGTCTTAACGTATTGGGTCCCAGCAAGTCTGTCCCAAGGATATAACAAGTCTCTTTTATGAGAAGGATGGACTAGATCTTGTGTACTCTTGATCACAACCAAATGAATTCAAGAAACTCGAACTAACTTGTCGAACAAGAGAGTTGTGGAGAAAAACCAGAAGAGAAGAAAGATTTTATAAAGCAACTAAAAGTGTTCGATCATAGACACACCACATCAACCGCACCTCGCCACGTCCACAGCTGCAACGCTTGCTTATGCATACGAGGTTGCTCCCATGGGATACCTCTATTTTCTAATACAAAGGATTAGTAAGGGGTTTTAATATAAATGCTTAGTTTTCCAAATATCTTTCTGATGTGAGACTAATTAAACTTAATTACGAAAGTGAGTTAGCAAAAGGCAAAAATCAAAATTTCAATTTTTCAAATATTTTCTTTTAAAAATATTTTAAACCAACAATCCCCAACAATTTAAAAATAAGAAAAATGAATAAAAAAGTAGTTGGGCAAATTAGTGAAATGAAGTGCATCAACAAAGGTATTTAGAAGATTTGAACATTGCCCAGTGTAAATATGTCTGGTTTGTCAGCAGTAAGTAGTATAAAGTTTTAAACTAACCCCCCTATAATAACAATCAAACATATCATACGCACAACATTTCAGAGTCACTTGGATCTCTAAAGCTAGCACGTTACTATCATGTGTTAAATTTCAGTTTCATATGAGTGCTCTAGAGAATGTTCCAATTCTCATAGGAAGCTGGCCCACCTTTATACTTATATAGGTGAATCCATCAATGGTGTATCTGCAGTTAGACATCCCACCGTATCACAGCTATGAAACTCATTACGGACATAGTCCAACATTCCTCACTGCAGGTCATGGAACTACTACACTATAGGAATAGGGGTTCTTAAATTTTATATATAGTACTGATACCAAATCACTTAAAGCGACTTGTTACTTATTGAATCTAGTTCTTAGGATCTCCAATCATATAAGTTGGGTTCTCATTGCCGGTGATTTATCTAAGTGGAACTCAACCCCATTCCCCTCGATGTACTCATCACTAACTCTCAGGCTAGCGCTTTAGTTAGTGGATTAACTAAATTCTCTTTCAACCTTACAAAGTCAATTGCAATTATCTTATCTTGGATCAATTGCTTAACTAAGTTATGTCTTAGACGTAGATGTCTGAATTTTTCATTATAGGTCTCATTGTTTGCCTTAGCTATCGTGGCTTGATTATCACAATGCAACGCAATTGCTGCTACTGTTTTACCCCACATGGGTATATCCGAAAGCAAGTTCTTTAATCATTCAACCTCTTCTCCAGCAGTTGTAAGAGCAATGAACTCAGATTCCATCATGTATCGAGATATACAAATCTGCTTCTTAGACTTTTAGCTAGAACTGCTATTAGAGTTGTACATAAACCGAGCCAGCTCAAAAAGCTCGCTCGGTTCGGCTTGAAAAATCTCGATTTGTAGGGTGGATCATGCCAAGCCGAGCTTATTTTATGGGCGGAAAATTTGAGCCAAGCTCCTGAGCTCATTCGGCTTGGCTCGAAATCAGGCTTGGTTTGGCTCAAACCAGGCTCGAATCGGCTCGATTTTTTTTTTAATATATAATATAATATATAAAATATATTCAAGAATCTAGCCCCTTAATCCCTTTTTCATTCGAGCGCCCTCCCCCCCCCTCCCCCCCTCCTATAAACTCTATTCACCGACTCGCCCTCGCTCGGCTTGACCAGTGACCCCCTTCGGCCATCTAGTCTCCACTCTCTCTCTCTCTCTCTCTCTCATCTCCGATCTCTTTCACCTCTGCTTCCTCTCTCATCTTTGATTTATCATCTCTCTCAACTCCTCTCTCTCTCTCTCTCTCTCTCTCTCTCAAGTCTCAAGTCTCATATCTGATCTCTCTCCCGTCGTCGCCTAGCCTAGCCAACGCCCGACCTGACCTGCTCGTCTATCTCATCTCTCCCTCTCCCCTCTCTCTCTCTCTCTCTCTCTCTCTCTCTCTCTCTGCAACCTATTTCATATCACATTCTACAATGGGTGTGTACATTTAGTAAGTTATTGCCATAGATCCACTGTCTACGAGATTGGTTCTCATTGTATATACATAGAGTGGAGAAGGATTGTTCCACTCTCTGAAATAGAATTTGATATCTCTCGTGGTGAAATTATGCGTCATGTCTATATGGCGGAATCATGTGGGGATTTGTTAATAGTTTTAAGCTTAAGTCTACCCTTCTAATTGAATTCAATTTTATATAAGGACAAGTGGATTTCTCATTTTTAAGATGGACGCGAGTTGTACCCAATGGATCAAGGTAGAAAGCTTAGGTGATCGAATCATTTTCTTGGGCCATTGCTACTCCCAATGTCTCTCGGCTAGAGGCTAGTTGGGGGTTTAAAGGAAAATTGTATCTATTTTATGAGTAGTAGTAAGATTCATGATTTGGGCATGTTCCACTTAGAGGATGGTACTTTCAACCGATTTATTCCAAGCATTTTCCACTCACCTCAACCCATGTTGGTAACACCATATCTCATTTAATATAGGTAAGTTTTTATTTATTTATTTATTTTCTTTTAATGATAGTTGTATCGTCATTGATATAGTTTGGTTGGTTAAACTCAATTGTTAATTGAGTGATTTTAATATTTTAATTAATCAAGTTTCTTATATTATATTATTATATTATATTAAGAGGAATGCTCACATGCATATGATGTTGGACATGGGCTTGTGGGGCCCACTTGTGGGCAATCAGTAGTGGATGGGTCCTATGGGATTTTTCCTTTGATTTTTTAAATATAGTTGTTTGAAGTTGAATTGGATAAAAAGATTCGATGAAAGCAGATAGCTTCCAGATTCATCCAAACTCTCTGAGGCTTCCCTATAAAAGGAAAGGAGTTCTCTCATGAAAATCATCTTATATCATGAGATCATAGAGAGATAACTATTGTATCCCTTATATGTCCATCTAGTCCATCCCTTAAACCATCCAAGTCGTAGATCGTAATTCAAGACCATCTTTACCGTAAAATCAGAGGGGTGATCAGACCCATCTTCTCCTATAGTGGTTAGGTGAATCGCTGGACCTGCGCCGTTTATCATTGACTTTTGCAAAGGTCTCATATTGTGTAGATCGTTAGATCTTGTAGGCCTACTCTTTCAGGTCGACTTTCATCTGAATATATGTGAGTTCTATGTACTGTATGGGGCCCACCAGGAAAATGTATGGACAATGAGGAGATCCCGAATAGGACAAATTATGTGATATACAAGTCACATCTTTACATTAGTTCTTCAATTCTCATTTTCAGTTGAATGGATATCATTGTTGTGTTTCTATGCCTAACCACGTCTTGATGTCACAAATGGAAAAATTGTTAAGATTTTCTATCGGGAGATTTATGATGCATAGTAAACCCATATTGGGACACCTCTGGCCTCATTTCTAAATTGGCCTACACCCTCTCCTTTTTCTTTGTATGGGTTATAAACTATAAATTAAAAGGGTTCCTTTCTTTTCTTCTCCTATGTTTTTATCTGTCTTTGTATGGGCTTCCTTGACTTGAGATGTGGGCGCTTTTTAACTCATTTTTTTATATTAATTTTATTAGACCAGAAAGGAGAAAACTGCCTTAACTAAAAACCGCTACCTTATATGAGCCAAGCCTAAACTACCTAAGCCAAAATTAGAGCCACGACCGAAGTTGGGCCTTGACCTATGCTTTTTTCTTTGTTTTCCTTTTGGAATTGAGCTTCTCTTACCAATAAGGAATAAGAGAATTTCTCTCCTCTTGAAAAAAGAAAAAGAAAAAAAGAAACTATAGTGCCCTAGTTGCATAGGAACACTTAGACAGTTTTAATCCATTGATTTAGACTCTTCACTAGGTCCAACTTCCAATTTATATTTCATGGGCTACCATGAAAATGATAAATATTAACCATTTGATCATTAGCCTTAAATATGTGCGGTCAAGATCATTTCCAAAAAATAGGTTCAATCAACAATTTGATCCATCTATTTGGTAGGACACCATCGTGGATTGCTCAGGACAATAAAGAATCAATTTTATTAGGCAATTCTAGCTACCTCAGGTCAGAATGTAAATGATTTTAGGCACATGATGGAAAGCTCAAAATGATGCAGTCGTGTCTTATATTAGCACATGAGTGTACATGTGGATGGATATGGCTTCCAAGCGCATAGATAATTAGCAAACTTCACCAGTAATTTTCTTTTAATCATTTTCATTTTAGTTGTAGACCACGCATCAAAGCCTAGAATCTTTGATCCATTACAATCTCTAGGCTGTTAGCAATGGACTAATGGTCTGGATTACTGAAAATTGGACCCCACTTGTTAGAACTGAAACCTGACTCCACTATATTGATGGCACACCTGTACAAGACCAGATATGGCATGGTAAAAACTGAACAATAAGGCTATGGTCCTTGCACACATGGAATGGTAATGCAGAAATGAGAGTCGTCCATACAGTAACACCTATCAAGGATGGCCTATGTTTCAAAAAATAAATCAAAATAAATTATTTGTTCAAATTCAATTGTGGGTGCTATGTGTATGCCAGGTGTGCCGGAGCCCGAAGTGGCTTAAATCTGACTGAATGCCTATGCCCTTACAAGCTAAAATAGGCTGAGAGAACAAGTCCATATGGCTCCAACGAATGATCATATGAGATCAAACAATTTGCAAAGAGGAGGGTTCATCCTTTTGATTTTTTACCTTTCAAGTGAAAGGATTTTCAATTAAGCATATAATAGAATCCCAATATTACAGACAAAAAGTAAAGTAAACTTAAAGATGAAAGTATATTATACATATTTACTATAGAAATGTATACAATTAGCTTGAAAAGAAAACACAGTAATTTCTTTGTATCACTCAGAAGAATATTAAACTTCGTGGTGATGACTGCGATGTTGCATGGTAGTTTGTTCATTACTAGACGAAAAGTTAGGCTTCACAGTGAGACGATTGTCTGATGTGGGATGGTCGTTAGTTCGTTGCTCGACGAGAAATCAGGGCTTCGTGGTGAGACGACTGGTGGAGGGTCAATCTTCAACAATCTATTAAAAATCTACGTTTGATTGATGAACATGGTGACCTCCTTTTGGAGCTAACAACGTATCGATGAGTTGATGCCTCATCTACTTAACTATTAGTAGACTTAATATTGTATATATAGTTAATATCCTCAATTAATTCATTCATAAGTTGCATCAGCTTCGTTATTATGCAACTATTCGAGTTTTACGCTATCTTAAGTCTTCTCTTGACAAAGGAATATTTTTATCTTCCGACAGCTCTCTCCAACTCTTTGCTTACTCATATTTTAATTGGGCCATCTATGCACACACAACCACGATGATCAACTACGGGATATCTCACTATGTTTGAGCGAAGTCCAATTTCTTGGAAAAAAAAACCTACCATTTCGAGGTTGTCTGCTGAGGCTGAATATCAGGTTATGGCCAGTGCCACATGCGAACTTATTTAGCTAAAAGCTCTTCTTTACGATCTTAGGGTTCAACATTCTTATCCCATGAGCCTTTATTGTGACAATCAGACTGCTATTCACATTATCAATAATCTTGTTTTTCATGAGCGATCTAAACACAGAGATTGATTGTCATATCGTTTGCGAAAAATTATCTCCTCACATCCTTTGCACCTTCTACGTATGTTCCTAACTTTAGCTTGCGGATGTCTTGGCCAAGTCACTTGGAAGGTACCAATTCCTCTTCTGATTGGCAAGTTGGGCATTACATATCTCCACGCACCAACTTGAAGGGGAGTATTAAGCAATTCATTACTTCCCTACCTTCTATACCTATTTTTCTTTTTTGTTGATTGCATGTTTTATTACATTCTATTTATTCTTTCTATTACAAATTTGATTGGGAGGTTTCATTCTAAACCCTCTTTTATTAATTCTAATGTAATTAATTATAATTGAAATAATAAAAATATTCATTTATCTTTAATATTTGTTTTTCCATTTAATGAAAATTTTCAAAATGATAAATAAAAATTCATGTGATAACAATTATTACAATCAGTCATAAACCACAATCAATTACTATAACTCCCTTGTAGCTCCCTTATATTTGAGCTATTAAGAATGTAAAAATTTCCACAGTTTGGTAAAATGATACTTTCACTTATTGCATGTTGTTTAGCAATGGGTTTCTAATTCGTGATGTAATCATACAAAATCACCTACTTATGTAAACTTGTCACTATCGTTCATCCTTAGTTGCACATTTATCACACAGCTATTACTTTCCGCTACTGCGATGTTGGTACCTTAATTCCCGCCTGTTGTTTGGATGCAAAATAATAATGCCGTTGCAGTTATACATAAATACCATCGGCACACAAATATGAGATTAATGTTATCAAGAATATCTTGGTTTCTAATTGAGCAGGCATAATATTTTCATTTTCGAGTTAATGGTGAATTAAATGAAGGGTTTGGGAGAACTAGATTATAGTGAAAATCATTTGCAATGATATAATCTCATTAACATCAATTAATTGACATTCACCTCCATCAGGAACTATATGAGGTTGCTCAAGAATTTGATTTTGATTTGTAAGGGGGTTATTGCTTGATTTACATAGTGAAGGGATGACTGGTTTTACAGGGATGGTTGGTTCTATAGGGACTTGAAAATTTGTATATAGTTATAGAAATTGACAAATTGAGAAAGAATAATGGAGGTTGAGTGAAAATTTACAAGGCGGTTGAATGAAAATTTCACTTGCCATTCTTCAAAAAAAGAAAAAAAATCGTTCATCATTTAGTCTAACTTTGTAAGGAGAGTGAGATTTGAAAGAAAAAAATAAGGTGGTTTCTAGTATTTATCTTTTAATGCATTTAATATCATATATATTTTATGTATCAGAAACATTTTTGAATAAAAATAACATTGGTTTTAACTCACTATTTTGCTTTTAACCATCTATTTGATGGTCATCAATTGGAAGGATGGTAATTGGTTAATTAATGTGATGTTGTACATAAGTGCCACATAATAAGAATGAGTCACCACCACTTTAAAATAGTTGTGAAATATCATGTGGAAAGCCAAACGGTGCATTGGGACGTCTCCTCAGGATAGTAAAATATCATTCATCAAAACACTACGAAGTTTATTTGTTCGTTTCTTGTATATGTCAATGAAAAAAAAGTGGTAACCTATCCATTATTGATAGTTGGGTTAATAAGAGAAACATAAGTGTCACTATTTTGCATTCAATAAGTGTGACCAAATGTCAACATAATTGTTAATTTTTTTTTATCACATGATCTTAGTATTTCTTTTATTTTTAGTATTTTATACTTATAAAATATACTTATGTTTATTTATGTGAAGAAGCAACTCTAATTAAATAATTTATAGAATATGAATAATAAACTTATAATAGAAATTAAATTAAAATAACATTTGAAGAACCAACATGTTACCATTTTCAGTTAACCCCAATATCCCAATCACATATAAATATTTTGATTTGCATACCCTGCAAATAAACACAAATATATAAAAGTTAAGATAGATATCTAGAAGTGTTGTTAAAAGAATTCTAAATTAATAATGTTATTATATATTTATCTTAAAATTAATACAATGGAATTTTATGTCAAAACAAATCAGTAGTAGGAAAGAAATGAGAAAAAAACTTCTAATGATAAGACAAAAATAAAAAGGAAACAAATTACCAAACTCATCTTTTTAAAAGAAATCCTTAGCTCACATTATGTTTTTTTTAAGTCTTTACAAACAACTACAAAGTCTAAAATTTAAAAGTAAAAGAGGTGAAGTAAGAATAAAAGGTAGACACAATGTGGAGGTGGGTGAAGCATGAAGTGCATGATATTGGTAAATGGCAAGCATAAAGTGCATGATATTGGTGAAGTACGAAGTGCATGATGAGTACTTAACGCTAGCATGGAAGTTGTTTGTTTATTATATTGGTAAATGACAAGAATAAAGTGAAAAACTAAGATAATGCAACTTAATAAAAAAATGATTAATATAAATGAATTATTATCACATTTAGCAAATCTCTTATAAAATTTAGGTTCTTCATGTCAAATATTTGTAATTCATAATCTCACCTATTAACCGGGGCTCATTTGGTTAAAGTCATAGAAATATCTGAATTTTTTTGTTAGTCATGCAACGCACCCACATTGTTAGTCACATGATGCACCCACTAATGCAATTAGTGTATCCTTAGCATTTGAACCCGAGACCTACTGTTGGAATGCCAAGGCGTCTTCAAGCTGGGCTAACCTAATGATTTTCAAAATGTACAGTGATTTGAAAGTGGTAATGATTCCTCCGGCATTACAACCATTAAGCGATGACTCACCATTTAACTATCTATGATGAAAGTTTTGTATGAACATATTGCTGTTTTGTAAAGTATTTTGATTTTAGTTCATGTATGAATTAGAGTAGAATAATTGTTTGAATAAAATGATTAGTGGCTTTGAAATTTCACAGCAGGAATTAATGTCATCCATTTTAATCAATGGACAATCGATGTCCTGTCTCACCGTATAGGTGTGGCCCAACTAATGAGTTTGACTGCAAGCTGTCTGATACTCTTATTCAAATTTATGCTTCTGGAATGTGATCACTGGGATTTAACCTTTACACCACACTTTTCGGTGTTGCCCTGTGGGGCCCACCTTGATGAATGTGTTGTATATCCACCCCGTACATTAGTTTATCCAACTCATTTTAGAGCATGGTCCCAAAAATGAAGCAGATTCAAATCTCAGGTACCACACGGAAGGAATTGCATGTCCACCATTAAATACTTCTTGTGAGCCACAAATATTTTGGATCAAGCTGAGATATATATATTTTCATCCAGTTATGCGTGGCCTTATCAAGAGGTTGCATGGAAAATAAACATAAGGGTGGGCCTTGGGATGTTTTTAATGGTGGGCGTTCAATGGACACTATTTCAATTTTGAACCATGCTATAAAATGAGCTGGAAAAACAAATGAAATCCACAGGTAGGATGAAAGTGGGCCGTGGTTGCACGGGTCCAGAAGCTCGAGGCTCGGGTCTAGAGGTGGGTGGAACTCTTGACTGTCGGGCTCACAGTGATGTCCGTATGTGCCTTAAGTCCACACCGTCCAACCATTTTGAATGACTCAAATCTTAGGTGGACCACACCACAGGAAACATTCGTCATTGAATCCAATCGGAATGTTTATTTGCCATACACTTAGATGAAGAGAACACACAAATATCATTTTTATCCAAAGCTTTTGTCGTCGCTCCAAAGCTTTTGTGGTCACTAGGGCATCTGAGTGTGCAACATACATGCATGTGGGCAACCTTGGCTCTGATACTACTCTTACGTAACACCCCAAAAGCCAACTTGTTAAATAAAATAACCTCAGAATATATGAAGACAAATCCCGCATCCCTTCCAACGATGTGGTACAAAGACCGGACAAGTAGCAAGAAAGCCAATGGAGTGACAATCACCTTGGCTTTACAGGATCTTCTACGAGGATCCCATCATGATCTTTCATTCAATAGTATTGCCATGTGTTGGCTTTCTAGTTACATGATCTGGCATCGGTTCTGTTATGGGTAAATCCGAGCTGACCTCAGGTCACGGGGAAAGCCCATAGTCCAGCGGACCCAGGTATGGGTCCTCAAATCTGACCTGAGACTGGGCCGATGACCTGACGACCTCAGACCTCCAAGACGACCTGAGGCTAGGCCGATGACCTGATGACCTGAGGCCTTCAGGACGACCCGAGGCCCGATGACCTGACGACCTGAGACCTCCAGGATGACCTGAGGCCTGACGACCTGAGACCTATAGGACGACCTGAGGCCCTGATGACCTGACGACCTGAGGCTTAGGCCGACGACCTGACGACTTGAGACCTCCAGGACGACCTGACGACCTGCCGAGATTATAGGCTTCAGCCAGGAAAATAGGCGAAAGATTTGGAGAATCGTCGGGGAATACGGGAATATCTCCTATAACTACGGAACTGCCCAAGAATCACGCTGATCCGAGAATTCCTCCTCTTAAATCACGGCTTCAAAAAGGGAATATAACTCTGCAACCTAAGTCTATAAATTGACGCGTCCTCTTCATTATCAATGTATGACACAAAAACTGACCTAAAGAGAGAGATATTTAATCCTTCAAGGTCCAACTAATTTAGGCATCGGAGGGCTAACGGCTGGATCCCAGCCACCCCCTTAGCTTTCCTTTGTGTTCTACAGGATCCAGGGAATCTTTTGTTCAGATCCAATCTTCTTTCAGGGGGAAGATCAACATCATCCAACCGTCAAGATCAAGGGATCCTCATCTCGTTTGTTGATTAATTTTCAGCATCAACAGATTGGCGCCGTCTGTGGGAACGATAAAGTTGTGTTCTCACCATTTCTGAGCTCGACACACAATTTTAGTTCTTCTTCTCCAAGTAAGTGCGCTGCCTTACAAATTTGATAAAGGGGCTAAAGAAAGAGCTCAGGATGACCTGTTCAGGAGAGCCTGCGGAGGAAGACCTGTCCAGAAGGACCTGCCCAGGAAAACCTGTTCAGTAAGAACTGCTCAAGAAGATCTGCAGAGGAAGCCCTGCCATAGGATGACCTTCCCCAGGACGACCTGCCTGAGGTCATTTACATAGCACATGTAAGAGGCTGACGAGGCCGAGCTGAGCTATCAGAGCACAGAGGTTGACGAGGTCGAGCTGAGCTATCAGAGCACAGAGGCTGACGAGGCCGAGCTGAGCTATCGGAGCCTGGAGGGTGACAAGGTCGAGCTGAGCTATCAGAGCCCGAAGGGTGATAAGGTCGAGCTGAGCTATCAGAGCCCGGAGGCTGACGAGGCCGAGCTGAGCTATCAGAGCCCAGAGGCTAACGAGGCCGAGCTAAGCTATAAGGGCCCTAGACTAAGAGTCGAAAGACCGACCTGGGCAGTCAGAAGAGCCCTAGACTAAGAGTCGAAAGACCGAACTGGGCAGTCGGAAGAGCCCTAGACTAAGAGTCGAAAGACCGACCTGAGCAGTCGGAAGAGCCCTAGACTAATTGTCGAAAGACCGACCTGGGCAGTCAGAATGACCCTAGACTAAGAGTCGAAAGACCGACCTGGGTAGTCGAAAGAGCCCTAGACCAAGTGTCGAAAGACCGACTTGGGCAGTCGGAGTGGCCCTAAACTAAGAGTCGAAAGACCGACCTGGGCAATCGAGGAATAACCCTAGACCAAGAGTCGAAAGACGGACTTGGGCAGTCGGAATGGACGAAAGAGTCGGACCAAAACGTGAAGTGTACAGAGGTCACCTCTAGTATGTCAACCTGTATAATTGGCAGAGCCTACGGGCCACCCTACCAGGCAGACCTCATGCAGTTGGCCAAATTCAAATGTTAGCTCATCCATTTCTCTTTACTCCCAAGCTGAGCAAGTCAGGCTCGAGAGTAGGGGGGCTTCTATTATGGGTAAATCCGAGCTGACCTCAGGTCACGGGGAAAGCCCATAGTCCAGCGGACCCAGGTACAGGGTCCTCAAATCTGACCTGAGACTGGGCCGATGACCTGACGACCTCAGACCTCCAAGACGACCTGAGGCTAGGCCGATGACCTGATGACCTGAGGCCTTCAGGACGACCCGAGGCCCGACTGACCTGACGACCTGAGACCTCCAGGATGACCTGAGGCCTGACGACCTGAGACCTACAGGACGACCTGAGGCCCGATGACCTAACGACCTGAGGCTATGCCGACGACCTGACGACCTGACGACCTGCCGAGATCATAGGCTTCAGCTAGGAAAATAGGCGAAAGATCTGGAGAATCGTCGGGGAATATGGGAATATCTCCTATAACTACGGAACGGCCCAAGAATCACGCTGATCCGAGAATTCCTCCCCTGAAATCACGGCTTCAAAAAGGGAATACAACTCTGCAACCTAAGTCTATAAATTGACGAGTCCTCTTCATTATCAATGTATGACACAAAAACTGACCTAAAGAGAGAGATATTTAATTCTTCAAGGTCTAACTAATTTAGGCATCGGAGGGCTAACGGCTGAATCCCAGCCACCCCCCTTAGCTTTCCTTTGTGTTCTACAGGATCTAGAGAATCTTTTGTTCAGATCCAATCTTCTTTCAGGGGGAAGATCAACATCATCCAACCGTCAAGATCAAGGGATCCTCGTCTCGCCTGTTGATTAATTTTCAGCATCAACAGGTTCTATACACACCGTAAGAAATTCTATTCATCATTTTTTTTTCATTACAACGTGACTTTTAAAGGTCACTGATCAAATGGCTGGATCGTTTGATGGATGCATGTGTATTTTGACGCATGTTCTACACTGGATGCTTGAAACTAGACGGACGCTGAGATTGACATGTCACCGAGCAGGCGTCTTCAATTTTAAGAAGGCTCTACCCCAGGCCATCCCTTAACTTTGGGCTCCATATCTGCGTATACATACAAAAGAAAAGGCTGGGTTTTGGGATTTTATTTGCGCTCGTAGGTGGTGGAAAACCTCTGTGGGCCCACCATGATGTATGTGTTTTATCCGCACCCTCCATCCAGTTTTCCAGCTCATTTTTAAGGCACGAACCATAGGAAATAGTGGCCATTGAAAGCCTACCATTGAAAACTTCTTGGGGGCCACAGAAGTTTTGGATCAAGCTAATACTTGTGTTTTCCTCTTCATCCACAGTTGACTGAGATAATTGGACTGTACGTAACTAGTTGAATTTTACGGTCCTAGATTCGACGGCTCTGGACCGTCGAATTTTTTCGCGCGTTAATTCAACTACGCTAATTCGACTGTCAGTAACAGTCGAATTTCAGGTCCTAAATTCGACGTCTTTAGACCGTCGAATTTTTTCGTAGCGTTAATTTCGACTGAGATAATTCGACTGTTAGTAACAGTCGAATTTCAGGTCCTTAATTCGACGGGTTTGGACCGTCGAATTTTTTCGTGGGTTATATTCGACGGTTCGGGACCGTCGAAGTTGGGGACCGTCGAATGGCAGGAGTCGAATTTAGCGCTTTTTCACGTAGTATTTGTGCCCCCATCCTATCAAAGCCCAAATAGGTTGGTTTTGTTGATTCGTTTTACTTCATCTGTTTATATCGTCCATTGCAAGGAGAGTCACGCACCCTTCTCCATGCATCACGCGTGCCAACCCGTTTTTCAATCTAATCAGTCTAGCAGGTGGGGTTGACTATGTAGATTCTCTAGCCTGGAAATCGAAACCCAATGACGTCATATGCATTAAAAAAAAATGAATCCCATCAATCCCATCAGATTCGGGTTTCATCCACAAGGGAGAATTTAACGTGGTACGTGAGAGTCCACGCTGAAGGGTAAACACTCAAGATCTGATGGGCTACATGATATGCATGGAACCATTGCAAAAGTCAATGATGAATGGTGCATGCCCAACTGTCCTCTAACCACTAATAGAGTTGATGGGTCTAATCACTACTCTTATTTTAGGTCAAGATGGTCCTGAATTACGGTTTATGGCTTAGATATATTGTATAAGGAATGAGTCATTATTCTCTTACGGAGACTCGGATTTGGATTATTTACCTTATAAAAAAAGAGTTCCATATTTATAGAATGAGTGATCCAGAGATGAAGGATGACTTTGGATAGAATGAGGATTATCCCAATCTAAACCAACATCTTTTGTATTTCTCTCTCATCCAAATCAAAGTGAATTTGAAAGCTTGAAATAAAGTTCCAAATTAGAGAAACAATACGAAAGATATGTGGTATCTATCCACTAGTGGTTGTTCACAAGTGGGCCCCACAAGCCCATGTCCATCAGTACGGGTGTATAACACTTAATGCACAACGACGATTCATTAATATCTTACCCGAGGTTGAGGACATTAGTCATAGATGGTGAAATGCATTGGTTCATTGTTGACCTGAACCATGATGAACTTGTGTAGATGCCCACTGTTTCTTTTTGTTTAGGTTCTTTAGACTGTATTTGAAGTTGGGCGTGCGGTTGCAATGATTTTTTCTCTTGGCCTTAGTTCGCCTTGGTTGTGCAATACTTTTCCAAGGTTGGTAAAATAACGTCTTCAGACTTTTAGTGTTTGAGAGAGTCACCATTAGCTAAAAAAAGCCACAAAATTCATGGTTGGCTAGAGTCTGTAAAATCGCTTGGGAGACGAGAGAGACCCGAGGGGCACCCTAGTCTTTTGATGTAGGGAGACATCCTCCTGATCATGATCAAAAGAGGACAAGGAGAAGGACCCAAAAGTGGGCCCACTTGAGCTGGCAGAGGGGCTTGGAAGACCCAAACTTAAGCCCAGCCGACCGGACGACCGGTCGGGCACTTTAGCCGACCGGCCGGACCCCACAATCCAGAGAGTAAAAACTCTCTGGATGTTTCTGGTCACAAACCGACCGCTCGGCCTGGACCCCCCCCCCCCCCCCCCCCCCCCCTTTTGACTAGCCGGCCAATGCACAACAAGTGCGTGAACTTTCCTATTTTTTATGATTTTTTATTTCATTTTCGTCTAATTAGTTTCCTTTTCCAATTCGGACACCTAGGTTGCGTTTCTAGGGTTTAGTTTGCTATACGTACTTGCTTAATTCTCGTTTTAAAGGATGATTGATATATTTTAAATAAAAGTTAAGAATTTTCTCTTATTTTGCTCGTGGATTCGAGTTGTTCTTCGTGGATTTGAAGAGAAGGTCTCGTGGATTTGAGATATCCCGTCGTGGATTCGACGAAGATACGTTGAGGAGTCCTTGTAGATCCGTGGATTCGAATCAATTATCCCATAGATCACCAAATTGGTATCAGAGAGAGATTCTCCCTTGGTGATGGCTTCAAGTGCAAGTAACAACCATAATCCTACAGATGGTGGCTTCGATGAGCAGCCCCTCTGACGCAATGAGGACGTGGTAGGTCGATCAACGTCTCCCTAACCGATTGTTTCTCAAATCCACGAGAAGAAATAAAAGGATAAAAAGAGAATTAATTCTGAATAATTATTTTTTGATAATTGAATGAATAAAATGAGAATTACAATGCATATAAATAGGAAACTAAATCCTAGATAAAATACCAAACTCCAGCTCAAACTCAAACTCCTAGAAAACGCAACTTACTATAAATAGTAAACTTAATATTTATAGAAGTCAGTTCAATCCTACTAGAACTCTTGATTTTCAGCCAAAAATAGAAAGTTATCAAATGGGCCCAACCATGTTGTTATACTAAATATTCTAAGCCCTTTTTATGTTAGGCACTAACTCTAAAATCTTACAGATCCAAAATTATGATCGAATTAAAACTTACTATAAATAGTAAAACTGAAAATAAACTAGCCTAATGACCATCGATATAGTCGAATCTCATGATTCCGGCCTAGGCAACCCGGCATAGCGGGGTTGGTTGGCTAAAGTAGCTCGAACCACCACAAAACGATATATTATATATCCAGAAACTCATTCCGAATTGCGAGATATGATCAGTTTACGGTCCTGACGGTCCGGATCACTTTTGACCCCGACCGGTCTTCTTTTGGTCCATAGAGGCTATGAAATAATCAGCCACCCGTTCTACAACACACTCAAAGGTGACTGCATCCATGGGTGTGGTTTACACATCACTGCATCTTTGGATGCGGTTTACAAATCACCTGCAATCAGGTGGGGTGTCATGTCACTCCATGTCGAGGATGAGACATTCCTAGTGGTGGTGTAACATATGTTTTTCAATTTTGAATAACATTGGAGAATTTTTCGGTGGGCATGGAAAAAGATCATACAAGGGTATGGTTTTTTATGGATAAGAGTAGGAACATTTGGACTGTTAACGTTTTAATTAAGTATATCCAACCGTACCTTTGGATTGCTGACTTTCTGCTATGTTGGATCACGAGCGAATATGTGCCCACACTCGCCTCTGTGGATGTGATCGGCCTGCAGCAGGTCCTGAAAAGTAAGAAATAGGTGTTCAACTTGAAGTTGGGTGATGATTGAAGAATGACAATGGACTGAGTTACGGCTGGCCGAGGTTTGCCCAGCCCAGCCCTTGTCTCTTAAGCCCTGACCCTAATCAGGCTGAAACAGCCTATCCTTGGCTCTGTCAAAGATTTGAAATAGTCTAATATTCTCAGAAATTTTGTTGGGCATATCCATCCATAACAAATCCCATCGTATAAATGGTCTGGATAATTAGAAACACAACCCAAATCCAATGTTTTCTTTTATCTGAACCATTAACTGAATGGTAACCCATAGCAAGAGTCATTTAAGAGTTCATTCTTTCCATATAATCAGCTACACTAGTCGATGATAAAGACCAAGCCATTCATCACTGGCTTAGTCCTGGCTCAGATACCTGGCCTAAAGTTCAAACCAGGTCCAGCCTCCAGCCAAATTTATGGCCTTGGCGTTGCAGGGTTGGGCTGCCTGGGTTAGACTCTCTAGCATGAATGTACTAACGGCTATAATCCTGTGTTACCCTATCACCATTTGAAAAATGCTAGCGACAAGTTTTGACCACACGACAATTATCTGGAGGCGCCATCATCCCATTGTAGGTCCCATTGTGGATGGATCATGTCTATAAAATCACTTCGGAAAGCAATTCTAACAATCCAATTAGTGGCTATCAAATGGCTGGGGTGTGGTCCATTTTCAACTGGAAAAATAAGATGGTCAATAATTTTTAGGCTATGCTCCAACCACAATTGGGTCCACCATGTAAAACAGAGCCACCATGTAAAAACCAGCATTGCCTCTTTTTGGGCCTATGAATTGAGACCCAAGCATGAGCGAAAGATGCATCCTCAGCCAAATGGGGTGTACTCATCATGCGATAATTTGTAAATTGACATTTTACTATGTCATGCGAGTGGCTAAGGGTTGATTGTTAGTTATATATTGTCCATCCTCACATGTACTTCATGACCCACCTACATTTCAAATCTATAAATAGGTAATGAAAACATCTATAGAAATCGGTGTTACTTGTAAATACTTCGAAAAACATAAACATGAATTAAGAAATTCTTTTAAAGAGATGAGTTTGGTAATTTGTTTCCTTTTATTTTGGTATTCTCATTTAGAAGTTTTTCTCTCGTTTCTTTTCCACCACTAATTTGTTTTTTTTGGCATTGTATTGATTTTAAGATAAATATACAATAACATTATTACATCAATTTTAGATATCTTAACTTTTATATATGCAGATCCAAATATTTATATATGGTTGCGATATTGGAGTAAACTGAAAAAGGTAACATGTTGATTCTTCAAACATTGTTTTAATTTAATTTCTATCAGTTTATTCATATTTTATAAATTATTTAATTAGAATTGTTTCTTCACATAAATAAGCAAGTGCGTATTTTATTAGTATAAAATACAAAATATAAAAGAAATATTTTGATCACGTGATAAGAAATTTAAAAAATTGTTGAGGCTCCATTACACTTATTGAATGCAAAACTTTGACACTTATGGTTCTCTTATTATCCTGGCCAGTAGTAATAGATAGGTTACTACTTTTTTTTTTCTCCCATTGGCATAAACAAGAAAGGAACAATAAACTTTGTGATGTTTTAATTAATGATCTTTTACCATCCATTTTATTGCATTACGATGAGATGTCCCTATGCACCGTTGCTCACCACATATGATGTTTCACAACTATTTTGAAATGGTGGTCACTATTCTCATCATATGGCACTCATGTACAAATCCTCAACCATCTAAATTGTGGGTTAAAATGTGGATGTAGCATACCTCTATCATCACTTTAATTAACCAATTACTATCCTTCCCCTTGATAACTATCAAATTGATGGTTAAAAGTAAAATAGTGAGTTAAAACTAACCTTTTTTTGTTCAAAAATATTTCTGATACATTATATATGATTTTAAAAGCATTAAAAGTTGAATGTTGGAAATTATTCTATTCTTTTTAGAATCTCATTCTTTTTGCAAAGTTAGACCAATGATAAATTATTATTTTATTTTATTTTTTGAAGGATGTTGGGCAAAATCCTAGTTCCCCTCAATGTCCCGTACTCCAGTTATTTCTTATTTGTCCATTTCCATAACTACACATAAAATTTTAATTCCCTCTAGAACCATTCATCCCTTAACTACTTCCACCTAACAAATGATAACCCCCTTCTAATTCAAAATAAAATTCCCTTGCAACCTCAACCGATACCTTTATTTCTCATTCACCACCTGCAACTCTAAAATGAGAATATTATACCTCCTTAATTTGAGAACATGGGATTCTTGATAGCATTAATCTCATATTTATTTGTATGCGAACAACGTTTGTGTACAATTGCAATTGCGTCCAAACGAAGGTTGGGAATTAAGGGCCAGCATCTCACAAGTAATAGCCTTAACAAAGGAATTATGATCGATGTGTAAGACAAATTTACTTGTTTTACTTTTACTTAGTTTTATCAATAACAAATATTTTCTTCCATCTTTCAACTTGGCACCTTGCATTTCTTTTAAGACTGTGTTTATTGGCAAATGATGATGGCATGTGATGAAGATGTAATCTCCTGTTCCATTCAGAGAGGGCTATTATGCATTGGTGCGCGCATGATATGTACCGTTACTGCATGATACTGTCTGTGTTCATGCTTGTTTGGTGTGTTAAGTGTTTGTGTGTTTGCATGCTTGATTGTGAATAGGGGTGTATAATCCACTCCACCATAGATGCATCATCCCATGTTAGGCCTATGGCCCCAAAATTGGGCTGATGCGTGATTCAGGTGGGCCATGATATGAATTACTTGGGAGAGAGGATGCCCACCCTTGATTCTGGATGTGTCTATTGTGTTGTATGTGTGGAATTTTGACCATTCATCCCCTTCATCTGCCTTGTTTAAGTGGCATGAAATAAATAAAAAAAAAACAGGACATTTTGCAAGTGAGCCTAAGTGAAGTAAAGGACGGACGTTCCATCTTAACTTTGCCTTAAATAACTGCAAATGAGTAATGATTAATTACTAAGGTAATTCCTACACTCTTTTCTATGTTGGCGGGTTTTCTATTCATAGTAATGGATTGCTTTTTGGACGCTAAAATTGAGGAGAGGAAAGAGTGGGTTAAATGCCTATGGTTAAAGACCTTTTACAACCACAATTTCTTATGGAGTGGGCCACTTGAGTTTCGGATCTACATCATTTTTGGGCTCATGCCTTAAAATGTTTCAGTTAAAATGAATAAACAGCAGGGATATATCGTAGACATCAGAATAGGGCCCACAAACTTATGCCAATCATTTTCAAATGCTTTTACATAGAGGTAATTACCATCCGGACCAAATATGAGTAAATGACAATTATTACCTTGGGCCTATTATGGGGCGACCCATCCGATGGTCAGAGTGAATGCCATTAGCACATTGGGGTGGGCCGCACCTTCAAATCCTGGACACACACACACACACACACACACACACACACACATATATATATATATATATATATATATATATATATATATATATATATATATATATCATTGGGCCCATGGTCACGGCCTGAAGGAAATCCTACATCACAGTGGACCCCACGTTCAGGGCCTGGATAATCAGTGGGTCCCATGGACATCGCCACACCGACGCATTGACCGAATTGGGCATTATGCAGAAGTAACCTGATATCAAAGACTGGCCTAATGTACATCTCCTTCTTCTCATTCATCAAGTTCACCTCCTTAACCAATATCTAATTAAAGCAATGATTCGTAATCCTTTGGAATCGGTAGAGAAGAAGGAAGAAACTGGAACAAATCGGAGAGATGAATGTAAAATCCGAAGCAACCTGAAATAACCGTTTCCGTTTCCTATTTTTCTGAAATTCAATTTTCTTTTTTCTTTAAAGCCTTGCTGGCAAGTTAATGACCTATGCCTATCCTAGATCAGGGAACATGGTCTCCCTGTGCCATGGAAACAGAGGATTCACACTCCTCTAGGCCCTCATAAGGTTTAAAAGAAGGGTGTTAAGTCCACACGGTTTCCCGTGGTGTGGTACACTTAAGTCTTGGATTAGATTCATTGCTGGGCGAAGTGGATTTTAAAATGACATTGCAATGGTCCCCTTGGGCTTTGTGTTGCAGGCCTAAGACTCGGATGGGCGTGGATTTCCAGAGAAAGCCTCGCGCAGTGCGCTGGAACCAAGGTGGGGCCCAAAGTGATGTTTTTTTTATAAATCCACCCCGTTCATCCATTTTGGGAGCTCATTTTAGGACATGAGAACAAAAATAAACCGGATCCAAGACTCAAGTGGGCCGAAAACATGAGGATTGAACGTCCACAGTTGAAATATTTGTGGAGGCCACAGGAGTTTTGAATCAGGATAATACTTGTTTTCCAGTTCATCCCAGTAGTAGTGACGTTATGAACGGTATGGATGTCATATAAACATCACTGTGGACCCTAGGGAGGTTTCAATGGTAGTAATTTACCTACCCACCGTTTCCTTTAGTGAGGCCCACTTGAGTCTTGGATCCGGTTCATTTTTGTTTTTTTGTCCTAAAATGAGCTCACAAAACGGATAGACGGGGTGGATTTATCAAAACACATCACTGTGGGCCTCACCTTGGTTCCCAGCTGCAGGAACCTCCTTCGCAAGGCTTTCGCAGGAAATCCGCGCCTGACATGCGGATTAACTTGTGATCCCCTACACAAGCCACTAGCTGGTGGAAAAGCTCAGTGGGTTCCACCATGATACTTTTATTTTATCCATATCGTTAATCCTTTTTCTCCAACTCATTTAAGGGCATGAGCACAAAAACGAGTCAGATACAAAGCTTAAGTAACTACACCATAATAAACAGGGGGATTTTACGTGCGCTCTCTTCTATTTAAAGGTCAACGCGGCTGGGCTGGTGACCCTCCCTCAGCCAGATTGATGGTGGAAAACCTCTGTGGGCCCTAACATGATGTATGTATTTCATCCATGCCATCCATCTAGTTTTCCAGCTCAATTTTAGGGCTAAACTCATAATTGAGATCAATAAAAAGCACAAGTGACCACAGTCACACACCATAGGAAATAGTGGTTATTGAACGCCTATCATTGAAAACTTCTTTGGAGCCAAAGAAGTTCTAGATCAAGCTGATATTTGTGTTTTTCCTTTATCCATAGTTATGTGACTTCATGAATAGGTTGGATGGCAAATAAACATTGCAGTGGATTCTCATGAAGTTTTCAACATTAAGCGTCTAATCCCCACTCTTTTAGATGGTGTGGTCCGCTTGAACTTTGGATTTGTTTCATTTTTGGGGCTCATATAAAATGAGCTGGAAAAATGGTTGGATGGCTTGGATAAAACACTCATATTATGGTGGGGGCACACAGAGCTTTACCACCGGCAACTTGCTAGTTAGGGTTGTACACTCGACAAGCTAGCTTGGCTAGTTCGCTTGACTTGGCTTGAACCAGTTCGATTCAAAGGTTGTGTTTGAACCAAGCTGAGCTGTTTTTGTAAGCTTGAAATGATTTTCAATCCAAGCTTGAGCCAAGTTTAGCTTGACTTGGCTACTCAGTTGAAAGGGGAGGGGGGAACTCGACTTGAAAGATCAAGCCAGCTCAAACATGTGAGTTGAACTTGAACGCCAAGCCGAGCTGAATATGAGCCAAGGTAGTCATTAAACGAGCCTAACCCGAACATGGTAAAGCTTGGCTCGACTCAGCTCATGTACAGCTCTAGGCTGGTGTAATGGTCACCAGCCATCCGCTAATAAACGAGGAACTTTCTAATTAAGACTTTTGATAGAATGCAGGGCCTCTTCCCACCGTAGGATGGCATGATGGTCAAGTATCCGCATTCATCAGGAAGAACATTGCTTGGGCCACAGATCAGGAAGTGCAAACGGTTCAATTCAAAGAACATGTTTACTTGCACGATAAGGGAACTTCCCAGATTTTTGGTACATGCAATGTTCAACACCGTGCAAGATGCACTGTCTAACGAATGGCCCAGATCGGTCACATGCGTTCCATCCAACACATGCACTGTAGCTGTGCCCCCATCCTATCAAAAGCCCAAATAGGTTGGTTTTGCTGATTCGTTTTACTTCATCTGTTTGTTTATGTCGTCCATTGCAAGTGAGTCACGCACCCTGCTCTATGCATCCACACGTGCCAACACGTTCTTAAATCCAATCCAGAGTCTTGGCTAGTCATCACTTTATGTCTACCTTTAACATAGTGGTACTACTGCAACATTTGAAAAACTCAGAGGCTTCTAAGTTCTAACTCTTCAATCCATGGCCCACCAAATAAAATAAACGAACGGTCAAAATTTACAGTAGAAATAGAGGGACGCTGGTTGACTGCTGAAGCCTTTTGCAGGAACTTCCTGGGACAAGAAGCTAGGTGGGGCCTACCAAGATGTTTGTGGGGAATCCACCTTGTCCATTCATTTTTCCAGATCATGTTAGGACATGGGCCCACGCACATCCAAAACTCAAGTGGGCTGCACGACAGTGGATTGAATGTGCACTGCTTGAAACACTCGTAGAGCCATATAAGTTTTAGATCAAGCTAATTTTTGGGTTTTCAGTTCACTCCACTTAAAATGACCTTATGAACGGTATGCATGGTATACAAACATCACGGTGGACCCTAAAGAGGTTTCAATAGGTATGCATTTACCTACAAACGTTTTATTATCGTGCAGCCCACTTGAGTTTTGGATTTGCATCATTTTTTAGTCCCATGGCTAACATGATCTGAAAAAACGAATGAACGGACTGGATTTCCACAAACATTACGGTGGGCCCCACCTAGCTTCCGGTCTCAGGAAGTTCCTTGGAACCGCGTCCGAAAAAGAGGACCTCGAGCATGCCTTACTGTCTTGGCTCATAAAACAGGCGAGGACAACAACCATAAGGCTGGTCTGCCCTTGTACGGTAAAATGTACGGTTGGAGTGAAGAATAACCAACGGCCAATATTCATTCTACACGTCTGCAACACCTGATGAACAGTACCGGCATGGATTTAGTAGTAGGAAATGTTTAATGTTGACCTCAACTGCAACATGAACCGGATGTCTCACACGTGTGAGGAGTACGCAGTTCATGACGCTTGATACACGGGCACTAAGAAATTGTACACGTGGCATGCATACACTCAAATTAAACGGAGTAAAATGCAAAAACCAATTTACCTAAGTAGCAGTCTCAAAATTAGACTGGTTGAGCAATCCTAACCACTGATTCGTGGACACTTGTTTGTGGAAATAAGACCGTTGGATATATTTCATTTTAACCGTCCAATAAAAGTCCGACAAATCCTATAGGTTACACCATCAAATAAGCATAAGTTTGCTTTCACTGATACATCTTGTAAAAACAGGAGCACCCGCCCCACTGTCCAGTTTAAAAACTAGATAGTGTGGGTACTCCAAGTGCATCAGGTGGGCCAAAGGAAATGGCTACAACGGTAGGTTTTGATCCCTGCTGTCCAGGATGTGGGGTCCACTTTGAGATTTGGATCCGCTTCATTTGGGGATCCTATGGTGAGGTGGGCTGGCAAAGTGGATCGAGGGCGTGGGAGGGTCACCGCATCCAGGGAGTTTTCAGCTGCGGGCCCTCCCACTGCTGAGAGAGGTGGGACCCACAGTAGCTTTGGATCAAGATGATATTTGTGTGGGTTCCACACCCAGGTCACTCGTGACCTCATCAACCAGCTTGATGGAAAATAATACAAGATGGTGGGCCCCAGGTAAGTTTTATCAATATGGGCTGACACAATGACTATCCATGTGGACCTACATTAATATGAGGTCATCTATCCTGTGAGACCCACCTTTTATGTGGACCACCAACCATGTGAGCCCCACTTTCAATGTGGACAGTCCACCACGTGGGGTCTCCTTTGATAGAGACGGTGGGAGAGCCTCATTTGACATGGACTATATTAGAAAAGCCACAAGTTAAAAAGCTAAAGAAAAAAAAAAAATAATTTAAGGGAATAAATAGCTTTAAGCACTTAAGTTACTTGTGCAATTCTATTTACCAAACAAAAGCATTTTAGTTTACTTTTGTAATTCTATTTACCAAACTAACTTAAGTGAGAAAAGTAACTTAATAACTTATGTTAAGTTAAAAAGTAACTTATTTGGTGGTATCCAGGCCCTAAATTGCATTCATAAAGTGAAAAACAAAGACAATGCAACTTAATAGGAAATTGATTAGCATAAGTGAATTATTATGATGTTTAAAAAATCTCTTATAAAATTCAGGTTCTTTTAAGTGTTAAATATTTGTAATTCATAATCTTGACTCTTAATTGGGACTCACTTGGGTTTAGAATAGAATAACTAGGTTGAATAAAATGACTAGTAGCTTGCCCATTAGGTGAGACCTTCGAGAGTGGGTGGGACCCTTGATTGTGGGGCTCACAGTGATATATGTGCCTTAAATCCACACTGTCTAACAACATTTTAAGGCATGATCTCGAAAATAAAGCTGACTTAAACCTTAAGTGGAGCACACCATAGAAAACACTCGTGATTGAATCCCCACCATTAAAAATTTCATGAATTCCATCAGAATGTTTAGTTGCCACCCAACCTATTGATAAGGTCATAAACACCTAGACTGAAGATACAGACAAATATCATCTTAATTCACAGCTTTTGTGGCCTACAATAAGTTTTTAATGGTTAATCATCAATGTTTCCTGTGCTATAGTCATATGGAATTTGGATCTGCTTCATTTTTTGGATCATAAGCTAAAATGAGTTTTTAATATGGATGGATGGCGTCGAATCTAGTTATATACATCACAGTGGGCCCCTACAATCAGGGGTCCCACCCAACTTGGTGGATCCAGGGATCCACTGAAGCCTCGCCCCTTCGAAATTCGCATGAGTTAATGTTTTCATTCTTGATTTGAAGGTGGTGAAATTTCATTCAATAGGTGACACTGGTAAAGAATTTTATTGTTGTCCATTTAAATGACACTAATCTAATGGATATGGATCATCCACAAAATGAGAACTAGATGGACAGGTTTGACATCCATGGCCAACAATCATGTCAGTGTCCTGGATGGATCTACTATATTTCAGTCTCTATGGCACCATCTACTATACTGAACCCATCTGCCCCTACCTTCCAATGATCCAGACCATTCATCTAAAAGTTCTGAAGGAGATGATCCATGAGAAAAACACTTACTCAGTACACAAACTTAAGGTACCTGATCCATTTTTCCATGTGAGTCACATGTGACTTTTTAGATGAATGGTCTGGATGATCAGCATGGGAATATGTTAGAGCCATGCTCAATGCGTCGATCAGGTCCATCTTTCTGGTCTGGATAGGACATACCCTTTTAAAGAATAACATCTATTAGAAAAATCCTATCCATCAGTTTCCTTAAATTTTCACCATTGAATATTTGACATGGTAAATTTTTTATTTTTCTACCATTGATTTAAGGGCCATTAAGCAAATAGATAGTATCATCCAATCCCTTGCGATTTTTATATCATTTCTCCATCTGCAATATTAAGGATAACTAGATGGACAGTTACAAATGATAAGTCATCTTCACCAATGGGATATGGACTAGGTGAGAGCGGATTAGGTGAGACCCTAACCTCACCCAAGATGGTGCGGCCCTTACCGTGGGGTTATTGTGGGCCCACCTTGATGTATGCATTATGTGTCCACGTTGTCCATCCATTTTTCCATATCATTTTATGATATTATCTGAAAAATTAAACACATCCCAATTATCAGGTGGAGCATATAATAGGAAACAGTGTTGATTGACCATTATTAGACCACAAGTTTTGGATCAAGTTGATATTTGTTTACCCCCTCATCCATGCTTACGTGACCTTATAAAAAGATTGGATGGTAAATAAACACTTTGTAAACAGTAAGGTGCGCTCAATGAAGTTTTTAATGATAAGACAGTAGATCACTTGTACTGTTTCTTATGGTATGGTCTACCTGATGATTGGATCTGCTTCATTTTTGGGATAGTGCCATAAAATGATATGTGGAAATGGATGGATAGAGTGATACATGATACATACATCAAGGTGAGCCCTGGCCGCACCATCTTGGGTGATGCCAGGGTCTCACCTAATCCGCTCTTGGATTGGGTACCTCCCCCACCCGCCCTGTATCAGCATAGGCAGCGGCTCTGAGGGGCCCACTAAGATGTATGGGGTATTTCATGCCGTCGATCCATTTGGCCCAATCATTTTGTGGAATAAGCCTAAAAATGAGGCAAATGTAAGGCTCAAGTGGACTATACCATAAGATACAACAGTGATAATGACCCCACCACGCGCTGAAACCTTCCTACTAGCCTACAGATGATGTTTATTTTCCATCCAACCATTCATAAGGCCACATAGACATAGATGAAGGGTAAACACAAATATTAACTTGATCCAAAACTTTTGTAACCTCAAGAAGTTTTCTACAGTAGGCATTTATTCCCTACTTTGGTCCACTTGACCCTTAGATCTGCCTCAGTTTTGGGCTCATAACCTAAAATTATCTGAAAATTTGGATGGACGGTGTGGATAAAACCCATACATCACAATGGCCCCTCAGAACCCTGCCTATGCCCTACTTTGGACAGATTGGGGTCATACCCAATTTGCATCCTACTAGAAGCTACTCAGGATCGTTGCCCCGTAAGAAGACCCAATGATTAGAACTCATCATTGGCCTAAAGTGGTAATTAGATGGGCCTGGATTTGAAATTGAACCCATCGACTTGGAGTGATGTCCAAGGAAAAGCTATTTGAGCCTACCATGATCTATGTGTTTTATCCACGTTGTCCATCTTTTTCCCCAACTAATTTTAGCGCATGACCCCAAAAATGAGTAAGATCCAAAGCTCAAGTGGACCACAACAAAGTTTTATTTCTCTCTTCATTCGCTAAAACTAGTGAGCTTGAAACACTGGCAACCTTTCTTTGTATAGCTGAAAGGGTATGTTTAGAAAAAAGGCATCGACTTTGATGACATCTCCTCACCAGTTGTCAAGCAGGTATTTATCAGATTTATGTTGACGTTGGTTGCCTAATATAATCTATAACTATAACAAATGGATGTGAAGACTACTCTACTACATGAGAAATTGGAAGAGTATATTTACATGAAGCAACCAGAGGAGTTTAAGGTGTAGGAATTAGAGAATAAGGTTTGAATTAAGGAGGTCGTTGTACAGCCTAGAACTGTCACCTAAGGAGTGGTATAAGAAATTTGATTCTTTCATGGTGAGTCAGTAGTTTATCAGGAGTGAATGTGATCATTATATCTACTTTAAGATACTAAGTGACATGGAGTTCATCTTACTAGTGTTGTATGTTGATGACATGCTTATTGCTAGCCATAGCATGTCTGAGATCAACATATTGAAGGCTTAATCATCAAGGACATTCAAGATGAAAGATTTGGAGGCTGCAAAGAGGATTTTCGGCATCGATATACAAAGAGACAAGGAAAGGAGCAGGGTATAGTTATCTTAGGAAGAATACTTTGAGAAGGACTTGTTCAAGTTTGAAATGAACAAGGCTAAACTAGTTAGCACACCCTACGCTACTCACTTTTGGCTTTCTTCAAAGCAATGTCCTACTATTGTTGAAGAAAAGCGATATATGTCTCATGTGCCCTAATTAAGGGCAGTTGGAAGTTTGATGTATGTCATGGTCTTTACAAAACTAGATATTTTACATGTAGTGAATGTTGTGATTATAAATATGTCAAACCTTGACAACCAACATCGAGAGATAGTGAAATGACTACTTTTATATCTACAAGGTACCAAGGACTACGTCTTGACATTTGAGAAATCAGTGGAAAAACTCGAAGGCTATGTGGATTCATATTACATAAGAAATGTGGACAATAGAAGTCGAATCTTGGTTACTCATTTGTGCTAGCAAGTGGAGAGATCGGTTGGATGTTAAAGCTTTAGTTTGTGATGACTCTTTCTACAATCGAAGCTGAGTATATGGTAGTGACATAGGTATTCAATGAGGTTTGGTTGAGAGGGATGATGAATGAATTGAGGCTTTAACAGGAGGTCGTGCCGATGAATTGTGATAGTGAAAGCGCAATCTACTTGGTAAAGAATTTTGTATATCATTCACGTACTAAACATATTGATATGCGTCGTCATTTTATCTGACAGGGGCTTGTGAAAAGGTGGTGTCACTCCTGAGAAGATCCACATGAGCATGAACCCAGCCAACATGCTTACAAAGGTTATTCCTATAAAGAAGTTTAATTTTGTTTGACTTCTCTGGGCTTTGCACTGAAGGAATGAAGACAGAATGTGTATGAAAAATGATGACAGTGTAGTTAATGATGAAGACAATTAGAGATGGATAATGGAGTTTGGAAGCAGTGGAGCATAAAGATTAAAGTCTACGGTGGAGATTATTGAAATTGTGTGCCTTTAATCTATGCTAAAATATGAGTTCTCAGTTCGATCGGTTGATCAGGTCGATTGATTGAAAATACCCTAGATTTTCTAGTTGCTTGCTGGACAATTTTAGGCCATGTTTGGTCAATCAAACATGGATGGTCGATCGCTCAAGATTTTGGTCAATGGACACTTAATTGATCGAAGCTTAGATCGATGGAGTGCGCAGTTTTACATTATTATAAGATTTGTTTCTATTTCGGGTATAACATTATATATATAGAGATGTGTAATACGAGATTATAGTATTAAAACAAAAGAGAACAAGGAGAGCAATATTGTTTTAGAGATTAGAAGGGAGAAAACTAGTGTTTTCACATCTATAAGTGGATTTCATCACTTATACTTTCATTTTCATAGTGGATTGTTTGTCGCTTTATGCCGTGGTTTTTCCCCGCAAGGATTTTTCCACGTAAAATCATGTTTTCTCTATGTTGCTTTGTTTGCGTTTGTTTCTTGCTTGTTTGATTGGACTCGATGTTTGCTTCCATAGTTCCCCAATAACTTTGTGCTTTCAACTTACCAATATAATAAACAAATAACTTATAGGCTAGCATAATTGCATAAGTACTCATCATGCACTTCATACTTCACTAATATCATGCAATAGCATACACTTTATGTTTGCCATTTATCTAAAGCATGCACTTCGTTCTTCACCCACTTTATTCCTACTTCACCTCTTTCACATTTAGATTATATTTAAAATGTATAAATAGGTAATAAAATTATCTTTAAACTTCATTGTTGCTTATAATGACTTCAAGACAAAAACTGTGAACTAAGATTTCTTTTAAAAAGGTGATTTGGTAATTTATTTCTTTTATTTTGTCTTCTCATTAGAAGTTTTTTCTCTCATTTCTTTTCTACTACTAATGTGTTTTAACATAAAATTGTAGTTGTATTAATTTTAAGATAAATATACAATAACATTATTAATTTAGAATTATTTTAACAATATTTTTATATATTTATCTTAACTTTTATATATTTTTATTTATTTGTAGGAGATGCAAATCAAAATATTTATATATGATTGGGATATTGGGGTAAACTGAAAACGGTAACATGTTGATTCTTCAAATGTTATTTTAATATGATTTCTATAAGTTTATGCATATTTTATGAATTATTTAATTAGAGTTGCTTCTTCACATGAATAAATATGTGTATTTTATATGTATAAAATACTAAAAATAAAATAAATACTTTGATCATGTGATAAAAAAATTAAACACTTATGTTGACACTTCGATCACACTTATTGAATGCAAAACTGTGACACTAATACTTCTCTTATTAACCTATTTCTATTATTAATCCAGCCATTAGTAATGGATAGATTATGACTTCTTTTTTTTCACTAGCATAAACAAGAAAGAAACAAATAAACTTTGTAATGTTTTGATAAATATTTTTTACTATCCTATGGAGATGTTCCAATACACAGGCCATTTGGCTTTCCACATTATATTTTACAACTATTTTAAAGTTGTGGTGACTCATTCTTATCATGTGGCAGTCATGTACAACTCCTATGCTATCCAAATTGTGGGTCACATTTGATGGACTACATGTCTAACATCACATTAATTAACTAATTACTATCCTTCCAATTAGCAACTATCAAATGGATGGTTAAAAGCAAAATAGTGAGTTAAAATCAATTTTACTTTTTGTTCAAAAATGTTTCTAGTACTCGATACACAATTTTAAAAGCATTAAAAGATGAATATTGAAAAATCACTCTAATTTTTTCTTTCGAATCTAACTCTCTGTGCAAATTTAGACTAATAATGAATGATTTTTTTTTTTTTTTGAAGGATGGATGGCACATGAGATCTTCGTTCCACCACCTCCGTTAATACAGTTTTTCCCGATCGGTTCATTTTAATGACTATATGCAATTCTTCAAATCCCTTTATAACTAGTATATCCACAAGCAAACAATAACCACTTTACAATTCAAAATAAAATTGCACCACAACCTCATATATTGATATTGAATTCACCTGAATATTATGTCTCCTCAAGTGGAGACAAGGATTCCTAATAACATTATGTGCCAACGACATTTGTATAACTACTTACTATGCATCGAGCGGGAATTAAGGGGTCAACATATCTCAATAGTGGAAAGTAATGACATTTACAAAGGAATTGTAATAAATGTGAGCGATGATCATGAAAAATTTACACAAGTGTGTGGTTTTTTTAGGTTATAATAAAAAATTAAAAACCTTTGCTGAACAAAATGGAATAAGTACGAAACTATGATTTACCAAGTTGCAGTAATTTCTATATTCATAATAGCTCAAATATAAGAAAGCTGTAGGAATTGGAGCACAACAGGAAACGCTTGTGATTGAATCCCCATCATTAAAAATTTCATGGATTCCATCATAATGTTTATTTAACATCCAACATGGTGATAAGGTCATAAACACCTAGATGAAGATACCACACAAATATCACCTTAATCCAAAGCTTTTGTGGCCCAAAACAAGTTTTTAATGGTCAATCACCACCGTTTCCTATACGATGTCCATCTGGGATTTGGATCTGCTTCATTTTCCGGATCATGCCCTATTGCGTCAATGTACTCATTTGAAAACTAGATGCACAGATCTGGCATCCATTACCAACAATTGTGTCGTGTCCGGATGAATCTACTATATTTCAATCTCTACGATAATATCTACTATTCTGAAACCATCTGCCCCTAACTACTGATGATCCAGACCATTCATCTAGAAGTTCTAAAGGGAGATGATCCATAAGGAAAAACTCTCACTCATTACACAAACTTAAGGTACCCAATCCATTTTTCCATTTGACCCATATACTTTATGACATTTTAGATGAACGTTCTGGATGATCATTATAGGAATATGGTAGAGTCATCTCGATGGGTCGATCAGGTCCATCTTTCTCGTCCTGATAGAAATACCCTTTTTAAAGAATACCATCAATTAGAAAATCCTATCCATTCATTAAATTTTCACCATTGAATATTCGACAAGTAAAGATTTTATTTTTCTACCATTGATTTGAGGGCCATTGAGCAGGTGGATAGTATCATCCAATACCTAGTGAATTTTAAATCATTTATCCATCTGCAATATTAGGGATAACTAGATGGACGGTTACAAATGATAAGTTAGCCTTACCAGATGGGATATGGATTGGGTACCACCCCTGCCCGTTGTGAGTCGGCATAGGCAACGGCTCTGAAGGGCCCACCAAGATGTATGGGGTTTTTCATACCGTCCAGTCCATTTTGCCATATCATTTTGTGGCATAAGCCCAAAAATGAGGTAGATAGGAAACCTCGAGTGGGCCATACCACAAGAAGCAACAGTGACAATGACGCCACTGCTGAAACCTTTCCTTGGGCCGTGATGTTTATTTTTCATCCAACCGTTCATAAGGGCACATATACCTAGATGAAGCGAAAACACAAATATTAGTTTGATCCAAAACTTGTGTGGCCCCAGGAAGTTTTCTACGGTAGGCATTTATTCCCCCATTTTGGTCCACTTGAGCCTTGGATCAGCCTCATTTTTGGGCTCATAACCTAAAATGATCTAAAAAATGGATGGATGGTGTGGATAAAACCCATACATCACAGTGGGCCCTCAGAACCCTGCCTATGCCCAGCTCTGGACAAATTGGGCTGGCACCAACTCTGCGTCCTACCATATGCTACTCAGAATCATTGCCCCACTGGGGTTCATAGTTAGAGACTGCCCAATGATCAGAACCTATCATTGGCCTAAAGTGGTAATTAGATGGGCCTAGATTTGAAATTGAGCCAATCAGCTTCGAGTGGTGTTCAAGAAAAGGCTTTTTGAGCCCACCATGACGTATGTGCATTATCCACATTGTCCATCTTTTTTTCCAACTGATTTTAGGGCATGAGCCCAAAAATGAGTAAAATCCAAATCTCAAGTGGATCACACCAAAGTTTTATTTCCCTCTTCATTCACTAAACTAAAACCAGTGAGCTCGAAACACTGGCAGCCTTTCTTTGTGTTTGTTAATTCATATGACTCATGGTTAACTTGCCATCCGAAACTATTAATATCTCCTTATCAACAAGTTTGTAATGGCGAGGGTTAAATCACAGTTATTTCCTGTGGTGTGGTCCATCTAAGATTTGAGTCAGCTTCATTTTTGGGATCATGCCCTAAAATGTTGGTGTCGCTTTAAGGAACATATATCAATGTGAGCCCAACAGTAAGGGGTCCCACCCACTTAGGTGGATCCGGGGTCTCACCTAATCCGCGTGAGACCTCAGCACAAGACGGTAGGGTCCTTACGGTGGGGCCCTTAGCTTGATCCAAAACTTTTGTGTCCCATTAATGGTTAATCAATGCTATTTCCTATGATAAGGTCGATTGATAATGGGATCTGCTTCATTTTTAGGATAATGCCCTAAAATGGTATGGAAAAATGGATGGACGGCATGGATATATAATACATACATCAAGGTGGGCCTCACGGTAACATCATGGTAAGGGCCGCACCGCTTGTATCATGAGTCCGAGGTCTCACCGAATCCACTTCCGTAGACCGAATAATAAGACTATGTTCCCAGAACGCTTGGAAAGGTGATGCATAAATGGGAGTTCCCCGTATAGTGACACCTATCAATGATGGCCTATGTTTCAATAAATAAATCAACCTAGATTGTTTGTTTGTATTCAATCCTGGGTGTTATGTGTGTGTCGGGTGTATACGAGCCGGAAGTGGCTCAAATCGAATTGAATGACTGTAAATAGATTGAGAGAACCAAGTTCTATCTAGCCAAGCCAACAATAGTACAATGTCATATGATTTGTGCAAAAAGCTAATCTCACTTTTATCTATTCAATCAACTAGTAGAATTATTTTATTCTACCATTTGTAACAAAAAATAAAATAAAATCAGCCCCAACGTCACTTTAAAGGCCACTGATCAAATGGCTGGATTGTTTGATGGATGCATGCATATTTTGACGCATGTTCCACACTGGATGCATGAAACTAGATGGACGCTCGAGATTGACACGTCACCCAGCGAAGTCTTCAATACTGAGAAGGATGTACCTTACCCCTGAACTACTCGCTCCACTGCATATTTCCTTTCTCTGCATGTACATACAAAAGAAAAGGCTGGGTTTTGGGATTATATTTGGGCTCTCTCGGTTGACGCGGATTGAACGGTGACCCTGCCCCAGCCAGGTAGATGATGGAAAAGTTCTGTGGGCCTCACCATGATGTTTGTTGTTTTATCTAGGTCGTCCAGGTTTTCAGCTCATTTGAGGCCATGAACCCATAAATGAGACAGATGAAAAGCTCAGTGGACCACACCATAGGAAACTGTGGTGATTTGCCTAACATTGAAAATTTCTTGGGGCAACAGAAGCTTTGGATTAAGCTAATATTTGTGTTTTCCCTTCATCCATGGTTATGTGACTTCATGAATAGGTTGGATGGCAAATAAACATTGCAGTGTGGTCCTTAGTATTGAGGTGTGGAGCCAGCACACTAGGTTTGTCAGCTAGGGGTGGCTGGGCGCTCGAACGGTCTATGATCAGGCGCCCGATATTCACACAGAAAGACAAATGTCTCTGGACTGTTTCAGACACAGTCGGACGCTCGATGGTCAGTGGATCGGGCGCCCAACCATGTTTGGTCGGACGTTCGAAATTCAGGTATTTTCTCCTAGAGCTCACTGAACGATTTTCACATCAGCCAGGCGCCCGACCAAGCCTGACTGGGCGCTCGACTGGATGCGAATTTTTTTCCGGAGTTTCCTATTTTAAGTCCTATTTCCGTCTTATGCTATATAAAGGGATGTAATTCGGGATTAGGGTTTCTATACGTTCAATGTGAGAAAGAGAGAAGAAGTTAGCAAAAAAGGGCTATCTCTATGCATGGGAGTATAGGAGAATATGCGTATACTCTTTATAATTTTGTTTTCTTCATAATGGAACTTTACACCCGTGGTTTTTTTTACCTTTGTTGGAATTTTTCCACATAAATTCTATCATGTGGATTATTGGTTTGTTTGAATTTTGCTTCTAGTTATTATTTCTTCTTGTTTATCGTTTGTGGGTGAGATCGGAAATTGGATCTCAGTTTACCTGTGTTTGGCGTGCTGCGCAACACTTAGCAAGTTTTCAACATTAAGCGTTCAATCCCCACTGTTCCTATGGTGTGGTCCACTTGAACTTTGGATTTGCTTCATTTTTGGGCTCATACCCTAAAACGAGGAGGAAAAATGGTCGGATGGTTAGATAAAACACATACATCATGGTGGGACACACAGAGCTTTTCCACCAGCTACTAATGGTATAGGGTTCACCAGCCAATCCACTTCTAATCCGTTCTCCATGCATCCACACGTGCCAACACATTCTTCAACCTAATCCGTTGGGTGATGATTGAAGAATGGCAATGGGCTGGGTTACAGCTGGCCAGGGTTTGCCTAGCTCAGCCCTGGTCCCTTAAGCCCTGGTACTAATCAGTCTGAAACAGCCTATCCTTGGCTCTGTCAGAGATTTGGAATTGTCTAATCTAAGAAATTTTGCTGGGCATGCTCAATCTATAACAAATTCCATCATATAAATGGTTTGGATCATTAGAACACAACCCAAAGCCAATGTTGTCTTTTATCTTAACTTTTATTCAATGGTAACCACTAACGAGAGTCATTTAAGAGTTCATTCTTTCCATACAATCAGCTGTGCCAGTCGACGGTAAAGACGGAATGGCTTAGTCCTGGCTAGGATACCCAGCCTAAATTTCAAGCCAGGTCCAGCCTCCAGCTAAGTTTAGGGCCTTCGGGGCGCTGCCGAGTTGGGCTGCCTGGGTTAGACTCTCCAAATGTACTATCGGTATAATCCTGTGTTACCCTATCACCATTTGAAAATTGCTAGCTACTATTTGTGACCACACGACAATTATCTGGAGCCATCCAGATCATCCCATTGTAGGCCAATGGATCATATCTATAAAATCACTGGGGAAAGCAATTCTAACAATCCATTTAGTGGCTATCAAATGGCTAGGGTGTGGTCCATATTCAACTAGAAAAATAAGATGGTCGATATTTTTAGGCTATACTCCAACCTAGATTGGGCTCACGATCTAAATTGACATGAAAATTTCCTTTTCTTTTCTTTTTTTTTTTTTCTTTTTTTTTTTTTTTCTTGTCGAGTTATATATATATATATATATATATATATATATATATATATATATATATATATATATATATATATATATATATATAAAATCAAACTTTTGGGTGGCCCCTCCAAAAAGAAAAAAAGCACTGGGGGCCTTACCTATCTTATAACACCCCACATGCCATCAGAAAAATCTTTAAAAAAAAAAAAAAAAAAAAAAAAAAAAAAAAAAAAAAAAACCAGAGACCTGGCAAAATGCTCAAGAAGCACCTACTCCTAACAGATACTAAAGCCCCAGCTGCACTCGACAAGATCTAAAGAGCAAGGCTGCCCAAGCCCAACAAAAACAAAGCAACCACCTAAAAACCAGCGTTGCTTCTTCGTGGGCCTATGAATTGGGACCGAAGCATGAGCAAAAGATGCACCCTCAGCCGAATAGGGCCTACTCATCATGTGGTAGAGATTGTTAGTTATGATCCATCTTCACACCTACTTCATGACCCACCTATATTTTAAATCTATAAATATGTAACTGAAACATCTATAGAAATCCGTGTTATTGGTAAAGACTCGGAAAACATAAATGTGACTTAAGAAATTCTTTTAAAGAGATGAGTTTGGTAATTTGTTTCCTTTTATTTTCATATTCTCATTTAGAAGCTTTTCTCTCATTTCTTTTCTACTACTAATTTATTTTTTTACATTGTATTAATTTTAAGATAAATATATAATAACGTTGTTACACCATTTTTAGAAATCTTAACTTTTATATACATGTGTTTATCTATAAGGGATGCAGATCAAAATATTTATATATGGTTGCGATATTGGAGTAAATTGAAAAAGGTAACATGTTAATTCTTCAAACATTATTTTAATTTAATTTCTATAAGTTTATTTGTACTTTATAAATTTATTTAATTATAATTATTTCTTCACATAAATATGCATAAGTGTATTTTATTAGTATAAAATACTAGGGTTGAAAGCCAGGCGGGTTGGGTCGGGTTGGTACTCAAACCTAACCAACCCAAGGTTCCTCTACCTCAATCCTAACCCAACCCAACCCAACCTTAGGTTGGGAATTCTCAACCCAAGCCCAACCCAAGCGGGCTCGATCGGGTTGACCGGGTTGGTCGGGTTGATACATGTTAATATTTTTATTATTACATTAGTCTATTATGTTTTAATACACGCCTTATTTTTTGTACCTATGACTTTATTAATTATATATGTAGTTATTTAGGTAAAAAACTTCACTTTTTTCTAAACAAATAAGTGAAAATATAAAATAACTACTCATTTAACATTCAAGCATTTCAAATTCAAGCGTGTCAAAATTCAAACATTATAATATAAGTTTATTTACTAAAGTAATATAAACTAGTAAGTCTACTTAACTAAATTATAATAAAATTATAAGTAACTTGTATATAGATCAGGTTCAGGTTGGGTCGGGCAACCGGAGACGTCAACCCAAGCCCGACCCAAACTTCATCGGGTTGGTGTTTTCATAGCCCAAGCTTGAAATCGGGTTCAATACTTCCTGCCCAAGCCCAACCCAATGTCGGGTCGGTCGGTCGGGTTGAACCTGCCCAACTTTCAGCCCTATAAAATACTAAAAATAAAAGAAATAATTTGTCATGTGATGAGAAATTTAAACAATTATGTCAACACTCGGTTACACTTATTCAATGCAAAACTTTGAAACTCATGTTTCTCTTATTAACCCAGCCATTAGTAATAGATAGGTTACTACTTTTTTTCCCATTGACATATACAAGAAAGGAACAATAAACTTTATAATGTTTTAATTAATGATTTTTTTACCATCCATTCTATTCCATTATCAGAAAATGTCCCTATGCACCGTTCGGCTTGCCACATATGATGTTTAACAACTATTTTGAAATGGTGGTGACTATTTTCATCATGTGGCACTCATGTACAACTCCTCAACCATCTAAATTGTGGGTTACAATGTGGATGAAGCATATCTCTATCATCACATTAATTAATCAATTACTATCCTTTCCATTGGTGACTATCAAATGGATGATTAAAAACAAAATAGTGAGTTAAAACCAACCTTATTTTTGTTAAAAAATGTTTCTGATATATGATATATGATTTTAAAAGCATTAAAAGTTGAATGTTGGAAATAGCTCTATTTTTTTTAGAATCTCATTCTCTTTACAAAGTTAGACTAATGATTAATTATTTTTTATTTTATTTTTTGAAGGATGACAGTCAAAATCTTAATTCCCATCAACCTCCAGTATTCGAATTATTTCCAATTGGTCCATTTCCATAAATATGCATAAATTTTGAAGTCCCTCTACAACCACTCATTCCTTCACTAGGTATACCAAGCAAATGATAACCCCCTTTCAATTCAAAATCAAATTCCCTCGAACTTCATATAGCTCTTAATGGAGCCATATATAAATTTACTTATGCTGGTGGATTATAATATCACAGATGATTTGTAACATAATCTAGTTTTCCATGACCTTCCCTTCGTATTCACTACCTACAACTTTAAAATTACAATATTATGACTCTTTAATTGGAGAACAGGGGATTCTTGATAGTATTAATCATATATTTATTTGTGTGCAAAGGATTTTTGTGTACAATTGCAGTTGCATAAAAAAAGGTAAAGGAATTAAAGGGCCAGCATCTCACTTAGAAAGTAATAGCCTTCACGATGGAATTATGATTTATGTGTTAGACAAATTTACATAAGTAGTTTTATTTTTTGCTTAGTTTTATGAATAGCAAATATTTTCTTCATCTTTCCACTCGGCACCTAGCATTTCTTCTATGACTGTGTTTCCATCTTTCCACTCGGCACCTAGCATTTCTTCTATGACTGTGTTCATTGGGAAATGACGACGACATAGTGAGTATGTGAGCGCATGATGTATCAGTGCACACATGATACAGGTTAGGACTGGCAAAATTCCACACGACTCGTTAACCCACACGAAAAAACCAGTGTTCGGGTCTAACCTTATCGTGTCGGGTCACTAACAGGTTGACCCATTAAGACCAGTTAACATAATGGGTCGAGTCAGTGTTTCACCCACAAACCCGTTTAACCCATTAACATAATGGTCTAGATCACCAAATTATGGCCCACCTATGAACCTTAGCACTCCATCATATGCAATATTGCAATGTACAGGTGACCTAACGGGTTAAACAAGTCAGGTTACGGGTAACCCGTTAAATTAACGAATGGGTTTGGGTTTCTAGATTTCAACCCGTTAACTAACGGGCCGGGTTTGGGTGAGCAAATTTTTGACATGACACAAACACGACACCACACGAACACGATTCAACACGACCCGTTGCCAGGCCTATTACAGGTACGTGAGCGAATGAGTGTTCATGCTTGTTCGGTGTGTTAAGTGTTCGTGTGTTTGCATGCTTGATTGTGCATGGGTGTGTATGGTCCACTCCACCATCAGATGCATCATCCCATGTTAGGTCTATGGCCCCAAAACTAGGCCGATGCATGATTCAGGTGGGCCACGATATGAATAAGTTGGGAGAGGGGATGCCCACCCTTGATTACGGATGTGTCCATTGTGTTGTATATGTGTAATTTTGACCATTCATCCCCTTCATCTGCCTTGGCTCAAGGGGCATGAAAAGAAATCAGGACATTTTGAACATCAAGTGAGCCTAAGCAAAGTCAAGGGCAGACATTCCATCCTAACTTTCCCTTAGTGTGGATTGGCTAAATCACGAATTGGCTTGATTTTGGACCCATGGGCCTATTATGGTGTGACCCATCTAATGGTCAGAGTGAATGTCATTAGCATATTGGGGTGGGGCCCACCTTCAAATCCTGGATATACAAGACATATAACATTAGGCCCCACGGTCACGGCCTGAAGGGAATCCTACATCATAGTGGACCCCACCTTCAGGGCCTGGATAATCATTGGGTCCCATAGACATGGCCACACCGACGACACATGCATCAAAGTGGGCACCACAACTTATAGAATGCATGCAACGCATGCACGAATTCGGCATTAGGCAGAAGCAGACCTGATATCGAAGACCGGCCTAATGCCCATCTCCTTCTCATTCATCAGGTTCACCACCTCCGAATTTCAACACCACAACCACCACCACCACCACCACCACCAGGGCGCCGATCAGCTAGTCCCACTGGGACTAGCATAGGGGTGGTTTCAAATCATCTGTGGGCCCCACCATGATGTATGTGTTTTATCCATGCCGTCCATCCATTTTTTGGTCTTATTTTAAGGTATGAGCCCAAAAATTAGACAGATCCAAATCTCAGGTGGACCACACCACAGGAAAACAGTGGGGATTGAACGTCCACCAGTTGAAACCTTTTTGGGGCTGCAGAAGTTTGGTATCAAGCTGATATTTGTTTGTTCTCTTCATCTAGGTCTACGTGACCTTATCGAGAGGTTGGATGGCAAATAAGCATTGCAGTGGGCCCTGGGAAGATTTTAATGGTGGACGTTCAATTCCCACTGTTTTCTTGTGGTGTGGTCCACCTGAGATTTGGATCTGTCTAATGTTTGGGCTGGTGCCTTAAAATAACACGGAAAAATGGATGGACGGCGTGTATAAAACACATACATCATGGTGGGGCCCACATAGAATTGAAACCACCGCCCCCACCACCAATATCAATTGAAGTCATGATTCATAATCCTTTTGAATTGGGAGAGATGAAGAAAGAAATGGAAACAAATGGGAGAGAAGAATGTAAAATCCGAAGCAACCCCGAACCCTGTTAGAAATAAAGCCTTGCTGACATGGCAACTTAATGACCTATACCTATACTAGATCAGGGCACAGGGACTCCCTGTGCCCTGGAAACAGGGGATCCACACTCGGAAGGTTTAAAACCTGGGCGTTGAGTCCACACTGTTTCCCGTGGTGTGTGTCTTGGATGTGATTCATTGTTGGGCAGAGTGGATTTTACAATGACATTGCAATGGTCAGCCTTGGACTCGGATGCGGATTAGCTGGTGACCCTACACAAGCCACTAGCTGGTGGAAAAGCTGTGGGCTCCACCATGATTAGAGTTGTACACAAGCCCAGTCAAGCTTTGCCTTGTTCGAGCAGGCTCGTTTAATGACCACCCTGGCTAATGTTCGGGTTGGCTCAGCCTTCATGACCACCCTGGCCTATGTCTTGCTGGATCATGGGGTTCTTCCCCTACATCAGCCTTTGAGTTGGATTGACATGACTGAGCTGGCTCGGCTGAGCTTTCGAGCTTAGTTCGAGCTTGGAAAAAATAAAAAATTAAATAGACCCTAGCCCAAAAGCCCAACCTAAAACTATTTAAAATCTGAGCTAAGACTCACGTTCAACTCTAACCATGGTACTTGTATTTTATCCTATACCATCAATCCTTTTTCTCCAATTCATTTAATGGCATGAGCACAAAAATGAGTCAGATTCAAAGCTTATGTAGACCACACTACAAAAAACAGTGGGGATTTTATTTGTGCTCTCTCCCATTTAAAGGTCAACGCAGATTGGCCGATAACCCTGCCCGGGTGGGTTGATGGTGGAAAAGCTCTATGGGCCCCACCATGATGTATGTGTTTCATTCACGCTATCCATCCAGTTTTCCAGCTCATTTTAGGGCGTGGACCCATAAATGAGATAGATAAAAAGCTCAAGTGAACCACAACATAGGAAACAGTGGTGATTGAACGCCTACCATTGGAAACTTCTTGGGGGCTACAAAAGTTTTGGATCGAACCTGATATTTGTGTTTTCCCTTCATCCAAAGTTATGTGACTTCATGAATAGGTTGGATGACAAACAAACACCTGCAGTGGATCCTTAGGAAGTTTTCAACATTAAGCGTTTAATCCCCACTGTTTCCTATGGTGTGGTCCACTTGAACTTTGGATCTGCTTCATTTTTTTTTTTTTATCTCATACCCTAAAATGAGCTGGAAAAAATGATCCGTTGCTTGGACAAAATGCATACAGGTTGGGGCAGACAGAGCTTTTCCACCAGCTACCTGCTGGTGCAGGGGTCACCAGCCAATCTGCTTCTAAAAGGTGAACTTTCTAATTAAGTGTTTTGAAAGAATGCTGGGCCTCTTCCTGAAGAGAGAAAGCTAATAAGCTCTCTCTCGTGGTTCATGTCAGGCACTCTCTTCTACAGTCCCTATCAAAGGAGGCCCAACATGATGGACTACCCCATTAAAGGTGGGGGTCACACAGTGGATGGTCCACATCAAAGATGGGTCCCACATGATGGATGACCCCATATTAATGTGGACCCACATAATGGATGATTCACATCAAAGGTCGACCCACAATATTACAATAGACAACATCCAAAGAGGGCCAACATGATGGACGACCCACACTTCATAAGTGGGTTCAAGTGATAAGTAGTGGATATTGAAGCTGGCCCCTAAAAGATGATGACCCATATCGAGGTGGACCCACATGATGGATGATTCACATCAAAGGTCGCCCCCTAATGATGAATGGCCCACATCTAAGGGGAGACTCGCATGATGGGCAACCCACATTGAAGTTGGGGCCCACATGATGGACAGTCCACATCGAAGGTGGACTCCACATAATGGGCAATTAATAATGATGGGCTCTACAAGATAGATGATTCACATCATCGTGGGCCTCACATGATGGATGGTCCACATCAAAGGTCGGCCTAATGAGAGTGGCCCATATATATCCAAGGCAGGCCTCGCATGTCATGGGAGTTGGACACACATGATGGATGATTCACATCAAAGGTGGGCACCACATGATGGGTGGTGGATATTGAAGATGGGCTCCACATGATGGACAATAACATTGATGGTGGGTCCCATATGATGGATGAACAACATCAAAGGTGGGCCTTACTTAATTAATGGTGCACATTAAAGGTTGGATCCTAATACTAAATGGCTCACATCCAAGGTGGGCCCCATGTGATGGATGTCCCACAATAGTGGGGGCCACACAATAAACAATCCACATCAAAGGTTGATCCCACATAATAGACAATCGATGTGAGAGGGACCAAATAGAATTGAGAGATGATTACTTATGATGGTGAAAACCAAACATGCTTTTCAACTTTTTCGATGATAAGTATGTTGTTTACCAAACATACTTGTCTGCTTATTAAGTATAAACTAAGATAAGTTACTTATCTGATAAGTGGTTGAAGTGACTTACCATCCAAACGGTCCCTTACTGAATGGTAACTACTAACAAGAGTCATTTAAAAGATCATTCTTTCCATATAATTAGCAGCGCCAGTTGACGGTAAAGACCGAGCCATTCATCACTGGCTTAGCTCGGGACACCCAGCCTAAATTTCAATCCAGGTCCAGCCTCCAGCCAAGGGCCTTGGCACTGCAAGGTTGGGCTGCCTGGGTTAGACTCTCCAGTATGAATGTACTACCGGCTATAATCACGTGTTACCTTATCCCATTTGAAAAATGCCAGTGGCTAGTTTTGACCACACGACAATTTTTTGGAGCCATCCAGATCATCCCATTGTAGGTCTCATTGTGAATGGATCACATCTATAAAATCACTTTGGAAAACAATTCTAACAATCCAATTAGTGGCTATCGAATGGTTAGAGTGTAATCCATTTTCAACTGGAAAAATAAGATGGTCGATAATTTTTAGGCTATGCTCCAACCACAGTTGGGTCCACGATTTGGATGATCTAGATTGACATTGACTTTTTTTTTTTGCAAGGTGGAGCATACCACTTGAACTTTGTTAATATGAAAATAAAAGGATGTACAAACTTTTGGGTGGCCCCTCCCAACAAACAGTGGCCTCACCTATCGTATATCACCCAGCATGCCATCGGCAAAATCTACAAGAAAGAAAGAAAAAAAAAAAAGGCTAAGAAGAAAAGACTTGGCAAAAGGCTTAAGAAGCACATTGTCCTAGCAAATTCTAGAAGCCCCAGCTGCACTCAACAAGATCTAAAGAGCAGGGCTGCCCAAGCCCAACGAAAACAGAGCCACCATGTAAAAACCAGCATTGCCTCCTTGTCGGCCTCTTAATTGGGACCCATGCATGAGCGAAAGATGCACCCTCAGCCATGTAGGGCCTACTCAACATGCCATAATTTTTAAATTGACATAGATGTCATGCGAGTTGCCAAGGGTAGGGATTGTTAGGTGTGATCCATCTTCACACCTACTTCATGACCCACCTACATTTGAAATATATAAATAGGTAACATAAACATCTTTAGAAATCGGAGGTACTTGTAAAGACTTAGAAAAATATAAACATGAACTAAGCAATTCTTTTAAAGAGATGAGTTTGGTAATTTGTTTCCTTTTATTTTTGTGTTCTCATTTAGAAGTTTTTCTCTCATTTTTTTTCTACTAGTAAATTTTTTTTTTTTTTTGCATTGTATTAATTTTAAGATAAATATATAATAACATTATTACACCATTTTAAAATATCTTAACTTTTATATATTTGTGTTTATCTATAAAGGATGCGGATCAAAATATTTATAGGCCATTGCGATATTGGAGTAAACTAATAAAGGTAACATGTTGATTCTTCAAACATTATTTTAATTTTATTTTTATAAGTTTATTCATATTTTATAAATTATTTAATTACAGTTGTTTCTTCACATAAATAAACATAAGTGTATTTTATTAGTATCAAATACTAAAAATAGAAGAGATCTTTTGATCATGTGAGGAGAAATTTAAACAATCATATGGACACTCTGATGCAATCATTGAATGCAACTTTGACACTTATGTTCTTTCATTAACCTGGCCATTAGTAATAAATAGGTTACCTCTTTTTTTTTTTTTTTTGCTCAAATGGAATAAATAGGAAAGAATAATAAACTTTATGATGTTTTAATTAACGATTTTTTACCATCCTTTCTATTGCATTATGAAGAGATGTCCCAATGCACCGTTTGGCTCGTCACATATGCCCCGTTTGGCACTGTGGATTTGGAAGGATTTGAGGGGGTTTTAAATCTATATAGCTACTTTTTGCGTTTGACAGCCTTGGATTTGGAGGCAATTGGAATCGGAGGCATTCAAATCTTCATTTTTGGTGTGTTTTGAAATCCTAGCAATATCATGAGATTCAGAGGAGATGTCTTTTTTACCTCCGTTTTAAGTGGAGGAGAGTCACACATGTAACAAAAATGTCTCTAAACTAATAATCCATTAGACACATGCCATGTTTATGATATCCCAAAATAATTCAATTATCGGCTACAATACAAAAATCATATCAATAAAATGATTTGAACCATCTAAATGTTGAACATTTAAATGAAGGGTTAAGAAATGTTGATAAGTCACTTATTTGTGATCCTTGCATTTGTGGCCCATCCAAGGCTCAGAATTTTCTCTTTTTTTTTTGTGTGGGGCCAAAGTATATATTTTAATGGGTTTATTACAGCCATTCTATCAAATACCACATATATATACTAATTTAGAGTATGGAAGCTAATTTTGTTAATCAAATCTAAGTCATGTGAATGTACTGAAAAACTCCAATGCCCTCCAAATACAAGCTCCCAAATAAGAGATTTGGATTCCGGTGCATTTCAGCCCAACACAAATGAGAATTTGAAATCACCTTGATTCCAATGTAATTGTGATTTGGATTCTAATGCATTCCAAATCCAAGCTCCCAAACAGGCCAATATGATACTTCACAACTATTTTGAAATTGTTGTGATTAGTCTCATCATTTGGCATTAATGTACAACTCCTCGACCATGCAAATTGTGGGTCACAATGATGGAGCATATCTCTAACATCACATTAATTAACTAATTACTATTCTTTCTATTGATGACTATTAAATGGATGGTTGAAAGAAAATTAGTAAGTAAAAACCAACTTATTTTTGTTCAAAAATGTTTCTAATATATGATATACGATTTTAAAGGCATTAAAATTTTAATGTTGGAATCACTCTATATATTTTTTTTAGAATCTCAATTTCTTTAAACTAATGATGAATGGTTTTTTTTTTTTTTTTCCAATAAATGGGAAAAAAAAAACTGTTGTGATTGAGACTGTTGGGTTAAGGGCTGAGTGTTTTATGGACATTTCCCCATTCGTTTAAGGGTTAATGTCGTGCCTATCTTTTGGTTGATAGACAAAAATCTGCATACTTTGGCGCTATTTCTGTTTTAGTGCCTCTTTTTTTAGAACTACTGGCAACTAAATGCCTCTTTGGCTTTGACCCACGACGGTTATTGGTAGGAGGCGGCAGTTTTCATTTAAAAAGTTGAAACTACCCTTGGGCAAGCGCAAATATGACAATTTTAACCTTGATTTCAAGCGCATGCCATTTTAACCGCTTACCCTTCGTGGAAGCTAACCTCGATGGGATCCACTGATATGGCTTATGTAATCTTTACCGTCCATTCATCTTGCCACTGAAACATATGTGAAGTGGGCACTAAAGTTTTGGATGAAGCTGATATTTGTGATTTTCATGCATTGAGGTCTGTGTGATCTTATCATCACAATAGCCCTTGAGAAGATTTCAAGGGTCAGCGTTGTTGCCATTGGTATGTTCCACTATATACTCAGTTTTGCTTATTTTTTGGGTCATGACATAAAAAGTGATTGTGAATTGAATAGACGGCATGGATAATAGTCATACATCATGGATGGTCCACCTCATAACTGAATCTACTTCAATTTTGTTATAGTACCCCCAAAATAATCTGGGAAAACGGATGGACGACGTGGATACATAATACATACATCAAAGTGGGCCCCACGGTGAGGGCCGCACCATCTTGCGTGTGTGGCTGGTTCTCACCTCTTTCTTCACTTTGTCAATTACGGAATTGTCATCATTAATTAAAATTTCCATAGAAGTGTCAAATGAGTCCACCTGCATCAACTTCAACAATCAACACCGTGGATCAGTTTTGGTGTAGGTCAAAAAAATGAGTCTGCTCTAAGTGGTAGTATGGCCCCACGAAGTCTCAATAATATATAATTTCTGGACCATTGAAAGAAATCTTGGTGATATGGTTCACATGATCATTTGATATACCTCATTTTTATATCCATGACACAATACAATTCTTACAAGAGAATGGACAATACGGATCATCACAAAAAATAGTGGGCCCTACCTACCTTAAAGCCAATGATGTCACAAGTCACTCTTACAGCGACGTGTGTTAGTCGTTGCAACCCTTACCTTTTGCGGCCCACCTTGGTTTATTTTTTGTTTATCAACTCCGTCCATCACTTTTCTCAGATCATTTCAGTATGTTATTCCAAAGATTAATCAGATCTAAATGTCAGGTGGACCACACCATTGGAAACAACGGTTAATGACCATTAAAAGCTTTTCTTGTGCTAGAAAACTTTTGGATCAAGCTGATACTTGTGTGGCTATTCATCCAGGTCTTTGTGACCTTATCAAAAAGATTGATGGTATGGTCACAACAGGTTGGACGGTAAACAAACGTTCTGGTGGTCACGTGAAGTTTTTTAAGGTGTGAATTCGATCATGACTATTTACTATGTTATGTTCCAAGTAAGATATAGATCTGCACCGTTTTTGGGATCCTGCACTAAAATAATCTTTCAAAATAGATGGATGATGTGGATGTATATCACCCAAATGAGATTGGTCCCATAGATACGGATCACGCAGATTTCCCGGAAGCGGATTGCATGGTGTGTCACACAGCACCTAGGTGTGTTGAAGTCACAAAGTTATGTGGTCCCACATGATGTATGTTTTATATCCACACCGTCCATCCATTTGGCGAGATTCATTTAGTTCATGAGACCAAAAATGAGCCTGATAAAAATCTCAAATGGACCACACCACTGATTTTGGAGATAATGATTACTATTGTTGAAACCTTCCTATGACTCACTCTGATTTTTATTTGTCATCCAATATGTTCACCAGACCCGGGAAAAAAAAGCAAATATCAGATTGATCGAGAACTTCCCCATTGCTTTCTGTAGTGTGGTCTACTTACATTAATCTCATTTTTTGACTCAATTTCTAAAATGTTTTGGCCAAAGAGACAGTTAATATAAAACATAAATAATGTTGGGAGAGTACAGCGAGAGAGATAAGTGGAGCCGAAAAAAGCTGTTATCGGTTTACTTATGGGCAATCTCGACATTTCATGGTATAAGATATTACACCATAGGCATATTCTTTTGACGGCTGGCATTTATATGACTAACTTTTACAACTATAAGCACTGATTTGGAAATATCCCAAAAGCAGGCACTAATTTGTCTTTAGCCCAAAAGGTAGGCTACTGTATGGTCTTCTCTTTTCGTTTAATTGGTAAAGCAAAATGGGTTGGGTTGGGTCTATTTTAGGTTGGTCTAAATTGGACCAATTTAAAAACCAGGGCGGCTTGGGTTGGGTTGATTTCAACGGTTACAGAGCCAACTCATTTAGCAGTTGGGTGAACTTTTGGACCCGTCCCATGGTCAAAAGGGTCCAAACCCGGTTTTGTCAGGTCAACCTGGCCATTTGCACCCCTAGTCTATGTTGGGGCAAGATGTGAATTGCTCATCTGGCAGGCCTGCAACATAGGGATTGCACATCTGGTTTACCCATTATGGATGGACCATACTCAAAGCTGGATGATCCTAACTATTGAATTACAAAGTTTTTGAGGAAAAAGGTACAGCTAAGAAAATTTTGTTAATGTGCTTACACGATTTAGTAAATTAAATTAAAAAAAAAAAAAAAACTTTCGGATTGTGCGGGTCCCATTGGACATTTTATAGGGCATCCAATCCATTCAGAAGATGTGTGGGACATGAATGGATGCCGCGAAAGAACAAGCCATTCTGAAAGGCTTTTAAGCATAATTTTATATGCCGTGGCCTACGTTTTGTATCGGCCTAATCTTTTGGCACGTATTATGGATGGTTTGGATGCCATGCGGCGGGACCCATAAATCACGTTTAGTTTACAAAGCTTTGTGGTGGGAACGCGGATTATGTCCTACCCATAGCTTCAATACCAATGGAAGTTTGGTGCCCCCATATGCACACCTCTACAAACGGATGGACGTGCATTCGTAGCATAGCACGTGTGTGGCACATTGGGAACCCTGGATCAGTGGCAGTAGTACCCACCGTATGGATCATCTGTGCCATTCAACGCTTTAATGAGGGTTTCCAACAAAGATGAAGGAGATGAAGGGAAAACACAAATATCTGTTTGAATTTTGAATCTACATTATTCTTAAGAACACATACTGACTTGGGCTGGAGAAACATGTGGATGGAGTGGATATGACACAAGCATCATGGTGGGCCACACAGAGCAGAGAATGGAGAATGGAAAAAAGAAAAAAAAAAAAGAAGAAACGAAAATTCACAGAATCCTCAGTCGATCAGAAAAGAAGATCTATATAAGCTACTCGGAGCTCTAAGGAGTCTTTCGATTTCTTCTGAAGTTAATGTTCATCAATCTAATGAAAGAAATACAATCTTGTAAACTGATTAATAAAGCAAACTTAAAACAGGTTGCTTATTGCTGTTAACTTTCGAAATCAAACTCTACCTAAGGGAAATGTTTCCCAACTTTTTAGGAAGTTTTTTGAGATAGTAAAATACTCTACATCCAAAATGATATGCCTATGCCCAATTAGGTAGGTTTTAATCTGTACATAAACAAAGATAAGAAACTCCTAATCCAGACTTTGAAAGTTCCAGTGCACTTCCAAAGTGCGTTGCAAACATTGATAGCGCAGGCTCACTGACACTTAAAGTAGCTATGTTTCTCATGTACTGAATGAAAGTTCTGTAACCTGAAAAACGGCATCAACTAGATGAACGGTCTTCTTGAGAATTATGAGTTTTATTAGTCTTACACTTCATCATTTTCCTGTATCAAATGATATTGATATAATCATAGGAAGATGAAGATATGGTCTTAAATGATTGCAGTCTATATGTATATGTATTACTATAGTCACAGATTTTAACATAGTGGAAGAGGATTTGATACCAGTGGACCCAGCTAGATGAACATCTGGATCACCGGATGGTGTTCGAGTGATTGCAATCTATATCAATGATGGAGTTTCCCTCCTCAATGTGTCAGAGGAGAGATTGGAGCTGGGTGAGGCCGGGCGCCCGGGCCCTTCAGTGGCCGGGCGACCGAAATTGGTCCAAAAAGGCAGCAGGCTGCTGGACACTTTTGGCTACAGCCGGGCGCCCCACGGTTTTGGTGACCGGGCGCCCCATGACCCGGCCGGGCACCCGACCATGTTTGGTCCGGGCGCCCGAAATTCATTTTCTCTTGGTTTTTTCTCGCTGGACTAATTTTGAGTTGGCCGGGCGCCCGACGGTCTGGTGACCGGGCGCCCGACCCGGCGCGAACTGCTTAGACGCAGTTTCCTAATCTGGATCTGTTTCCTCCATTTTTGGTACTTAAGCGTTCCAAAACGGGATTAGGGTATCCCATTGTGTTGCTAACACGTCCAAGGTGAGAAAGAGAGAAAAAAGAGGAAGAGAGAAAGAGAAGAGAGAGAAAGAGGAAGCTTGTAGAAGGGAGAAGTTGCTTGAAGAAGGATTCTTCTGCGCAACGGTCATCTCAGCGCTTCTACGTCCTCGGGATCAGTGAGATCGTTTCTCCTTTTACTATTCTCTTGTTGTTTATCCATCCCTGCGTGGGTGAAGAAGTTTGATCCAAGCGGTGTGTGCTTGTGATCGGTTGTAACAGTTCCCTGAGATAGTGGATTGTTGATCTGGACTAGGTCCCGTGGTTTTTACCTCCTTTGAGGGTTTTCCACGTAAAAACTCCTTGTGTCGTGTGGTTGATGTTTATTCTTGATTATTGCATTATAGTAATCCATAATTCTAGTGTATTGGGGGGCGAGATCCGAAGGTTTGTGTGAAACGCACCCAACAAAGTGGTATCAGAGTGTTCAGGTTGTTTGAACGGTGTGGGATCGGTTCTGAATTATGGAAGGTGGCTCATCAAGGATGATCAGCCTCAATGGTTCTAACTGGACCATATGGAAGGCTAAGATGGAGGACTTGCTCTATTGCAAGGACTTGTATGCTCCAATTCTAAGCATATCGGCGAAGACGAAGGATATGTCAGATGATGATTGGAAGAAAGTGGACCGGAAGGCGGTGGGGTTCATTAGACAATGGTTGGATGATTCGATTTTCCACCATGTGTCTACAGAGACCTCAGCCGCTAGCCTATGGCTGAAATTGCAAGGGCTGTATGAGAGGAAAACAGCCGGCAATAAGATTTTCCTGATAAGATGACTTGTGAATCTGAAGTTCAAAGATGGTGGTTCTGTGGCTGAACACATGAATGAGGTCAGCAACATTGTGAACCAACTCTCCGCCATGAAGATGGTCCTGGATGATGAACTTCAGGCTTTGCTACTGCTTAGCTCATTGCCTGACACTTGGGAGACATTAGTGGTGTCTCTAAGTAACTCCGCGCCAGACGGAAAGGTATCCATGGATCAGATAACAAGCTGTCTCTTCAATGAGGAGACAAGGAGGAAGTCCCTAGGGCCTGCTCAACAAGAGGCCCTTGTGACACAAGATAGGGGGAGAGGAAAGAACAGAAAGGGCGGAAAGGCCCGAGATAAATCAAGAGGCAAGTCAGTTGCCAGGAAAGATGTTGAATGCTGGAATTGTGGCAAGAAGGGCCACTATAAGCATGAATGTCACAAGAAGAAGAGTGACAAGAAGGGTAAAGGAAAGGAGAAGGAAGATGAATCAGATTTTACTGCGGTCGCCTTAGATGGTGACGTTGTTGTTATTCTTTCGGCAGATCACGATACTTGTCTCACGGCTTCGAGTCAGGACACCGACTGGGTGATAGACTCGGGAGCCTCGTTTCATGCGACTCCACGCAGAGATTTCTTCACAAGCTACAAGTCAGGTGACTATGGGACAGTGAAGATGGAAAATTCTGGTGTTTCGAAGATCGTAGGGGTCGGTGATATTTGTTTGAAGACCGATGTGGGCTGCACATTAGTTCTTAGGGATGTGAGACACATTCCAGACCTTCGCCTAAACTTGATGTCGACGGGAAGGCTGCATGATGATGGTTATGAAAGCCGGTTTGCTGGTGGGCGCTGGAAGCTCATCAAGGGTTTGTTGATCGCTGCCAGAGGAAAGAAGTGTTGCACTCTTTACAAGGCAAGTGTCAGTGTATGCAAGAGTGGATTGAACGCAGCAGAGGATTCAGCTATTGACGTGTGGCACAGGCGTCTAGGCCACATGAGTGAAAAAGGGCTTCAGCTACTAGCGAAGAAGCAGCTCCTTCCAGACGTGACAGGTATACCTCTCAAAACCTGTATTGACTGTTTATCTGGGAAACAGCATAGAGTTTCTTTTGTTAAAACTGCTTCTCATACTAATAAAGTACATGCATTAGATTTGGTTTATTCTGATGTTTGTGGTCCTATGATGACAAAAACCTTGGGTGGGGCATTGTATTTTGTCACATTTATAGATGATGCATCTAGGAGGGTTTGGGTGTATGCTTTGAAATCCAAGGACGAGGTCTTTGGTGTGTTTAAACTGTTTCATGCTATGGTCGAGAGGGAGACAGGCAGATCATTAAAGTGCATCCGCACTGACAATGGTGGTGAATACATAGGTGACTTCCACGAGTATTGCAAGTCACTGGGTATACGGCATGAACAGTCAGTTCCCAAGACCCCCAGCACAATGGTGTGGCTGAGCGAATGAATCGCACCATAGTAGAGAGAATCAGATGCATGTTATCCCATGCAAAGTTGCCCAAGATGTTCTGGGGAGAAGCAATGCACACGGCGGTGTATTTGATAAACAGGTCTCCATCAGCCCTGTTGAATGGAGAAGTACCTGAGAAGGTGTGGACTGGACGTGATCCATCGTACAGTCATCTCAGGGTGTTTGGATGCAGGGCATCAGTTCACGTACCAAAGGACGAGAGGTCTAAGCTCGACATGAAGATCAGGCAGTGTGTGTTCTTAGGGTACGGTGATGAGAAGTTCGATTACAGGTTGTGGGATCCGACCGAGAAGAAGCTCGTCAGGAGCAGAGATGTGGTTTTCATTGAAGATCAGTGTATAGAAGACATTGAAAAGCCATTGAAGACCCAACCCAGTTCAGGTGAACTGGAGGACATGGATCCGGTTACTCCTCCCGTGGTGCCTGATGATGGGGGAGTACAGCAAGGTGCAGAGGATGAGGGAGTCCCTATAGAAGATGGACAAGGGGAGAAGCCCCAACTTGATCCACCTGTTGAGCCGCAGGTGAGGAGGACATCAAGGGACGGACAGACATCCATCCAAGAAGTACTCGCCGCATGAGTACATTATGCTCACAGATGGGGGAGAGCCAGAAGACTATTCTGAGGCCCTAGCCGATGAGCATAAGGGGGAGTGGTTGAAAGCTATGCAAGAGGAGATGGAATCCTTGCATAAGAACCACACCTATGATATGGTGAAATTGCCTAAGGGCAAGAAAGCTCTGAGCAACAAGTGGGTGTTCAGAAAGAAGAATGAGCAGAAGAATTCACAGACAAGGTTCAAGGCTAGACTTGTGGTGAAAGGGTTTGGTTAGAGGAAAGGAATAGACTTCGAGGAGATATTCTCACCAGTGGTGAAGATGACATCCATTCGGGTGTTGCTTGGGTTGGCGGCTAGCATGGATCTGGAGATAGAGCAATTAGATGTCAAAACTGCCTTTCTCCATGGTGACCTGGAAGAAGAGATCTACATGCGTCAACCAGAAGGGTTTGAAGTCAAGGGCAAAGAGCATATGGTGTGCAGGCTTAGGAAGAGCTTGTATGGGCTGAAGCAAGCTCCTAGGCAATGGTACAAGAAGTTTGACTCGTTTATGTTAAAGCATGGATATGACAGAACGGAGTCGGACCACTGTGTGTTCACTTGCAGGTTCTCAGACGGTGATTTCTTAGTTCTGCTATTGTACGTTGATGACATGCTCATCATGGGAAAATACATCAAGAAGATTGACAGGCTGAAACAGGAGTTGGGCAAGTCGTTTGCGATGAAAGACTTGGGCCCGGCAAAACAGATCCTAGGAATGGAGATAACCCGTGACAGAAGCAGTAGGAAGCTTTGGCTGTCACAAGAGCGGTATATTGAGAAAGTCCTAGAGCGGTTCAACATGAATGCAGCGAAGCTGGTCAGTACTCCACTGGATGGTCACTTCAAATTGAGCGACAAGCAGTGTCCCAAGACGAAGGCGGAAGTGGAAGAGATGTGGAAGATACCCTACGCGTCAGCGGTAGGAAGTTTGATGTATGCTATGGTGTGTACGCGCCCAGACATAGCATATGCAGTTGGTGTTGTCAGCCGGTATCTTGCCAATCCTGGCAAGGAACATTGGGCAGCAGTGAAGTGGATACTACGGTATCTGAGGGGCTTATCCAGGTTGAGCCTATGCTATGGTGACGGAAAACCTGTGTTAGAAGGCTACACAGATGCAGATATGACAGGTGACATAGACTCTAGGAAGTCTACATCGGGGTTCATGTTCACGTTTGCAGGGGGAGCGGTCTCTTGGCAGAGCAAGCTACAGAAGGTCGTAGCATTGTCGACGACAGAGGCCAAGTACATTGCAGTCACAGAAGCATGCAAAGAGATGCTTTGGATGAAGAGGTTCCTACAGGAACTCAGCCTGAAGCAGGAGGAGCACGTGGTCTATTGCGATAGCCAAAGTGCTATACACTTGAGCAAGAATCCAAGTCAGCATTCCAAGTCGAAGCACATAGAGATTCGGTATCACTGGATCAGGGATACTTTGGAATAGAAGGTGTTATAGCTTGAGAAGGTCCATACGGATGATAATGGGTCAGATATGATGACCAAGGCTTTGCTCAAGGGCAAGTTTGAGGTTTGCAGAAACCTGGCTGGCTTGAAGAAGACGAATTTCTCCTGAGTCGGAAAGGGGGAGATTTGATGGAGTTTTCCTCCTCAATGTGTCAGAGGAGAGATTGGAGCTGGGTGAGGTCGGGCGCCCGGGCCCTTCAGTGGCCGGGCGACCGAAATTGGTCCAAAAAGGCAGCAGGCTACTGGACACTTTTGGCTACAGCCGGGCGCCCCACAATTTTGGTGACTGGGCGCCCCATGACCCGGCCGGGCGCCCGACCATGTTTGGTCCGGGCGCCCGAAATTCATTTTCTCTTAGTTTTTTCTCGCTGGACTAATTTTGAGTTGGCCGGGCCCCCGACGGTCTGGTGACCGGGCGCCCGACCCGGCGCGAACTGCTTAGACGCAGTTTCCTAATCTGGATCTGTTTCCTTCCGTTTTTGGTACTTAAGCGTTCCAAAACGGGATTAGGGTATCCCATTGTGTTGCTAACACGTCCAAGGTGAGAAAGAGAGAAAAAGAGGAAGAGAGAAAGAGAAGAGAGAGAAAGAGGAAGCTTGTAGAAGGGAGAAGTTGCTTGAAGAAGGATTCTTCTGCGCAACGGTCATCTCAGCGCTTCTACGTCCTCGGGATCAGGTGAGATCGTTTCTCCTTTTACTATTCTCTTGTTGTTTATCCATCCCTGCGTGGGTGAAGAAGTTTGATCCAAGCAGTGTGTGCTTGTGATCGGTTGTAACAGTTCCCTGAGATAGTGGATTGTTGATCTGGACTAGGTCCCGTGGTTTTTACCTCCTTTGAGGGTTTTCCACGTAAAAACTCCTTGTGTCGTGTGGTTGATGTTTATTCTTGATTATTGCATTATAGTAATCCATAATTCTAGTGTATTGGGGGGCGAGATCCGAAGGTTTGTGTGAAACGCACCCAACAATCAATAGTATAGTCGCATATACTAAGGACTCACTGTTCTAGGGTTCGTTGGGACTATAGCTGTTGGATCTAGGTCACGTCTCAATGATCCAAACTGTTTATGTGATGGGCCTTACTGTGGATTGGGGACCCCGAAAAAAAAAAAAGATTGGAAAATTTAACACTAATTAATTTAACTCATTTCCTTGAATACGGACAGTTTCCTTAATTGTCGTTTTGTGGGCAATTGATTAAATGTCTAAGATCTTCATCCACGATCAGCTGTCAATCTTTTCCGATCAATGAATATGGGGTTATGTTTGGATTTGCAACATAACCCCATATTCAACGGACACAGATTTGTTGGATCTGGGGAATCACCGAGTTTGTTGGTTACCTGATGTGGCAAGATTTGATTGGTCCATGTGCCACTGGTAAAAATTGGGTCATGCAAAGCATGTTTGAAAGTGGTTCTGTTGAGTATGTACTACACCTCGGGGCCCATTTCTAACAGCGGCATATGGCCAAATCAAATCCTACCACTTTAGGGAACCAGCCACATCGAGGGTTACTTGGATCCAATAATTATAGTTCTTACATATCCTGTAACAACTGGTCCAGACATGCCATAGCAAACCTATTTAAATACTTTGTACATCATTGAGATGAGAAATTCCCAATTATTCAACTCGTAATTAAGTGATTAAATTATCTCTTAGTTTAATTAAATAATTTTTAAATTTTATTTATAGAAATGAGATATACACAATATTGTCAAAATCTTTACCATAATGCAAATCTTAGCAGAGGCTGAATCGTATCGAATAGCAAATTGTAAGATTTTTTTTATGATTTTCTTAAAAATATGAAAAATATAAATAAATCAAAGAAGATAAAAAATTCAGCAATCATCCTTGTGCCATCAATATGTGCACCATTAATACCATGTCACGATAGTGGTCAAGAATTCTTATCTTTCCCTCTTTTTTATTTTTATTTTTATTTTTGGTCTTTGAAGAACTTTTCCTTAATATAACACAAGGATCCTTTAGTAATTTCTTATTACCTTTCTTGAATGTAGAATCACATTTGAAAAGTGGCATTTGATTTTGTAGACCAACGAAAATAGATATTTTGATTTCTAACCATGATTCCATGACAAATATAAGTCAACGTGATCATAACCATCCATAAAAACACTCTAAAGAAGTCATATGTCAATTTGTTGTTTCAACCCATTAAAGAAGTAAGAAATCATTAAAAAAAAGCTCTATACTTTAACATGGAAGAAAATATATTATTTAATCTCTTATAATAAAAATAATAATTTACCTTTTCTAAATTATTATTATTTTTTTTAAGGTTTTCTTTTTCGAAATGATTTTTAAAGTGCCCATCAATTTAAAAACATAAAATGAAAGCCAAGTGAGGCTTAAAATAGAAGAAAACAATTATAATTTAAATTGTAAATAGGGATTTGAATTGTAAATCATCGAATTCAAATCATAAAATCGTAAGATTTATGTAAAAAGGGATTCAAATCGTTTTGCTTATGATTCGACTCAAATCGTAAATTTGTAAATCATAGGATTTTGACAACACTAGATATACACCCATGCTTTTGATAAATAGACACCGTTTCTCTATTTTTAATAGCAGTGTAGTACTAAAAAGTGTCTATATTGATATTAAAATGTAGAAAAATGGGTACATCTATAAACTCTTCAAGTTTAGAAGATTTTATGTTGTATTTGTTGGGTGTGTTGCACAAAAATCTTAGGATCTCGCCCCCCAATACACTTAAATTCTGGGATATAATAATGCAATAATCAATGATAAAGTATCAACCACATGACACAAAGAGTTTTTACGTAGAAAACCCTCGAAGAGGTAAAAACCACTGGACTACGTCCAGACAAACAATCCACTATATCAGAGAATCGTTTACAACCGATCACAAGCATACACTGCTTGGATCTACCCTTCTTCACCCACGCAGGGATGGATAAGCAATAAGAGAATAATAAAAATAGAGCGATCTTACCGATCCCAAGGACGTAGAAGTGATGAGTTGACGGTTGCGCAGAAGAACTCCCTCTTCAAGTAACTACTCTCTTCTACAAGCTTCCTCTCTCTCTTTTCTCTCTTCTCTCTCCTATTTCTCTCTCTCTCTCTCTCTCTCTCTCTCTCTCTCTCACCTTGGACGTGCTAAACCCTTATTAGTAGTCCCTAATCCCATTTTAGAACTCCCTTATATAGAGAATCGGAGGAATAAGACTCAAAACAGGAAACTGCATATAAGCAGTCCGTGTCGAGTCGGGCGCCCGCCCAAGCCAAAAACTGTCCAGCGAGAAAAAAAAACTGCCGAATATCGGGCGTTTGGACCAACATGATCGGGCGCCCGATCATCTGACCGTCAGGCGCTCGACTATTGTGAAAACAGTCCAGCAGCTTAGCTGCCATCCGGGTGAATTTCGGTCTCCCTACCAGGTTTGGTCCGGGCGCCTGACCACACCAAGCTGCACTATGTCTCTCCTCTATACTGAGGAGAAAACTCCCTATCAAATCTTCCCATTTCCGACTCAGGAGAAATTCGCCTTCTTCAAGCCAGCCAGGTTTCTATAAATCCCAAACTTGCCCTTGAGCAAAGCCTTGGTCATCATGTCTGACTCGTTATCGTCCGTATGGACCTTCTCAAGTTGTAACACCTTTTGTTCCAAAGTATCCCTGATCCAGTGATACCGAATCTCTATGTGCTTCGACTTAGAATGCTGACTTGAATTCTTGCTCAAGTGTATAGCACTCTGGCTATTGCAATAGACCACGTGCTGCTCCTGCTTTAGGCTAAGTTCCTATAAGAACCTCTTCATCCAAAGCATCTCCTTGCATGCTTCTGTGATTGCAATGTAATCGGCCTCTTTCGTCGACAATGCTACGACCTCCTGTAGCTTGCTCTGCCAAGAGATCGCTCCCCCTGCAAACGGAAACATGAACCCCGATGTAGACTTCCTGGAGTTTATGTCACCTATCATATTTGCATCTGTGTAGCCTTTTAACACAGATTTTCCGTCACCATAGCATAGGTTCAACCTAGATGAGCCTCTCAGATATCGTAGTATCCACTTCACCGCTGCCCAATATTCTTTACCAGGATTGACAAGATACCGGTTGACAACACCAACTGCATATGCTATGTCTGGGCGCGTACACACCATAACATATATCAAACTTCCTACCGCTAAAGCATAGGGTATCTTCTGCATTCTCTTCTACTTCAGCCTTCGTCTTGAGACACTACTTGTCGCTCAATTGGAAGTGACCATCCAGTGGAGTACCGACTGAATTTTCTGCATTCATGTTGAACCGCTCTAGGACTTTCTCAATATACTGCTCTTGTGACAGCCAAATCTTCATGTTGCTTCTGTCACGGGTTATCTCCATTCCTAGGACTTGTTTTGCCCGGCCCAAGTCTTTCATCGCAAATGATTTGTCCAACTCCTGTTTCAGCCTGTCAATCTTCTTGATGTCCTTTCCCATGATGAATATGTCATCAACTGTAACACCCCAAGATTTCGGCTCCCATGTACATCACGACGGCCGAATTCCCAAGGTTATTTGGAATGAGTGAAGGTTATACCCCTGACATAATTTTCACACAAACATGCACATTTCGTACTATTTGGAAAACCATGAGCAAGACGGTGAAATCAAACTTATATATTATTTCATTAACTAAACTAAATCATCAAACCATGTAACCATCATTCAATCAAACACCATGTTCATAACTACGTCCTCCCATTGAGACTTATTACAATTTCAAATACTAAATAAATGATAGAACTATGAATGACTATGCGGTCTCGTCTTCCACCATCTGCTTCCACGAGCCATCATAATCGTCTCCTTGAGGCTCGGGCTCCTGAGAATCGTCACCTACATGTTCTAAATTATTTCCACAAAACACCGTCAAAAGCGGCATAGTGAAGAATTACTTTAAGGTTAAAAATAATAATCGCATAAAAATCATAACAAAACATCCATTACTCTTTCTTAATGAATGTATGATAATGCATGACCCAGCGTAGGAATCCTTAGAAATGCCGCCAGGGGTTTTGGGACACGCAAGCCCATAATTTTGCCCGACCACGTGAGAAACGAGACGCTCATAACCCAAATCCTCACGTGACAGTGTATAGGAGAAGTAGGACGCTCTAGCCTATTCTCAATTCCATACACCCACATGGAGCCACGTGTATGCATGAATTAGCCATTCTTTATTATTATTACCAATTTACACCAAACCACTTATCGTCTAACCAACCTTTGGTACCACCACATCCTTCCTTATGGTTCATCACTCATCAAAATAGTCGTAACCGACGCACATCCCACGATGGCGGCCCGTACTACTAAGCTTCATAACAACCATACTCAACTATCGTCTTATGGAGATCCTTAACAACTTTAGGAATAATAATAATAGTAGTAAATATAATAATAATAATAGTAATAAATGGATTTAACAATCACTTAATGGGGCGATCTTGATACCACCACCACATATCAGGGTGGCCACTTAACCGGACGAGCTAAAAGCATCGTCTTAGGTTAGGGCAACCTCTTAACCGGGTGTTCCGATATTTATCACCACATATCAGGGTCCATCCATATATATAAAAGGAATATAGCAATATAAGAATTTTCATTAGACAATCACAACTATTCTTTATACAGTATAGAAAGAAAGGTGGTCCCTTTAAAGATGGTTATACAAATCTCATATGTGCAACAAACATAATTCTATTCCTTACTAGTTATCTAAGTCCAATGAATATCTTCATCACCATGAGATGGAAAAAGTATCTAAAAGCATTCATATATAGCTAACTAAGGAGAGAATAAATAAACACATGTAAATAAAAACACATAAGAATTATCAACCTACAAACATGAAATTATTAATCCAATCTTAAAGGAGTTCTCACCTTATGATCTTCAACTTATTAGAGATATAAGATGATGAAATAATAGCAAGATAGTACTCATTCTCTCTCTTACCTCCCCCCCCCCCTCTCTCTCTCTCTCTCTCTCTCTCTCTCTTTCTCTTTCTGTTTCTCTCTTTCTCTCTCTCCCTCTCTCAAATTCGTGGGTGGGGGTCACCTTTGGCTAAGAGAGGCCCTATATATAGAGGTAGGGTTTGAATTAGAGTTTGGAGGTGCGAGTAGAAATATGGAGAGGGATATGCACGCGAGGTCTTGTGTAACAACCTCTCGAGGTGGGTTTCTCAAATCTTAATATTCGAATGATCTTTGATCAATTCCAATTCGTTCATCTTATCAAGCTCGAAGAGTAGAGTCAGAATATGTAAATTTCTTGATGATCCACATTCTAGATTGGCCGATCCTTAAAAATGACTTAACGGGTACTAAAATGGGCTATATCTCAATTAACGGTCTACGCTTGATGATCAGGGCCCAAATTTTGAAAAAATATGTAGTCATGATAGGTAAACAATTGTACAAAGTTTAGTGGTTGATTGATGGTGAGGAATGCCTAGATCTGAAATTCAACTTTTGGCGGAAAAAAAGGGGCTGGCTTTGTGGTTCAACGGTGTAGGATTGTAGATCGGGGTCCAAATTTTGTGTAAACTCATAGCCATATGAGTATAATGGGTGGTCCAAATTTGAGAAGCGATTGATGGTGAGAAGTGGGTAAATTGAAAGGTTCAAATTTGAGAAGAGTTGGTAACTCGTTAATTTTTAGAACGGGATAACTTCGCATATAAGAAAGAGGCTTATCAATGTGGGGCAATTAAATCACACTATTGGTCCATGATAAAGATGATCCAAGTCATTCATATGAAGAGAAATATTCGACTATGACTAACCATCTACTTTCCTCACTCGATGGACATGAAAATCAAGGGTTAAGGGCTGATTTGACAATTGGACCACTTCTACTATGATTTAAGGGCTGAAATTTGATGTGTATAATTAATATGTGTCCAAAAGCTCAAATCCAGGATTTTGCGTGAAAGTGATCGTCAGAAACTATAATACTTAAAAATGACATCTTAACTTAAGTTAACCAAAGGCATTTTCGTAATTTTTGTAAATATTCGAGTTTAACGAAATCTAACTCTTCTACATTGTTAATGAGGTCATTCTAAGCAACTTTAATAAAGGGTACTCCATATGATCTCCTACGGATGTCCCGTTATTTGAATTTTAATATCAATGGCCGGTATTTAATATAAAAAAATAGAAATGAATTTCAGCAAATTTTAAAATAATTACGGTAAATTCGGGGCGTTACATCAACGTATAATAGCAGAAGTAAGAAATTACTATCTGAGAACTTGCGTGTGAACATATAGTGGTTCGACTCCGTTCTGTCATATCCATGCTTTAACATGAACGAGTCGAACTTCTTGTACCATTACCTAGGAGCTTGTTTCAGCTCATACAAGCTCTTCCTAAGCCTACACACCATATACTTTTTGCCCTTGACTTTGAACTCCTCTGGTTGGCACATATAGATCTCTTCTTCCAGGTCACCATGGAGGAAAGCAGTTTTAACATCTAACTGCTCTATCTCCAGATTCATGTTAGCCGCCTGTGGACCCTCGCCGTTTCCGCTCTCCCACACGACGTTCTCGTCCCCTTCCCTTTCGGGAAAAGAAGAAGAGGTGCGTGAGTGCGAATCGCCGTTTGTACCACTGGCTTGCCTCGTTCTCGAGGGCTTTGTTTGGTAGTCGTGTTTAAGCTGGATGTGTTTAAATGAGTTTATATAAGACCAGAGTCGCCACTAGCCAGTTACTTCAAATCTACAGTCGGCTAGACCCCGTACAAACGTTAGAGAAGGGGATCCGAATATTCCTTCCTCTAAAATGACTCCTTTTGATCTGCGGCCAAAGATTTGAGATAAGGGATCACGGTTACAGGGTGGGAAGAGGTTAAGCACCCCACACATTGCCCGTACCGAGGTACGGTCTCTACTTCACAGAATCAACCTAACACTTGAAAGTCTATTTTAACCCTCGTATATTCTCATTGATGGCATGATGCATGAATGCGGGTCTGAACAGTAAGAGTTTCTGATGGGCAGGTTCCAATAACAGGTAAGCCAGAGCATACGCTCGAACTGACAGGTGCTTAATATAAGACGTATGCAGTGTGTTTGAATAATCAAGGTGCTTTGTAGTGAAGCATGAATGCAATTCTGAACAGTAAGAGTTTCTGATGGGCAGGTTCCACTAACAGGCAAGCCCAGAGCATACCTCGAACTGACAGGTACTTAATATAAGACGTATGCAGTGTGTTTGAATAATTAAGGTGCTTTGTAGTGAAGTAGGGGGATTGGAAGAAAAGTAAATGTTGCACTTATGCTAGATGCAAATGAGATGATGCTGGAAAAAGAGTAGCTAGATGGACGGAGGTGTCGCAAGGGTTGGCTTCGAGTGGCTGGATCAAGACTTGGATGGCTTGGGAGACTTGGGCCAATGGTCAGGCCTGGCTAGACCAGGGCTAGGCTCTCCTCACTCGGGCTCTCCTTGGTGGAAAGATGGGCTAAAGGGTGAAGAATGACTCAGACGGACGGGTTGCTGGACTGGATGGGTTGTGTGTTGAAATGAGAAGGGGAGGGGGGTATTTATAGCAGCGGGCAGCTGGCAGAACCCGTAAATATTTTTGGGCGGCCCGCTGTGGGCCGCCCGTACGGTCATTCCTCGATTTCCAGCGCGCAGTACGGTTGTTTCTCGGGGCTGCTGTTTGGCTCGGTGGGTCGACTAAGTGAGTTGACTCAGCGGGTCGACTCGGTGATTTGACTCGGCGGGTTGACTCGATGTTTTGACTCGACTGAGTTGACTCAGCGGGTTGACTCAGTGAGTTAATTCAGCGAGTTGACTCAGTGGGTTGACTCAGTGAGTTTGACTTTTTTAGGATTTTTTAACTGGCTTTTCTTATGGGGGGTTTTTCAGGCTGATGTTTAGGACTGGGTTGACTGGGTTCATGCTTGAATTGGGCTATGGATTGGGGCTTACAAGGGTGAGTTTGGCTGAGTTTGGACTTGGGATTTGGGGGTATGGTCCTCCATTCATCCAGCTATCTCTACCAACAGTGTAGCCGAAGGTGGGGTGTCTACATCGCTAAACCAAGCAACATTCGTATGGATGTCATCTTCACTACTGGTGAGAATATTTCCTCGAAGTCTATTCATTTCCTCTGACCAAACCATTTCACTACAAGTCTGGCTTTATACCTTGTCTGTGAATTCTTCTGCTCATTCTTCTTTCTGAACACCCACTTGTTGCTCAGAGCTTTCTTACCCTTAGACAATTTCACCATATCGTAGGTGTCGTTCTTATGCAAGGATTCATTCTCCTCTTACATAGCTTTCAACCACCACTCCTTATGCTCGTCAGTTAGGGCCTCAGAATAATCTTCTAGCTCTCCCCCATCAATGAGCATAATGTACTCATACAGCGAGTACTTCTTGGACAGATGTCTGTCCCTAGATGTCCTCCTCACCTGTGGCTCAACAGGTGGATCAAGCGGGGGCTGCTCCCCGGTTCATCTTCTGTAGGGACTCCCTCATCCTTTGCACCTTGCTATACTTCCCCCGTCATCAAGCACCATGGGAGGAATAACCGGATCCATCTCTTCCAATTCACCTGAACTAGGTTGGGTCTTCTCTGGCTTTTCAATGTCTTCTATACATTGATCTTCAATGAAAACCACATCTCTGCTCCTGACGAGCTTCTTCTCGGTCGGATCCCACAACATGTAACCGAATTTTTCATCACCGTACCCTAAGAACACACTGCCTGATCTTCATATCGAGCTTAGACCTCTCGTCCTTTGGTATGTGAACGGATGTCCTGCATTCAAACACCCTGAGATGACTGTACGATGGATTACGTCCAGTCCACACTCTCTCAGGTACTTCTCCATTCAACGGGACTGATGGAGACTTGTTTATCAAATATACCACTATGTGCATTGCTTCTCCCCAGAATGTCTTGGGCAGCTTTGCATGGGATAACATGCATCCGATTCTCTCTACAATGGTGTGATTCATATGTTCAGCCACACCATTATACTGGGGGGTCTTGGGAATCATTTGTTCATGCCATATACCCAATGACTTGCAATACTCATGGAAGTCACCAATGTATTCACCACCATTGTCAGTACGAATACACTTCAATGATCTACCTGTCTCTCTCTCGACCATAACATGCAACAATTTAAATACACCAAAGACTTCGTCATTGGATTTCAAAGCATATACCCAAACCCTCCTAGATGCATCATTTGTAAAAGTGACAAAATACAATGCCCCACTCAAGATTTTTGTTCTCATAGGACCACAAACATCAGAATAAACCAAATCTAATGTATGTACTTTATTAATATGAAAAATAGTTTTAATAAAAGAAACTCTATGCTGTTTTCCAGATAAACAGTCAATACAGGTTTTGAGAGGTATACCTGTCACGTTTGGAAGGAGCCGCTTCTTCGCTAATAGCTGAAGCCCCTTTTTCACTCAGTAGCTGAATCTTCCACTATGTTCAACTCACCCTTGCATACATTGACACTTGCCTTGTAAATGATGCAATACTTCTTTCCTCTGGCTGCGATCATCAAACCCTTGATGAGCTTCCATCCCTACCAACAAACCGACTTTCATAGCCATCATCATCCAACCTTTCCGTCAACATCAAGTTGAGGTGTGTAGCCCACATCGGTCTTTACACAAATATCACCGACCCCTACGATATTCGAAACACCAGAATTTTCCATCTTCACTGTCCCATAGTCACCTGACTTGTTGCTTGTGAAGAAATCCCTACGTGGAGTAGCATGAAATGAGGCTCCCGAGTCAATCACCCAGTTGGTGTCCTAACTCGAAGCCGTGAGACAAATATCGTGATCTGCCGAAAGAATAAGAACGACGTCGCCATCTGAGGCGACTGCAGTAGAGTCCGATTCATCTTCCTTCTCATTTCCTTTACCCTTCTTGTCACCCTTCTTCTTGTGACATTAATGCTTATAGTGACCCTTCTTGCCACTATTCTAGCATTCAACATCCTTCCTGACACTCGACTTGCCTCTTGATTTATCTTGGGCCTTCCCGCCCTTTCTGTTATTTCCTCTCCCTTGATCTTGTGTCACAAGGGCCTCTTGTTGAGTAGACCCCTGAGACTTCCTCATTGTCTCCTTATTAAAGAAACAACTTGTTACCTGTTCCATGGACACCTTTTCGTCTGGCGCGAAATTACTCAGAGACACTACCGATGTCTCCCAACTGTCAAGCAATGAGCTTAAGCAATAACAAAGCCTGAAGTTCATCATCTAGGACCATCTTCATGGCGGATAGCTGGTTTACTATGTTGTTGACCTCATTCATGTGCTCAGCCACAGAACCACTATCTTTGAACTTGAGATTCACAAGTCATCTTATCAAGAATATCTTATTGCCAGCTGTCTTCCTCTCATATAGCCATTGCAATTTCTGTCATAGGCTAACGGCTGAGGTTTCCGTAGACAGATGGTGAAATACGGAATCGTCCAACTATTGTCTAATAAAACCCACCGCCTTCTGGTCCAACTTCTTCCAATCATCGTCAACCACGTCCTTGATCTTTGCTGATATGCCTAAGATCAAAGCATATAGGTCCTTGCAATAGAGTAAGTCTTCCATCTTAGCCTTCCATATGGTCCAGTTAAAACCATTGAGGCTGGTCATCCTTGATGAGCCACCTTCCATAATTTAGAACCGATCCCACTCTATTTAACCAACCTGAACTCTCTGATATCACTTTGTTGGGTGCGTTGCACAAAAACCTTAGGATCTCGCCCCCCAATATACTCGAATTATGGGATATAATAATACAATAATCAACGATAAAGCATCAACCACACGACACAGAGTTTTTACGTAGAAAACTCTCGAAGAGGTAAAAACCACGGGACCACGTCTAGATAAACAATCAACTATTTCAAAGAATCGTTTGCAACCGATCACAAGCATACACCGCTTGGATCCAACCTTCTTCACCCTCGCAGGGATGGATAAACAATAAGAGAATAATAAAAATAGAGCGATCTTACTGATCCCGAGGACATCTAGAAGTGCCGAGTTGACGGTTGTGTAGAAGAACTCCATCTTCAAGCAACTACTCCCTTATACAAGCTTTCTCTCTCTCTTTTCTCTCTTCTCTCTCCTCTTTTTTTCTCTCTCTCTCTCTCTCTCTCACCTTGGACGTGCTAAACCCTTATTAGTAGTCCTTAATCCCATTTTGGAACTCCCTTATATAGAGAATCGGAGGAATAAGACTCAAAATAGGAAACTGCGTATAAGCAGTCCGCGTAGGGTCGGGCGTCCAGTTAGTGGACAGTCAGGCGCCCGCCCAAGCCAAAAACTGTCTAGCGAGAAAAAAAAAAACTGCCGAATATCGGGCGCCCAGACCAACATGATCAAGCGCCCGGTCATCTGACCATTGGGTGCCTAACTGTTGTGAAAACAGTCCAGTAGCTTAGCTGCCATCCGAGTGAATTTCGGTCGCCCGACCACACCCAGGCTGCACTATGTCTCTCCTCTATACTAAGGAGGAAAACCCCATCAGTATTGTGATCTTGGGTTAGTTCATTGATTAGAGATGATCAATGAGATGTGGAAAATTCTATTAATGCATATCTGCCACCTCTGTGGGGTTAGCTAATGGCCAGCAATGGTGCGAAACAGTCGTTGCTCTCAGGATTGCTAGATCCTTCCCATCAACCTAGACAAAAGATCAATTTAAAGAAAAGAAGACTCCATCGCTGTATAAGCGCTCCTACTGTAAATGTTTCGGTAGAGAAGAAATGTGGGTTGTCTCCGATTTCTCAGTTCATCTTGTAAAAATCGATCTTTCTTTTACATATATAAGTAGCACTACTCTTGGCGACCTACCTGGGAATGAGCACATTATGCTTTTTTGCTATTAAGAATCAGATCAGGGGTATCAAGACAAATGACATTATTAATTCAATGTATTTTTGTATTGTGACTATGACTAATGTTGGCTACGGAGATCCTGTGACTAATAGCATCCCGTCAAAGCTCATTGCATTCTTTTTCGTCTTTACTGCCATGGCGCTTGTCAGACTCATTCTCAGCAAAGCGGCTGATTATCTTGTAGAAAAGCAAGAGATCTTATTGGTTAAAGCCTTAAACATACGACATGAAGCTGGGACGATGGAGATCATGAAGGAAGTTGAAACGGTTTTCATTGTATTGATAGTTATTGGAACGGTACGGTTTTCATTGTACTAATAGTTATTGGAACGGTTTTCTTATTGAAAATTAAGGACCTCAGACTCGTCAATTCCTTTTATTGTGTTTGGTCTACCAATACAATGACCACTGCAGTTCTCATTGTATTGTATTGATGGTTGTTGGAACGTTTTTCTTATTTAAAATTGAGGACCTAAGCCTCGTTGATTCTTTTATTGTGTTTGCTCCACCATTACAACTTTAAGATATGGGGATAAAAGCTTTTTGACGGATCTTTGATGTGTTTTGGACATTGACCAGTACCATATGTTGGTGTAGTTCTTTTTGTACATTAGCGCAAGACGGATCATAGGCAACAAGCGTTGGTTAAATGGGTGTTTACATGAAAGATGACATCTGGTGATCTTGAAGCTGCGGATCTTGATGAAGACAGAATGTGAGGTAAGCGAATTCACTACTGAAAATTTTAAATCCATCCAACAAAAAAGATCACAAATTACTCATGTATAGCACTTTGTTTGTTCAATGAATATATTTCAATCTGCTACTGCATTATGGAATGCACAGACTTCAGTTTCTGTTTGCCATATAAGTACAAGATAAACATAAGATAAATTATAGCAATCCAGACTGTCAAAATCATCAGCCCAATTGTCGATGAAGCATATTGCTCAAACGCACTCATCAGGTGATTGTAACCATCTGATTTTATTTTGATTTTAGACCCTAAAATGATCTGATTGTTACATTTGTTGGTGTGCCAGAGTCGAATCACTATGGTCTTAGAGCTATGATCATAATTGAATGGTGCCTACCATTTTGACTCTAGATTGGCATGTGTGCATATAGTGATACAAATGGGACGGGTTGGGTTGGGTCGGGTCGGGTTGAGGGGGACCCTGTACCTGACCCATTTAAGAATCGGGTAGGAATTTTGGATCCATACCTAACCCATTGGGTCGGATCGAAGTCAAAGATATCCGACTTACTAATTTGACCCCCTTCTCCATACCTGACCCATTTATCACAAGGGTTGGGTCTGGTTCGGGTATTGAAATGACATAGGATTTTTCACACAAATAATGTTCCACACGATCCATTTAGTGGTGGCTATCAATTTTAATGGCCAGCAATCCAACTTCAATTAGTGTGCTTTTTGTACACTCCATCTTCCACGTTCCAGATTGAGTAGTCGATGGGTAACCATGTTTTAGAAAAGGGTGGTGATTTATTGCTACAGTTTAGCCCTATATATATATATATATATATATATATATATATATATATATATATATATATATATATATATATATATAGAGAGAGAGAGAGAGAGAGAGAGAGAGAGAGAGAGAGGAATGCTCACCTGCGCACTTCTCTCGTGAGAAACTCGAGAGCACTTTTTCATGTCTCATCGCACATGATGTGAGCCCAAAATCTAAGCCGTCCATGTGATGCAGCACTCTAAAAAACCCCCAGGGCCTATCTTTCAATCTGATCCAGAACTCTGATGGGCCGTAGCAGAAAGCAAGAGGCAAATCAAGGGAAAAATTGTTTCCTTTTTTCATGGCCTACCAAAGTTTTGGAACAAGTTGAAAGATGGGCCTAGAGGGTTTTTTGGGGGTGCTGCATCATGTGGCCAGCTCAGGTTTTGAGATCACGTCATGTGTGATGAGCCATGAAAAGGTGCTCACGAGTTCTTGTGAGAGAAGTGCGCAGGTGAGCATTCCTCTCTCTATATACACACACTAATTTTTCTTAGGTTTGTATCATGTCTATTTTAGTACGATCCTAATCAGAACCATTTAAAAACTTGTTGGGGTCAGGTCGGGTCAGGTTGGTTTTGAGAGGACCTAGACCCAAACCACTAGTTTTCAGGTTGGATCTAATGGGCAATGGCCCGTCAGGTCAACCCGACCCATTTGCACCCTTACTTGCATACCACATTTACAACGGATGAGTTGCGACTAACACCATGAGAGGTTTAGAAACATCATTTGCCATATTGAATCAGCCTTCAATGATTGAATCTCATTTGCACAGTACATAAATGAACACTTGATACTGTCCTGAATATCAGTAGGCAGAAGATTTATGTTGGCAGGTTCTGGTTTTTTTTTCTTTTTTTTTTCTTGTTTTTCTATGAGTTTCATTGGCTCCTTTGATAGCTCCTGGATATTACGATATATTCGTTGGGTTTCAATTCAAGTGCGGCTGAGTTTGTCATATACAAGCAGAAAGAGATGGGAAATATTGGACAAGAAGATATTGCATTTTAATGAAAGAATTTGAAGATCTTGATGCTGATCAATCAGGGAATTTATCAGTATCCATGACCTAGTGCTTGCGCGATCCCCGGTTATATGATATGTACAAACACATATTGCTACAATCACATATTGCTTGATCAAGAGTGAATATGTAGAATTTTAATTGTCTACATTGGCGAGAAAATGTGTGCATTATGTATGTATGTTATGTGTGTATGATATTTGAATTTAGCGTTCTACACGGACGGTTTGAATAAATCAAGGAAAAAAAAAAAAAAACTGCTGTGATTGAGATTCTTGGGTAAAGTGTAGAGTGTTTTGAGATGGTCATTTACCCATTCTTTTAATTGGGAAATCCAATGGGTTGGGTTGGGTCCATTTTAGGTTGGTCTAATTTGTACCAATTTAAAAACCATGTGAAGGGTGGCTTGGGTTGGGTTGATTTCCTCGGATTCTGGACCCAACCCATTTAATAGTTGGGGTGAACTTTCGGACCCAGTACGTGGTCCAGCAGGTTCAAATTCAGGTCCAAACCCGGTTTTGTTGGGTCAACCTGGCCATTTGCATCCATGAGGTTATCTGTGTTGGGGCAAGATTGGAACTGCTTATCGGGTAGGCCTGCAACATAGGGACTGCTCATCTGGTTTGCCCATTATGGATGGACGATACCTGAAGTTGGATGATCCTAACCGTTGGATTACAAAGTTTTTGAGGAAAAAGGGACAGCTAAGAAAACACCGTTAATGTCATTATGTGATTAAGAATATATATATATATATATATATATATATATATATATAATATATATAGAGAGAGAGAGAGAGAGAGAGAGAGAGAGAGAGCACTCTCAAGTCCAACCGGTTGGACCACAATTTGCAGTCCACCCAGGAGATTGCTTCCAACCCGTTAACTGATTGTGAAATCCAATCCTACTAATAAGTTGGCCCCACCACAAGGTACAATTCATACAAAAATCAGCTGCATCCATTGACCCAGTGTACCACACTTGAATTTTGCTATTAATCAATGGCTATAAACTGTTTTCTATATTGTAGCTCACTTAATGATTAGATAGGGCTGATTTTTGAACTAGGGAATCCTCATGGTGGGGCCAACCTAATAGGAGGATTGGATTTCACAGGCACTTAACAGGTTGGAAAAAATCTACTGGGTGGACTGCAAATTGTGGTCCAACCGGTTGGACTTGAGAGTGACTCATATATATATATATATATATATATATATATATATATATATCTCCTTCCGGGTTGCGTGTGGGGCCCACTGGGTATCTTATATGGCATCCAATCCATTCAGAAGATGCGTGGGACCAGGATGAACGGATGCTGCAAAAGACTAAGCCATCCTGAAGGTGGGGCAAGCCACGTGATTTTAAGGCTTTTAGGCATGATTTTATATGACGTGGCCTTCCTGAGTTTTGGATTGGCTTGATCTGTTGGCGCGCATGATGGACGGTTTGGATGCCATGCGGTGGGCTCCATGCATCACGTTTCGTCTCCAAAGCTTGGAAACGCCGGATTGCGTGCTACCCCGCCTGTCTCCAGCTGGGAACGGGCAGGAGCTCTGAGTGGCCACCGTGATGTATGGGTTTTATCCACACCGTCCATCCATTTCGCGGTGGCAGATTCAAGTACAAATGGTCCACAGTGATGTTTATTTGTCATCCATCCTATTCATAAAATTACATATACCTGGATAAAGGGAAACACAGATATCAGATCGATCCAAAACTTCTGCATCCCATCAAGCTTTTCAACGGTAAGAGTTTAATCCACATTGTGTGGTCCACCTGTGTCTTGGATCTGCCTCATTTTTGTGCCTATGTCCTGAAATGATACGGAAAAGTGGACTGAACGGTACGGATAGAACCCATACATCACAGTGGAGACGGCCGAGGACAGGACGCAATCTGCCTTCTTATAGTGGATGGTTCATCAAACCTGTTTAATGGTCAATAGACTCAATACTAGATGCCGAAAAGTTCTAGGAAAATTATAGCTTTTCCTAAAGGCATGGTTTTCAAACCAGAGGCTATCAATGATTAGGGCCACTAGATGGACGGTCCCAATTGAATAATAAAAAAGAGGAGGATCTCTCAGGGGATTCCAGATTTTGGACCGGATGACTTCAGATCAGACCATCCAATCCGGTGAAGTGTGTGGGCATAAGTCCATCCTTGAAGAGCCCTAGTCATCAACGGTGTGGATCGTCGGAATATGGGCCCTAATTGTACAAAATAGCTGAAGCAACGGGCTCTTATAATTCCTCCCAGCTTCAATACGGACGGAAGTTTGGTGGCCCCGTATGCACCTCTACAAACGGACGGACGTGCATTCGTGGCACGTGTGTGGCACATCGGAACCTTGGATCAGGTGGCAGATCATCTGTGCCATTCAAGGCTTTAATGGGGTATTTCCAACACGGATGAAGGGAGACGAAGGAAAAACACAAAAAGCCGTCTGATCTAAGAGTTCAGTGAACCTTTCCCACCGTTTGTTGTGGTGTGGCCCACTTGAATTTTAAATCTGCCTGATTCTTGAGATCACACCCTGACTTGGGCTGGAGAAACAAATGGATGGGGTGGATATGACACAGGCATCACGGTGGGCTACACATAGAGGCAAGTGTACGATTAGGCTTTGGCAGGAAGTTACTGCTCTGTGAAACTAGGTGGGGCCCACAGTGATGTTTGTTCAGAAATCTAACCCGTCCATCTGTTTTGTGATCTCATTTTAGGATTCGAGGAAAAAAAAAATGAATCCATGACTCAAGTAAGCCAAAAACGTAACGTCTTCAGTTGAAATATTCGTGGGGCAACAGAACTTTTGAATCAGTCTAATATTTGTGTTTTAAGTTCGTCCCAGTAGGAATGACGTTATGAACCGTATGAATGGCATATAGGCATCACTGTGGACCCCAGAGAGGTTTCAACGGTAAGAGTTTCCCTACTGACCTTTTCCTTTAGTGCGGCCCACTTGAGACTTGGATCCGGTTCAATTTTTCTATCATGTGCTAAAATGAGCTCACAAAACGAATGGACGGGGTGGATATCTCAGAAAAATCATGGTTGGCCCTATTTAGCTCCGAGCGCAGGAACTTCTAGCTTTCCCAGGAAACCCGCGTCCAGTAGAAATCCTGGAAGATTACTGTAAAAAAGCTTTCTTCCACGGACAGTGAGAATGGAGAGTGGTGATGTGGTCTCAAAATTCGCATCCTCAGTCTATCAGACAACAAGATCTACAAGCTGCATCTCTCACAAGCATGTGGAGCACGCATGGGCACCAGGCGATTGTACCATTTCTGATAACCTATTTAGAGAATACTGACGTAGGGGAGATGGGGAGATGGCTCAGCTTTAAATGACGAAGATGGACTAAAGAAATGGCCCGTGGAAAACTCCAAAGAAGGCATCAAGCGTCAGCAACTTGGTCGAAAAATCAGTGCCTGATGACCGGTCGTTCACCATCAACGACCGGTCCAATGACCGACTGAATTTCCACCTAAAGATAATCCAACTCTTTGGACTGTTTTGAGCCAATCACGACCTGGTTGCTCGATCGGGCCACATTGACAATCGGTTGTCAGACCAATTGAATTTCTGTCAGGGAATGTCCAAACTCTCTGGACAATTTTGGTCCATTTTCGACCGGTCGGCCATTGTGTAGATTGCGCACATGAACTTGCTATTTTGACCGATTTTTCATTCGTTTTAATTTACTTCTCTTTCCTATTGTAATTAAGACTCCTTGGTTGCGTAGATTAGGTTAGAAAGACTATTTATACTTGTTTTGATTCGTTTTTATAACTATTCAGTAATTTTAATACAATTTTCCTATTTAGTGGAATTATGTGAGGAGCCGTTAATGGTTATAAGCTTTTTATACTGTTTTGGTGAATTTAGGGATCCTAGTAGATTTATGACAACATTCAGCATTTTTAAGATAGACCCAAATGTCTCCCGTTGGATCAAGGTAGAAAGCTTGAGTGATCAAATGATTTTCTTAGGTTACCCCAAGTCTCTTTCAACTAAAGGATTATTGGGCTTCAAACGTAATTGTATCTATTTTACCAAGGATATTGTAACTTACAGTAATTCGGGTGTGTTTGACTTGATGGTAGTATCAGGCCGTTTCCTTCCAGCATTTGCTACGCACTGTAGGTAACACCATATCCGAAGCACTAGTTCTTATTTAGACATTTTACTTTTCATTCAACGATAGTTGTTTTTGCATTCAAATAATTTATCTAGACAAGGGAATTAGCATATTATGTTCAATTGTTAATAGCTTGATTTTAAGATTTTGATTAATCCAAGTTCTCATACTATATTATTACATTATGGGGAATGATAATACATTTGGATGTATGTGAATTCCATACAAGGTTGTTGTGCAGGACCCACCATTATATGCATGTGTAGGCTTAGGAAGAGCTTGTATGGGTTAAAACAAGCTTCGAGGCAATGGTACAAGAAGTTCAACTCGTTTATGTTAAAGCATAAGTATGACAGAACGGAGTCGGACCACTTTATGTTCACGTGCAGGTTCTCAGATGATGATTTCTTAGTTCTGCTATTGTATGTTGATGACATACTCATCATGGGAAAATATATCAAGAAGATTGACAGGCTGAAACAGAATTTGAATAACAGAAGCAGCAGAAGGCTTTGGTTGTCACAAGAGCGGTATATTGAGAAAATCCTAAAGCGGCTCAATATAAGTGCATAAAAGTCAGTTAGTACTCCACTAGATGGTCACTTCAGATTGAGTGACAAGCAGTGTCCCAAGATGAAGGCAAAGGTGGATGAGATGCAGAAGATACCCTACGCCTTAGCGGTAAGAAATTTGATGTACACTATGATGTACACGCACCCAGACATAGCATATGCGGTTAGAGTTGTCAGCTGGCATCTTGTTAATCTTGACAAAGAACATTGGGCAGCGGTGGAGTGAATACTACGATGACAGAAAACATGTGTTAGAAGGCTACATAGATACAGATATGGCAGGTGACATACACTCCAGAAAGTCTACATCGGGGTTCATGTTCACATTTGCAGGGAAAGCAGTCTCTTGGCAGAGCAAGCTACAGAAGATCGTAGCGTTGTCCACGACAGAGGCCGAGTACATTGCAGTCACAGAAGTATGTAAGGAGATGCTTTGGATGAAGAGGTTCTTACAAGAACTTAGCCTGAAGCAGAAGAAGCACGTGGTCTATTGTGATAGCCAGAGTGCGATACACTTGAGCAAAAATCCAAGTCAGCATTTCAAGTCGAAGCACATTGATGTTCAGTATCACTGGATCAGGGATACGTTGAAACGGAAGGTGTTATAGCTTGAGAAGGTCCACACGGACAATAACTGGTCAGAATGACCAAAGCTTTGCTCAAGGGAAAATTTGAGGCTTGTAGAACCTGACTGACTTGAAGAATGTGAACTCCTCCTGAGTCGGAAATGGAAAGATTTGATGGAGTTTTCCTCCCAAGGTATAGAGGAGAGATTGATGCAGCCCGGGGTGGTCGGGCACCCGATCGGTTTGGTTCGGGCAACCGAAATTCACCCGAAAGGACAGAATGTCACTGGACTGTTTTGGAACAGTCGGGCGCTCGATGCTTTGTTGACCGGGCACCCAGTGCTCGACCATGCTGGGTCAGGCATTCGAAATTCGACAGAATTTTGTCTAAAACTCTCTGGATAGTTTTTTTGTTGGGCAGGCGCCCGACGAGTTTTGGATCGGGTGCCCGACCAAGTGGGGTCTGTGAATCCGCAGTTTTCTATTCTGACTCTAATTCATGAGAAATCCTATTTAAGAGCTTCTAAATCATGATTAGAATATCTTAATAGGAGGTTTACATGTCCAAGTTGAGAGAGAGAGAGAGAGAGAGAGAGAGAGAGAGAGATTTCTACTTGATTGAAGGTGATCCTTTATGCAGACGATATCCCGGCTCTTCTACGTTCTCGTGCTCGGTGAGATCTCTTAGTTTTTATCCTTTTATTAGGCCCCATAAATTTTAATGGGAGTGGATTACCCAGCGAGTAGCGTACTAGCGTACTGAGTAAACCTTGTGGGGCCCACCTTATTACATAGATTATCCATTGTACATTCATTTTACCATATTCTTTTAGGGCGTAGCTAAAAAATGAAAGTGCAACACAACACAGGAAAAGCGTGAATTAAATATCTACTGTTGAAAGGTTACTGGGTCACAGAAGTTTTGTATCAAGCTGATATTTGCACTTTCCTTTCATCCACGTCTTTGTGATCTTCTGAACAGGTTGGATGACTAATGGAAGGTTTCAATGGTGGAAAATCATGGGTACACTTGATCTTTGGAGGAAGCTCTAAAAGCCTTTCATACGAAGTTTTGTGGGGCCAACGTTATGTTTGTGATGAATCCACTCCGCCAATCATGTTTTTCCTGATTATTTTAGGGCAGAAGACTAAAAATGAAGCACATCCAACGCTCCAAGTGGGCAAGAAGAGAGGAAACAATGGGGATTGAGCGGAATGGCCACTGAAGTTTAGAATCAGGCTAAGTTTTTATTTCTTCAGTTCATCCCGGTATAAATGAGTTTATAAACGGTTAGGATGGCATATAAACATCAAAGTGGACCCGTGAGGTTTCAACTGTAGGAATTTCTTTTCCCACCTTTCTCTGTAGAGTGAGTTTTGGATCTTCCTAATTTTGGTCTACTGCCATAAAGTAAGCAGGTAAAACGGATTGACGGGGCGGATTGATAAAAAAAAAAATCACGGTGGCCGGCCCCATGTAACTTCCAGAGGGCAAGAACGTCATGAGAAAGGATTTCGCAGGAAATCCGCATCTTGGGGCTCAACCCCTGCGAAAACAGATGAACGGCGTGGATAAACCACATACATTCGAGGTGGGCCCAACAGTTTAGTCAGTGCGCTTTTTGGGTACTTAGTAAGTCAGTACGCAATCCCATTTCGTCTGGGCAATCCCACCTAATCCGCGTCCCACCAGCGGAAGAGATGCAGATTGCCAGCTGTGATGTTATTGTAGTCGGAAGTTCCGTGGGGCTCACAAAAATGCACATAAGAAATCCACTCCGTCCATCAGTTTTGCAAGACTCTATTAGGAAAGGATTCTAAAATTCAGGCACATCCAAAACTCATGTTGTACACAACACACATCCAAAGGGAATAGAAATTTTCAGTGTCTAAACCTTCATAGAGCCTACCAAGATCCTCATATTCTATCCAAACCGTTCACAGGCACAAATATCATCCCACAAAGTTTCCAATTGTGGGCGTTCAATCTCTACTCTTTCGTATGGTGTGGCCACATGAGTTTTGGATTACTGTTGAATGTTGGATTCCTGTAGTAATCGGTACGCTGATTTCTAGCGAAAGCCGTTGACAGCAAGTTACAACGGCGAACCTTAGGTAGAACCCTGATATTCGTGAGAAATCCACATGTCCATCCGTTTAACATCGAAGACTAAGTTGGCCGAAAAATGTGTGGATTGAACCTACACAGTTGAAATATTGGGGCCACAAAAGTTTTGAATCAGGTTCAACGGAGGAAATTTTTCAATCCACATTTTCCTTTATTGCGGCCCACTTGAGTCTTGATCAGGCTCATTTTTGCTTGAATATCCTAAAATGTGCTCACAAAACGGATGTATAGAGTGCATCTCACAAACATCACAGTGGACCATCTATGTTCCTAGCGCAGGAAATTCTTGCGAAAAGCGCAGTGAATCAATGTGGGGCCCACTATGATGTTTGTGAAAAATCCATCCCGTATATCCATTTTGTCAGCTCATTTCAGTACCTGCGACCAAAAACGATCCGGATACAAGGCTCACGTGTCCGCACTAAAGAAAAAGGTGGGTAGGGAAATTCCTATCATTGAAACCTTCCTATGTCTACAGTAATGTTTATATGCCATCCATACCATTTATTAAGTTGAAAACACAAATATTATCCTGATTCAAAACTTGTGGCCCACTAATTTTTCAACTGTGTAAGTTCAATCCTCATTTTTGGCCCACATGAGTATTGGATCTGGATCAGTTTTGGTCACATGTCCTAAAATGAGCTCGCAAATGGGAATGCGGCGTGGATTTCTAACAAACATCACGGTAGGGCCTCACATTGATTCCCAGCCCAGGAACTTCCTTTCCTATGAAATCCGCGTGCGATAGTATTTTTATCTTTAAAGCGATGGAGGGTTTGGATTTGTCACGTAACTTCCTGTTACTATAAAAATATCCCTACAATCGATATTTATGAGAGAGAAAGGAAATGGGGAATATCCGAAAGATGGAGAGAAGAGTGAAGGATGATGGAAACAAGGCATCGAAACTTCCCACTGAAATCCTCATCTCTATTCTAATGTGTCTAGATCTAGTTGATTGGCTTCGTGCAGGACGAGTCTGCGTCTCGTGGCAGGCAGCCTGGTCGGAGATGGTTGCCCGCAATCTATACCCTCCATCGAATCAACTGCCGTTGCTGATCTTCTCACGAGAAGACGAAATCTATAGAGTCTTCAATCTATCAGATAAGAAGTTCTACAGGCTACATCTTTCGCAGGCATGTGGAGCTAAATGTTTAGGATCTTTTGATGAATGGCTGATACTGATAGATAAGACGAGTGGGTGTTTTCTCTTGAATGTAACATCCAGACACTGTATACAACTCCCCCGTAACTCGGTCAGGCATGGTCGCTATATGGAATATTTTTGGGAATACCTCTTCAAAATAGATGCTAAGGCGATTTTATCATCTGACCCTTCTTCAGGTGATTGTACGGTTGTGATCACCTGCTCAGGGAATAAAATGGCCTTCTGTAGAGTGGGATATACAGCATGGACAATCTTGAGAGGAAAGCCTAATGGATATCACTCCATATCAGATATCATATTCTTTAATGAACGTGTAATTACAGTAGGCTGCCTTGTCAATAAACTCGACATCTATGAGTTGGATACTCGTCCTAAGTCCAAAAAATGGAAGACGCTTCCTCGCCCTGAAATAGAATATCCTCACAACGCCTCTGTGCATGGAACCCATCTGGTGGAATCATGTGGGGAGTTGTTAATGGTTTTAAGGTTTATATACCGTTCGGGTGAAATTAGGGATTTCAGTAAATATATGTCAACATTCCGCATTTTTAAGATGGACCCACATGGCTCCCGTTGGATCAAGGTAGAAAGCTTGGGTGATCAAATGATTTTCTTAGGTTACCCCAAGTCTCTTTCGACTAAAGGATTGTTGGGCTTCAAACGTAATTGTATCTATTATACAAAGGATATTTTCGCTTACAGTAATTCGGGTGTGTTTGACTTAGAGGATGGTAGTATCATGCCATTTCCTTCAAGCATTCCTTCCAATATTTGCTACCCGCATCGGTATAAGGCACTCTGGGTAACACCATATCCGAAGCAGTAGTTCTTATTTATATATTTTACTTTTCATTTAATGATAGTTGTTTTTGCATTCAAATAATTTATTTAGACAAGAGAATTAGCATATTATATTCAATTGTTAATACTTAATAGCTTTATTTTAAGATTTTGATTAACGTCTCATACTATATTATTATATTATGGGGAATGATAACATACATCTGAATGTATGTGAATTCCATACATGGTTGTTGTGCGCGACCCACCATTCCACCATTATATGCATGTGCCACCCCCTGTTAAACCCACAGCAAAATGTATGGACAGTGAGGAGATCCTGCACAAGAGGAATTATATGATACGTGTTCAATTCTCACATGTCAACTGTTTGGTAGTTAGGACCGTTGATATGTTGAATCCCACTGTGGATGGATGCATTAGTAAAAAGAAAAACAGTCACCAATTGGAAGATCCCGAGCAATCAATGTTAGGAAAGTTTACAGTTGAATGCAGACTATTGTTGTGTTACTATTCCTCACTACATGTCTTAATTCCACAAAATAAAGATGTTAAGATGTTCTTTCTAGGAGATATCTGATGCATGGTCAATCCATGGCGGGACACAATAGATCAATGGTCTGGATTATTAACCATGGACACCCCTAACCTGATTTCTAAATTGATCCAGTTTGAATAATCTCAATCAAAGCAGTTTCAATTTGGATAATCTCAATCAAAGCAGTTCCAATTTGGATAAATCTCAATCAAAGCAGTCTCAATTTCAATTTGGATGATCTCTCATTGGGACACTTGGACAGTCCAATCCATTGATCTATACTGTTTGGTAGGTTAACTTATTTTTCATGAGCAACCATGAAAGCATTACACTGGTTTGACAAATATGAACCATTTCATCAATGGCCTTAAACGTGGGCAGGTGAGATCATTTACACAAAAATAGGTCTGATCAACAATTTGATCGATCTACGGGACCATATGGATTGCTCATGAGTCTAAAGAATCAATTTTGTTAGGCAATTCTAACCATGCCATGTGAAACTTAAACTTAATGCGGAATAATCGGATCGTCTATGCATCGAATAATGGGGATTCCATACTATAATCTTAAAGCCATACCTGATTGGGAAGACATTCCCGATGCCGCCATGTTGTCGAGAAGAACTCTTGGTCTTCCGCACCTTACACCTTTAGGAGAACCACTCAATGGGACTAGGGTTTTCTCTTATGTGTTGGTGAGGGGACCAAGACATATATTTATAGGAAAGAGGGCCAGAGAAGCTTACCCATCACACTTCTCTCCTCTAAGGTCTCCACACCGTAGGTTTCCATATCTGGCTTAATAACCGCGCATAGGGGCCACGGTTCAAGCGTCCCGCCCCAAACCTATTTGCAATGATCACAACTGTAGTGGGGCCCACTGAATCGCTCAATCTGAATAATCCAACGGTCATGATCTAAACCGATGATCATGTGTGGCCCACTTAATGGAGTCTTACATTCTCCCACTTGGGCTACACTGATCTCTGAAAGAAAATAAAACATTTTATTTTATTTTATTTTGTGAAAAGCATTTCATAAAACATGTTTGTTTTAAAAGTTCCTAATGGGCGCCCTACTGATTTCAAAACAATACCGTTGGATAATTATGAGCAACGCTTGTCAGATCCGGTCCATCAAGACCACTGATATTGAATCATGGTAGTCAACACAACATTTCATATTTTCGAAGTGTGACGAATCACGATCACAAATACCAATAGCCTTAATGACATTGATCAATGATATGGGGTGTGGTATGAAGATTACACGTCTCATGTGATCATACGTGTTTATCTTCAAGTGGTCCTACTGAACGTGTCTCCAAGACACAAACCAAAGTCTTGCTTATTCAAAACTGAATGTGCACACTGAAGGAGAAGCAAGGTATAAACTGAAAAACAGAATCATCAATGCATAAAAGATATCTCAAAAAATGTCTGGACATAATCGGATCATACATGAAAACTCCCACTACTGAAATACATCCTTGGGATCAACAACTCCCATAGATGTCACATGCTCCTTAAAGAGCGTGATAAGAAGGCCTTTAGTGAGAGGATCCGCTATCATCTGCCTTGTGCCGATGAGTTCCACAGACACTTGACGATTCTGAACTCTCTCCTTCACAACAAGATATTTGATGTCAATGTGCTTTGACCTCGATGAATGCTTGTTGTTGTTGGAGAAGTTAACTGCAGCTGAACTATCACAATAGATTTTCAATGGTTTCGGGATCATCTGCACAACCCGTAAACCAGAGAAAAAACTATGAAGCCAGACCGCCTGATTCGTGGCTTCATGACAAGCTACATACTCTGCTTCCATGGTAGATGATGCCGTAATCGACTGTTTCACGCTTTTCCATGATACGGCTCCACCAACCATCATGAATACATAGCCCGAGGTGGACTTCTTGCTGTCGAGACAACCAGCAAAATTTGCATCTGTATATCCTACCAACTCCAAATGGTCAGATCGCATGTATGTGAGTTCGAAGTCCTTTGTCCTTTGCAGGTAGCGCAACACTTTCTTTACAGCTATCCAATGATTCATTCCTGGATTGCTAAGGTACCTGCCCAACATTCCAACCACAAAAGCAATATCTGGACGCGTACAGACCTGAGCATACATGATGCTCCCTACTGCTGACGCATACGGAATAGCTTTCATCTTGTCCTTCTCTAGGTCATTCTTAGGACATTGAAATTGACCAAATTTGTCACCTTTTACAATAGGTGCTTGGCCAGGAGCACAACCTTGCATGCCAAACCTTTCGAGAACCCTATCAATATAGGCCCTCTGCGACAAGCCAAGTAATCCACGTGATCTGTCCCGGCTAATCTGAATGCCGATGACAAATGAAGCATCACCAAGATCTTTCATCTCAAAATTTTGAGATAGAAATTTCTTAGTCTCACGCAACAATCCAATATCACTACTGGCCAATAAAATGTCGTCAACATACAAGACCAAAATGATAAACTTACTCCCACTGATTTTCATATATATGCACTCATCCGCAGTGTTTTCAATGAAACCATATGAGGAAACAACTTTATGAAACTTTAGGTACCACTGTCGTGATGCCTGTTTCAACCCATAAATGGACTTCTTAAGTTTGCAGACCAGATGTTCTGAGCCTTTGGCTTTAAAACCTTCTGGCTGCAACATATATACGTTCTCCATTAGATCTCCATTGAGAAACGCAGTTTTCACGTCCATTTGATGTAGCTCCAAATCCATATGAGCCACAAGAGCCATAATGATCCTAAAGGAGTCTTTCTTAGATACAGGTGAGAAAGTCTCCTTAAAGTCAATGCCCTCACGCTGAGTGAAACCCTTTGCAACTAGCCTGGCTTTATACCTTTCGATATTGCCCTTAGAGTCCCGTTTGGTTTTAAATACCCATTTGCAACCAATCGGCCTAATCCCTTTAGGCAATTCAACAAGGTCCCAAACTTTGTTGTCCTTCATGGATTTCAATTCATCCTTCATGGCATCGAACCAATGAGAAATATCCGCACTTTGTTCGACCTGTGAAAGGGATACAGGATCCTTTTCAACCCCAATGTCAAACTCATGCTCCTGCAAATAGACGACGTAATCGTCTGGTATTGCAGATCTTCTCTCTCTGTGTGATCGTCTTAATGGCTCATTATTCTGAATTGGGTTTTCCATTTCCTCATCAGTGGGTTGTATTTGAGGTTGTACATGGTCGTCCATAAGGATCTCAGGGTCCACTGCTGGACGGACAACCATGCTACTCTGAATGATTGTGGTGGGAACCACAATCCGCTCTTCCTCAAATACAATATCTCTTAAATTTGTGCTCCCACTATCTTCAATGTTCTCAATAAACTTAGCATTCCCAGTCTCAATGACTCTCATGGAATATGATGGACAATAAAATCTGAATCCTTTTGATCTTTCTGGGTATCCAATAAAGAAGCAACTAACAGTTCTAGGGTCAAGTTTTCTTTCATGCGGGTTATACGGTTTGGCTTCTGCAGGACAACCCCATACATGAAAATATCGTAGACTAGGCTTTCGCCCTGTCCACAATTCATATGGAGTTTTCATTACAGCCTTACTTGGGACCCTATTAAGGATATGCACAGCTGTTTTCAACGCATCACCCCACAAAGATTCTGGCAACGTAGAATTACTAATCATAGATCGCACCATGTCCTTTAGGGTGCGATTACGCCTTTCCGCTACACCATTCTGCTCTGGAGTACCAGGCATGGTGTACTGGGCGACGATGCCACAATCTTGTAGGTATCTAGCGAATGGACCTGGATTACGCCCAGATTCGTCATACCTTCCGTAGTACTCACCACCACGGTCGGATCTAACGACTTTGATCTTCCTGTCGAGTTGATTCTCGACTTCAGCCTTATAGATCTTAAATGTATCCAGGGCGTCTGATTTTTCGTTAATAAGGTATAAGTACCCATAACGAGAGTAGTCATCTATAAAAGTGATAAAATACTTCTGCGCATTCCAGGATGCTGTAGGGAACGGTCCGCAGATGTCTGTATGAATCACTTCTAATAGTCCTACGCTCCTAGTGGCACCCTTTTTCCTTATTCTAGTCTGTTTACCTTTAATGCAATCAATACAAACCCCAAAGTCTGAGAAGTCTAGGGAGTGAAGAATTCCTTCACGTACAAGCCTTTCCAATCTCTCACGAGAGATATGGCCTAATCGCCTGTGCCATAGCATGGAGGAATTCTCACAATCTAAACTTCGTTTGATGCCTTTAGTGTTTCCATGTGATGAGTTAATGCTGTATACATGTGAAACATCCAAATCTAGCTGATAAAGGTTATTAACTAAAGTGCCAGAACCAATCACAACTGAATCATAGTAAATGCTTAATTTTCCATTTGCAAATTTAAACTCATAACCAAATTTGTCCAAACGAGAAATGGAAACCAAATTGCGCCTTATAGAAGGCACACAAACAGTATCTACTAGATCAAGAAAGTGTCCTGACGATAACCTAAGCCTACAGACTCTAATAGCTTCCACGTTTGCTCTAATGCCGTTCCCCATATAGACTGATCTCTCTGCATCAGTTGGCGTCCGGCTTTGGAGCATATCCTGCATGGAATTACAAATGTGAATAGTTGCACCAGAATCTATCCACCAGGAGTCTGTGGACATATCAGCTAAATTTGATTCAAAACAGACTAAAATATGGTCTTTACCCTTAGAAACGAGCCATGCTTTAAAATCTTCACAATCCTTCTTCTGATGACCAGGCTTCTTGCAGAAGAAGCAGCCATCATTAGGACCCTTCCTTTTCTTCTTAAATATCTTTCCAGACTTAGGCTGATTTCCACCCGCAGGACCCGTAGAACTTTTCCCTGAAGTGTGCTTTCTTTTCTTATTTCCTTTTCGTCCTTGACCAGATGTCACTAGGTGTGCACTTTGTGTCTTGCTCGACCTTCTGAGTCTCTCTTCCTCCTGAACGCACTGAGATATCAGTTCGCTCAATGTCCACTTTTCCTTTTGAGTATTGTAGCTGATTTGGAATTGACTGAATTGTGGAGGGAGGGAGTTCAGAACCAAGAAAATCAGGAGTTCATCCTCAATCTTAAGGTCTAATGCACGAATTTTAGCCACCACATCAGACAATCCACCAATGTACTCCCTGATATTTCCTTGACCGTTATAGGTAGCTTGAGTCAATTTATGTAAAAGTGAACTCAGCTCAGCTTTATCCGATTTCTGAAATCGTTTTCCTATTTCAGTCAGGAAATCTTTAGCTTTCTCAGTGTCGGGCATGACACCCTGCATGGTCTCAGAAATCGAGTTCTTTATGATCTTGAGACACATCTTATTTGACTTGGTCTAGGCCTTATAGTGAGCCTTTGCTGAATCCGTACTAGAATCAGTTGGAGTAGGAGGCTCTACTTCCTCCAGGGCCAAGTCCAAGTTCATGCAACCTAGGACTATTTCAACGGACGACTTCCATTTGGAATAGTTAGACCCAGTAAGCAAAGGTATGGAATTGAATTGTGTTGGAATATTGGAAACAGTCATAGCTGGACATTCAAAGCATAAAACTCACATTAATAATCAAGTCCCTTATAACAATGCATGAACATAAACCACAAATATCATGCATGTATGAACATTCGATTGATTTAGGCCTTCAATCAAATGACCCAGAATGACGATGGGCCATAGTCATCAAAATCTGGCAAGAGCCCAGCGTATCATCACGATTCCTCCTTTGGGCGAAATTGTAACATACAGGAGGCTCTACTGAATCATGAAGCTGATCAATGCTAGTGAAATAAATCTAAGACGCCCATCATCTTTGGATGAAATGAGTCTCTCAAATCTATATCACCATCACCAATCACTTCATTCCGCTCACACCCAACCAAACGATGATACTTCTTTGTTTTGACCACCGCTCGCCTGGGTATGAACGCAACTGAATGCAATCCTATAATGGAGGGTCACTGAATTCCATATACAGAAGTCTAGAAGTAGAAATCTTTGCCAATTGAGGTCACTTTGGTGGCTAACACAACCAGCTCCAATCTCACTCCTAGACTCAAGGATTGCTACATGGTTCTGCCCACAACGAACCATACTGCAGAAATTCTGATTCGGCCTAAAATACGGCTGATGTTGACCGCTCGTATGCTTAAACATGTTCTAAAGTGATGGTTCATTTGAGTTCTTAATGGTCAACTGCTCAATATCAGCCTCAAACATATGGATAATGGCCCCATTTTGGGTCAAATCAGAGTAATATATAATCCATATCTATTGAATTACTAGAGCCACCTTATAAAAGCTACCAACCATCAATTACTTTATTTAGGTTTTATTTGTATTGGATGGCCCAACTGTAGGTAATTCAGTAGTTTACATCATCTTGGACAATGGGCCCAAGTATCCAAAGTGGGCCCCTTAAAATCCAAAAGAAATAACCAAATGGATTTAGGCTTGGGCCTGGCTGGCGGGCCTGATCCACTGGACTGGGCCTTTCAGGCCTGGTCGAATGGATTGGGCCTGGTGGGCCTGAAATTTGCTTATGGGCCGGACCCATTAGACCGGGCCTGACCCTGTTAGACGGGCCAATCCGGGCCTGATTGACTGAACCAAGCCGCAAGACCCGGGCCGGGTTGAAGTGGGCCGAGCACTAGACCTGGGCCACTGGACCAAGCCCAATGATTGTGGGCCCGATCGATATAGAATTGGGCCCACTAGATTAGGGCCCAAACATGGCCAGAACTCTGTCACGCCCAAACACAGACGCACTAGATTGTGAAAACCAAAAAAAAAATTGGAAACCACCGGATTTTAGGGCCGCTGCTTCCTAAAATCAGAAAATCAGAAAATCTTCATTGCAGAATTGGATATTGCAGCCGCTGCTTTCCCAAATGGGCTGACGAAACCTTAGCCGCTACAAAACCCCACTTTCCAAATCTGTCTCTGCCGCCATTAATCGGATGTTAACTCCGGCCACCAGTCATGCCGCCAACGTGCCAAATCCAGCTGCTCTGGACATGCGCTGACGGAGACGGCCCTGTCGCTGTCATCTTCTCCAAGGACGGCAACCATCTATTGCCAACAACCACGGTAGTGGTGGCATGTGGAGACGATAATGGCAGCCTTTATTTCTGGTGTTCTATGCTGCCGACCATGGCTGCTGACAGCGGCATGGTTGCGACGGTATGGCTGCAGATCTGATACCAAGGTATGGCTGCAGAGATCATTCCAGATCTGATACTAAGGTATGGCTGCAGAGAGGCCATTCCAGATCTGATACCAAGGTATGGCTGCAGAGATCAGCGGCATGGCTGCGACGGTGGCATGGCTGCGACCATCTCTGACCCTCTGTTTTTTTTTTTTTTATATCTTTATTGAAGTGGAGTGGTTGCCGCCATCAATGGCCGTGGCAACGATCGATCGTCTCCGGTATTGTTAAAGATCAGCGGCCACAGATTTCTAGCAGGCCGTCGATCGCCCCTTTTTTTTTTATATTGACATAAACATTGCCAAGGCTATTAGCAACGGTGACGATCGCCGATCGGGATCTGAAATGATCCATGACAGCCGACAATGGCCCGATCAAATCTGATTTTTTATGGTCGCCTATAATAAGGTTTTCCACTATACGATTCCTTAGCAACATTGCTGATTTACAATCATCAATACATGACCACAGGGCCACACGCCAATCCACAAGCATGACAGATATGTTGCGTGAAAAGGAAATCGTAAATACACTGAATCTACCATATTCATGCATAGGAAGCTTTGATACCAACTGTGAAACTTAAACTTAATGCGGAATAATCGGATCGTCTATGCATCGAATAATGGGGATTCCATACTATAATCTTAAAGCCATACCTGATTGGGAAGACATTCCCGATGCCGCCATGTTGCCGAGAAGAACTCTTGGTCTTCCGCACCTTACACCTTTAGGAGAACCACTCAATGGGACTAAGGTTTTCTCTTATGTGTTGGTGAGGGGACCAAGACATATATTTATAAGAAAGAGGGCCAGAGAAGCTTACCCATCACACTTCTCTCCTCTAAGGTCTCCACACCGTAGGTTTCCATATCTGGCTTAATAACCGCGCATAGGGGCCACGGTTCAAGCGTCCCGCCCCAAACCTATTTGCAATGATCACAACTGTAGTGGGGCCCACTGAATCGCTCAATCTGAATAATCCAACGGTCATGATCTAAACCGATGATCATGTGTGGCCCACTTAATGGAGTCTTACATGCCATCCATGGCTTAGAAAAAAAGGATGGCTAGCGAAAATAAGGCCAAATTAAGGATGGATTAAATGATCCAATCAGTTTGATTTTTGCATGGTAGCCCTGACATGTGTTCTGAACTTAATGGACAATTCAAGTCGACAATTGGATTGTCTAAGTGAGCCGATTCAACTAGAACCACTATATATTATAGTGCTCCGAGAGCACTCGAGCAGTTCTTACATATAGAGGGAGGGACCGTCTGTCTCTCTCTCTCTCTCTTTGTGTGTGTGTGTGCGCGCGTGTTTGCACAAGAACACTTGACACACAACCCATACAAAGATGCAGTTGATGAATTTCGTAAAAGATCTTATGAGAAGAAATCAATAGAAGATCGAAAACTAGTACCTGCTGATACAATACCAAGTACTATTTTCAATTTATGTTCAGTGCAAATAAAATTCAATCACTGAAGGCTGATTCAATAATGTATATGATGTTTCTAAAGCTCCCAAGTTCCAAAATTACCGAACTCATGTGTTCACAGCGGTAATTTGTGGCAACTCATCCAAAGTAAATGCAGTATGTTGATCTTTCGGGGGAGAGAGAGAGAGATGCTGGCACACCAATAATCATAATTATAAGGCCTTAATGATCCATCTTTGACAAGGATCCAAAATCAACAAAATAAAATAAAATAGTTATGTTATGGTCTATTCTCAAGCCCAAGTCATTTGAATTGTTTGTTGACAATAACAAAGTAACGGAAAACCTCTTAAATGATTTAAATATTGGACCTTGGACATATAATAGCTTCGAATCTAATCTCTTTAGAAAGATCTTTTATTTCATGGTAGCTTGCTCCAATCCCCTTATGAAACTTTCATGGTTGGGTTAGCCATACACTTCACAAGTTTCTAGTGATTCACATGGCATCATCAATTGGACATAGCTAGAAAAGAGCAAATCATTATGATGCCCTCTCAATCGGACATAGCTCCCTCCAGCTTGATTCAATGGCCAAAAGAGGAAAGACTACTATGCATGCCCCTCAATAGGGTTGCGACAAGGGGGGACAAGGAAAAGTTCATCAACAAAGTGTTGGAGGAGCCTTCAAACTGTGCATGTTCTAGGTGCTCAGAACGGTCGAAAGACCGGTCTGCGTGTTTGGCCCAGATGTACAGCTAGGCTGCTGGACAATTTTCCATCATCCTAGACCAATCGGACGATCGGTCTGTAGGGGGCTCCGACCGGTCGGGCGACCGATTGGTGGTGAGGTAGACGTGAAGAATTTTTTGTGTTTTTCCTCTGGACTATTTTTTTGTGTTCTCGAACCGGTCAATTGTGCATGCGTTTTCTTATGCAAATACGCGAATTTCTAATTTCGGTTTGTTGCCTATATAAACGGGTTGTAACTGAGATTAGGAGAAATCTTAAGGTGTCCAAGGTTTCCTAATTGCATTAGAGAGAGGGGAGAGAGTTTTGAGAGAGAGAGAGAGAGAGAGAGAGAGCTTGGGTTTTCTCTAGGGTTTCCTTGCTTGTGGGCTGTTCATCTCTGTAATCTTCTGATTCATAGTAGATCACTTTGTGCCGTGGTTTTTTCACGTAAAATCAGATTGTCTCTGCATGGTTGAATGCTTGTGTTGCTCGTTTGATCGCAATATTCTGTTGTGGTGTTGTTCAGCTTTCGCTTCCACTACCGGCGTTATATTCCCAATAAGTGGTATCAGAGCTAAAGTTGGGGTGAAGTAGAATTCAAATCTGAAATGAGAACATGGGATCAAGCACAAGGTTCGAAGTAGAGAAGTTCTCCAACAAAAATAACTTCGAATTAACTATGAAAAGTGAAGATTGAATCCCTCCTAGTTCAGCAAGGGCTTGACGAAGCTCTTGAAAAGTGACCTGAGGATGTGAAAGAAGATGAGTGGACGAAGCTCGACAAGAAGGCTAAAACCTCGATCCTGTTGTGCCTTACGAATGATATCCTCTATAATGTCATGAAGGAGAAGACTGCGGCTGATACGATGAGGAAGTTAGAGAAGGTTTATGCCAAGAAATCTCTAAAGAACTGGATGTATCTGTTGATGCAGTTGTTTACCTTGAGGATGGCGGATGGGGCAGATGTGGAGGACCACTTATGCACGTTGAATCGGCTGGTTTGCAAGTTGGTGGACATAGATGAGTCGATGAATATCAAGCATGCATCCTGCTGAATTCTCTTCCAGATTCATATGACCATTATCTCAGCCCTCTAGTCGAAGGCGATGAGAAATAAAAACGGTAACGTGGGTTCTCGTTCTTCCTCAGAGGCACTGATTATGAGGAGAAGAAATTCTGAGCATGGTAGGGGATATTCTAAATGAGGATCTAAACCCAAGGGCAAAGGGAAAGTCAAGGTGCGGTGTTTGAATTGTGGTCAGGAAGATTACATGAGAGAAGATTGTCAGAATCCCAAGTTGAAGCAAGAGAAGCATAGAAATTTTTCTAGAGAGGGAGCTAATATCATAGAGGACGGTGGTGATCTTTGTGAAGTTCTGACTGTATCCGATAAGGGATCTCACGGTAGAGAGTGAATCTTAGATTCAGGTGCTTCATGTCACGTTTGTCCTGACCGAATTTCATTCATAACATACATGGAGTATGATGGTGGATCAGTGTTTGTGGGCGATGGTTACACTCACAAGGTGGTGGGTATTGGTACAATGCGCATCAGGATATTCGATGGGATCGAACATATAACACCCCGTATTTTTTTCCATTTTTTTATTAATCATTTTTTTAGCCGTTGATCTTAAGAGGGTTATATCTAATCACCTGTAGGGAATTTAAGGCGGGCCCATTTATAAAAGTTGCTCTAATTAACCTCCAAGATGGTTCAGAATGGCTAAATTTTGTTAAACTCACCGTTTTTGAAAAATTACGAAAATGCCACTATTAAAACCCCACCATTTAAGTAACCCAGTTTCCACAATCATTTTGTACCCTAAACTTATTGTATGACCTATCTAACACAAAATAACCGTACACGTCGAAAATCAGATCCCCGATCATTGTACAAATGCCCTAATCAGAAATTTGATCATAAGTGGCCCACCTTAACTCGGATGTGCCTCAATTTTGTTTTCAGTGGCTGAAATGATGATTTCGACCTGTTGGACGGATCAAAGTATCCCGATCCACTTGGAGTGGACCCCGCTTGTGAGGGCAGCCAAAAAGTGCCCGTGTACGTGCGACGCACGATATAGGACTTTTTTTAAAAAGAAGACTTCTTCTTCACGCCTCCCTGTAACAGCGGACTGGCGCTGCCACTTGGGCGATCCTCACCGTCCTCTATGTGGGCCCCGTGTCTAGCATCCATACCGTCCATCTTGACGGCACCTCACCAAAACCCAACCATTCCAAATTCAGCGACCGGAACTTAATTATGTAGCCCGCTCCTAACCGCTATCCAAATTAAAGAATCGCAAATATCCGGACCTACGCCTTGCATGGGCCGTCAATACTTCACCCAAACCTTCTTGTGGACCCTCCCTTCACTATGGACGGTCCTCATGCGTAAGAGACCAGTGTGTAGAGAGATCTGAGCTTCGATCCCATCGTCATTTCCTTGTGAAGTACGAAACCGGAACCTAAAAGCTTCCTCCGAACCCTAATCCGAGCTGTATAGAACCTCTTTTTCTTCTCCACAGCCTCCATGATCGTCAGAGAGAGAGAGAGAAGCCATCAGAGAGAGAGAGAAAGAGAGGCCGTGAGGAGAGAGAGAGAGAGAGAGAGAGAGAGAGAGAGAGAGAGAGAGAGAGATAGGAGGTCGGCTGCCGCTGGACGGTTGTTGCCGGTCAGTCGTCGTTGGACGGCTGTTGCTGGACTCTGTCCAAGTCGACTCAACCGGCATCCGGAATTCTAAGAGGTTGGCCCCATCTTCTTTGATATTGTCTCATATAGACAGCCTACATTTAAACCTTATGGTGAACCCAACCTTAGATGTCCATAATATTGTATATCATGCTGAAACTATTCCTGATTTACGTATTTCCACGATTATACTAGGTTTAGGACCTAGAGGAGGTGTACACTATTTATGAATCATATCATTCGAATTCTAAGGTAAGGATTTCTTTTTAAGCCCATTTACAGCAATATCGCATGATAGGTAGAATTGTGTCTTAATGTTGTGGTTTGTGGTATGTAATTAAAACATGAATGATTGTGAATCCATTATGAAATCGTGTTTTGATGAATATATTTGTCATTAATCGCTGAAATTTCATTTTATATAGATTGTATGTCAGATTTGAGGGTTAAGGAAAGAACGATGATTTATTTGCATGTGTATATGAGAATATGTATGCAACATGCTTCAAAATGCTTGTTCACATGTGCATATGAGATTATATATGCGCCATGTTTCAACATGTTTGTTCACATGTAAAAGATTGAGAGTAGGATTCATGTATGAGGATGGTTGTATGTAAGGATGTCGTCCTAAGGGAAGCCCTTACCCCATGGATAGTATAACTGTATATATGGAAATTGATGGATTCGTAAGAAACTCATGAGGTGTATTTTGGCAAGACCATGATCGTGATATTAACGAAGTGCCAAGGATTTATGTGAATGAGTAAATAATGGACTCTTGAGTTAGATATAAATGTTTTGGGTGCCATGTGTCTTATCTTGACTAAGATGTGTACACCTTTTCGTGGTTGGCCCCTATTGAGAGGAAACGGCTATTCTACGTCATGACAGACCATGGATGGGGTGTAGAGCGACCTTGGGATAGGAACATCTCTAAAACTGTTGGATGATAAGCTACTTAACTAAATGTAGAACTAAATCATACATACATCGCTTGCTAGTGAAAGTGTGCATGGGCCCGTTTCACAATTTATTTTTGGTGTATGGGAAGAGTGGAGTGATCCCGTCCTAACTAGAACCTCTGGTTACTAGTGATTGGTGAGAAGAGTGGAGTGATCCCGTCTCATTGGTCAGGGTGCCTAAACCAGAGCATGCATTTCATGCATAGCATTAATCAAGATATTTCTTTTTGCGTGTTTTGTATGATATATGCATTGTTTGGATATTATTGTAATAGTCTTAATTGGTGATTCTTACTGAGTTGATCGCGAGCAACTCACGTCCTTCTAGGACGATGTTTTGTTTAAAACACCACCAGACATTGTAGGTGACGATCCATTAGGTGAGCCTGATCTGCAAGGTGACGAATATGAAGGCTCGTGGCAGCAAATGGCAGATGAAGAGGCCCACGTAGATTGATGATGATCATTTTATTGTTTTAGTAGAGAAAGTTAATTATTTGAATTCGAAATAGGTTTCTTTTATGGAAACAGTAAATGAACATTTTGTTAGACAGGTTTTATATTTGATTTTGAACTTAGAGTAGCAAAGCATGGAATAAGATCTTTAATTCCCGTCATTTTGCTTAAATACCATGAATGTATGTAAGTACAGTATGTGTGTATGGAATAGTAATGTTAACACACAGGAGTCAACACTCGAAACTCGACAGTTCGTGTTGTCCACGAGAGTCGAAACTTTGGGGCGTTACAAGTTGGTATCAGAGCATAAATGGGACCTTGGGCGTGACACACCCAAACCACTATATAATAAATTCACCCTAGGACTTAGACCCCTTGATGACTAATTACAATCATCCTAGGTACGCCACCAAAGGTTGTGTGAAGTGTTCAAACTTAGAAACCCACATTAGGCATGTCCCTAAGATGAAGAAGAATGTGCTCTCTTCGTGCACTCGAGGTGAAAGAGTGAGTGTTCATCAGCCGCAATCGTTGTTATAAAGTGATGAAAGGGGCACTCCTGTGGATGAAAGCACAGAGGTGTGGCCATCTTTACAAGTTGATCGGGAGCACGTTTCACTGTGGAGATACGGGATCGGCAGCGGGGTTGCTCGTATGTGGCAAGTGCCCAAGGGCCACATGAGAAGAGGGGAAAAGGGCGTGAAAGTGCAAGGATAAGGTTGATGGAGGCACGAGAAGCGGTGGAGCTATGTTGAAGTTGAGATGATGAAGATAACAAGGATAATTTGATTCGATGTTTGAAGCCTTAGTGGAGATTGTTGGAGGATCCTTCAAACTGTGCATGTTCTGGGTGCTCAGATGTTGGCCCAATTGCACAACAAGGTTGCTGGACAATTTTTCATCATCCAAGACCGGTCGAGCGACCGGTCGGTGGTGAGGCAGACGTGACGATTTTTTTGTGTTTTTCCTCTAAACTGTTTTTTGTGTTCTCAGACCGGTTGGGTGACCGGTCGGCTGTGCACGTGTTTTCTTACATAGATATGCAGATTTGCGTAAGAAGTTTCTGATTTTGGTTTGTTGCCTATACAAAAGGGTTGTAACAGAGATTAGGAGAAATCCTAAGGTGTCCAAGGTTTCCTAATTGCATTAGGAAGAGGGTGTTGGGTTTGTCCCACATGAAGATTAGAGTCGTGGTGGAGTTTGTTGGGATTGGACGCCTCTACTCTTCACGCATGAAAACCACGGCACAAAGCGACACCAATCCACTATGAATCAAAAGTTACAAGAGATTACAGAAGAAAACCTTGGATCATAGCCCACAAGAGAAATCCCAAGCTACCCGAAGCTAATTCTCACATGAGGAGGACAAACCCATCCCTTTCCCTCAACCCAGAGAACTCCAAGCTTCCTCCCTAGCTCTTTCTCTCACCCTAGAACCCTCTCAATCCCTTGGCCCATTGGCGGCAACCCTAATCTCGGATTACATCTCCTTAAATAGGAGAAAACCAGAATTAGAAACTCCTTGCGCAAAACCGTGCAAGAAACCAAGTCCAAAAAAGGAAACTGCCCGACGGGTCGAACCCCCTCACAGGCCGGTCGGCCGACCGGTCGGATGGCCCAAAAAAGCTCCAGATACCCTGCTGTCTTCATCTCCAACGTGACCGACCGGTCGGTGGTCTTCATGCAAGAAGGTTTGAGGCATCCAAGCCCAACAAACTCCACCACGACTCAAATCTTCATGCAACACCTCGTCACGCACCATCTTCATCTCTACTTCGTTGTCATCATAGCTCCACCACTTCTCATGCCTCATCGACTTGAAACTTGCACCTTCATCACCCGCTCGCTCATGTGGCCCTTGCGCATGCCACACACAAGCAATCATGGATCCCGCTGCCAATCCCACAGCTCCACCATGAATAGTGCTCCCGATCAAACTCGATCGCAGTCGACAAACCTGATTGAGATATCAGCGTACCAATCCACCTTCTTCAACTCTACTTCTTCCATAGATACCGATCGCTTTCCATATTTTTCTTTCACGAAATCCTTCTCCACAACGAATCTCATGCTAGAAGACGCCATTGATGTCTCGCCTCATATTCTCTCTGCCTCCTTCCCAACTTTTATCTCTGATACCACTTGTTGGGGTTAGGAGCCCCGCAGCGGAAGCAATCAAAGTAGGCGAGGAACACACCACAATGGCAATCAACACTTGTTGGGCCGGTTCCACCTCAAAATGGCTAGTCATTGTTGAGGGGCCTCTTCCCAATATATAGCCCAGTAATCTCCCTAGCCTCTAACCGATGTGGGACAAACCCAACAATCCCCCCCTCCACAGCGGATAGGGGCTCCCAACCACTACCCTCCCGGGTTTTTGGGCACTAGGCTCTCGGGCACTGCCCCCCCCCCCCCCCCCCCCCCCCCCCCCCTGTCAAGCCCTGAAATTCGAAACCCGAGTACAACAACCTGAAGCCCGAGTTCCAAGGTGTGAATTGAAAATTCGAGCATAGATTCCTTGAGATTCCATCCCACACATTATATATCTAAAATAAATTCCCAAATATAAAATTTCTTTTCCACTAATGTCTTATTACATTGAATTTTACAAAACTAAAACAAATCGATTACATTCGACGCTCGTGTGATATGTGACCCTCTGAGTACTTTGCTCCGTCTATGCCTTTTTCTTCCTGTGAACCTGCAAGAACTGTGGTGATTTTGGTGAGCTAAAAGCCCAGTGAGGTCATTTCCATCACAGGTAATATTCCAGTTAATAAGAGATAGGAGATGAATCATCAACGGATAGAATTGTATGAAATATACAAGGATAAGGTTATGATTGATATACTTTATGATTTATTATCAATGGAATATGATTATCATGAATGTCATGTATGTTATGGTAGGTGCGAGAGCAATAAACGTCTAGGAACTCGTTGCCACTGAACATTAGGAACCTGTCGCAAATCAACCATGCTCACCTAACCGGTACAACGAGGCGGCAAATCAACCATGCACGCCAGTGGGCAAATCAACCATGCACCACTGATCCAACCGAGCAAATCAACCATGCTCAATAAGTGAGACGACCAGAACTCGCTGCCACTGAACATTAGGAACCTGTCGCAAATCAACCATGCTCACCTAACCGGTACAGCGAGGCGGCAAATCAACCATGCACGCCAGGAGTCAAATCAACCATGCTCCTGTTCTGTCGCAGTGTATAAATGTATGTATGTCATGAGTTATGGAAGCACTCTTCAAGCATACAATGCATATCAACTCAATTCCAATCACACTATGCATATGTTATTTTCATTCAGATAGTTAATTCTTTATCTAATTTTAGTTATCGTTGATCGAGGGATTTGGGAAGGTCATTGCGTAAGATCTAGTGCGTTGACAGGCTAACATTGTTCAAGGGTGATGTATTGTATACTGTCGAACCCTAAGTTGTTGTTTATCGGAAAGTTTGAGAATGATGTCACGGGGAATTTTAAGAATACTACATGTATCCAGTACTGCATGATGCTTACGTTATATGTAACTAATCCTAAATCGAACTGTCATAGAATTCTAACATGTGCATTGAAACGAAAACTTGAGAAGATTAATTAAATAAGAACAGGATAATTGGCGATGAACTTTTATGGATATAGAGATAGGACATGGACGGATCCCTTACCTAGGATTCCATGGTACGAAAGAATGTATACTTAAATTCCTAACTAGAGAAGAATCGTTTTAAATTGAACGCAGACAAGGAAGAACACTAAAGGATATTAACAGAGAAAGTTACGTGAGATGAATCACTCACAGTATGATGAACCACAGGCTCCACACCTGCCCAAACTTGAATATGAGTTGGCTCAGCGAGTCGCCCAGCGAGTCGACTCAGTTTGAAAGTCTAGAGAAGAAACTCCTCCTTCATTCCTCTATTTCTCTTTCTTGCTGCCCCAGCAAGAGCCGCAACAACAACAACAACAGCCGCAAAAGCAGCAGAAGTACAAGCGTCAACAGCAGCAGCAGCACGTGCTGCTACTTCTCTCTCTCTCTCTCTCTCTCTCTCTCTCTCTCTCTCGTTTTTCTCTTCTTCTTCTTTTCTTCTTCTTTTCCTTCTTCTTTTCCTTCTTCTTTTCCTTCTTCTTCTTTCTCTTTCTTGCTGCCCCAGCAAGAGTCGCAGCAACAGCAACAGCCGCAACAGTGGCAACGGCAGCAACAGCAGCCGTACTCGGCCTCTCACTCTCTCTTTCTACCGCTGCTTCTCTCTCTATCGCTCCTCTCTCACTCTCGCTATATCTTTGGTGTTTTCTTCGAGTGAATAGGGAAGCCCATCATGGCTTATATATGCACTCAAAGACGGATGGACGGTCGATGCGTTACGGACGGATTTCTCGGATACGTATCCGAGATGAAGAAGGAAACTTCCTTCCCGCTGCTCTTGAACCAAAAATAAACCGTTGGCGTCCTAAGTGGGGTCCACACGAAGGTCCGGAAGGAATACGGCCCGTCCATGCAGAACGGATCGATAGATCTTGGTTCTTTAAGCTTTAAATGGTAATCTGAGCAGGTCCGTACGGTCAACGGACGATCAAAAGATCACCACCGGGAGACGTACGTGTGGCGTACGAACCTGATGGATGGTTTAGATCGTCTGATGGAGCCACTAAAAGGGATGGTGTAAATGGCCAGCAGGCTCGGGCAGACGCGGAAGCTGTAACAGCGTCCGCTGTTTCAGCGGTGAAGAAGCAGATGGGGGCGGGTTTCTTAGATCGCCTGCTACGTGCGGTGCACGCACACCCACCCATCGGGGTTCTAATTTCATGTGGGGCCCACCTGTAGTGGTCCCCAACGGGCGACGTTGATGAAACCGGCGGACAGCGTCCGCTCGCAGCAGCTGCTGCGAACGAAAAACGAAGAAGAAGAAAGATCTTCCTTCATACTCGCGGTCAACGCGGGTTGACCGGGTCTATGTGGTGCACGCGATGCACGTGGGTCCCACTGTGATGTATATGCAAAATCCACTCCAATAGATATGTAGGCCACATGATTTTAGGCTGTAAAACCAAAAAATGAGACGGTTCCGAAGACAGATGGCCCACTTATGGCCCGATTTCTGATTAGGGCGTTTGTAGGATGATCGGAGGGTTGAAATTTGACATGTATGGTTGGATCGTGTCCTAGAACTAGTATACGAAGTTTTGCACGAGAATGATCGCCAGAAATCCTGATACTTGAAAAATGGTCCTATAACTTAAGTTTAACAAACGGTATTTTAATAATACTTGTAGATTTATGAGTTTTGCGAAGCCTGGCACTTCCATGCTATTCTAGAGTTCATGTTGAGCGATTTAAAAGAAGGAACCATATAATAATTCCCCAAGGATGATTTATTATTGATTTATCAAAATTAAAGTTATTTAATTTATTAAATAACTATCTAATCTATAGTTTGAATTATTCTAAAATCCTAGAGTGTTACAAACACACCCGAGCAGATTTATAGGGTCGAGAACTCGTTGATTTAAGCGCATGTCCGGTGACGGACACGATGTACGAATTAGATTTATAGACGGACGTGAGTACAGGACGATATACGGCGGTTCACATTGATCGCGAACTTTGAAATCATAATGGAAGGTCAGATCTTCCGGTCTAGTAACGATAAATCCTTCTAACGGTCAGTTTGTTGACTTAATTAAGTATACTGAGTTTTCAAGGGCCTTAAAAGGTGTTGGAACGCATATAAAAGTACATACGTGCGTGTATGCGAGTGAACAACACGGCCTAGAATTTAAGTTTTCGCGGCTGAACATGCACTCGTGTACTTACTCGTGCGTTCGAATTTTCGGGGCATTACACCCCCCCCCCCCCGCTCGTGGGCTTTGGGTGTGGGCTGATAAGGGCTCCCGAGCACTGCCCTCTCTGGACTCTCAAGCACTGCCCCCCTCGCTCACGGGCCCCACCACATACTGGCTTGGCTGGGCCAGCTTTGATACCACTTGTTGTGTGTTCCTCACCTGCTTTGATTGCTTCCGTTGCGGGGCTCCTAACCCCAACAGAGGGGAGAGAGTTTCAAGGGAGAGAGAGAGAGAGAGAGAGAGAGAGAGAGAGAGAGAGAGAGCTTGGGTTTTTTTTAGGGTTTCCTTGCTTGTGGGTTGTTCATCTCTGTAATCTTCTGATCCATAGTAGATCGCTTTGTGCCTTGGTTTTTTACCCGTTGAGGGGTTTTTCCACGTAAAATCAGATTGTCTCTGCGTGGTTGAATGCTTGTGTGATTGGTTGCATTGTGTTGCTCGTTTAATCGAAATATTCTGCTGTAGTGTTGTTCGGCTTTCGCTTCCGCTGCTGGCGTTCTATTCCCAACACAAAGCCCTTCAAAGGATTAACAGTAAAGCAGCAGCTAGGAACATAAACAACAACCCAAGGACATCAACTACCACAACTGCAACAGACAACAAAACAGATGTGGATACCCTTCAATGGATAGAAACAAATCAGCTGCCACAACTGCAACGCACAGCAACCCAAGCCACCAAACTTGCCCAGCCCTCAACACATCATCAAGCAGCAAGATCATGCAACTGAACACAGACTCCTGTTGGACATTAGCAGCAACACCAGTAGTCAAGCCATCTGCCACTGCGTTTCCTCTCTCAATGTATGAGGGACAATAACATTGAGGTTAGAGCTCCCGAAAAGGATTTCTCCTACCCGATACCAGATTTTCCATGGAATTTGTGCAAGGGGGTTAGATATTGCCTCCGTGATTACTCAGGAATCAGATTCTCTATGATATATGCAGGCCCATGTTCTTGCAAATCCTAATTTGGTCAAGCATAGCTTGGACCTCTGCCATCGTATTAGAAACCCAACCATCCGCTTGATAGAAGGCAAAGATTACCTTCCTGGCTTTGGCTGATTCCATTTTACTACCTTAAATGCGCAGGTACAACTACTACCCTTGGAACGCCTAGGACCTGAAGACCTGAATCTTTTACAGAAGGGCAATTGTCACTACCTTGATATATCACAACTTTAGCCACTTTGATACCTGATATACCACTTCATCTACCAAAACCTTTTTTGCCCTCCCAACCCACAATTCCATATCACACAACATTTCAATCTGGAGGAGGGACGAGCTTGACAGGACCATTGAAGAATCTCAGATTTATAGCTGATTTGATTCAAGATGCACGTAAAAAACATGACTAAATTAAGACCATACCTGAACAACAATGTCTCCTTGGCAAAACAAGTGATCCATATCTTCGACTGGATGACTAAGTGATGCACCAGAATTGTCCAGCACTGTTCCCCCTTGAGGAAGGATCGGCCTTGATTCAGTGCCCGCTGCTGGACACCTTGCTGCAGCTTGAAAATCTCTGCTAAGCTCTCCTTATTGCAGAACTGAGGGCGTTGATAGACTGATCCTAAATCACCCAGTGCTGATTACCTGGAAGGGACAGAAAATCTGATAACTTCTCTCCCTTGCCGCGCTGTTTTGAAGGGCCCCATAGGGACCTGCCCTGTTCATCCCAGAGCCCAGAACATGCCCCTGATCAGAGAGAGAGGCAGCTTGCATGTTGATGGGGAGGATCTATTGACCTTGAGAGCAACAACTGTTTTGCGCCATGGATGGCCATTAGCCAATTCATAGAATTAATCATATTTAACAGACTTGCATGTTGATTTATTCTTTACAAATCTGAGGATACAAATATTTGTAATGGAAGAACATCAATGAGACCATGCATTTTCCCTCATTGTTGGCTAACTTGGCCAATCAAACGGAAGCAAAATGCATTAGAATTTTTTCTTTGTTGTCAATAAGCTCCACTCAACAAACTAGCCCAAGAACATGATACGGCATTTAGAATCCTATAGATTCATTAAATTTAGGCTGGGAACATAGCAAGATACTAATAGAGGTTCTGGAAATACACATGGATTGTAATCACTTAAGACCATCTTGATCTTTCTATGATTATAGTAGTATCATCTGTTACAGGAAAATGATAGGGCTTAAGACTAATAAAACTCATAATTCTCAACAAGTTTTGCCATGGAAGCCTGGCCTTTTGTCACACCATTTTGGTGATCCAGACTTCTCATCTAGCAGGACCCACCATGTATGGTTACATGACAAAAATATCACTGGTGACAGATCCTAATCATCCAAACATGTGTGCTGAAATCTGAACCATTGTTTCTACCTTGCCTTTTATGGACCATAAAAATCTTTGTTCACTTAATTTTTTTGCCATGTGACCCACCCATATAAGTACCTTCTAGATTAATAGCCCGGACCACTACTTAGTGGGGCAGCCAGGATGAGACTTGTTACGTACAGGAACCTCCTTCACATCTTTTTTCAGGGTCCAATACACGTCCATGGGTATAAATAAATGTGTTATGCTAGAATACATCCCAACTTATTGCAATATGATACTGCAGGATCTTAGACATTGGATTGGGTTCCTTTTCAATGACCCAAACCACTTATAGAATGGCCCTCACCATGGACAGGGCGCGTGCGCACACAGGAAAAAAAAAAAAATCAGATTTAGATATTTCAACCTTTCTGTTATTCTGAAGTTTAGAAGACTACATACTCAAATGTAAAGAGTTTTTTATTGTAACCTATCCCTTGTTCGACCTGTAGCTTACCATATAAAAGGTTTAGATCATTGAAATATGATCCATGTTCCAAGGATAAAGTTCTGACATATCATATTGCAATACATGGGGGTGTCTTCTAGCAAACATCTAAATAAATAAATAAAATTTACATGTGATCACTTTGAGATTGAAGATGAGGGAAAAAGAAGATTCTTATCCAAAGATGGATGCATTTTTTTTTTCTTTTTGATGGAAGAACATCAAAGAGATCATGCATTTTTGTTCTCCATTGTTGGCAAACATTTCGAATCAAGCAAGAGCAAGAAGCATTAGAATTTTTCACATATCATCAATCACATCTAATCAATGAACTAACCCAAGATCGTAAAATGGCATTGTGAATCCTCTAAATTTAAATTTTAATAAATGCACCCGTTTTTCTACATTTTGGTATTGGTGTACATTTTTTAGGACTAGTCTACTACCAAAGTAGAGAAACAATGTTTTTTTTTTTTAATCAAAAGCATGCTAGTATGTCTCATTTCTGTAAATAAAATTCAGAAATTATTTAATTAAATTAAGAAATAATTTAATCACTTAATTACCAGTTGATCAGTTAGGCATTTCTCATCTCAATGATGTGTGAAGTATTACGTGCTCTCGCTGATGGGATTGCCAAATGCCTAGAATTGTTGAGGCAGATGCACAAACTTTCAGGATCTCGAACCCCAACTACTGTGAATTACGGGATATGGTAATATGGAAAAGCAAACAATCAATCAATCACCAGACACAGAAGAGTTTTTACATGGAAAACCCTCTAATAGAGGTAAAAGTCATGGGACCTCGTCCAAATGAACAAATCCACTATGTAAAGAAAGATTACACAGCGATCACAAGCTTCACATGCTTGGATCCAATCAATCTCCACCCCAAGGGCAGATTACAACCAAAGACAGAGATAACGAAGAGATCTCATCGATCTGAAGGCTTTGAAGTAGCTAAGGGCGAACCGAACTCGTCGATGTAGCGTCACAAACCCAGAACTCTCTCTCTCTCTCTCTCTCTCTCTCTCTCTCTCTCTCTCTCTCTCTCTCTCTCTCTCTCTCTCTCTATATATATATATATATATATATATATATATATATATATATATATATATATATATATATCCTAATCTTGATTAAAAAGTTTTTTATTACACTTTGCGAGAGATTGACCCAAAATAGGAAACTGCGTAGTGCAGTCGCGCGCCCCATCGGCCAGCCGAAATCGTCCCAAACTATCTAGCAAGCAATCTGAGAGAAACACTTTAATTAGGTCGGCCGACACCCAACTGTTGATCAGCCGATCATGGCCTCCGGCCGGCTGATGCCCAACAGTCTGCCGGTTGCAACTGTCCGAAATAGTCCAGTGTGCAGGGGCCCTCCAAGGGCTAATTCGGTCAGCTGGCCGATGACCCAAGATCTGCACTTCTCTCCTCTCCTCCAGAGGAGGAACACCCCTTCAAGAATTTGGCCTGAGAAGTATTGAAATTGAAAGTGATTCAAATCTAACAGTTGGTCTGCTGAACTGAGAAGCTCCCCTCCTTGGGCACTCTGGTATTGGTGTATTTTCGTGAAAGGAAAATTTCGTGAGTGTAATGTGAAGATCAAATACATTCCTCGGGAAGCTAATTCGGTTGCGGATAGTCTAGCTAGATTAGGGAGTTTGAGCAGGGAAAGCCTCATCTTCAATTGCAAAGAGGACCTCCCACAAATCATTAAAGGCATAATCATGCTAGATAACTTGGGCCTTGGTTCAATTAGACTTGGATAGTGATGCTCGTTTATTGCTTGTTCCCTGCTGCTTTGCCCAAATTGCCAGGTTTGCTGCTCCAGGCTATGCTTTTAGCTCGCCTTGGAGCAGAATCTTTTGGTCAGGTGCTTGCTAACAGGCGATGGACTCTTTACTCGTCTGGGTAGATGGGGAATGTTGTTTCTGTATGGCTCAAGGCATTTATGTGGTATTTTTTAGGCTGGGTTGCTATGTATTGGGCAGATGCTTCTGCCTCTATTCTGTGGTGTGGAAATTTGTGGTTTCCATCGAGAAACCCGATGGATTGTCACTATTTTTTCTCTGGGTGGATGGAAAATTTTGTTTGCAGGTTGACTGGAAGTGGGTGCTTCATCAGATGGTTGAGGTGATACAGTTGCGTGTTAATGAGTTTGCACACTCCAGATGGGATCCCTTGTCAATGCTCATCTTCGTTCGTTGTTTTCGGAATAGCCCAGCTTCTCTTGTTTATCAGCTGGGATTTTTGGATGGTGGTGGCCCTGTGAGGTTTGGTTGGATTCAGGAAATTTTCAAAAAGACCTCTGATGCAGTGAAGAGCTCCATTCCAAGAGATTCAGAAAAAGAAACCATAGGGGCCTCTCAAGGCGCACGAAGGTTCTGGAGTTCAAGTTGATCACGTCGAGGATAGAAATGACGAGGGTCCTGGCAAGCCTGCAATCACTATGAAGGGAAAAGAGAGCATAACTAAGAATGCTGGTAACAATAGCAGGAAACAACAGCTAGATGCATCGCAAGAAGGTGCAGCTCCAAATTCTAGACAAACAGTTCTGAGCTTGGTTGTAAACACACAATACATGGTGTTTATGGAAAACATGAATTCTAAGCATCACTGCAAGATCTTGCCTCTCGTGCAGCTTCTCAAGCTTTGGCTGCCATAAAAAAGAAGAAGAAAGGATCACCGCTGCACTAAGGTCAGCTTACCAGTTTGAGGATTCATGGAGAGTATTCTCTGTCCTTCAAGCCCATTTGCTGTAGTTTTGAGTTGTCTGGGAAGAGCCCTTTGCTATGGTTCATGGGCGCAGGCCAGAGTTTTGGTGAAGGGTGTATGGCCCCTTTCCCAGGAGTGTTCAGCTGTTTCAGCAATTTAGAGGGCTGTTGTTTTCTGGGGTGCTTGATGTGGCTGCGGAGCTTCTGGAGCTGAATTAGAAAGCGGTGGATTTGCAAAATTTGGTCCATCTCTGATTCTTATCTGGTCTTTCCACTGATGAAACATATAGAAGCAATTGCTGATACGCATGAAGGGGAGAGACAAATGGTCTAATTGACCCGAGGCATATGAAGATAGGGAGTAGAATGTATCGCAGATACATTGGCTCTCTCACTTTTCCACCCTGCAATCAAGGAGTCGTCGGGAAGGTTAGGACTGTCTTTAGAGAACAAGTGAGATTACTAAGGAAGGCCGTTAATGATGATTGCGAGAGGAATGCAAGACTCACACAAGCAATCAGCAAACGTAAGTTGCGCCTTTACCGACCAAGGCTTGGACCCAATGGCCTTCGTTCATGAATTGGACAAGCATGGTTTTGGATTTGAGCTATTATTTATCCATTGATGTTGATGTTTGGATTAAAAAGAAAAAAAAAGACTTCTCTCCTTGTGGTGGCCAGATGCTTCTCGATTATGGGGGTGAGGTGATCTGGTCGCCGCCTTGTAGGAGGGATTTTGCCGATGTAGAATTGGAGGAATTCATTAGTCTTTTGGCTTTTCTCCAGCAAGCAAGACCAGTGTTTTCAGAGTTAGATTCTTTGGTGTGGTATAAAGACAAATTTGGAGTCTTCTCAGTTAGATCTTTCTACAAGAGTTTGGAAGGGGGTGATAGTAGGGGTGATAATAGCCCGACGAGTTATATGTGAGGCTATGGTGTGCCGTCAAGGCTGGCGGCTTTTGCGTGGCTAGTTGACTGTAATAAAGTCCTCACAATCGATAATCTTCAGAAGAGAAATATGTGCTTGATGAATGTTTGTGTGATGTGCTTTCAAGATGGGGAGTCGGTAGATCACCTTTTTATTCACTGTGATTTCACTAGGCAGCTGTGGCATAAGGTTTTTACCCTATTCGGGATTTTGTGGGTGTCGCCTGTCTCTATTGCTGACTTCTTCAGGGCGTGGCATGGGAGTATGTTCTCAAGTATGGAGTTAAAACTGTGGCATCTCGTGCTGATGGCAGGTTTGTGGTGTCTTTGGAAAGAAAGAAACAATCGGATGTTTTAGGAACCTGGAGGGGAGAGTAGCAGAGGTGTTCAAGCTAGTGAAAAGTCTTGTTTTGGATTGGGCTATGGCCTCTAAGGGTGTTGTGCGGATCCCGGAAAGGTGGGCTGAGCTATAAAGGGGGGGGGGGGGGGGCGCTTTTGTATAGTCTTCTTTTTCTTTTTGTATCTTTTGTATAGTTTTCTTTTTCTGTTTGTATATTATAGCTTTGGCATTCTTCAATGAATTTTCGCATCATTTAAAATAAAAATAAAAAAAGGCTGTTGGTTTGGGTGGTTGCTAATCAAGCATGCTATAGGGGGGAGGGCTGCTGTGTGGCTAGCTTTTGGTTTAAATTGCTCTTGCTTCTTGTTAGGGTCTTATTGATATATGGTGGGCTAGATGCTGTTGTCTTATCGTTTAGATGGAGATTTTGGTAGAGTGTCTTTGTTATTGAAAGTGGCCTGGTGATGTATTCTGAGTTTTTATTTGCGCTAGGGAAGGCCCTGGATTGGTTTCAAACAGTTGTGGCTGCAGTGGTTTTGCTCCTGGGGGTCTAGGCTCCCCCCAGCCTGAGCTCTAGGGGTGGTGGGATGGATTTTCTCAACATTTTGGGGGTGAAGCAGCCTATGCTTCTTTGGTCTGGAGTTAGCTCTGTTGGAGCTTTGATTGTTCCCACTGTTGGCAATATTGGCCTTAGACAGGTTGGCTTTTCTAAGCCTTAAACTTAAAACTCAAAGAACACGTGAAGGAGGAAGTGAGAATAAGAAACTTTGTTGCTTCACTGATTTTTACAAGATCACTGACTTGGTGAGAACAAACTAGATTTTTTCTGGTTGCTTACAAGGTTACTGACTTGATAAGAAACGGACAGCAAGAGCTTCCATTTTATAGACATTTACACCAAGATGAAAAGACAAAAATGCCCTTTCAAAATACACTATAGGGGTATGTACTTAACTTCTTTTGCAAAAACCAAAACATGTAATTAATATTTTTTCTTCTCAATGTGTTGGAGAGATGAACCGATGCCTGGGAACTCCATGTCCAGCTACTGCTGGAAGCTTCACTTTAATTGTTTCTTGGAAGCTCAACCATCAGGGACTTATGCAAGCAAATGGATGGCCATGATTAAATCACAAAACGGACAGTTTTGGATTGCCATTTTCAACACTCCCCTTCAAACCAAAACCTGCTTCATTCTAAGAATCGACCTAAGTCGTCTGAATGCATCAGTCGGCAATGCCTTGGTGAAAATATTCGCCACCTATTCCGTAGTATGGCAATATTCTAATTTTACTATTTTCTGCTTCACTAGATCTCTTAGAAAATGGTATCGGGTATCGATGTGCTTGCTCCTTCCATGCTGCACCGGATTTTTGGCAAGCTCGATTGCCGACTTGTTATCCACATATATGACTATGGATTCTTCCTACGGATGTTTCAGCTCCTTTAGCAGGTTTCTTAACCAAATTGCCTCACAGACAAAGGATGATGCTGACACGTACTCTACTTCACATGTGGACAGGGAGACCACACTTTGCTTCTTCGAGTTCCATGTGAAAGTAGTCGTTCCGAGATAGAATACATAGCTAGTGGTGCTCTTTCTTTCATCTTGGTCACCTCCCCAATCACTGTCTAAGTATGCATACAGCATTGCTTCATCATCGTAAGTATAGAAAGGACCGAATTCCATTGTTCCTTTGATATACCTGAGGATTCTTTTTGCGGCTAGCCAGTGTGATTCTTTTAACGCTTCCATGTACCTACTTAGAAGCCCAACACTGTAGACAATATCCGGTCTTGTGATTGTAAGGTACCTTAGGCTTCCACTCAAACTCTTGAACATAGTTGAGTCAATGCTTCTTCCTTCTCCGTCCTTTGTCAGTTTTAAGCCCGTTGCTACAGGCGTGTTTACGGCATTGCAATCGGCCATCTTGAAATTTCAAGCAATTCTTTGGCATACTTTTTCTGAGATATATAGATGCCACCATGTTGTTGCTTCCCTTCAATGCCCAGAAAGAAGGACATCAAACCTCCATCGGTCATCTCGAACTCTTTAAACATGGCCTTCTTGAATTCATCAAACATCGGTTGGTTGTTCCCTGTAAAAAGCAAATCATCAACATACAGGCATGCTATGAGCATATCGCCATGAGCATTCTTTTTTATGTAAACTGCATGCTCATATGGACATTGGGCCAAGCCGTTCGCTTGAAGATAGTTGTCAATGCGTGCATTCCAAGCACGTGAAGCTTGCTTCAACCCATAGAGGGCTTTCTTCAGCCGATATATCTTGTGTTCCTCCCCTTACCTAACAAAGCCTTCAGGCTGGTCAACATAGACCTCTTCTTCCAAAATTCCATTCAGGAATGCAGATTTCACATCCAGTTGGTAGATCATCCAACTGTGATGGGCAACAAGGGAGATAATCATCCTCACAGTGTCAAGGCGAGCAACAGGAGCGAAGACTTCTTCATAGTCCACCCTGTACTTCTGTTTGTAGCCCTTTGCTACGAGCCTTGCCTTGTAGCGATCGATCTCACCATTAGCATTTCGCTTGATCCTGTACACCCATTTGACACCAATAGTTTTCTGGCCATTAGGAAGCGTAGTCAGCTTCCATATGTCATTCTTCTCAATGGCATGAATTTCTTCTTTCATAGCGATTCTCCAACATTCTTCTTTTATGGCCTCCTGAAACGTCAGAGACTCATGATCTGCATACAGGCAGAAAAGATTGACCTCTTCAGTTTGCTCATAGATGTCACTTAAGCTTCTCATTTTGATAGGTGCCATGGGTGTGGACGAGCCAGTCGAATTTTGACTTGATGGAGTACTTCCAGGAGATGGAATGTACTTCTGGACTTCTTTGTACTGATGATGCGGCCGAAGAAGGTGTTGCGGGCGTTTGCTCTCGATGGTCATGTCTTTCTTCCTGTTCTTCTGTTTCGACTTGAATATCTTTGGTTGATTCTTCATTGTTCCATTTCCAAGCTTCTTCCTCACTAAAGACCACATCTCTACTCACCACTACTTTATTGGTTAGTGGATTGTAAAGCTTGTAAGCTTTAGATTCTTCACTATAGCCGATGAAGATGCATTTCTCGCCACGATCATCAAGCTTTCTTCTTCTTGCTTCTAGAACTTGAGCATAGGCGACACACCCAAAGATCCTTAGGTGCGCCACGCTCGGTTTGAAACCACTCCATGCCTCCTATGGTGTCATGTTTGTTACGCTCTTGATTGGACACTGATTGAGCAAGTAGGCAATACATGCAACTGCCTCTGCCCAGAAGCTCTTTGGCAGGCCTTTCTTTTTTAGTATGGTTCTTGTCATGTCGAGGATGGTACGGTTCTTTTGTTCCGCAATGCCATTCTGCTATGGCGTGTAGGCTGCAGTGTGCTGCTGCTTGATGCCTTGTTCCCTGCAATAATCTCGAAATGCATTTAAGGTATACTCTCCACCTCTGTCAGATCTGGGTATTTTAATTTTGTAACCACTTTCAACTTTAACACGAGCTTTGAAAATTTTAAAGATAGCAAAGCGGAAGATTTTTCTTTAATGCAATACACCCAAAGTCTTCTGCTGAAATCATCAATGAAGGTAATAAAATATTTATTACCTCCAAGAGAGGGTATTTCAAGTGGTCCGTAAATATCAGTGTGAACCAACTGCAATGGTTCATTTGCTCTTCTGGACACTCTACTTGGGAAGGAGTTCCTTTGTTGCTTGCCGAGTAGTGCACGCCTCACACACATGTTCTGGACCTTCAATAGTTGGCAAGCCATACACCATGCTTGATGAAGATAAGAGTTTAAGGCCGCTGAAATGGAGATGCCCAAAGCGAAGATGCCATCTCCATGAATCATTCTTCACAAGTCCATAGAGGCACTTATCAGCCTTTATGTTAATATGGAGCGGAAACATGCGATTCTTCGCCATTTGGACTTGAGCCACAAGTCTCATGTGAGCATCTCTTATAGAGAGAGAATAGTTCTCCACGTGTATGACATACCCCTTCTTAAGGAATTGGCCGATACTGAGGATGTTATTTTTCATGTTTGGTACGTAATACACATTGGAGATGTAATTTGGCTCACCATTCTTCTAATGGATTTTAACTTTTCCTTTACCTATCACTGGTACCTTTGATGAGTTGCCAAAACTCACGTTGCCACGAACTCTTTCTGTGAGTTCCATGAACAGTTCTTTGTTACCACTCATGTGGTTGCTTGCACCAGTATCGAGATACCACACATCCGGCAATTCACATGCCTTTTCTTGTGCGAGGAAGAGTGTGGAGTCTTCTTGTTCATGATGTGATGCTTTAGCATAGTTGGATCGTTCATCTTGATCCACTTTGCTCCAACACTCAGAGGCATAGTGGCCGAATTTCTTGCAATTGTGGCATTGAACGTTCTTTGTGTTTCCACGACCACGCATGAACCGGCCTCTACCATTTCCTCTTCCACGGAAACTGGTAAATTTTTGTTGATATTGTTGATGGCTTAGATGATATCCATGCCCTCTACCTCTTGCACGATTGCTGGTGCCACGGCCCCCTCTTCGTGTATGGCCATTCTTTTGTTCATTTAAAGTCAACTTAGACTCCAAGGCATGTTCAAGCATTGAACCGGCATTCTTTTGCATTCGTTGCTCATGCACTTGCAACGATCCCATTAGTTCTTTAATGGACAATTTTTCCAAGTCTCTTGATTTTTCTATGGCCACAATCACATGCTCAAATTTGGTTGTGAGGGATCGAAGCACTTTTTCAATCACACGTATATCTTCGATTTTTTCACCATTTCTTTTCAAGTTGTTAACAATTACAAGCAACCTTGAAAAATAATAAAAAAAAAATGGTCTCACCTTCCTTCATGTGTGCAGTCTTGAACTCGGCCCTAAGGGTTTGGAGACGAACCCTCTTTACACGATCAACTCCTTTGAAAATGATGCTAAGAGTCTCCCATGCTTGTTTCTTGACGTCGTTTCGGCGATCCTTTCAAAGGTGGATTCGTCCAACCCTTGATAGACAAGAAACAGGGCCTTCTTGTCCTTCTTTCTTTGTTCTTTGAGGTCGGTCCTTTGCTTAGCAGTGTAGGCGGCTTCTTGCTCCGTAGTGGGCTCTTCGTACCCGTTGGTGACGATCTCTCATAGGTCTTGTGACCCGAACAATGCATTCATCTGTATACACCAATTTTCATAGTTATCTTTTGACAACTTAGGAATCTGCTACTAGATTGCGGAGGCCATTTAACCAAGGGCTCTGATACCAAGTTGTTGGCAATATTAGCCTTAGACAGGTTGGCTTTTCTAAGCCTTAAACTTAAAACTCAAAGAACACATAAAGGAGGAAGTGAGAATAAGAAACTTTGTTGCTTCACTGATTTTTACAAGATCACTAACTTGGTGAAAACAAACTAGATTTTTCTGGTTGCTTACAAGGTTACTGACTTGATAAGAAACGGACAGCAGGAGCTTCCATTTTATAGACATTTACACCAAGATGAAACGACAAAAATGCCCTTTCAAAATTCACTATAGGGGTATGTACTTAACTTCTTTTGCAAAAACCAAAACATGTAATTAATAGTTTTTCTTCTCAATGTGTTGGAGAGATGAACCGATGCCTAGGAACTCCATGTCCAGCTGCTGCTGGAAGCTTCACTTTAATTGTTTCTTGGAAGCTCAACCGTCAGGGACTTATGCAAGCAAATGGATGGCCATGATTAAATCACAAAACAGACGGTTTTGGATTGCCGTTTTCAACACCCACATCCCCGCGCCATTTGTCGGGTGTTGGCTTTGCGCAAGAATTGCAGGTTTCAGCTAGTGGTTCATAATTTGCTGCATGGTGGGGAGGCTATCTTAGCATGGTTTAGAAGTTAGTATGGTTGCGTGTTTGGTGCTTCGGCTGGTTGTTTGGCCCAAATTCCCCTTGTCCAAGCTTGTTCAAGCCTGAGAAGTTTTCAGTGGCAGCAGATATGCTTTCAAAATCAAAGAAATGTCTTGCCATGGCAGTTTTGTTTTCGGTTGATGTTTTATGGCAGCAGTTTCTCTGGAGTTTGATCATGAGGATGGGTGGATCAGTGGGTTGCAGTGCCTTTGGCTGAGGAATATTTTGCCTGGAATGTTGTGTACTTCTATGGGAGTTGGTCATCTGTTTCCTACTGGACCTGATCTTAGGCTTCAGCAGTTGTACAGGCCCTAGCTGTGATTGTGGTGTTGGGCAAACAGCCTGTTTTGGTTTTTCGTCAATCCACTTTTGTAGTTATCAATTTCTTTTATAGTTATAGGATAGATTAGGGCCCGTTCTTTTTGTGGTGCCAACCTTGCATGTATGTACATCTTACTTTTTTTATTAACAAAGTTACAAGTGGTGTGCTCCCAACTTCCTGTAAAAATAAAAAAATTAAAAAAAAGTGTAAAATATGTGGCAATTGGGTCAACCTAAAATATCTCTATTTCGTCTCTCATCAACTATGTCCTTTGAACATCTTACATCCATTCGTTCACTTTCTGAGTAATTGTTAAAAGATGCTAGATTCACGAAAAACCCCTCCTTCATCCAGCATTCTATTAGTTCCTGGCTGGGAATTAAATTTTTGTTGGGATACAATGTGTAAAATGGGAAACAATCTCGGACTGTGTCATTTCTTAAGCGATTATAATTGAATCATAGACGTGCAAACACATTTTCTTCTATTCTTTTAATCTTCATGTTTACGGTATCTTGAAGCTCAAGGAGCACATGAGAACTTGATAATTTCAATGATGGGTATGATGAGTTCCATAGCCGCTATCTACCACATGAATGCATCAAATGGTTGGCTACTGAATTGAGCAATGATAAGACTAGAAATAAACAGTTCTTATATTTGATTTTTCCCCTCATCCAAGTCTGTGTGACCTTATCAATGGTTTGGATGACAAATAAACATTAGAATGAGCCTTAGGAAGTTTTAAATGGTGGATATTCAATGAATACTTTTTTCTTGTGGTATGGTCCACCTGTGATTTAGATATGCCTCATTTTTGGGTTCATGCCCTAAATAATATGAAAAAAATGGATGAATGACCTAGATAAAACACATACATCATGGTGGGGCCCACAGAGCTTTGACACCAACTAGTTGGCTGGTGTTGGGGTCACTCACCAAACCGCATCTGACCTAGCATATGCGTGGGGTCACTTGGACAGGAGTGGATTAGGTGTTACCCTGACCGTGTGGGCCCCACCCTGATGAACTTTTTTGTATACCGTTTTTCCAGGTCATTTTAGGACGTGTTTCCAAAGCTTTTGCAGATCCACGGGAAACAATGGTGAATGACCATTAAAAGCATTTTGGAGGCCACACAAGCTGATCTTTGTATTTTCTCTTCATCCAGGTCTGCTTGACCTTATCAATAACTTAGACTATAAATAAGCATTACAGTAGGCCATAGGAAGTTTTAAGTGGTGGGCGTCTAATCACTATTGCTTCCTGTGATGTAGTCCATCTGATTTTTGGATTTGCTTAATTTTTTAGGCCATGTCTTAAAATGGGATGGACAAATGGATGGACTGCGTGGGTATGCAGAAAATCATCAAGGTGGGCTCCACTGTAACGGTAACACCCACTAAGGTGTTACCTAGGTAACAGCTAATCTGCTTCCTGGACCGGTTGATGTGACTGGTCTGAGTTGACTCAATCTGGTTCAACACATGAGGCACCCTCCCAAGTTACCCTGGACTCATGCGACTTGGGCCGATTTAGACTTTAATCAAGACCAAATGAGTCGTCTGAGTCGCCAAGTCTTTCAACCATCTGTGGAATGTTTGGGTGGTCCATGAGGTGGCTGCCCCCTCCGTGAAGATGACCATACGGATAAATGAGACTGGTCGATTTGTCAGGTGCCTTTTCCTGTATGAAAAGAATGGGTGGCTCTAGAAGAACTTCCCAATCGTCCACATAGATGTTCAAAATGAAGACCACCCGTGCACCACTAAGATGTTCCACACACTTATTAGGGTGGTTCATGTGCTGCCTGTAAAGGTGCTTGTGGGGAGGGAGTATTAGCTTGGCCACAATTCCCATAGTTTGGGATGTTATCAGAGTGATTGGTCTTCTCAAATGTTAATCAAATGATCGAGGCCTGTTTGGTAGACACCTAAAAATGAAGAATCCAGATTCTCTGTTGGCTGCCTAACTGGAAAGCCCTGTTTGGAGCCTTTTTATTGGTCCACGTCATCACAAAGGTCTGCAACCATGTCATATCCCTAGTGCAACCTGATCACATTGACATCATGCAGTGTGATGTGGACCACTGAAAAGGCTCCAAACAAGATTTTCCAGTTTGGCAGCCAACAGAGGATCTAGACTAAAAAATGAATTAATCTCATTTTATATCTTTAAATATTACCTTTGATCCCTCGATTAATTGGAATGAGGTGAACTCATTTTTAAGCATCCCTACCATCTGAGCCCTGTGGTAGACACTGTGTTTCAACTTTGAGGTCATGGGTCCGAGAACCCATGTGGTGTGTGTGGGTGTAAGAGTGTATTTAGCATTAAAAAAAAAAAAAAAACCCTGCTAGGACGTAGTGCATAGGAAATTAAGTGGGGGTCATTGTGATGTTCATGAGAAATCCACCCCATCCATCGATTTTTCCAGGTCATGCTAGGATATGGCCCCATGAGGTAGATCCAAAACTGAGGCCGCAGGATAGGAAAAAGTGAGGATTGAATGTGTACTGTTGAAACATTGATAGCCATAGAAATTTTGGGTCGGGATAATTTTTTTTTTGTCCTTTTAGTTCATTCCATTGACCTTAAGGACAATATGTATGGCATATAACGTCCAAGGGACCCAGGGAGGTTTCAACAATGAGTCTAGATCGTCTGCTCAGCTTCAACAGGGTTTTCCTGTTTGCTGACCACTTGATTGGTCCAGCTTATCACTAACGTTGTCAAGACTGCTGCATTTAATGCAGTCAGTGCTAATGTCTGCTGAGCTGGACCGATCAGGCCGTAAGAAAACAAAAAAATCATGTTGAAGCCGAGTAGACGATCTGGATTCTTCAACAATAAGCATTTCCCTTCCCTTTTCTACTTTTTCCCCACAGTAAGGCCCAGTAGAATTTTTGAATTGCCTTAGTTTTCGTCTCGTATCCTAACATTATTTGGAAAAAATGAGTTTTGGTTTCGAATCCTAACATTATTTGAAAAAAATGAATGGGCAGTATGAATTCGTCACAAACATCACGGTAGGCCCACCTATCTTTGCATCATTCTCCTGCAGAGTGGATTAGGTGCGCCCTGGCCTCACCCAAGACGGCGTGGCTCACCTTGATCTATATATCTTATATCCACACCGTCCATCTGTTTTTATGGATCAGTCTCAACCATGAGCCCAAAAATGAATAAGATCCCATTCTCAAGTGGACCGTACCATCGGGAAAAGTGGTTATTGACCATTAATGAGCCACAAAACTTTTAGATCAGGCTTATACTTGATTTTCCCCTTCATCTAGGTTTGTGTAGCCTTATCAACAGATTGGATGGCAAATAAATATTATGGTGGCCCTGAGAAGTTTATAATTGTAGGGCGCTCCATCAACACTTTTTTCTATAGTATGGTCCACCTGAGAATCATATCTTCTTGATTTTTAGGCTCATGTCCTAAAATGGCATGGAAAAACGGATGGACAGCGTGGATAGTTACCCACAGTTTTCTAAACGGTGGTGATGGCATGTACATGCACGTACAAAACAATCCAGACTGTCCCATTTGTGGACATCATTGTGGATTGAAGAAATCTTACAAAAATAATCAGACTTTACAATCTTAGCCATCCAATTTTGTCACTGTATCAAAACCACAAATTCAATCATCTTATTGCCACCAAAATGATGCTTTTGATAATTCAATCAGTTCAAATTTTCATGATATAATCCAACTGAACGGACCTGGATTTTCACAATCTGGATGGGCAATCAATGAGGTATCAATGGGCCGGGCTCGGGCCTACTAAAATCAGAATTTTGAATAAGCCCGGCCCAGCCCGAACAGTTCAAAATCCGCACAGAGACATACTCCCGCCTTTGCCCGTTAACAGCCCTATCGATCATGTGTACTTAGGGCTGCACATCTGCCTTGTTAACCCACCCAACCCGCCCGACCCGACCCGGTAGAAACCCGATCCGTCTCGACCCGGCTGACAAAACGATCCGGTCTCGAATAGATACGGCTGGACCGTTTTTAATTTAGGTACGGTTTAGGGTACATGCCAAACCCGCCCGACCCGACCCGTATCCCGACCCGTGTATCCCGACCCGTTCCACCTGACTCGAACCGCCCCGTATATACTAATTTATTGCTTTTAGAAATATCTATATAGCATTATTAATAGGTTGAATGGTCAATAAACATTGGGTGGACTCTAGAATCTTTTAATGGTGGGAGTTCAATGACCACTGATTTTTGTGGTGTGGTCTACCTAAAGCTTTTATTTGCTTCCTTTTTGGGACTATGTCCTATAATAATCTGGACATGAAGATGGACGACATGGATTTACAATATATACATCGAGGTGAGCCTCATAGTTAGGGTCTCACTCACATGGCTGGTTCCGAGTCTTACTGACTCTCACCCAAGCTGCACTCATCTCACACACACACAAAGCGGATTAGGTGACATCCGGGATCCACCAAGGTGGGTGGCCCCTGACTATGTGTTTTAAATCTACACCGTCTAACTATTTTGAAAGATCATTTTAGGATATGAAACCAAAAATGAAGCTGACTCAAATCTTAGGTGGACCACACCATAGAAACATAGTCCTAACCCGACCCGACCCGACCCGACCGGGTTTAATATATAGGGTAGGGTAGGGTTAGGGTTAACCCTTTTACAAGTAGGGTAGGGTTAGGGTTAGGTCAGCCCAACCCAGTCATGACCCGGACCAAAACCCTAACCTTTAAATATATTTAGGTTCGGTCCAGGGTTGGGCCCAACCCGACCCTAACCCGACCCATGTGCAGGCCTATGTGTACTGTATAAGTTGGATGGATAGGACCGTGAATCATAGAGATGCTCGTGATGAATCCACTCCATCCATCAGTTTCAAAAGATCACAATAGAACAGGACTCCAAAAATCAGGCAGATCAAAATCTTAGGTGGGACACACCACACAAAACAGAGGGGATTGAACTCCCACCAATGAAAACTTTGTGGGCTCCAAAATTCTTGTATCAGGATGATATTTGCACCTACAGATTATCTGAGTGGTAATAATCCTATATATGAGCGGTTTGGATGGCAAATAAGCATCATGGTCGGCTCCAGGAAGGTTTCAATAGTGGATGCTTCTGTCTAACTGTTTCATATGGTGTGGCCCACCTAAGTTTTGGATCTGCCTGATTTTTGGATTACTGTCCTATTGTGACCAGAAATTGATGGACTGGGTGGATTTTTCACGGGCATATCTGAAGTGCACTTCCATACATTGGCACCCTTAATTGAGGGACCTGCATTGTACAGTGAGCAACTCACGACGGTGAGTAAACTCCGTGCGGCACACCTAATCTCCAAACTATTTCTCTCAGTATGGCCCTCTTTAATCAACGGTTTGTCTTATTTTTAATGGCTCAAGTGCATTCACACCCAGATCCATAGCTCAAGTGGGAGACTGAGTGGAGATAACCTCGATTCAACATTTGAGGTCGTGGTATCCATTCTCATGGGGGTGGCTAACATTCTGGTGTGACTAACAGGGTGTGGGTGTACTAAAAAATTCAATGGCTGTCGTCTCTTTGCCAACCGTGTCCTTTGGTGTGGCCCATATGAATCATATGCCAGCTTGAATTTTTTAGCTTGGGCCTAACGTTGAATTGTACATCTAATAGCTGGAATAGATTCCATATATACATCATGGGTGAGCTCAATGTGCGTCTCATAATTTTTATTTATTTTTTAATATAGGAAGATGAAATCTTGTCCAACAATAGGGAAAATTGCCATTAAATGTGATGTATATGTGAAATCCATTCCAACCGATAAATGTGTAATCCTACATTAGCCTACAGCCATAAAATTAGGCTGATGTGTGATTCAAATGGGCCACACCAAAGGAAATAGTTGGGAGAGATGTCCACCGTTCATTTTTTATATGGCCCACTGTGATTATTATGTGAAATCCACTCAAATCATTATACACCCAAAAACATTTAGGCCCAGGGCCCAAAGGTAAGGACTGTAATTTAGGTGGACCACATTGAGGGAAACTGTTTGGAGGGCGGTCATCACAGTATACTTTGTTTCCAAAACATGGCTGATTTGTTAAACCTATACCTTAAATTGAGCAACATAATTGATTATCAGATTAGGTTTAATTTGGAAACACATCAAGTTAGACCCACACTGTATCCTCTCTTTGTAGGCACAATTGGCTTATGCATTAGGTAAGGTTTTCAGTTTTGTGTAAATTTTTATAAGGGTAAATCAGGCTTGTCACTTACTAATACAAAAATGTTTTGGCACATATGAAAAGTCAAAGGATGTGCTTAAAATATCACATGCTTCAAGTAATTTTTTATTAAAAAACTCAAGTCTATTTATATGCAGAAAAAATTCATATCAAATCATCTATAAAATATAAATATGCTTATGAAAATTAAATTAAAATAATTTATAAATAATCAACATATTTACCTTTTTTTTTAATTTACTCCAATATCTCAATAATATATAAATACTTCGATGTGCATCCTCTACATAAACAAGAATATATAAAAGTTAAGATATTTAAAACTAGTGTTAAAAGAATTTTAAAGTAATAATGTTAATGTATATTTATCTTAAAATTAATGTAATGCAATTTTACGTAAAAACAAAGTAGTAGCATATAAAAGAAATGGAAGAAGAACTTTTAAATGAGAAGAAGAAGAAGAAAGAAAGAAAGAAGTTACCAAAGTTATCTCTTTCATAGAAATTATTAATTCCCATTTATGTTTTAGGAATCCTTTATAAGCATGAGAGGAGTTTAAAGCTATTTCTTTGACCTATTTATAGGCTTCGAGTATACTCTAAAGGTAAAAGAATCATTGAGGAGGTGAAGGTTGGATTTAGGTAGGGAAAGTGAAAATAGGTGAGTAAGATGAATGTAGGTACAGTGGGCATTGAAAGTAGATGCAGGTGAAGCAGGTAGAGATAAGTAAAGTGTAGAAATTAGAGGTGGGTCAAGGTGAGGCAAATAAAGTAGGTGTGGACAGTAGAGGTTGGTGAGGAAAGTAGAGGTGGGTGGAGTACTGATGCGATGAGTATTTTAGAAATTAATTCTTTCAATCTTGATTTGGAGGATTAGTGCAAATTGTTTGATATTGGCAATGGTAAAGATTTTTTTATTGTTGTCGTCAAACTGAGGTGGTTTTCTTACAATATTCAATTCACAAAAAGAAAAAGAAAAAGATGGACAGTTCTTTGTTGCCATCAAGTGTGCGGTGTCCTTATGTATCTACCAAATTCCAGTTCTTCACCATCTACTCTACTGACCTAATTTGCCCCTGTAACCCGTGATCCAGACCATTCATCTAAAAGTTCAGAAGGGAGATAGTCAATGAGGAAATCCTCTTACTCATTGGAGATCATCTTACCGCCCACACAAAGTTACTTAAAAGTACCCAATCCATTGTTTCCATTTTAGCTGAGACCTTTTAGATGAAAGGTCTGGATGATCGGCAAAGGGATATGTTAGAGACATCTTTTCATGGAACACATGACAAGTTGATGGGTCGATAAGGTTCGATCTTCTAGTCCCAATAGGACTTACTTTTTAAGGAATAAAATTTATTAGAAAATCCCATCCATCAGTTTTCTTAGATTTTTATCATTGAATATTTGACAGGTAAAGATTTGAATTCTCTACAATAATCAATTTAAGTGCCACTCATGAGCAGATGGATGGTATCATCCAATCTCTATTTTAAATCATTTATCTATTTCCCACTTAAATGTTCCTAATCTTTCCATTTAACACTTAAGGTGTATGATAGATACCTAATGTGTCTGATGGACACTTCATTGGAATATAAGTCAATGCAACTTAAATAAACATTTAATTAACATAAGCGAATTACGATGACATTTAGGCCCGTTTGGATTGTAAGTTACTTAAGATAAACTACTTATCAGATAAGTTACTTATCTTGGTTTTTTACTTATTAAGCAGATAAGTATGTTTGGTAAACAACATACTTATCAGCCAATAAGTAAACAAGTGTGTTTGGTAATAATACATTGATAAGTAACCTTTGGAAAGAAAATTTCAAATCTACATATAATAAGCAACATATTGACATGAAAAGAAAAAGCTAAGCGTTGAGGCAGTTTTCCTAACAGAATGAGCTTTTCTAATCCACGTGCATGCAATAAAGCTCATGTACATGCCATGCATGTGCTAGCATAGCATGATTGGTCCAACATATATTCCATCCATCAGAACGGGACCACTATATGGATGCCCTAGCATAAGAATCAGGTTGATCCACTGGTCAGGTGGACCACAGTCTGCAAAACAAATGTACGACTTTGGATATAAGTAGAAAAGTCAAAAGTCAAAAAGCTAAAAAAAAAAAAACTTAGGGCCCGTTTGGATACTACCAAATAAGTAACTTTTTCTACTTATAGCAATAGATAAGTAACTTATTTCATATAAGTTTGGTTTATGATTAGTAATAAGTAACTTTTTAACTTAAAAGTACATAATCACTTCAGCTATTTTTTTTTAGCTTCTTAACTTTTTTGGAGAGATGAAAGGGAGGAAAAGCTGATAAGTATGTTGTTTACCAAACATACTTATTTTCTTAATAAGTAGAAACTAAGATAAGCTACTTATGGCATAAGTTACTTATCTTAAGCAACTTATGATCCAAACATGCCCTTATTAAGATAAGTAATTAATTTTAAGAGATAAGTTACTTTTCAATTATACTTACCAAACGAACTTAAGTGCTAAAAGTAACTTAACGTCTTAAGTTCAGTCGAAAAGTAACTTATTTGGTAGTATCCAAACGGGCCCTTAATAAGATCTCTTATAAAATTTGGTTATCTCTTATAAAATTTGGTTTATTAACCATTAAATATTTGTAAAGTCGTGATCTTGTCCCTTAATTGGGATATTCTCATCTAGTTAAAGCTAAGGAAGAATGTGAATTTTAACTTACTAATTTTCAAAATGTACAAGAATTTGAGTAAAATGATGAGTGCCTTTGGAATTTGATTGGAATTAATTTTTCAATCATTAAGGATTAGTGCAAATTCATTCTATATGGATAATGGCAAAGTTTTTTTATTGTTGTCCATTTGAATGCCACTGTTCCAACAAATATGGTCGCCTAATCGATGTGGTTTTCTTACCATATTCAATCCACATAATTAATGAGAAACTAAATGGACAATTCTAGCAGGTCAATGAGTTGATTGGGTCCATCTTTCCTGTATACTTCCTTTTTAAACAATAACATATATTAGAAAATCCTACCCATCAGTTTTTTTTCATCATTCAAATATTTGACAGTCAAAGATTTTATTTTTTACCATCGATTTGAGGGCCATTGAACAGATGTGTAGTATCATCTAATCCCTTCGAATTTTAAATCATTTCTCTATTTGCATTGTGGATAACTAGATGGATGGTTACAAATGATAAGTCAGTCTTACCTTGGGGTTCATTGTTAGAGAGATCCAATGATTAGAAACCTTGGTGAGCTAGGAAGCTAGGAGAGGGCTAGAGAGGCTGAAAAGGAGGCTAGAAGGGATGAGGACTTGAAAGCTCAAGCATTCCCTCCCACTCTCTTGGTGACTTGTTTGGTGTCGGAAAATGAGAAGATGAGAATTTGGATGGACTAGATGGGCTAGATTGGATGGTTTGGATGAGTATTTTTTTATGGCTTAGGTGGTTTTGGTTTGGATGGTTTAGATTGGTGGTTTTGGTTAGTGGTTTTGAATGAGTCGTTTAGGATTGGTGGTTTTGAAAGATGGCTAAAGAGGGTTAGATGGTTGGATGGGCTAGAGGGGCTAGGTTGGGTGGTTAGGTTGGGCTAGATTGAGTTAGGTTGGGTGACTAGATTGGAATAGGTTGGGCTAGGTTGGGTTGCTAGGTTAGGCTAGGTTGAGTGGCTAGGTTAGACTAGGCGGGTGGCTAGGTTGGGTGGCTATGATGGGATAGGTTAAGTGGCTAGTCTATGGGCCTAAGAATAAGAATAAGGGTGTGGGTGAGCTCTTTCATCTCTTTCTCTCTTTGGTGTGTTGAGAATGATAAGGGAGACCCCCTTTTATAGTCGGAGGAATGGTAGGGGTGTAATTAAATATTAGGAAAAGATTAAAAATAACAAATTGAAGGTTCTTATATATTGGCTACAAAGGGCGTAGTGCCACATGACGTCCCCTCATTTGCTTTGAGAGTGGTAGATGATATAATTAAGAAAAAATCCAAAGACATTAAGGAAGGAAAGTTGACATTTAGATATGTTCTTCCTTGGATAAACCTCCCTTTAATGCACCCCTTGGCTTTGGCTTGAATTTGATTTAGAATTTGTCTTAAGATTTGACGTGGCTTGGCTTATGATTTTGATTGGCTTGGACTTGACTTGGCTAATGGCATGGACACATAATGTTGGCCTCACATAGTGACTGCGTATAAAACTCTCATACATTCAATTATACGTGATCTTCTTCTTTTTTTATGTGATCATTTCCCTATAATATAATAATATAATACCAGAACCTTGATTAATTAAAATCTTAGGGATGTTCGAATGTCTGCAAGGTTTTAAGTTGTAAACACTTCACACTTCAAAAAAATTTCAAGTATAAATTATTTACATATTATTCTACTTGGCTTTTAAGCGGTAATATATTTACAAGTAAATAAATTGTGTGTTTTGTTAACTTATAAAGTGTTTATAATATATACATAAAATGGACTTCTTTGAGGGCCTATAAGAGCATCAAAGCATGCATGCATGTGACAAATTGAATGGCTTCTACCCATCACAATGGGCCATAGATGCAATCTAGAAGTTTTTAATGGTGGATGTCTTATCCTTTCCTCTTGCGTGGTCCATCTGATGATCAATCAAGCTGTGTTTGGGGATTATAGGAAAGCATGAAGGCAGGCATATGATGGATAAATTGGATATACCATATATATTATGAGTATGTATCAGTCATGGTATTCTACTATGTATAATGTCTTTTTAGCGAAAAGATATTACCCCTAATCTAAAATATGGCTTTTTGCTAGGTTTCATTGTATATAATAGAGTTTGTAAAATCTTTATATGCAAATGCTGGTATCCAAATAGACCCTGCAATCCAATTACCTGTAATCCCTTTATAACTTAAGGATTTAATAGGCATTCAAATGATCCCTTAAAATTACACTATTAAAATTGGATATAACAAGCTACCTCCATCTAATTTCCTTGTTTAACTAACTAAATCATATGAATGACAATATGATCACTATCATCAAGAGGAAAAATAAATAAATAAAAACCCGTACATGAGATATGGCGTTACCCATATGGGTTGAGGCATAATTGAGTAGAGCATGCTTGGAAAAAGTGGCTTGATAGTAACATCCTTTACGATCGGAAGTGTCCACGGGACCACGGCTCTCTGCATTTACAGTCAGGTGAGGAGCACCCAACTCGTAGACCATGAGCCCATGGCTACAGGTTACAAAATGTAAGTGCCCATTGTGGAGTGCGATATCAGATTAGAAGCAACATTAACCAGGTTCACTTTCAAAGGCTGTCCACTCTGCATCATCCAGTCTAAAGAATGCCAACATACTATTCATTAAATAATTTATCACAGCCGTACATTCAACTGAAGTAGGGTCCCATGATAAAATGGCCTTGCTAACATTGTCTATTTCCAAAAATCTTTTGACATGATGGTGCCTGCGGAGTTCCAAATATTAGCCTGATGAGGGAGTCGGATATGTTCTTTTGAGGTTATATTTCATTGGTTCTCTTATGTATCAGTATCAACTATCCATTGAAAGATCTTAAACAGCTTGCCCCACGGTACTTTGTTGTCTGATAGATTGAGGGCTCTATAGATTCTGGGTTTTCACTCTTTTATTTTTTTCTAGAGATGATCAGCAATGGGACTTGATGCGATAGAAGGTGGAGATTGAAGGCCACCATCTTTGCCATGGCCACTGGCCAAGAGAAGCAGACCTAGTGCAGCACGAATACAATTGACTAGATATAGACTCATTAGAATGGTAATGAGAATTTCAGTGGGAAGTTCTGACCACATGTTTCCACATGTGTCTTCATTCTACCTTCTTTCTAAGGCACACGTCTTCTTCGTCTCCTTCCTCTCTATCTTGCTGCTTTCTTTTTTTTACTGTGAATTTATGAAGAAACTCCGTTTCTGGTTTTTTTTTTTTTCTTATGGATTTATGAACGAAGAACAAGACTACAAGACTGTTTTATATTGCCCGTAACATATGGGTAGTTCTCGGCCACACAATGATGTATGTGTTTTATCCCAGCCGTCCATCCATTTTGTAAACAATGCTGATTTTTATGTGGTTGGAAATAATGCTGAGATGTTCCCAAAAAAATAATTCTGGTTGGAATTAATGATTTAAAAAAAAATTATTTGTTTTTACACACCCACATCATGAGGCACTCGAGCCCAAGATCTCAGTGTTGAAACGGAGTTCTGTGGACCATTGAGCTATTGAGAAAGACCCTGGTTAGAAAAATGATATTCAAAATCTGGCCGTTTCTCTTTCCAGGTGGACCACACTGCACAGTAAACCGACCACCAAAACAAAAACTTAAAGCCATCCGTTTGTCCGGTAAGCCTTCACCCACCTCAAGTGTGAAACAGATATATATATTTTTAGGACACAAGATCCAAACAGTGTATCCCACGTGATGGAAACATCTGATCTCTCACACTTGCTCCAGTTTGGCATGTGTGGCTGGGCAGAGCCACGCATGTAGAATGAGCAAACTGCAATGTTTTTAGAGAAAAATTCGATACTCGGGCAGACTCTGATAGATGATACGCAGCCACTTAGAAATTGTTTGGTTTATATTTGGCCATTCGTGTGTATTTCTTTCATTTATACGTGCTCCATTGCTTTCATCCGTCTAATATGTGTATTTCTTTATTTATGTGTGCTCCACTTGAGATCAAATGATAGACTGGGAACATTTAAGTGGGAAATTTGTCCATATTTTGGTTGGGGTATGGGGCCCAATTAATCTTTTTGGGCCTTCGACATGGACCTGACTCTAATTTGACCTCGCTCAAACACAACCCATTGCCAGTCCTAATCTGGTGGACAACTCAGATTGATTGATTGAACTAGCTAAGTGTCCAGTGCATCTAGAAACACTTGCATTTTAAAAGAATACTCCAGCATTGGGTCATTTCTAATGTTAGTTCTTTTTTTTCTTTTTCTTTTTTTTTCTTTTTTACACACAGTCACACCCACACCCACACCCACACGAACACAGTTTGGCTAGTGACCCCAACACCAGCCAGCTAGCTGGTGTCAATGCACTGTGGGCCCCGCCATGATGTATGTGTTTTATCCACGCTGTCCATCCATTTTGCCAGCTCTAAGTCACCAGCATTTTTAAAATGGTGCTATAAGAGAGTTTAGCCCGAGCAGCCCAAGCACGTAGCGCCAAGGCCTGGGCCACTGAAATTGGAGTGTGGCTGGACCTGGGCTTGAAATTTCGTTCCAGTATTCGAGCCAGGACTAAGTCATTGATAAATGGCCCGGCCTTTATCGTCAAATGGCTCAGCTGATTATCTAGAGAGAATGAACTCTTCAAGGACTTGTTAGTGGTTACCATCCAACAAAAGTGTAGCTTAAAGAAACACTGGATTTGGGTCATTCTCTAATGATCTGCACTTCATGTAGATGGAGTATACCATAAAAACGTTTTTAGATCGAACTATATATTTCAGATCTTTAACTGGGCCAGGGCTAGGGCTTTCTCAGCCTGACTAGGGACAGGGCTTAAGGGGCTAGGCGACCCAAGCCAGCCATGACCCAGCCCATTGCCATTCTTGATTCATATCTTGTCTCCCTGGGGTTAAAGAGTGTTAGGTATGTTTTCATACGTGTGTCAATTAGACCGTTCCAACCATCAAAGCAATTGTGAATGGAGCAGAGCCTAGGAATCACAGTGATCAGCTGATATTAACACTAGATAACGATCATTTGATTCAGACCACCAAACAATCTTCTACCAATGAGAAGGTTTTAAAGCTCAAAAACATCACTCAAAAAACAACCAGCCAATTAAATAATAATTTAAACAATCCAACTAAATGAACATCTTCTGCAATTAGAACCATTCATTGCATTCATCAGACCATCCAACCACTACTCTATATGCCCAAACGTCAACCTCCACCATTGAAAAAAAGGACCACCAAAAGAGAAACTCTTAAGTAATCACCCAACTGCAACTTCCCCAAACCAAAAAAGAAAAAAGAAAAATATATTTCTCGCTAGTTAAGACTTCCTGCCGGCTGGCCGACGATGTCCTTAAGAGACCTGAGTATGGGCACATATTCACTTGTGATCCAATATACCCAGTCACCGAAATCAATGTTTTTCTTATCAGCATGTCTAATGACTTGGAAGAACATCTTCGTCGCCTCCATTCGCATATATAATGAGATAAATCCATGCTCAATCCACGTCTGTACCATACTTGCCCCATACATGTTTCTCTCAAAAAATAAGTAATCGGCAACGGACGGGTATGATTGGATATGCTTAATTATCACATTTGCCTCTAATGTGCATGGATTGGTCCAAATTTTCCTACTCCTATCCATTAAAAACCACATCCTTATATGTTATCTTGTTAACCCATCCACTATTGTTAGGTGCCCCTGAAATTTTGCAATGTCAAAGTTTCAAGATTGAGAGACATTTGTTTCACCTGCAGCGGCATCCACATCACTTCAAATGTCTCATTGCCGATGTCGAATGACATGACCAGTTTGTCATGGTCTGGGTTATCAATGAACCAATGCAGTTTGCCGTCCACAACCAATGTCATCGCCCTGAAGGAAACTTGGGTGCGACATGGAATGTCTAACCTTCTCCATTCCTTTCCGCCCAGCGTTATTATCTCTGCTGTAATCTCCGCATCTCTGCTGTAATCTCCGCAGTCGAATCATCTTCACACATTAAGCATCTATACACCCGTACCAACTTGTACTCGTTCGTCGGGGGATGAAACCCGAATCCAACTGCTAGAGAACCGTATGCAGATTTTCTATGGGTGTGGTTCGGTTTGGCTTCAGGTAACACGATGCTTTCTCTTGTGATCGGATTGCATATAATGATGGGATCCACCCCATAGTGATCGTTTATTGTGAGGCATATGAGGCCATTGCATGAGCCTGCAATGCAAAAATCAACTTCCCCTCCTAGGTGTTCATTTGGAATCTCCTGTGCTTTGAAACATTGGTCCATTATATACAGTTTTTGCTTTGTCATCACAGGAATGTACTGAACTACTTGGTTCATACACAGTTTTTCCTCTAAACCGCTGTGGGTTAATGGATTGGACAGAAGGACAATTGAATTTCTTCAAGACAAGTGATCAAACTATAGTGCTGCTAGATGCATTGGAACACTTGGCCAGTTCAATCGATCAATCTCGGCTGCCTGCTCGGTTAAGGGTACAATGGGCTGGGTTTGAGATGAGCCAAGCGATACTCTGGTCTGGCCCAGCCGAACACTTACGGTCCGTGTCCAAGACCAAAAATGTAGGCCGGGCTCAACCCCATAAAGCCCAAACCTTGTAAAAAACAATCCTATTTCCTATGTAAATGTTCATAATCTATCTATTGATAGAGTGGGGCATACTTGCTAGAGAATGAAACCAATGGTCTTCAATCAAGATGGAGGAGTTAACTAGCCAAGGATTGGAATAACACATTTGTTGGGTTTGCTATAGGTACATTAAAAAATCGGGTCAGGCTAAAATGACTTGAGCCCAAGACTGACCCGAAAATTGATCAGACCATGTATGTGAGGCCCAAGCCCACATACGAGACAAGGTAGTAAGTCCAAGATCGGTGGAGGCTAGCTACCTAATCCATTGCCATCCTTAAATTTGGTGGACATGTAAGAGGCCACCAAGCAAAAAATCACACCAACCAACAAAACTAGCCATCTGATTAGCTTCTAATATGGACAGTCAAGATCTCTTTATGCAAAATGGATCCAATTTACAATTTGATCTATTTATTTGTTAGGGGCTGTCGTTTGCAGATTACTTATGATTCTAGAGATTCACTTTATTTAGAATCCTGGCCATAGTTTAAAACTAAAACTAAAAAAAATAAAAATAAATAAAATAAGAACTGAAAGAATGAAAAAAAATTAAAAAAAGTGAAACTTATAACTCACACTTAGGTGGAGGGACACTCACAACTCACACCATAAACAGCTCCCGTGGGAGAATATATTACTGGAATTTGAACACAGGATCTTCCGCTCTAATACCTTGTCAAACCACTTGATCTAAAAGCTCAAGCTATTAGAGGATGGCATATCAATGTATATTAAGGGGCTTTAAAAAAACTTGATGAAAACTCAAGAGACCAGAACTTGGCACAACTTGGACATTATTTATATATTCTTTGTACTTTTTAAATATTAAATATTATTGAAACTGGTGTTTTGAACAGCAACCGTATCATGGCTACGATGCTACGTAGCATTAGCAAAATAGCATAAATCCCTTCTACCGTGTGCTACTAGGGGTTTAGCATACAAGGCATATATAGCATACGCATGACGTATGTAGCATTGTAGTGTACGCAAAACACATGTAGCATATGCTCTTTGTTTCTTTTATAAATGATACTATATTTTGTACTTAATAATCTAAATCTATGAGATGCTAATTTATTTTCATCCTTGTGACTTGTCATTTCAATTAGACTTTAGTAATTAAAATGGTTTGCTTAAAAAGTTGTTGATGCAGTTCTGTTTTGATTTGGTTTATATATTTGGTTGGCTTTTGATAAAAATAAAACATCTTTTAGGCATATATATACAGAGAGAGAGAGAGAGAGAGAGAAATGCTCACCAGCCCCTAGGTTCTTGTGAGCACTTTTTGAGAACTCATCACACACGTCATGTGAGCCCAAAATCTGAACTGTTCACATGATGCAGCACCCCAAGAAACCCTCTTAGGGCCCAACTTTCAACCTGATCCAAAACTCTGGTGGGCCATAGAAGAGAGAGAGAGAGAGAGAGAGGCAAATCAAGGGAAGAAAATGTTTCCTTTTTCCATGGCCCACCAAAGTTTTGAGTCAGGGTAAAAGTTGGGCCCTAGGGGTTTCTTGGGTTGCAGCAGCATGAGGACGGTTCAGATTTTGGGCTCACATCATGTGTGATGAGTTCTCAAAAAATGCTATGTGTGTGTATATTCGATTTTTAAATTAAAAAATAAAAGTATCAGATAGCTTACGCTACTTATATATAGAGTTGAATGCTATGCAATACACCACCACTTTTTAAAACAGTGCTAAGAACTTAATGAAATTTTGACAAACTCGCCTTAGTTTCTTACTTGACTCAATTAAGTCTTGAATCAAGTCAGACAAGCTTTTAAACTATGACTCTAAGTGCCAAATCCATGGATTGGAAAATGGATGGCCAAAGAAAATAATGTAAAATTAAGTCCATGGGATCAACTGAATAGATGTAATTACTCCATAGGCTCGGACTCTGACTGCTCTGCATGTCATCAGGCTCAGTTAATTCAGGACTTGGTGGGCTAACCAGGTGAGTCAAAATCCAAGCCATCCATCAAGTTGGATACACTGCGAAGATGCCCCATCTAAAAAATAAATTGTCCACATTTCACAATGGACACAATTTATGAAATAAATGGTTGGATGGGAAAGCTTGGGAAACCTTTTCTACGATTGTGGACAACTCTAGTAGTAGACCAGCGTCTACATGGTCAGAATCATCTGATGGATGGCTTTGAATCTTGCTTCCATATGCTATAGCGGCACAAGTCATGGTTCGTACATGGAATGTGATGTGAACATGTGAGTCTGTAGCAAACTCTTGGAAAGGAAATGAATCCTTCCCCCTTTTATTTTTGGAGGCGTCCCATTCCCCAAACATTCCCTGTGTGGACAAGCTCAATCGGTTGAAATGGGCGACTCGACCCACCTTGAGTAAGATGCAATCTAGGTGCAACATTACCCAGTCACTTAAATGGTGATCGAGCGACTGAGTGGACTCACCCGAGCACTAGGTTTGGGTTTAGATTTGGTTACAGTACAAGAAGGATAGGATCAGCTGGTTCACTGTGAATTAGGGTGGATCTGAAAGAGTTCCATTAGCTTGAGGAATTTCTTGGAATGGGAACTTTTAGATTTTTTTAAATTTTATCAGGTTATGACGGAGGAAATGAACATAAAAATAAAAATGCTAACAAAATAAAAATAAAAAAAGAATTAATTTTATACTTTCAGTATTTTCTTTGTTAAAGCCAAAATAATTTTAAAGATAAAACCATGAAAAATTAAAAACTTATGAGATTTTGGCAAACTTGTGTGAATATCGTTGAGTGAGGCTTGTGTGCACACTCAAATGTGTTTCGAGTTTGTGAGCGGCTTAAGTGTCCCGTGGATTCAAAATGATGTGTTTGAATGACTTGGAGTTTCCACTAGCGAGGAGAGGCTCAGAATTTACGATCAACTAGACTCATAAAATTGCCTTGAGTTGGAGAATTGAACACTTCCCAATTTGAAATGACTTCTGGATAAGGTTTGTGATTAGAGATTCTTAGTAAGGACCTCGGTGACGGTGGGGGATGAGGTTAGGCACCTTAAACTGCTCACGCTTGTGCCTAGTTTCTACTTTATGTGATTTAAGATTTTTTTAAATATTTTTTAAGTTTCGAAAATCCTAATATTAATTTACTAACTAGTTAGTGACAGCGTTAGAAACTGACTAGTATGCTTGTCCAAATCACCATTAAGGATAGCGTAATGTCTCAACCTATGATGGGGTTTGAAGGAGATAATGGCTATAAGAAAAAAATAATAATAACTAATGAGATTCTACTCACTCAAATCACCGCTAAGGAGCTAAGGAGATCGTGATGTCTCTACCTAGGATGGTTTTGAGGAGATAGTATCTGCAAGAGAAAAGAGAGAAAAAGGACAAATGCAATATAAAATAATAACAACTAATGAGATACTACTCACTCAAATCACCGCTGCTAAGGAGATCATGATGTCTCCACCTAGGATGGTTTTGAGGAGATAGTAACTGCAAGAGAAAAGAGAGAAAAAAGACAAATGCAACAGACTGATGATTAAAAAATAAAAATGTTCCAACAAAAGTACTCGACTTCTTATACAGAAGGATTTGAAGGTTCAACAATATATAGAGCATACAATAAGAGTCATTTAAAACTATAAGCAAGGTGTATGAAAGGGAGGATATGCAAATGTAAAGACAAACATAAATGTATGGCCAAATTGATGTCCATGCACGTCAAGATGTAGGAGAAGGAAATAAGAGTTAGGACACTCTTACTAAGGGGAGAAAATTATAAATCTCAAATTCCAACCCTACTCCGTCGATATTGAACCGTGGATCGAGATGGCTTGGATGCTAATATGTTCTGGGTTGGAAGGCTTGGATGCTTGTATAGGTCGAGTTGACTGGGTTGGATGGATAGGACACACTCTTATTTTCCCTCCACTCTCTGCGCCCATTCTCACTCTCTTTGGGCAAAGAAAATGATTGGCTCGCCAAGTACCAAGTTGTGTTGAAATAAGAGGGTGAGCCTTGGAGGGCAAACATGTCAGGTGGAATGATATAATTGGCAGGAAAATACATGACATCGTGAATTTGTTTTAATAAGTAGTAAAATAAGTAATTTCACCCTTTGTGGATAAAATTAACGTTCTACCCTTGGGTGGAAATTGAATTACCACCCGACCATTAATTTGTCTATACCCTTGTTTGAAGATCTCCCGGATTTACAAAGAATATTGTTGCCTCTACAACGCTTTTGCTATCTTGAGTGATAATTAGATTACCACTTGTAAACAATATTTTAAATTTTGGGTTCCAGTTTGGAGGCCCTATCCAAGGCATGAGCTTATTAATTTGGGCCTAGTTGGCGGCAACATGGTCACCATCCAACTATCTATTACAATTCCATGATATTCTATTGTCCTCGTAAATGCCATGGGTTATTGCCGCCTGATTGGGGGTTTGGTTTCCAAATCTGCTCATGAAGCTTAATGGCCTAATGGGAGTTTATAGCCTTATTGTGAATTGGGTTTTGGATTGGTTGGGTAGGTTTTCTAAGAGTTTCATGCTCATAAGTCATCTATTTCAATTCAAAATAGCTGCATGGTTTGATGAGGTGGAGTGTCTACAACTTGGGTAAATATCATTTGATGATTTTTCCACAAGATCTTCAAAACCTCAGGTGATATTCACCGAAATCATCATGAGCATGGTTTTAACTAGTCCTGAGCAACTCCAGGCCGACTCAAACTAGGTTGGACCTAATCTGGTTTGACAGACAGAGTCACCCCCACCTTGGCATCAAATGAGTTGGTCTGAGTTGCCAAGTCATTTGAGCCAGTACCCAGATGTAGTCTAGATCAATGGCATTTAATATGGACGGTCAAGATTGTTTACACAAGAATCAACAATTTGATACATTAATTTGTTAGGGCCCATCGATCATGGGTTGCTTATGATTCCAAAGTATCACTTTTGGCAGGCAATCATAACCATCTCATCCATCGCTTGGAAAAGGCAGGGCTACAAAAATTAAAGCCAAATCAAGGATCATCGAACCATCCGATCATGCTTTTTTTATTTATTTTTTCAAATGGTAGCTAATGAAATGTGTTATGGACGTAATGAACGGTTTAGATTGATCAATTGCACTGTTGAAGTGAACCTATGAAACAAACTAAGAGCTTTGGGAGCCGTATTTATTTGAACCTGACCGATTCTAACGATGTGAACCGTCGGAGCTAAGTAGGGGCGTTGCTAGTGAGTGAACCAGCTTGATTTCCAGGCCGGGCAATCTACACGGTCAGACCCACCTGATAGACGGATTGAATTGAAGAACGTGTTGGTATATGTTAATGCATGGGGAGGGGCGTGTGAATCACTTGCGATGGATGATATACATAAACAGATGAAGTAGAATGAATGAATAAAACCAATCCATTTGGCTGGTGAGCCAACACCAGCCAGCTAGCTGGTGTCAAAGCTCTGTGGGCCCGACTATGTGTTTTATCCCCGCCGTCCATCCATTTTTCCATCTCATTTTAGGGCATAAACCCAAAATGAGGCAGATCAAAAGCTCAAGTGGACCACACCACAGGAACTAGTTGGGACTAAAGGCTTGCCGTTGAAAATTCTTGGGGCCACAGAAGTTTTGGATCAAGCTAATATTTTGAACAGGTTATACGGCAAAGAAGAATTTCCGTGGGCCCAGGAAGTTTTCCAGTAATATGGTCTACATGAGCTTTGGATCTGACTTATCTTTTGGCTCACGCCCTAAAATGAGCTGGGAAAATGGATGGACGGCGTGGATCAAACTACATACATCATGGTAGGGCCTACATAGCTTTGACACTTGTTAGTTGGCTGGTGTTTGGTCACCAACGAAACCGCGTCCAGCGCATCTATAGTGCAGCCGTTGGATGGCACACATGTGATCGATCTAGGCCATTGGCTAGACAGTGAAGGTAATGTTAAGGTATTGTAGTAGAAAGAAGCTAAACCTCGTTAAAGATCCCTTGAGAGAGAGAGAGCTGCGTCGGTGCCGGCAGTGGCGGCAGGAGAGATAGGGGAGAAAGAGGGCTCTACCGGACTTTTCCTTAATTTGGGAGTCTATCAAAAAGACTACTTCAAGTTCCGGTAGAATTTATTCCATTTTAGAAAGGTTTTCAATTATCATCAGGTGGGCCCCCACTAGACACGGCCAGTCCTGTCAGGGGATATGTGGGGACCACCGTGGTGTATAGCTATATCCACACCGTCCATCCATTTTTGATAGATCATTTAAGTATATTTTCCAAAAAGGAGGAATGAAGGCTCAAATGGACCACACAGCAGGAAGCAGTGGGGATTGAATTCCTACCATTAAAGTTTTCCTAAGACTCACTGAGGTGTTTATTCGTCATCCATCCCATTCATAAGGTTACCTAGACCTGTATGAAGGAAAAACATAAATATCAGCTTGATACAAAAACTTTTGTGCCCAAAAAGGCTTCAACAGTGAGTTTTCAATCCGCATTGCTTCCTGTGGTGTGGTCCACTTGAGCCCTCAATATGCCTTCCTTTTTAGGCTAATGCCCTAACCTGATTTTTCAAAATGGATAGACGGCATGGATAAAATACATACATCACGGTGGACCGACAGAACCCCTGACAGACCCTCGGTCTCTAGGTCCTGGTGGGAGTAGTAACGAATCCGCGTATTAGGTGGTGGTGTTGCCAACGGAAGCTGATTGCGTTTTATGTACGCGGTTTGGCTAGTGACGCTGCCACTAGCCATTGTCTATTGGTCATTACTGTTGGTCCCACCATGATGTATGTGTTTTATCCATGCTATCTCAGGTGGACGACACCATGGGAAAATAGTAGTGATTGAATGCCCACCATTAAAAACATCTTAGGGCCCACTCTAATGTTTACTTGACATCCAATCTGTTGGAGGGAAAACAAATGACTATTAGCTTGATCCAAAAGTTTTGTAGGCTCCTAAGAAGTTTTTAATGGGGGCGTTCAATCAACACGGTAGTCCACTTGAGATTTAGATTTTCCTCCTTTTTGGCTCATACTATAAAATTATCCGAAAATATGGATGGACTTTATTGATGAAACACATACATCATGGTAGGGTGGCTAGCCAATCCTCCGGGGGAGGTTTTAACTCATAGCTAGATTAAATTCTGTGGGGCCCACTATAAATGTTTGTGTATTATGAAGCCCACCATAAACTTTGTGGGTAATCTACCCAACCAATCACACTATCGGTTAAGCTCCAAGGAGAGTGAAATCTTCCAAGGCCAAGTGGAGGAGTTAATGAAGAATGGATTATTGAGGGAGTGTTTGAGCCCATGTGTCGTGCCGGCTCTCTTGACCCCAAAGAAGAATGGAAGTTGGCAGATGTACGTAGATAGTCCAGCAATAGACAAGATCACCATTAAATATCGATTTTCAATTCCCTAGCTAGATGACATGTTTGACATGTTAAAGGAGTCCAAGGTATTTTCTAAGTTGGACTTGAGGAGCGGGTACCATCGATTCATATCCATCCGAGCGATGAATGGAAAACAATTTTTAAGACCAAGGAGGGTTTATATAAGTGGCTTGTTATGCCGTTTGGGTTATCAAATATATCGAGCACCTTCATGCGGCTCATGAACCAAGTGTTGAAGCCGTTTATTAGCCATTTAGTTGTTCAACAGTCGGATAGCTATCCATGTGATTCCACCTTGCCAAACGCATGCTAGATCTGGCTAGCTCGTCAAAAGGATCACACATCACACGTGCACTAGGCCAAAAATCAGCCTGGTCAGTGTATCAGGCGCACCACCAAATGCCCAAGAAAATGGATAGTAAGGGTCTGGCTATATGGTAGACAGGTTTCAACACTGAGATCATGGGATAAGGTACACATGTGGTGTGTTTGTGTGGGTGTAAAAAATAAAATAAATAAATAAAGGTTGTAAAAAATAAACCTATGGTACCATTTTTAACTCCTGGCATGGCCCAGTTGACAAATGGCTTAGATATTGCACACATCTGGGACGAAAATGCTGATGAAAAGCAGACGAGAGTTCCCTTCATAGTTAATCCTATTATTGTGGATGATACAAACACTCAAATCCACCATCAATATGGCATATAGTCTATCCAACCATCCAAACCGTGTGGTGGCCCAGAAAGACGAGATAGTACACGGTTAAAATGGTTACAATAGAGAAGCACAAAACAGAAGATATGGGAGACGCATAAAAATTACAAGATTCTCAATATAAGATGGTTATCTCGTTTCTACTGCATCAAAGCTGCAAGCATGACAAAGGTGGTTGCCATAAGGTGATAAGGTCAGTCCCACCGCCGATGAACTCACTGAGCGGTTCACAAACAAACAAAAATACCAGTGCCGAAAAAATGCCAGCAGTCCACATTCGGCATGTGGCTGGCTGGCTGGCTGCCTGCTGAGTTTACTGGCCTGGTTTCTCGGTAAACCGTCAACAAAGCAGGACCAGGCACATGCACACCTTGGTCCAGCGAGGACTTTGGTATCTTCTCTCAGATTTCAACTCCAACACAGAATAACACATCAGGTTTCGATCATCATCAACACTGACAAAGCAGCATAGTCGCGAATGGGTTTTTAATCAGCAAGTTAAATGCAGTTTTTACAACATAATCAGAAATCCAACCATCTCAGATAAAAATAATAACACACTGAGAAATGGATGTGTTTGGAGAACATTGTGGGGGGGGGGAAAACTCAGTCCAAAGAACTGGGCGGAACCAATGATGGGCCGCATGCAAACAGATGGGTAGGATAAACATGAGCAACATTGGGCAGTAAGTGACTTTGCACTCAATACCAACATCTGAAGCATTGGCAACAGCGTCCGAATTTAAACCTGTGCTAAAGCATGGTCGCAGATGGGACCAAATAAATGCCAACGTCACCACCTAGAGGTTTGCTAATCCTACATCCACGTGCAAACCCTTGTTACGACATCCCAACTAAGGAAGTCCCCACCATGTAGACAAATGGGTCCAAAAAAAATAGGCTAGCCCGCCCAACAACTGGTCCCACACTTGTGGGTGTGGGACAGTACCTGAATACCATCCAACAGCGTGTATTTCTTTCAGACTCATGGCTCACCCGATGGTTGTGCAACAGTACCTGCCTGAACTACGAATTACGGCATTTTATAGTGGGGTGTGCCTAATGGAAAGATAGGATGTCCCACACGTTAGCCTGCATGTGGGTGTCCATGAGAGAGGCAGGTGCACATGGGATTAGAGAACCTCGACATACCCCATGGAGAAATCCAATTACTGAGCTGCAGCGGATTGCTTGGCAGTCGCAAATTTTCTCATGACATCAGACTTCAGCTTCAATACGAATGAGAGAGCTTGATGGACTAACCCATCAATTTCTTCCTCCCTTTTCTCATAAACATAGAAAGCTACAAAGACAAAGGGCACTCCTGCATTCAAAAGTATAGAAAATATCAGTTTCAAGTAATAACCCAAGGAGGAATTCTATATGATCCTGGAGCCGAGGATTTGTATGGCATCATCTGTCCTTAGTTTGTACAAGTTGGGTCTGTAGTTCAGTTGATCTAAAGAGCCCCACCATCATTGTAAGGCCATGCCCCAAAAATTTCCCAGATTGAAATATCCAAGCCAAACAAATGTGAGCCTTTTTTCAGGTGAACAAAGACCATTGCTGTATTTCTTTTCTTAGCCCACCTTTTTCTAGTTGGTATCATGTATGTTATCAGGGAGATTTTGTAGGGAAGCATCAAAGATGCACACACACACACACACACACACACACACACACACACACAAAGAGAGAGAGAGAGAGAGAGAGAGAGAGAGAGGAGATGCTTCTACCTGTGACAAATATGCTGTGAAATGAAATTCTTCCAAGGAAGTTGATAATCAAAAGGGTGACAACAACCTGTTAAATTCAACAGGTAGTGAATAATATCAATAACTCACAAAAGATACGCAATTCAATAGACCTTCATATAAGTAACAACTTTTTATGCTGTGTGCCGGGGGTCAGATGGGATTTGATATGTCGGACACGATGCCCCTGGAAAACCAGCATGTTGACACTGGGGCTGTAACAGGTTGGGTTCTGCTGGAGTCCTATACTACCCGTACATGGGCTAACCAACTTCAGGTATTGCCTGCTCTAGGTATAGTTCTTGAAGACCCGGACCCAGATCCAATTGGGTTTGGGCACCCATCGGGTACCCACCAGGCCTTCGGATCTAGGTTTCGAGTTGGGCTTGGGATAAATAAAGCATTAACATCGTTGGGCCCACCCATGAGATGGCTTAGATTACACACACGTGCCACTTTGACACATGCATGGTGTACATGGGCTCTCTTACATGTGTGGCTTACGAAACCTAATTTCCTTTGCGAGAATAATCAATCTATTTTAAATATGTAAAAATTTACTATTAAAACTAAATGGACCCAACTCGAACTTGACTCAGTTTTTAACCAGATCCAAAAAACAAGACCTGAACCTGACCCAATTTTTTTGTGGGTCCAATTAATGGGAGCTGAACCCATTAAAAAGGGGTCGTGTCCAGCAGATACCTATGAGTCCAGGTACCCATTGACAGCCCTAGCTAAGACATCTGTACAATTATATGAAAGTATTATAAGATGGACTGGAATCCTCTACAGGAAGTGCTAAAGCCACAGGCTACAGCAGGAGGGGTGGAAACAAGATCGCCCTGACGCATAACATCACACGTGAGATGCATGTGCGCAGCACAGACAAAGGTGAGGAAGCAGGGCGTTGATGCGTAGAGTGCATCTGATGTGGGTCCCCACACATCATGATGCAACTGCGTCCACACCTAGTCTGTAGAGGATTCCAATCCTTAAAAGATTGGGCCCAAGTTCAGTGCACATTTTTGTACACAAGATATGAGGACTCGAGGCACATCTTCCACCATCCAAGGACTTCCCACTAGCATGTGACACGTACTTTAAAACAGGAATTCAGGAATCTCATCTTGTGCAATGTGCTGAGATTCACACCCACCATCTGTGAATGGTTGGAGACGCGCACGGATTCTTGGTGCACACGCTTTCTTCAAGTATCACAAAATATTAGTTCATGAAGGACAGGAAAACCAGTCTACACAAGGAGTGTTAAAACCATTAAATATAGGTTGTGTTTCGGTGCACAGGAAAACCAGTCTACACAAGGAGTCTGTTAAAAGCAAGGTGTCCCGTAGCGGTATCGGTGGGCGTAACGGTGCCCACCGTTACCGATACGGATCCGGGGCGTATCAGCCGATACGCCGGCCGTATCGGACCCCGTATTGCGTAACAGGTCGGACCGTTTCCGATATGTATCGGCCGATACGTATCCGTTTTGGGATACCTTGGTTAAAACCATTAAATATAGGTAGTGATTAGGTGCACAATTTTACCAAATACCATTTGAGTTTGAAATAGTATTTAAAACCTTCACAATTGAAAGTTAATTGCCAACTGCACTTCAATAAAAGAGAAATGATCCAGGGCTTTCAAAGCTACTTCTAGTTGCATCTGTTCGCTTGGACAGTCAAATCGATTGATCTGAACTGTCTATTAACTCTAAAACACCTTTCATGGAATACCATCCAAAAATAGCATTGATTAGATGATCTAATCCATCATCGATGTGTCCTTATTTCTCTAGCCATCCTTTTTCCAAGCCATGGATGGGATGGTTATGATTGCCTAACAAAATAGATTCTTTAGAATCACAAACAACCCATTAAGGAAACTGACAAATAGATGGATCGAATTGTTGATTGAACCTATTTCTGTGTAAACAATCTTGACTGGCCATGTTAAAGGCCACTGGATCAAATGGTTAGTGCTAGTCAAATTGATGAGATGTTTACGGTAGCCCATGAAATGTTGGTTGAATACTTGGATCTATTGAGCAATGAGCAGTCTGGATCAGTGTATTGGACTGTAAAAGTGTCCCAACACAACTAGGGGCATTATAACTAAGTGTTCTGGGAGCACCATAGTATTTCTCTTAATAAAATAACAAACAAAAGGGAAAATAAAGGGGAATTTATCTCCAACCTGTAAAGTTGCTGCTCCCCACCAGAAACCCAAATTTAGAAATTGTAAAATTACTCATGGGGTTGGAACTAAAAATTTACAGTTGTGGAAACACCAATTCCCAAGATAAATTAAATTTCTTCCTAATAGCAGTGTCAATGTGCTTGACGGTGTATTTGAAATGTCCAGTACCTATAGGTACCTGTATGTGCTGGATGGAATACAAGGTCATTTGGGAAATAAACACTAGGAAGGCAGTGGGCAGTAAGTACCTTGAAGAATAGCGTCCAATCCTTCCCCCTGCAAATTGCTTTTAGAACACCCACTGAAGAATTCCAAGTGGACCCCAGAGAAAAAGCAATGCGACGTGTCTTCTCTTCCGAGAAATGGAACCCTGAAGCAGGAATTTTCTCAACTTTATATCCCAATCTGCACAAAGAGTCTCCTGATTTTAGCCAGTCTAGAATGAGGATTGATGGCCCACCACAAAATTACAGATTTGCATACACCCATTTCCATTCAATTCCGAAAATGGGAAACAAGTCATGCAAATTAATCACAATGGGTGTAGATATCAAGTCCCATTTAATAACTGTTGGCACGAGTGATGACACGCGTGCAAAGTAGCGAATGAGTCTCTTTGACTGAGTCAATGAAAGTCCCTCGTTTCCCTCTTAATCTTATCTTCTGCCTGTTGAAGGATATATCGCCAATAGAATAGTGGCCATTTCTCCTGATTTGTTGTGACTAGTGAGTAATCTGAGCATTCAAAGGTGATTAATACGGCCATCTAAGCTGATTGGTATGATGGGAAAAATCGTGCTCATCTGTGCTCGTGGAAAACCCGACAAATCTGGCAATCACTAGCCTCACAGCAACAAGCCCAGAGATTAGCAATAGCTTCTCTTCCGGATTTTCAATAACTAGGTACTCAGCCAAGTTAATGAATTCGACACAGCTGGTTTTTCAGCTCAATTCAGCCAGAATAATTTTTTTCACTCGATTTTCCCTATTTTAAACACCAATATAGTAGCTTTACTCTTCCCACGACAGCGACTCAGCTGAGCCAATCAGTTTTAAAGAAATCACCCCAGTCAAATTCGGAAGTCGGCAATTCAAAATCCAGGTCAGTTGAAGTCTTTAAACAGTGGTTACTTTGAAATAATCAAAGAGAAAATAATGTAAGAGATGACATACATTTTTGCAGGTAGAATGCTGTGGATGAACAAGAACAGAGTTGCCCACATGAGAATCTTTGCAATAGCTGTTATGATTGTGTATCCAGGTGTAAAGAAGTGATAATAAATGGCAATCAACGCAAGCAATGTCGTTAGCGTCTGCTTCTTATCTTTCCATAGAAGTGTGTCCGCAACTACAAAACAGCAGCAGCAATGGTTCAATAAATGTCAGGTAAAGAGCTTTGGTAATCCTGCAAGCAACTCTCAAGACAAATCCACGCCAAGACCATGAGTTGGGACAGAATGCATCGGGCAGTCACAGCACTGCAGATGATCTGGCCCGAAAATCAGGCAAGCTTTAGTAATCCCGCAAGCAACTCTCTAGACAAATCAACACCAAGACCATGGGTTGGGACAAAGTGCATCAGGTGGTCACGGCATGCAGATGATCTGGCCCGAAAAGCAGGCCAGTCGACTCATCAGGTGGGCAATATATCTATGAAAAAAATGATGAATGGCATGTAAATAGCTGCCAACCCTCCATATTCAACATACACATGGCCCTATTATTGAATGTGAGTGACACAATTTTTGGGACAGAACATCTACATGGTGGGGCCCACATGATGCATGGCTCAGATGTCCCACACGTGCCAATTGGTGCATCTGGCCACATGTGGAGACGAGTGCAGACCTGGCAACTCTATAAGAAAATGGATAAAAACGATAAAAATTACTGCATCCATACCCTTTCCACTTCCAAGGTATATAGAAGCTTTAGATGGTCGATCGGTGTCCCTTCTGTCAACATGCATTTCAGCTCTCAGATGTGAGTATGACTCCACCGTCCTCTTCAGACCCTCCTGAGAGAAATAATGGAAAAACATCATAATCATCACCACCACCACCACCACCACCACCATCATCATCTAAGCCTTATCCCAACTAATTGGTGTTGGTTATATAAATCCTGTTGTGCCATTGCACTCTATCAAGGGGCCATAACTTCAGTTAGACCATAGGTATCAAGTCTTTTCTTTTTTTCTTTTTCCTTTTTCTTTTCCTTTTTTCAATCAATCAAGGCTTTTCTTACTACCTTCATCCACATCCTTTTGGGCCTTACCCTTGCCCTTTTAGAGCCTTCAACTCATACCAACTCACTCCTAATTGGCACAGTTCTTGGGCTCTGTTGTACATGACCAAACCATCTAACACCTTCCCTCGTCTAATTATCTATTAGTGCTACTCCAAAGTACCCTCGAATGCATTCATTTCTAATTCCATCCTCATCTTCTCACTCATCTATCTCAACATCCTTATTTCAACTACACCCATCCTATGAACATTTTGCTCCTTAAATTCCCAACAGAATGTCCCATAAAGCATGGCTACTCTCATAGCTATCCTCCAAAATTTCCCTTTCAGTTTGAGTTGTAAATAACAATCATATAAAACTCCATAGACACGTCTCCACTTCTTCCAACCAGCTTGAATTCTATGGGCAATATCCTTCACAATCTCTCCACTCTTATGAATTATCAAATCGAAAGTGGTCATTTTGGGAAACTTCTTAGTCAACAATTCTGATGAATTCCTTGTTTCTACTACTATTGTTACTAAAATTGCACTCCATATACTCTGTTTTAGTCCTGCTCAATGTTTTTCGTATCATTGTCGCGTAATGTATCGCAACCTTGGGATACGGATACATATCGGTTATCGCATGAGATATATCGGTTGTATCACGTAAGTTATCGTTGTTGTTGGGAAACATTGGGAAATTGGTCGAACTTTTCAATGAGACTTCAAAAACTGTTAAAAAAGACATCAATACACACTTAGAAATAATTTTTAAAAAATCATAAGAACTCAACTATATTCACACTCAATTCATAATATTTATAAATGTAGGAAGACATGTATGGAAACACTAGCATTACATTCAAAAGCAAAAGAAAAGCTAGAAAACTAGAAGTATACTTGTGGATTTCAAAAATAACATTTTTAATTAAAAATTTTCAAAAAATCCCAAAATTGCCAAGAATTTGTAGATCAGGTTATATACACGTTTGATTTCATGTTTGGACACTAAGATTGCAACTGATTTGGGAAAAATTGAAATTTTTTCCCAATTTTCCGCAATTCGGCCTATCTCCCCCAAATCGTAAAATTGAAGCTCAAAATCCACAAGTTTTCATGCAAAACATGAAGAATCATGGATATCTTACCATTTGACACTATTTACAACATATAAAAAAAGAAAAGAAAAAAAGAATCAAAACTAAAAAATATTCTCCTTTTAAAATCTAGGCCCAAGAAGCTTTCGACCAAGATTTTGAAGAAATTTTGAACATTTTTTTCCAACAAAAGAAAGTGAACTAGTTGAAATCACCTTACAATGTATTAGGAAGATTATTATTTTTTTTAATCGCTTTTTGTGATTTTTTGAGGATTTTCCAGACAAAACAACGCTGATTTCCTTTTATCCCTTTCAATATCGCACTTGGTATTGATATATCGCACAATGCATTAAGAATTTATATAGGGAAAGTGTGGATATATCGCACAATATCGCGCAATATCGCGATATACACAATATATCATGATATCATGCGATATATGAAACGATACCATAAAAAATGAATATTAAAGTTGGATTTCGAATCGCTCAGTTGGGATTACCAATATATCGTGGGTTGTATCGGTGATATTGCAAGATACTAAAAACACTAGTCCTATTAATTTTAAATCCTTCATATTTTATATCCCTCATAAATCTAGCTTTGTGCTTATGCTCTCCCTTGTCTTGTCAATCAAAACCAATGGAAAAAGGTACGGTCTCAATACTGACCCTTGGTGCAAGCCTATAATAATTGGGAACTCACTTGTCTCTCCACTAGTCCTCACATTTATTATCACTCCCTCATATATATCCATAAGCATGTATATCCTCTTGAAACTCCTTTCCCAAAACCCATCAGATTAATTATCTAAGGACCCTACCGTAAGCTTTCTCTAAGTCGACAACGACCATGTGAAGATCCTTTTCTCCTCTCCCCATATTTCTCCATCAATTATCTAAGTAGAAAAATAGCCTCAATAGAGGACCTCCCTAGCATGAAACAAATCTGATTTTCTGATATATTCATCTCATGCCTTAGTCTTTGTCAATCACTCTCCCAAAGATTCATATCATGGTTCATGAGTTTAATCCCACAATAATTAGTGCAGCTCTATATGTCTCCCTTATTCCTATAAATAGGTGTTATGGTACTTTTCCTCCATTCGTCTAGCATTTTCTTCGATCTTAGGGGGTGTTTGGTGCAAAGGATTAGCTGGTATTAGGTGGGATGGAACATCAAATCCCCTGTAAGAAAAACCATGGCCTGTTTGGCTTGTCATATCAAAGGTAGGATTTCAAGCATAGGGTCTTGCGCTAGTACAGACGATGGAGTAAGGATAGATTTCAACCATCCCTCTTGGATTAGAACCCCCTACAACCCGGGATTTTCTGAATCCTTTGGAATTATACGCAAGCCGCTGCTAGTACAGGAGGGATTTCCGCAGGAAGTTCCAGCCCTGGGAAGCGAGGTGGGGCCCACCCTGATGTTTGGGAGGAATCCATCCTGTCCATCCATTTTGTGAGATCATTTTAGAGCATGCGACCAAAAATGAGGTTGATCCAAGACTCAATTGGACCACATGAGAGGAAACAATGGGGATTGAGTGACCACCATTGAAACATTTATATGGCCACAAAAGTTTTCTATCACGCTATGGTTTTTTGTGTTGTCAGTTCATCCCAGCAGGAATGACTTTATAAACGGTTCGGATGGCATAAAAACATCAAGGTGGAACTCAGGAAGGTTTCAACTGTAGGAATTTCTTTCCCCTCTGTTTCCTCTTGTATGGCCCACTGAAGTTTTGGACTCGCCTCACTTTTGGAAGCATGTCCTAAAATTTTGTCACAAAACGGGTGGACGGAGTGGATTCCTCACAAACATCAAGGTGGGCCCCACCTCGTTTCCAAGCACCGAAACTTGGGGATCCGCGTCCAACTTACCCTTGGGTTTCCAAGCAAAGTTCCGGGATTATCAGTTGTTTTCCATGTTCAACCAAACACCATATGGGATCAAAACAAGTATTTAAGCCATACCCGTTAGATGACCCAAACACGGAGGTGAATAGGTTCACTCGTATGGAATTAGAAGACAATCCACGGGATATAGCATTTATTGCAAAAAAAGCAATTCCATCCCACTTAATACCAGCTAATCCTTTGCGCCAAACACCCCCTTACAATCTTGTTTAACAACTTTGTCAACCAAACTAACCTAGTATATCCCACACACTTCCAAACCACTATTGGTATATTATCTAGTCCGAGGGAGCCTTTCCTATTTTCATCTTTCTCAATGCTTTTTTCACTTTAGATTTCCTAATCCTACAAAAGTATCAATGGTCTTTGACATCATTTGAGTTTATGGTTCTTTCTATCTCCATGCTTAAATAATAGAAAAATATACTTAAGAAAATAATAATGTTAAAACCATATAAATAGTACCAAAAAGGAAAGAAAATAGTATCTTCTTCTTATATTCATTTTATCTTGTTTCCAATGCATCTGCATGACAATTTTGAAAGGGCTAGATTACCATGCCCTTTAGTATCTTCTTCTTACAAGCCTTAGTCTTTGTCAATCACTCTCCCAAAGTTTCATATCATGGCTCATAAGTTTGATCCCACGAAAAAATCTTCAGAAAAGGGCAATGATTATTATGAATATTTGCATTATGTGTACAAGAGACACTGAGTTGGTAGATCATTTGTTCATTCACTGCTAGGCCGCTAGCAAGGTTTGGGCCAGACTCAATGATTTTGACATCTCATAAATGATGTTGAGTTCTATGGAGTTGCTTTCTGCCAGGCAATGAAGCTTGGAAAGCAAGAGCATGCGTTGTGGAGATTATCTTTGTTAGCTGGGTTGTGGTCTATTTGGGGGGAAAGGAACATGCGGTGCTTCAATAATGTGAGCTCATCCTTGCCCTCAGTGGTTAGGATTGAATATCTTGCATGGATACTTCAAAAGATTGTAATTTTCTTTTCCTTTGAATTGGGTTGCTGTTTTTTTTTTTTTTTTTTTTTTTTTTTTTTTTTTTTTTTTTTTTTTTTGCAGGGGTTGTAGTGTAGCTTCAAGCCTTTTTGGCTTCGTTTCAATAAAGTTTTGTTCTTTTCATAAAAAAGTTAGCGCAGCTTGGTACTTTCTCTTTACTCCTATAAGTAGGTACCATAGTACTTTGCCTCCATTCGTCTAGCATTCTCTTCAATCTCACAATCTTGTTGAACAACTTTGTCAACCAAACTAACCCAGTATCTCCCATATACTTGCAAACCTCTATTGATATACATATGGTCTGAGGGCCTTTCCTGTTTTCATCTTTCTCAACACTTCTTTCACTTCAGATTTCCTAATCCAATGACGTATCTATGGTCTCTCATGTCATTTAGTTTATGGTACTTCCTATCCCTATGCTTAAATAACAGAAAAAACACCCTTAGGAAAATATTATGTTGAAACAATATAAATAGTACCGAAAAGAAAAGAAATTAGTTATCTTCTTATATTCATGTAATCATATTTCCAATGCATCTGGCATGGCAATTTTGAAATGGGTAGACTACCATGCCTGCTTTCCACCATTTTATAAACATGGTGACTCATCCACCATACACACTAAATAAATCATGGGTCCAATAACCAAAAATCACATGGATCAAAAAAACCTCACCATCTGATATCATCCATTGAATTTGGATAGCAGAACAATTTTTTCTCAACCATCCACCTGATAGCCACCAATTTGATGGTTAAGATTGTCCGATTGGTGCAATTTTGTGATACATCCCACCCACAGGGGGGCCAAATTTTGGGCAGTCTAGATTGATGCATGTGTATGCCACATGTACAGTGGACAAGTCACCACCAAGAAATGGTCGAAAACTCATGTGGTGTAGCTCCTTTCTAAAGGTAGTGGAGTGTACATATTATATAGCTAATCATCCAACAAGGCGGATTATATGTAGGAACAAACCTTAAGTGATACAATAGGCATATAACCAATCTGGTCCTTTGCCTTTGAACAACTGAAAGTTCTGTTACAGGAAAGAAGTCTGATTCTTGAAGGTATCAGCTGAGGTACACACATCCCATAAGGCGCTAGCATCTTGTACACCCATTCCACCATGTATGCAACCGGCATCATAACAGGGGCAGGGATTTTGATTCTTGGCCTGCAAATTGAGCAATCTTAGCCACAAAGGTGATGTGAATTCAGTTCTTTATATAGGCCAATTCACCATAGATACGAATTTCGTGGAACTGCACGTGGGACCCACTGTGGTGTGTGCATGGCATCCAACCCGTCCAGCAAGGCCACCCCACCATGAAAATTAGATGCCTCAAAAAGTCAGGCAGATCCAATCATCAGGTGGGTCACACCAAAGAAATAAAGGACAATGCCCAAAAACATAGAACAAGCTTTATGGGCATGTAAGTTTTAGATGTACATGAATGAGTTTTAGATGCTTATGAATAAGTTTCACATGCATTACACTTACTCTAGAGGAACCAGCCTCTTACTATGTATTAACTGCATGTAGCCTTTAGAACCCTGCTAACGCTACTAACAAGAGTAGGACTTTGAATCCCACTCTCCTGATGCATGCAAATGGAGCAAACAGGTGCAAGATCTGAACCGTTCATCAGGCAGGCCTCCCACATGTCAGCCATGTCCCAGAAATCAGGTCATTGCAATCGTGTGTTGAGAAATATGTGCACATCAAATGTAAGTCCTATGGACAAAGCCTTTCAATTGTGCATTTATTTGTACACTTGTGGCAGACTGATAACTGGATGCTCTTCAATCTACAGAGTGGGCTCCAACCAATGAACAGCCTGAATCTCACACATTATGCATCAGCTTAGAATTATCTAATTTGCATGCCAGTATATCAAATGATAAAATACCAGAGAGAGAGAGAGAGGATCTACTGCTACCAATTTATTCTAATTATCAAGCATTCAATATCTGCAAATGTACAAGATGCCGACCTTCTTCTATCAGGCCATATAGTGGATGGGCCTACCACAAAAATCATACCGTTGGTGTGATCCTAGCTACTGATTGGAGGATTCTTAAAGGATTTTAGGAATAGGCAGTTGGGAAAAGTCTAACCAATGGCAGATGCTCGATGGGCCAAAAAAGGCCTCCAAACAACAGCAAGGATCACCTTATTATTATGATTTGTGGCATCCAGCCTACCCACAGTAGGATACAATATGTGAAGAGTGAAGATCTCATACATGTATTCCAAGAGAGTGTGTGTGTGTGTGTGTGTGTGTGTGTGTGTGTGTGTGTGTGAGAGAGAGAGAGCAGAATACTGAGAGTACCTTTCATAGCCAAGACCTTCAAGAATCAATGACATGAACTCCCAAAATTTAATGGGTTCCATATTAGTTACAAAATATGCCTGCAAGAGCATCATGTTAAAACACATTGATCAATGGAAGTAATGTTCAAAAACTTGGCTTTGATTCAGGAGTCAGTATTATGATCTCCAAGATCAACTTGGCCAAGACATATAAAAAGGCATACATTAAACAGAGAAAAAACATTGATACTCCGGTAGAATATTACCATCCATAGCATAAAGCCACAGTGCACGTGGCATGCATGCAGCTCATTTTCTTCTTCATCATCATCTAAGCCCTGTACCAATTATTTAGGATTGGCTACATGAATCCTGTTCTACCATTCCACTCTATCAAGGGTCATAACTTCAGTTAGACCATAGGTCATCAAGTCTTTTCTTACCACCTCTAGCCATGTCCTTTTGGGCCTTCCCCTTGCCCTTTTAGAGCCTTCAACTTGCACCAACTCACTCCTAACCAGCACAATTCTTAGTCTCCGTTACACATGACCAAACCATCTAAGTCTGCTTTCATTCATCTTATTACCTATTGGTACTACTCCCAAGTTCCCTTGAATGCATTCATTTCTACTTCTATCCTTCCTCATCTTGCCACTCATCCATCTCAACATCCTCATTTCAGCTATACTCAACCTATGTACATGTTGTTCCTTAACTGCCCAACATTCTGTCCCATGGTTCTGAATGTCGGTATCGGTTGGCGTATCGGACCGGAGGAAAAATGATATGACATGGCGTCACGTATCGTATCAACCCGTATCAGTCATAATTTTTTAGAAAGCAAAAAAATATTTAAAAAAATAAGAAAAAACAAGATATCCAAGAATCTATCACTTCTTTGTGTTTTGACTATGTATTCAATGGTGTATCGGACCATTCTTTGATGAGAATGTTATCTGTCAATTTGAATTGCTGAAGGTGAAGTAAATGGGCCCTAATTGAACACAAATCAAGCATGATTTGGTGAACTAGGGCCCACTACACTAAAATACAACAAAAAGAAGATGAAAATATATAAAATAAAATAAAAAGTGAAGGATTACCCTTCTTTCCAATTTTTCCCATAATGGTTGATGCAGGACAGCCCTAAATATGATGCATGCTCATGAACACAATTATTCAGCGGAAATAAAAGCAATAATAATAATGAAATCTAGCATCAATCATCATAAACTAAGAAAATCATAAAGGAAACATGCAATGGGACGGGCCATCATCACAACCATGGAGTATGGGATTCAAGTAGCGTATAGGTTGGATCCGGCAAGGGATGGAACCTCCCGATCTTGCATGGTCATACCCAATCGATCAATGATGATCACTAGTCCGAAGAATCAGAAAGTTTCTCGGATTAGGGATTTGAGAATTTGGGGGTTTAGGGTTTAAATCGATTCTCAAGGTTTAGATCGTGGGGAATAAACAAAACAGAAGTTTAGAAGGATAATAATAGAAGATGAAATACTTGGAAGAAGTTGGAGGGGCACAAGAAGAATAGAGAAGAAGGAGATCAAGGAAGAAGAAGAAGCACCATGAGAGAGGGAAAAAGGAAGGAGGCAACCAAAGGTTTGCTCTTTTTCATAAATTAACAACTAATCAAAAAGGTTTAGGGCAACACCCTTATAAAATTCGGAATTAGCATAATTACCAAAATACACCTACTAACAAAATTTCAAAAAAAAGACATTTGCATGAAAAAAACGTACCCACACTAACCCAAAACTCAAATAAGTAAAAAATGCGTAAAATAAACTCAAATCTAAGATGTCCAATGCGCTCCAATGATGGTGTGATGAAAGTGGGTCACAATGAACCAACGGTCCGATCACATCATCATCACGATCCAACGGTCTGATCATCTCCTCAAAGGAACTTACACATGTCTTCCCAAGGTGGGGTCTTTTCAAATGTCTCGGACTACATGTGTAAGGTCTTCAATGCTCCTCAATAGTCGCCTATCCACAAGGATGGTACTTGTGGTTGGCGCTTTCTTCGTTGGTACACCTTGAATGCTTTTCTTCCGCATCATACTCCTCGTCTGAGAAGAACTCGACTCCGGCGAGTTAAAATTCTTGTGGCGCTCTAGTAAATCTGGATTAACGCTCTATAACTCCACTTCTATCAACCATGTAGATTCTGACGGTGGCTTGTTCTTCCATTTGACCAAGTATCTTTGGAAACCTCCGCCTCTCATAAAAATGATCTATTCACTCAAGATTTCCTCAATTTCTTCTTCATGGGTAATGGGTGGGGGAAGGGGTGGAAGGGGTTGTATAGCAAAATCAGAACAAGGCCATGAAAGGGACGATAGATCAATGATGGGATGGTGGGAACGAACTAGATCTTCCACATTAAGAGTTGGATTAATGCCCATTTCAGATAGAAGGTCGATCCGATACACGCTAGACCCAACCTTCTGCAATATTTTGAATGGTCCAGCACTACGCGTTTGTAATTTCTTAGCGGAACCTTGTGAGAACCACTCTGGCCTTATCCTCACCATTACATAGTCTCCTTCCTGAAATTCTTGCAATTTACGATGAGAATCAGCTGAGATTTTAGAATCATCATTGCTCTTATTTATCCGCTGTCTAATATGTGTATGCAAATCATGAATATGGCGTGCGAATGCATTGGCTGACTCTGAAGACCTTTGGATGACAGACATAGGTGACACTAAAGTACACGCTGAAAAATCCATGAACTTGGAATAAACAATCCTATAGAAATAAACAATCCTATGACCTAGAATTTGAAAAACTAAAACAAAAGGACACTTTCCATGGATGACACATAATTTCTCATTATAAGTATTATAAACAAGGATGATTTTCAGGGATCCCAACACTTGAGAACAAACACTAGTAATACCAAATCTTAAGCAGATCTTGGCATCAGCCATTATGTCCAAAATGTCACCAAGATACGGAACAAGGACTATGGACATCATATCCACCATGACGTGAATACGTCGCATGATGGCTTGACGCTTGATTGAAGCTTTGTGGGCGGTTAGGATATGCCCACATGTGTGCCATATGCCATTGTTCTTGGAAGTGAAAAGAGCAGGCATGATACACAAAACAAAATTCCAACTCAAACTTTCCTTATTGAATTCTTCCCCAAGAAGTTTATCAAATTGACGCTGCATTTCTGTATTTTCTATGGGGTTCACCTGGTATGGAGGAAAGCTTGACAGGACTAACCTAGGGACAAGATCGATTGTGTGTTGAATGTCCCATATGGGTGAAAATTTATCCCATAAATCATCTGGTGGGATATCACAAGTCATGTGGGTGTCTACCATCATATCCTCACTAGTCTTCTTTTCAAATTCATTCATGTGCATTATGGTAAGAGACTTAGATTGAGGCTCTACATCACTTAAGTCACACATGACATCTGGAAGTGGTGCGGTCTCACTTTCTTCGACCTTTTCATCACTAGCACACACTTCGTCATCCTCAATGATGATAAGCGATGCCTCAATTTCTTCCATTTCCTCACTACTAACATTAGGCACATACTCTTCCACTTCATAAACAACCTGATTGGATTCTTCCAACTGGCCATTCACCAAGGTATTATCTCGCTTCCAAGGAAAAATAATTGGTGTTAAACACTCAAATTGTTAATAGGTCGAGATTTCCTTCATGATGGGCTGGACCACTTTACAAAGAGGGGACCATATTGGTTCTGTGTTTGGACGGGAAGGTGAGGCAACTCTCTTTTGAACCAAGGGCTTTTGACGATAAGAGATGGGAAGATATTTTTCTTTTAAACGCACTTTCATCTCGTCCCATTGTAAGATCGGGGCTCTCCTAACTTTATCAAGTCGTCGCTCCAAATCTATCCAAAACAACTTAGCTTGGCCCTCCAATTTCCACTTGGCAAACCTCACTCAACAGTGATTTGACATATCATACCAATCAAAGAAATAGTCCAAGTCTTCAAGCCAATTAAGGAATGTTTGTGGGTCCATGTGACCATTAAAGTAGGCCAACTCATCGGAGTTCGGCTTTCCATTGGGTCTCAACGGCCACACGACAACACTTAATGGCCCTGAAGATCTCAAACGTCTATACTCCATTCATTACAGGGAGACTCTACGGACTGGGTGACTCACAATATGAATGCGATGAATTTAAATTATAATGAACTGATACTAATTAATTTTAGATGACGCGACTCAAATATGGAAATTTTCCAAATTAGGAAACTTTATAAAATTGGAAAGTTTCTAAAATTGGAAACTTTCTAAATCTGGAAATTCTCCAAATTAGGAAACTTTCTAAAATTGGAAACTTTCTAAATCTGAAAATTCTCCAAATTAGGAAACTTTCTAAAATTGGAAACTTTCTAAATCTGAAAATTTCCTAAAACAAACCTAAAAATCAAAACCCTAATTTGATAACTCGATCTAGACACAAACCATGCAAGCCTATTCTCTGATACCAAATTTGATGCAGGACAGCCCTAAATATGATGCATGCTCATGAACACAATTATTCAGCGGAAATAAAAGCAATAATAATAATGAAATCTAGCATCAATCATCATAAACTAAGAAAATCATAAAGGAAACATGCAATGGGACGGGCCATCATCACAACCATGGAGTATGAGATTCAAGTAGCGTATAGGTTGGATCCGGCAAGGGATGGAACCTCCCGATCTTGCATGGTCATACCCAATCGATCAATGATGATCACTAGTCCGAAGAATCAGAAAGTTTCTCGGATTAGGGATTTGAGAATTTGGGGGTTTAGGGTTTAGATCGATTCTCAAGGTTTAGATCGTGGGGAATAAACAAAACAGAAGTTTAGAAGGATAATAATAGAAGATGAAATACCTGGAAGAAGTTGGAGGGGCACAAGAAGAATAGAGAAGAAGGAGATCAAGGAAGAAGAAGAAGCACCATGAGAGAGGGAAAGAGGAAGGAGGCAACCAAAGGTTTGCTCTTTTTCATAAATCAACAACTAATCAAAAAGGTTTAGGGCAACACCCTTATAAAATTCGGAATTAGCATAATTACCAAAATACCCCTACTAACAAAATTTCAAAAAAAAGACATTTGCATGAAAAAAACGTACCCACACTAACCCAAAACTCAAATAAGTAAAAAATGCGTAAAATAAACTCAAATCTAAGATGTCCAATGCGCTCCAATGATGGTGTGATGAAAGTGGGCCACAATGAACCAACGGTCCGATCACATCATCATCACGATCCAACGGTCTGATCATCTCCTCAAAGCAACTTACACATGTTTTCCCAAGGTGGGGTCTTTTCAAATGTCTCGGACTACATGTGTAAGGTCTTCAATGCTCCTCAATAGTCGCCTATCCACAAGGATGGTACTTGTGGTTGGCGCTTTCTTCGTTGGTACACCTTGAATGCTTTTGTTCCGCATCAATGGTCCACTTCACTTCGATTTGTCGAATCCCATTCAAATCATTTGTTTTAATCCCAAAATAAGTCTAGATCTAGTCTAAAATGAGTTTTTAAACTTCTTCCATGGTTTAAATGGGAAGAGAGAGAGAGAGAGAGAGAGAGAGAGAAGAGTGAAATTTTGAAAAAAATAAAAATAAAAATTAGACTTTTACGGCCGTATCAGCCCCATATCAATGTCGCCGATACGTGTCAGTTTTTTCATATTGGGCCGATACGACCCCATATTGCATATCGATACGGCCGTTACGATACCGATATTCATATCTATGTTCTGTCCCGTAAAGCATGGATGCTCTTCCTATAAAATTTCCCTTCCAGTTTGAGTGGTCCCATAAAGAGTGCAACTCAATCTAACCAACCTAAATCATGGGATCCACTACAGACGGAACCCATTCCCAACATCTAACTGATTAGACAATCCTAACCTCCATTTATCAGACGTTTGTTGACTTTCGACCATTGAATTATTTCATTTTACCTGTCTATTCTATGGCCACAATCAGGCTTTATGATCATTCATTCAGTGTGTTGGATGACTTGGATTGAGGGACATGTGTGCCACATGTACAGTAGTCGTTCATGCGTGTGGGTCATGATACTTTTTCAGTTTTTCATATCACTTTTTATAACATGTTGGAAAAATCAATGATAAGAAAAGAATTCCAGTCATGGTACTGGGAGCCTCGCCAAACAAGGGTCAATGATGGGGGAAACACATGTTAGAGATCTAGCAAGACGGCACACATGTCAAAGATTCAGGCCGTTCATCAGCCAATGTGCATTGTGAACATGCCATATAACAAAAATCAGGTTAGCACACTCATCAACTGAGCAATTTATGATATAAATCATAGCCCCAAATCACAAATCTAGAAGAAGAAGCCCATTAACAGCCCTGTAACAGTTGTTAAGGGCACGTAAGGAGCTGTCACAGGGCATAACGGTCTGATACAGGGCCGATACATTTTTGCCCTTTAAAAAAAATTGACCATTATAAGGCGTTTATAAGGAGTATCAGACCGATACATTTTCGCCCTTTAAAAAAAACTGACCACGATAAGGGGTAATGGCTGTTACGGCTCGTATCATAATGACCATAAGACCTGACATTATAGCACTGTTACCATTGTTGAATGCCCTCGGTTCTACACTTAAGAAGGTACAAAGAACATAAGTTATTAAAGAACTCTTCTATGTTTTGAAGGTAAATTTCTTGAAAGGCAAAATAAAGGAAAGACAGGAATCCTTTAGCACTGTCAAGATATGTAACCATATACAAGTACTCAATTGCCAATATCATGATATGTATTACTTTTCTTGGTGCATATCCATCGGAAATTGATGATTGATGAATTTTAACTTTTCTTTCTAATTTATTTATAGTTTTCATATTTTTCTACTTTTTTAAAAAAATGGGGAAAAAATACTACGATTTAAAATTTGATTTGTGACTTGACCATTACTACAATTTGTGACATGATAATGATTTTGACAATAACATGATGAATGGCCCAAATATCTTATGTGTGCTGTACACCTGGATCTTTTGACCAGTTTTCTAACCCCTCAAATAAGAGGCCCCTAAAATTTATCCATTGGTGAGATTTTTTTAACACTGATAGAACATGAAAGCAATAGAGAGAGAGAGAGAGAGAGAGAGAGAGAGAGAGAGAGAGAGAGAGAGGAAAACAGTACCTGACCAGCTGCTCGTGTTGCACCCGCATCTTCTGAAGCTAGAGCTTTCTCAGCACATATATGGGCATGTGCCACATTTTCAACATACGTGAAATCATACACGTTATTGCCATCACCAATGATGTACTGAAGAACAAAAAGAAAAAAGAAAAAAAGGAAAAGTGACTATCAAATGCAAAGACAAGCACCACAGACTTATTGTGTTGTCTGGAAGCGAGGAAGCATGCATCAACAACACCATGATAGTGAAATAACAAAAATATGAAAGCAACAGTAGAACTCGTTGATTGCAATCAACCTATTTAATAGACTATTAGATGGCGCTTGATTTTAATCAATCTGGGCAATAGTCTATTATATTGCACCTGTGGGAGTTTTATGCTCTCATTGCCAGTCCCCAGCCAGACAAAGTGAGGGTTGTGTCAGGTTGGCAGCTGGCGCCAAACTTATGCCATAACTTCCAACATGAATCCGAACAACATGACATTCCAAACTCATGCTAGGGTGTAGGAAAAGATTAGATGGCCTTGGTCTTAACTGAGCTTATGGCCCCTTGATAGAGTGGAATGACGGAAAAGGATTCATATAGACGACCCCAAATAGTTAGAATAAGACTTTGATGATGAGGATGAGGATGATGATGATAATGGTGAAGATGAAGATGAAAGCAACAAAACACGTAAAGACCCCAAGACCTAAAGAATTCTGCAGATTTCGAATCCCTCTCAAAAGCATGAAATGAGAGGGTAAATAGCATTTGTACTAATAGACTGATATAGATTAGGTAGTTACCGATGAGTTGTACAAGAGATATTTACAATTTAAAATTTGAATAAAATATATAAGATTTGATTAGTTGAGTTAATCCTGCAGTGACGTGGATTTCTCCACTTCATGAGGTTAAACTGTATGCCGCAGAGATCTGGATATTGAAAGCACGGGAGGAGCGAATTAACGTGGCTTCAATGCCCAATTTGATTGGAAGAAGGTGAAGAGTGGTGAGATGTCCGATTCAATTGGAAATATTCAATCCACGATGCGGTCAGCTATAGAGAGGGCCAACATCGACCCCAATTTGATCAACGATGGAGAGACCCAACTCAATCTGGTTCTCCCGATTCTTGATTCGATCGACGGCAGAGAGGCCCGACTCAATCAGGTTCTCCCAAAGTTGTTCGGTGGTGGAGAGGCCCGACTCGATTGGGTTCTCCTGATTCCACCTGTCGTGAAGAGGCCCAATACGATCGAACGTATCGATTTCTCGATTGAAGATGGCGGCAGCGGATGGCACCAATTTGATCGAGAAGATGGTATGTAGTAGTGGTTGTCAATGGGTACGAGTTGTAATTGTCGATGGTGGCACCAAATCACAGATTTGATTCAAGAAGAAAGCGATACCGAATGGCGCCGATTTGATCAGTCGAGCGCATCGAGTTGATCGGACAAGAGAGCCGATTCAATTGGTGAAAGGGAACAGTCAGTTGAGATGAGATGTGAGTGGTGTTAACGAAAAAGGAGAAGATTTCACTCTACGTCTCTGATACCATAAAGAATTCTACATATTTGGAATCCCTCTCAAAAAGCATGAAATGAGAGGGTAAAGGGCATTCTTACTAATAGACTGGTACAGATTAGGTAGTTATAGATGAGCTGTACAAGAGATATTTACAATTTAAAATTAAAAGTAAAATCTACAAGATTTTATTAGTTGAATTAATCCTGCTGTTATGCGGATTTCTCCACTATTAAGAACAACTTAAAAAGCAATTAGCAGTTTTTTTTTTTTAAGAGATAACTGAAGTTTATTGAAAAGCTCACAAAGCGAGAAAAGAAAACCGGGCCCACAAAAAGCAGAAACAGCTAGAGAAAGGAGAATGAATTCCTCATTTCTTTCAGAAGATAATGATTGATTTATATATCTAGAGAAAGGGGAATGAATTCCTAAATACAAAGGACCGATAACTAACACCTTCTTTAGCAGCCACAGTGACTAGGCAATTGCCGCTCTTCTACCTAATTGGGTAAATGAAATGTTTAGGCCAGAAGTATGGACTCTAATTTCATTAAACACCAAGCTAAATCCCGCCTTTTGGTTTCCACATTTTGCCCGCCCTATGACAATATGAGAATCACCTTCGTCAAAGACATAGCCATCGCCAAAATAGCACTACCTGAGAGATATGGCCCTGAAAAGCCCATGCAGCTCCAACCTTTCCCATGTCTTAGAAGTTAGAACCCAGCATTTTACCTAAGGTGCTAGATGGTCCAATCAATTCGCCATCAAAGTCCAACTTCCAGACTACTTCTGGGGAGAGGACCAAACCACCTCCTAAGTAACCATGAACAAAGCACTCGGGCATAGTAGAAAGCCACTTCAGAAATCCCTTACGAAGAAAAGATTTTGGACCCATTGGAATTCCAGGCCAACATTTCAATGTTGCCCCAAGAGGGGCATAATTTACAACAGAATATCCTTTCGAGATTACAGATAGCTCCGTTGAAGATTTTTACTAGTTACAACATTTAAATGGGCTATTTCTGCCGATTTTGGTTATTTTATTCTTTTGAGCTGTTTTGGTGATTGCTTAAGGTTGGATGTCCAAGATAAGATTAAATCAAGGGTCCATACTCAAGATCAATTAGGGTATGGCTGTTTAGGTTGCTTAAGCATTAAGGTCTCTCTCAAAACAAAACAGTCATCCCAACTCAAACATAATAGATGTCGAAGAAAAAAGGAGGAAGAAAAAATGCAAGAAAAGAGTGACGAAGACGATGGTATAGGTTGGCAGCAGATCAATGACAGGAGGAAGAACAAAGAGATGAAAGGATCGAAGAGGAGCAGAGATGTATCTGGATTCCCAACTCTGTTTGTCAAAGGGTTTCCAGAAGGATGGCTGCCTGTGAAATTCGCAAGGGTCTTCTGCCGAGCTGGGGCTGTCATGGATGTGGTTCTACCCAGGAAGAAGCAGCAAGAAGGCACCAAGGGGTTTGCATTTGTCAGAATGAACTCTGAAGAAGAACTTAGCAGGGCAGTGGAAATGCTCCATGGAGAAAGCTTTGGGGGACAAAAACTCCTAGTCTAGAGGGCAAGGTTTGGGCCGGAACTCAACCAAAAGGGGAGGAAAAATTCAATCAAGGTAAACAAGATCTCAAGAATCCAGTTTATCAACAAAAAAGACCAAAACCTCGTGGCGGAGAGAAAGATAACAGAGGGGCAGGGATCCTTCTCTTACAAGGAGGCGCTGGTGGGTCCGCTCGAAAGACCTCTTATTGATAAAGATATTAGAAACAGAAAGCACGGTAAGGAGGTATCAAGAACTAATTTGGAGACAGTAAAGTTTGGGGAGGAAACAACAGTTCGGATCAGCCCGGATGCGATGAAACAGGCCAGGGATGCTCTAAAGGACTCGGTGGTAGTGGAAACTAAAGAAGGGACCTCTTTACACCAGGTTAGACATTGGTTGCAAGATGTTTGTAAGATGCCTCCGGAGTTATACAGTATTTTTCCTATCGGATAGAATGATATTTGGATTCAGTTTTAGCCCTGGAATAGACATCGAACCTATTCTCCAAGTGGGAGTAGGTAATTTGGGGGGGCCAGTCAAAAGGATTCGAAAATGGGAGAACTACTCAGTTTTTGGAACGGAAGATGTCTGGGTTCAGATTGGGCCAGTGCTGTTGGAATTCTGGTGTGACGATTTTTCCTAGCAGCAGCTTCATGCCTGGGCGATCTCTTAGAATTGGACCCTAAAACAAAGTCTGGGGAAGAAATGGGGGTGATAAGAGCTCGAATCAGACGGAGTAAAGGAATTTCAAAGCCGGGCCACTTAACGGCTTTAGCAGAAGCCATACAGATCCCACTACCAGTCCTATGGGAGATAGAAGATGTCCCATACCCCAGATGGGGTGATCTTTGGAGGAACAGAGATCTAGAAAATGCAGGTACAGGGATTCAGGTAAGAGGAGAAAACGAAGAAGGCGCACAGGTAGGGAACACCGCTGGAGTACTGGTTCAAGCATCGACAACGTGTCAGACACCCATTAGCTATGGTGAAGGCGATGGCAATTTCGGGTCAGTTGTTTCGACACATGGCAGGGACTTTAATGCAGGAGTAGACGTGGGAACTTTGGAAGGAGTGCGCCACTCTACACCGAACACGTGGACGGAAGAAGGCGCTCCAAGCCACCTTATTTTGAGGGTCGGATCGAGAGAAGCCAAGCCTCCCTCCATCGTCATTAAGGATAGGACAGGTGGCAGCTTCGGAGGTAGCACTGGCAGGTTAATGGAGCCCCGGATAGTCAATCTGAATCCTTCATGGGTGCTGAACCACTTTCAAATAGGCAGAGTGGATACAAGGCTGAAGGGTCGGACGTCGCAATAGCCTTAGTGCCCTACGTTGGACCATTGGCATGTGCCACAGAGGCATGCGAAATGAAGGCACATGGGGAGTTGAGGTATGTGTGTGGGGATCTCGCACACAACTCGTGCAAACATCTGCAAGTTAGTGGGAACTGGGGTTTCGCAGCTCAGGTGGCAAAGGAAAGATGCAACTTCCCTCCAGTTTTAAATCCCTATTTCCAGACTCACCTCAAGGAGATGGTTTCCTTTTGGGCGAAGACGATAATCTCTCCTGCGATAAGGAGTTCGCTAGTCAAACAGACTGTACGGCTCAATCTAACAGAAGCAGAATATCGACGGCAGATCAAGACCTGCGACCCCTATTCCAAGAAGAGTGTAGTGAAGACATCATTGAAGTGGAGCCTTTACAAATCCATACAAGGAAGAATACAACGGAAACATCAGGCGGACAACAGCAGATGGTCAGTTCAGATGAACAGAGGGCTCAGATGTTACATACGATCCAAAAGAAAAAATGGATTAGGGATGCGATGGGGCACATGGGAAGATCGATCGGGCTTTCCTTTGGGGATCATCCGGAAGATTTTGTTGCATTGTTTCAATGCGTCAAGGCTTGCGGTCGACCGTTGATTGGTTCGAGATCACCAAGGAATACTATTAGTAATTCGAGCAGCAACGACAATGTTCAGAACCTCCTACAAAGTCCTCCCACGTACAGCAGAAAAAATAGATGGTTTCCCTCTGATGATTAAAGAATGGTGAACGGGGTTTCATGTTGAAGGTTATGCGGGTAACAAACTTGGCAATAAACTGAGACTTCTAAAAGATAAAATAAAATTCTGGAAGACGACAGAGTTCGGTAAACGGGAGGCTGAGATGAACTCTTTTTTAATTGAACTGCAAGCTATTGAAGTGAAAAGCGAGAACACCCACCTGACAGTGGAAGAGCCGACAAGAAGAATGCAGTTGATTCAGAATTACTCGGCCAGGGTCTTGGAAGACAAAGTGAAATGGAGGCAAAGATCACGTAACAAGTGGATAAAGGAAGGAGACAAAAACACTAAATTTTTCCATAACTCGGCAAGTGCTCGGGCTAGATCCAATAGAATTAGTTGTATTTCAGTGAACGGTTCATGTATAACAGATCAGGATAATATCTCGGATGAAGTCGTCCGTTTTTTCAGCAACCTTCTGCAGGGAGATGGTTGGAATAGACCAAAATTGGATGATCTTCAATTCGAGAGTTTGTCTAGTGAGGAAGCCAATGCGCTGGAGGTTCCTTTCTCTTTCAAAGAGGTGAAAGTTGCAGTTGATTTGCTAGGAGGAGACAAAGCCCCTTGGCCAAATGGGTTGCTGACAGCGTTCTTCCTATCTTTCTGGGAAACAGTAAAAGAAGATGTAATGGAGTTTGTAAATGAATTCTACGATAGAGGGGCGAGGGCGGTTATCAAAAGACATTGGAGCTTCCTTTGTGGCGTTAATTCCGAAGGTTCCCGACGCGGATTAGCTTAAGGATTTCAGGCCTATTAGTTTGATTGGAGGACCGTACAAGATCTTATCTAATAAAGTGCGGGCTACAAGAATGAAATCAGTTCTTGATTTAATCATCTCCCAGAATCAGAGTGCATTCATGCCGGGAAGGCAGATTATCAATAGTGCGCTGATAGCTCACGAATGCTTGGATTCTAGACACAAATCGAAAGAAAAAGGCATAGTTTGCAAGCTCGACTTAGAAAAGGCCTACGACCATGTTGACTGGGTTTTCCTTCAGTATATGCTTCTCAGACTTGGCTTTGGGGCGAAATGGAGAAAGTGGATGGGGGATTGTGCGAGTTCAGCTCATTTCTCAATCTTACTCAATGGATCACCTAAAGGGTTCTTCAGAAGCTCCAGGGGGCTACAGCAAGGCGATCCGCTGTCGCCTTTCCTCTTTCTTATAGTCGGCGAAGCCTTATCAAAGATGTTGAGTAAAGGTCAAGATGCAGGATTATTTCTAGTTTTAAAATACAAGGAATGGTAAAGCCGATTTCCCATATTCAGTTCGCAGACGACACGCTTCTATTTTGCGACGCCGATCCAGATAAGGTGAGTAACTTGAGAACTATTATTCGGAGCTTTGAGGCAATTTCTAGTCTTAAGGTCAACATGGCTAAGAGCCTAAGAGCAAACTCTTGGGAGTTAACATGGTAGAAGGTGAGGTGGAGGTGATGGCTGATCATTTCGGCTGCTCAGTGGGTGCTCTTCCAACTTCCTTTGTGGGTTTACCTCTTTGTATAGGTAAGCCTCCGAAGCATGTGTGGGACAAGGTGATTGAGAGATTCGAGATGTATCTAGCAAGATGGAAGTGTAAATTCTTATCTTTTGGAGGGCGCATCACTCTGATAAAGGCAGCTCTCTCTAAACTCCGTATATACTTTATGTCATTGTTCAAATGTTCAGCCTCGATTGTCGCCAGGTTAGAGAAGTTAAGGCGCGATTTTCTTTGGCATGGGATGGAAGATAAGAAAAAGTTTCATTTGATGGATTGGAAAGAGGTGTGTAAGCATTTTCAGGAAGGAGGGGCTGGTATAAAAGATCTCAAAAACATGAACCGGGCCTTAATAGGTAAATGGATGTGGAGATTGGGAACATAGAATGGGTCTCTTTGGAATCAGATTATCAAATGTAAGTATGGGAGATCGGAGGGAGGTTGGTGGACAAGAGATTCATCCATGTACAGATCTTCAGCCCTTTGGAAAGGAGTATTGTCCATGAAATTGAACGTTCTAAAGGGAGTAGTGATCTCTATTGGAAACAGCGAGAATACTCGGTTTTGGGAAGACATTTAGGTAGGAGATACTCCGCCGAAAGTGGAATTTCCTCAAATCTACAAGATTGCTCCAGATCCGTCCATTGTGGTAGCTGATTGTGTGTCCTATGTTGGGGACGAAGTGGTGTGGGAACCGTCCTGTAGAAGATTTCTTAGGGACGAGGAGGTTGAAGAATTCGTGGCGCTCCTTAATTGCATTCACACTTGCAAGCCAGATCCTTCAACGCCAGACTCTTTAAAATGGAGATTCGAAGAGTCTAGAGTCTTCTCGGTGAAGTCATTCTACGAATTTCTTAACAAAAATCAGACTTCGCCTGAGGCAGCAGCTACAGAGTTTGTTTGGAAATACAAAGTTCCGCCAAAGATCGCAGCTTTCGGATGATTAGTTGGCAGGAAGAGAATTCTAACGGTGGACAATCTGCGAAAAAGGGGAATGATTCTCTCCAACGTGTGTTTGTGTTGTATGAGTGATGAGGAATCGGTGAACCACCTCTTCGTGCATTGCAACTTCATTAGCTTGATATGGTCAGATATTTTAGCTCGTTTTGCCATCTCGTGGGCTTTCCCCAACTTAGTGGATGGCATTTTAATGGCCTGGCAGGCTGGCACGGCATTAAGGTGGGTAAACAGAAGACAATCTTATGGAGAATGCCTATTTTAGCTGTTTGGTGGGCCATGTGGGAAGAAAGGAATGGAAGATGTTTTCGGGGAGAAAGGAAGCAGCCAGAGGTTATATCTCAAAGGGCAAGGAACTTAATTGTTGAGTGGGCCTCCAATGTCAATCATCTTCAGGGTTGTAATCTCTTGTTTCTTGGCGTTTAGCCGGATCACTATCTCAGCGGTTTTGGCCCCTTCCTTTTAGTTTTTGCTTTTAATAAAATTTCGATGTCTTTAAAAAAAAAAAAAAAAAGCATTAAGGTCTCTTATTTATAAATGTTTCTATGAACTAAACTAATCGAAAAAGTGCAATTCCCAGATCAACTTAATCAGACTAATCACATTCATCCCATCAGGAATATTTTTGTCTCAATTGCTGATCAATGGGCCCCTCAGTGCCAACTCAAACCCCAAGGATTATATATTTCCTCTGGTATAAGATGCGTCAAAGATGGAGATGCATATCATTTTCCAACAGAGGCTACTGCAAAAGGGCCAAATAAGAATGCCTGGAAAATATTATGTATAAATAAAAGATTCCCAAAGTTGAAACACGTTTTACCTTAGATTTCCCAGCCCTTGCAGCTGCAACTACGGATGGCACCATCAACTTATCACCAGGACCAAAAATGCTACTTGGACGGATACAGCACGTCAAAAGCCCGTTCTTACTGTTTGATTTTATGACCAATGCTTCTGCTTCAGCTTTAGTTGCTGAATAGGAATCATTATGCTGAAAAACAGTTGAGCAGAGATCAAGCTTGTGCCTGATATATCAGAAAAACTACACGTGTGAAGGGGGAAAAAGGCAGAAAAAGAAAGATCATGAAACAATCTACATACAAACAAGAGGAATTATAGGGTCCTGAATGCCAGCAAATGTATAGTTTATAGAATCATGTTATTCTATTTGTGGTGCCCATGGTTCATCTATCCAGACTGTTGATCAGATGGATCACACAGTGGATGGGGGTGCCAAGTAATCTCCTAGAATAGAAGATCTCAGCCATCCAATCTTCAGCCTTTTCTCTATTGAATGTCCACTATCGTTGTAATGTGTGTTAACCATCTATTTGCAGGGTACTGATTGAAGGGTGAAGATCTGGTGCATGACCCATCCACCATAGGGCCCATCATATCAACAGTCTAGATTATTGAACAATGGACCCCATGTTTGATGTGTAAAAAAGTATGCACCTCAAGGTCCTCAACAAACTATACATTCACCACCATACGTTTTCCATTAATTCCTCAAAAAAGATCATGAAATAATCTATATGCACACAATACCTTATCAGGATAAGGCATTGACTCGTCCCCATTATATATTCCATGAACACCATCAAAGACCACACTTGGAGAGCTCGTGTAAACAAGCCTCTTTACTTTGCACTCAATACAAGCATCAATAACGTTCTTAGTTCCTACACGACCACATTGACATGAAATAAACATTATATAATCCAGTTTGCATACATCAGCATGTAATTCTTATACCTAGTCAGTCCGTGCACACTCACCTTCGACATTAACAGAATAATGAAGCTGGTAGTTGTTGATGGAGGAATCAGGAGCTGCCATGTGGAAAACAGCTTCTGCACCTTGACATGCTGCAGAACAGAAGAAACGGTCATACCAAAGTAACAGAATTGTACAGCGTCAGAAGGTGGAAATCTATGTAGAAGGGGACTACATTTTTTTTTTTTAAAAACGGGTGTCAAGCATGTCAATGTTAGCGCATCTGGCGGATTGAAATGAGTTGTAGATTCTCGGCTTTTGGGCGGTCCAGTGTCCTGGATGTGCGGTGTTCAGTTTTGTTTCTTGTTTGTAAAGGCTTCTTTTTTTTTTTTTTTTTTGGGTCAGTAAGCTGTTCACCCATCTATTGGCCTGGCTGCAGTTTGGCTCCTTTGGGTTCTGCTGGCTTTTTGTATAGTTTTTTTCTTTTGCTCTTAATAAAAGTTGCACCCTTCAAAAAAAAAAAAAAAAACATGTCAATGTGGATGCTAGGAAGAAATGCAATACATCTTTTCTTATTTGTACAGTTACAGTATTCACATGATCCCATCAATCTAATATGGCCTACGACGATATGGATATGTCAACTAATTGGGTTTTTCTAGAGTTGGTAGTGTACAATACTGACACTAGGAGACTTGGGTGGGAGACTCAAGCTCAACCCTAGCCCAACCTGAACTTTAGGTCAGGTGGGGTTGGGTTGGGTTGAAGTTGGGCATTCAGGCTGGGCTAGGGCTGGAAATCCCCAACCCGACCTCAGGTGGGGTTGGGTTTGCATTAGGGCCTCAGGCAACCCGAACCGGCCTAAACCTGACCCTATATCTCTATTGTCTATACCGCAAGGTAGCCAAGGGCAAAAAATCCATACAATTAGTTTTTGCATGAGTTAAAACTTTGCCACAGTAAGAGAGGTTTTTTTTTTTTTTTTTTTTTTTGAGAGAGAGAGATGGCAATAAACTTTATTAAAAAGGCGCTGAGATAGCAACAGAAAAAAGCTACAAAACTGCACAAACAAAACACAAGGACAATAAATTATAATTGCCCCATCCAACCCTTGCACACTGCTCGCTCAACAACAGAAAAACAAACGTTGCTAGCAACTCAATCGACCACCTTAATTTCATTACAGAAGCATCTTCCATTTCTTTCACCCCAAATTGACCATAAGCCGGCAAGCAGACAAAGCCTCCACATGGCTTGAGCATTTTTGCAGTGAGCCACCCCATGCCAAGCCATAATGAGGTCTCCCACGTCATAGGGCATAGACAAGAAAAAATTAAACTTAGCGAGAATAAAATCCCAAATGAAGCCAGCAAAAGGTGAATGAATAGCTGGTTAACCATCTCGGCGTCAGGCTTGCACAAAGGCACATGTTAGGGATAACCATGGAGTGCTTTTGAAGATTGTCAGTCGTCAAGACTCTCCTTCTACCTACAAGCCATCCAAGAGCCCCAATCTTGGGAGAGGCACCGTAATGTCACACATGGCACGTTTTTCCTTTCTCATCGTGGGTACGAAGCATACTTTGGCCCATACCAAGCTATCACTTTCACCTATTGAAGGTCTACAAAGGTTCAACCATTTTAACAAAGTGGCATACTCTTTAATCTTGTCGACCTGAAGGTTGCAACGACAAGGTGGGGCCCAAATAACCAACTCACCAAAAAGACCATAGCACCTATCCACCATAACACTACCATCCGGGGCAAGGCGAGCAACTAACGGGAATCTAATGTAAAGAGGCAAATCGCACCTCCAAACATTTTCCCAGAAACAAAACTTCTCCCCATTCTCCAAAGAAAAGGACCATGCCTTCCTTGAATTTAGTCTTCACACTAGAGATGCCTTTCCAAACCGCCAACACTCTATAGTTAGAAGAAGCCCTTGTCCACCAACCCCCTACCAAGCAACCATAGTTGCTTTCGATGACATCTCTCCAAAGAGGCTCCTTTAACCACAAAGTGCCACCACTATTTGCCGAAAAGGGCTTGGTTCATCAAATCCAAACTACAAATATTAGCGCCACCTTCCTCGAAGGGTTTACACACCTCACCCCATTCCAACAAATGGAATTTTTTGTTCTCAAATGTGTCACCCCCAAGTAGTTTTTACACACCTCACCCCATTCCAGGCAAGATAAAGGATAGTTTTTACCCAACCGAAGTTGCATTAGGGTCGAGGGTCCAATGCCTCGAGTCGGACCTAGGTTGGGTCTTGGGTTGAGTACGGCCTTGGGCTGACTCCTCATGAGGTCAGGGTGGGCTTGGGTTGCACTTCAACCTGACCAGACCTGCCCGACTTGCATCCCTAACCAACAAACATGTTTGTGCTAATGTAATACGTGAACAAACTGGACGTGCATAGGCAAATTCTCATCAAATATGCTAAATTCGGTAAAATAAAACCATCAATACCGCATCAGTCAACATACTGTGGAAATGGAAAAGGCACATACTTAGCTTGTTAAGCTATAACTATAATTAGCTTAGGGAGTAGTACCATACAATTACTAATGCAAGTCCCCCTCCCATCACATCTAAGATCAAGACATGGGATGCACAATCTGTACAAACGAAAAGGAAAGGAAGAAGAAGAAGAAGAAGAAGAAGATCCCCAGATACATACACAGGCTATCTGCCACAAGTCATCTGATCAAATTGGGTACCCCCTATGATCTGTCTGTCAACCCTTAAGCTCTACACGGTCGTGTTGTTAGTAGATTGTCTGTTTAGCTCCTTATAATTTGACTTGTTTAACAAGTTTTTTTCTTTTCCCAAGCCCATATTTCAAATTGTACTATTGTACTATAATACAATAACACAACAATAAGCTAAGTTCAGTTAACAAGTTTTTTTAAATAGAGAGGTGGCCAATTTAGTTTCATTTTATTAGTTAGCTTGCTAATGCAGGGGCATTTTCACACCAAGCTTGAGTGGGGTGGCTTTTGTGCTGCAGGGGCACACTCGGGGTGGGGCAGCCCATGTGATGTGGGTGGCTCGTGTGAGACAGGTGGCTAGTGTGATGAGAACCCATGTGATGTGGGTGGCTCGTGTGAGACGGGTGGCTAGTGTGATGAGAACCCATGTGAAGTGGGGCCCACGAAGGAGGGTTCAGCCGAGGGCTTGGCCTATATGAAGCACGAGCCTGGGCTATGAGACAAAGGGATTGATTCGCCATGCTCTATCAGTTCGAGCTTTTAGAGCATATGGTTAGTCGTCCTATGTCAAAAGTGGTATCAGAGCGAGAGGTCTCGTGTTCGAGACTCCTCACCAGGGGTGATTGATGCAAGGGCATTTTCACATCGAGCTCGAGTGGGGTGGCTTGTGTGATGCAGGGGCACACTTGGGGTAGGCGGCCCGTGTGATGCGGGTGGCTCGTGTGAGGCGGGCCCCACCCGTGTGAGGCGGGTGGTTAGTGTGATGCGAACCCATGTAAAGTGGGGCCCACGAAGGAGGGTTTGGCCGAGGGCCTAGCCTGTGTGAAGCAGGAGCCTGGGCAATGAAATAAAGGGATTGATTCGCTGCGCTCTATCAGTTAGAGCTTTTAGAGCAAAGCAAGTGGTTAGCCGTCCTACGTCACTTGTGCTACAAATTATTAGAATTCTAGATTAACTAAGTTTCTTTCTTCTATCTTGAGGGCTTTTTGCCTACGTTGTAAAGGCTATATGTATAACACACATGTTCATGCAACAAGGTTTAGGAAAAGGAAAAAATTGCAACTCGAGAGGCTAAGTAGCAAATATAAATCGTATGAAGATCAAAAGAAAAGATAACTATGTGTAATCGCTCTACACGAGGCTTGATGGAGTGGCACCAATGGGTTTCTAGGGCATCGCACCTCTAGGTACGAATTTCCATTGCAGGAAAACAGTAAAAGAAAGAAGCTTTATTCAAATAACCTAGAATCTCTCTCTACTTAATGTCTTGCATGTCTATTTAAAGGCTTGGTACATGGGAATCCTCGAACTCAAAACTATTCCTAATTGATGCAAACACCTAACCAAGACTAGGAGTAACCTAATCTAATATAACAACTAAAATCTGTTATCGCATATAAAATGGGAAACAAATTCAAATTCTGACACAAAATTCAATGCTACTTCTATATAGGGAGTACAAATGAATAAGGAAACTGCTGCAAGTGACAGCTAGATTTCAAACTTGGATAGTTTTCTTATATACCATGGTTGAGGTAGCTATAGCAAACATAGCACACTATCATAGCACAATGTGAAAGACCTATCCCTGTAGGAGTTGATTATATCATGTGTGATTGAAAAGAACACGATTGATTAATAAAATCCAGTTTGCTCTTTGTTTAAACCTGTGATGGGTTTTCCCAGGCATGGGATGCTTCTTTGCTGGAAGTGCAACACTTCCAGATCATTTGGTGGGACTCCACACAACCGCAATTTGGAGAGATTCCAAATCGTATATCTTTCTCCCCGTCCAAACCCCTCCCTTCAATCTACAAATCAACTCCATCTACATTTACAGCTTTTCTGCATTTGCCCTGCACCAGTTGTACTAGGGATGAGTACAAAACTCTTCAGAGATGTACTCTCCCCTCCAGCGACCTGAATGTTTCTTTTTTTTTTTAGGAAGTTGCTGAATTTTATTAAAAATGAGGAAAGCTTCCTCACGAAGAATTACAAGCACAACCAAAAGGAATAAAAAAGGACAACAGGAACAAAAACAAAGGATTTAAGAGACACGGCCCAAGAAATAACATCCCTCTTAGCTTTCGTGAAGACTTCCTCATGAGATTTTTATGATTATGGAAGCATCTCTCATTACGCTCAATCCAGACCAACCATAATGCCGCCAGAAACAAGTCTCCACCACTCCCATGCCAAGCTGGAAATAGAGCATCAATGGATCCTGGCATTACCCAACAACACTAAAAGTCCAAAACAACTCGAGGAACCTATTCCCAATCTCTCAAGAAAGGGCAAAGAATAAATAAACGCTTCACTATTTCTACCTCCCCCATACACATTATACACACATTGGGAATGATTATATCTCTTTTGCAGATTATCTATGATAAGCATCCTATTCTTCCCCACTAGCCATGCAAAAGCCACCATTTTTGTAGATTATCCATGATAAACACCCTGTTCTTCCCCACTAGCCATGCAAAAGCCGCCACTCTGGGTGGTGGATCTTTACACCACCAAATCTCTTCCATTGGGTCCCCATCCCTGCCTTTAGAGAGAATAGCATCATAGAACGATCTAACCAAGAACGTTCCATTCTTCTCCCATTTCCACACCCACAAATCTCGCTCTTCTGGAGATGGCATCCTGGTATGAAGAAGCTCCAATAACATCAACATTTCCTTTGCTTTTTCTTTCAGGAGATTCCTACAACATAAAGGTGTTCAGACAAACCGGACCACATGATTCCCTACCATGTCGGCGTACTCTAAGATGCAATCTTCCGAATCCCTAGCGACGATGGCTAATCCAGAGAACAAGGTACCAGGAGGTCTATTTGAGCACCAAGTATCCAGCCGAAATTTTTTATCCAAGTCCCATTAACCATAAAGAATGAGATTATTTTCTTGAATCCGTCGATCAATCCAATTATCGGTTTCCACACCAATGATGCTCTATGCTAGGACAATTATTTTATGAACCATCCCCCCGGCTCTTGCCGGTATTTTGTTGCTACCACCATTTTCCAAAGTTTCCACTACAATCCAAATCTCGACATCCATTTGCCCAAAAGGGCCATATTCATGACTCTTAGATTTCTTAACCCCGGCACCTCCCTCCCTGGTTTGTTTATATGAATCACCCCACTTCATGAGATGGAATTTTTGTTTGTACTCCGATCCTTGCTAAAGGAAATCTCGTCGAATTTTATCGAATTCTATTTAGCACATTCTCAAGGCATTGAAAAAAGGGACATATATAGGCTTGCTTTGCACCCAAATACTTCCGCAGGTGCGTAACCTTTCCTTTGAAGACATTCTTATTCCCATGAAATTAACTTCATGCCCCCCCTCTTTCAAGGCCCCTCTTCTTAAATTGCAATTATGGATGATTTCAACACCAATAATTCCTGCATTCCCTTGAGAGTCTTTGTTCCCCTTTCTTCCACAAACTGAAACAAAGCCACAAAATACTAATCACAAACACCAGAAGTAACACGCATGACCCACCATTCTTCCGGTATGACCCATGGTATTCCTAATCCATCACATACCACGAGCCATGCTCATTTTACCCCCTTGTACACAAAACTACCTTTACATTAGAAAAAGGCACAGAAACAGCCATTACCTCTTCAGCATTGAGTGATGTCGCCTATGCTATTCTCTGTCCTAGGTGGCTAACCAAAGTTCTCTCTTCATAGCTCGACTCTACGACTTGTGGTTCTCTACCTGTGCTTTGAATCGGACTTACCTGGAACAACTCCCTAAATTCTAGACTTGAGATGATTACCATCAAATGACTACAACTATCTTCCTCTGCTTTGTCCTTGACATTAAGCCTCTATATTTCACAATAATTTTTCATCCGAATAAACCTTCTCTAATACTGATTGATCCCATTCTCAACCCAATTCATCAAAACACATAAGATCTAGGATTCTCTTATATGATCCTTGCATGTAGTCGATATTCCCAATCCTGAGAGTTCATCGTCTTCAGAGTTAGGCCTAGAAGAATGAGGTTAATAATTGTCTACCACCACTTTTGAGAAGAATAATTCTTCAAGCCATTGCATTATAATAGGAATCATTTGCTTCATCAGAGTTGGCTTTGTCGTTTGCTACTACTTCCTTGATTGCATTCTCCTTTGCAACCTCCAATATGGCACAGGTTTCCGAGTGCCTCACCTATAGTTCTCCTATGCTAGGAGCTTCCCCACTTTGTTTCTTAGCTTCTAGGTTGGCTTCCAACGAGACTCCTCTTCGTATATCATCAAATTTATTTTCAATACTTTTGCAAGTTGGACCTCTTTGTATACTTTGCATATCATCTCCTTCGTGTTGAATGCACACAATTGTCAATCTTTCATTGATGCAAATCTCCAGCAAGCTTGGAATTTTTGCAAGCTTCTTTTCGCTAACCTGGATCCTGATAAAACAAGATCATCCCAATTCTCCATTTCTGGATCGATAGCTAGCACCTCCCTAATACAAGAGCCAATCGTCATGAACACATCTTCCATCCGGAAACCCAAAGGTAGTCTCTTCCCTACAATCCAGATGTTCTTTGTTCCCCACACCAACGAATTGCTCCAGTGGCAAAGCGATAAGATCAAGTTGTTGCACCACAACGATGCCGCGAAGAGGATTTTTTTTTTATATTCTCGTTAGACCATAACAAAATCCAGAATGCATCTAGATTGAGATGTTTCATCATGTAATCTTCTTCCACAAGCCTGTGGCTTTGCGCCAACCATGCACTAACCTCCTACATCAATGTGCCTGCGACTTTGACAAGAACTTCAAGGTAAACCTTAACTGAGCTCCCATCCTCCATCTCTTCCTTCCAGGCACAGCATTCCTCGCGGTGGGTGCTTCTCTCTTTATGCATATTCTTTTCTACATCTTTTGTTGTTGTGTCTTTCCTTTTCATTACACCCCTGAATGAATCGGTTCCCTGCACTCAGTTTAGCCCTTGGTTCCTACTCAAATTTGTAGATTCCCTTGCCCTTTAAATTCCTTGAAACAATTCCCATTCAAATGGCTATTCTTCATCATTATTTGCACCCTATTGACACCTCCAGCCCATACCTTACTTTCTAGACTAAGAGCTTTCTTCCTGAAATCTCCTTCCTGTTCATTTGATTCACAGCAGATTCCAATTCAGTTGCCAATTCGATTCGCACGAATGTGAAGCCCAGATCTCCGTTGAGCCTTTCCTGCGTGGAATTACTACTTCCATCACTTTCCCAAATTCCCCAAATGCACATTGGAGGTTGGATTCCCACCATTCCTCAGAGAAGCAGTCCACAAACATTGCTAGATATTCCTTAACTTCACCATAAATCCCTCACAAGCTTTCTCCTCCCTTGCCAACTTTCCGATTCTTCACCAGGATCGATCCCTCTTCTCCCATCTCGTCAGGGAAAGGAAGAGATCGACCCAAATGGTTCTTACTTCTCATTTGATGAGATTACACCCAAAAACCTACACGAGTATAAACTTGGCAGATCACCTAACAATTACACAATCTTGTCTATGGAAGGTTTTGGCATCATTATCCTCCAAAACCAGCAAATACTTGCGATAAGGCTTAGAGAACGATGATGACGATCCTCTAAACCCAGCATTTGAAGTAAACATCTAGCAAAGGATGATCGATTAAAGCAATCTTTGCGATACAAGGTGGAAACCCCTGAGATATTCTTCACTTGGTGTAAAACAGATGTGGAGTAAGACTATGCATGATCACTGATTTTCCATTCTTCTATAAATGTCACGAGTGTGTTTGATGGCAAAGGAAAATAATGCACATTTGCATAATTTTCTCTGCTAGTTCTCTCATATCCTTCATCCGAAATAAATCAGCTCTTGTGATGACAATCACATCCATATGATCAGTTATTCTTAAATCACTCGTCAAGCAACAATGTGATAAGAATATCCCATACATTCCAAACAAACAAGTCATTCCCAACTAAAGCAAGTTCACTAATCACACCATAAATATTGATGGAAACCATGTAAAGAACATAAACGCCCAAGTTGCACAGATACAGATACCAATGCTGGGAGAGAGGGCACATGACTCTGCGTTTCCCAAAATCCACCAAATTGACACCATGAGGAAACTGTTCAATGTTCATAAAATAAGGAGTTCAATACAATAGGATCTGGTAAACCATACCCCACAAGTATCCGTAAAGTATATGGTGCCACTTAAGTGCTAGATCAAGCTGACTGCTAAGCTAACCAGATTCATAGAAGTGTTTAAGCAATATACTATTCCTATCTTATAGATGTCAGTATGGTCAGCATATATAAATGTATCGGTAGCATCTAACACATATCATGTTGAAATTGGTAAGCTGAGCACACATAATGCCTGTAGACTAAGCAATAAGCATATATAAATGTATGGGTAGCATCCAACACATATTATGTTGAAATCGGTAAGCAAAGCATATATTGTACTAGAGTAATGTCAACATTATTGGTGTTGAATCATGTTGATACTGTAAGCAGAGGTTTGCTAGCCCCAGATGCACCTTTACACACATCACATGTGTCAAACCATCTAGGGTGTGAGACATCTGAGAGGTGACCAACGTCTACCTGAAGATGAACATATGCAAAAATCAGGTCATTCCTTTCATCAGGTGGGAAGCATGTCTCCACTGAATGTGGACTGTCAACAAGTATTCTTTAAGCCATCTGTTCTTTTGGTACGGAAAAGCCCACCTGATGATGGACCTGCCTGAACTTTGCACAACATCATTTTCAGTGGCAACCACCTTATGCAACAATCAAATGTCCCACACAATTTCAAAGTTGACACATGTTGGGGAAAGCAAACCCTCATGGTAAGTTTAAGTATAAACAAGCATCTGGGTGGTGTTCAGTACCACCATCCATATCATCTCCAATCAACAATTGTATGCTAACCATTCACAAGCATCTGCCTCCAATTATCCAGTACAAGCATCATTAATGTAATTCATAAGCATATATAATTATCCATCTAGATCGTATCAGTACAATGGGTACAGTATACTGTGTTTACTATTGGTAAGCTAAGTAGAAGTATTAGGGTATCCCTGCGTGATTCAAAACATTGACGATACATAAAGTAAGGGCTGATGCAACTGATATGACAAATCCAGTCAATAGATCCATAATTATTGGTTTTTTTTTTTTTTTAAATGATATCTACATTGATCTGGCCCTTGTGTATATGATATAATACAAATAGAGGAAGAGGGTGATTCAAAATATTCACTTTAGGTACCTTTAGCCACTTGGGCCTTGTTTCGAAGATCTGCAGAGACATAAATTGCTCTTCCCGATCGAAGAGCGTCCCCCAGGACTCCCTCCTCTTCAGATGGATCAAGCTTGATCGAAGGAGCCAGATCAGCAATCCGAACCGACCATTCTCCAGATCGGATGAGCATTTCCACCAAATGCCGTGCAGCAAAACCCCTACCACCTGTCACAACACACAATCTCTCGTCTCCTTCTGCCATCCTTATCTCTGAAACCCACGAAATCAAAAGTTCAATGTGGGTATCTTAAAGACAAGCTTGGGACTGTATACAAAAGCTTAAGAATATCCACAATAAAATAGTTAACATCATCCATCTCCTCACCCAACCTTGTGTTTCCAGTCAACAATGCACCACAGCAGGAAAAATCAATATGGGCATCTCAGAATAACTGAAAAATACAATATGAGTCTGAACAAAAATCTTTTAAAAAAAAAAATTTTTTGAGAGGTAATAAAAACTTTTATTAGAGAAACACCGAAGCGAAAAGAATACAAACCCAGAAACCAGTCAAAAGCTACTACATAAGGCTAGCCGAGGCCGCCTTGACATTCACCCCCCCATTCTGAAATAACCTCTTAATTTTTTCAATAATAAGTTATAACATTCTCCCCTTCCGATACATTTCGAAAACAAAGATCGTTCCTAGTCCCCATAACAACCAAAGGACTGCCATTAAAAGAAGCTGCCAATATACCTTCAAAGCCCTGCCGCCACCGCCACCATGCCAAGCCCATAACAATTCTTCCACAGACTTAGGCATAACCCAATCCAATTGCAAGGAGGATAAGAAGTGGTTCCAAAATTTGGCAGCAAAAGGGCAATGGATGAATAGATGATCAATCGTCTCCTCACCGCGCATGCACATAAGAGAAATGTTGGGAAGAACAAAAGACCTCCTTTGGAGATTGTCGATAGTTAGAATTCTCTTTATTCCCGTGAACCACACAAAAGCCGCAACCTTAGGAAGCGCCCCATAAAATCAAAGATGGAAAGGATGATTCAAATTGGAGGGAGAAGGCACCCGAGTAATAAGGTTGTACAAGCCTTTTACCAAAAAATTTCCAGATTTGTTGCCGACCCAAACAATAGAATCCTCAAAGAACAGACCCATCTTAACCGAATTAAGCATCTCCATCAAAGCTAGGAACCTGTCGGATAAAAAAAATGCATATGGAACTTGTAGAAAAAATCTAAGAAAACCTTGTTCTCCGTCAACCATTTTGTTTCTTTCTTTACTTTCTCTTCCATTGAGGGAAAATTGACCTGAGCGTCCTAAAAATAAGTAAACCATATGATCTAGGTCTGAATAAATATCATTAAAATGTCTATAGAAGTAAAGAAAAATAACAAATAAAAATCTCTATCCACAATGCATCAAAGTAATATATATATATATATATATATATATATATATATATATATATATATATATATATATATATATATATATATATATATATTGGTATTTTGAAAATAAGGAGTTATTTGGCTGCCTGGAAAATTTCTATGGAAAGCAAATTTTGAGAACTTAATTCTAGAAATCTAATTTTTATCTAGAAATGTTGTTCGGATGACACTACGAATTTATCTATTTATTTTTAAATAAGACGGATCATTACTTGGACCTTTGTTGTATAATAAATATAGCCCATCCATTTTCCTAGGAATTTAGCAACAAAAAATACACCCAACTCTTTAGGGCTATGTCATTTCCAAAACTAGAGTTTAGAAAAATAAGATTATCAAAAACAGAATTACAGTGAATCTAGGTTTTCAAAATAATCTATTTTTTTTAAATCTTGCATCCAAACTAGGCCTTATTACATTAATGCAAAACCATCGTTCATTCAAATGTCACAAAAGCACCTGCTGAGGACATAAGCTGTCATATAATCGCCATGATCGGCCCAAACTAACAGCATTTTCGATGTGGCCAGCTTCCACAACAATGGGCACCATCATTCAAATATCCAAACTGTTCATCTACTGGGTTCCGCCATGGGTGCATGATGACCAAAAATCCCTTCTGTTGAACAATCTCAACCATCTAATTGGAGTTATTACTTACAAATAAAAACCACTAGGAGTATATAGTCTTATCCATCCATATGCATGCAGACAATTAGATGGCTAAGATTCTTCTTCTTTTTTCTTTTTCTTTTGACCAAAAATCCCTTCTGTTGAACGATCTCAACCATCTAATTGGACTTATTACTTACAAACAAAAACCACTAGGAGTATATATTCTTATCCATCCATTTGCATGCAGACAATCAGATGGCTAAGATTCTTCTTTTTTCTTTTTCTTTTTTTTTTCTTTTTTTTTTTTTTTTTTTGCATCAATTGTTCATCTGGATGGGTACACAATGAGTGCAGGTGCCAATAACCTCTGCCAATGAACAATCTCAGTCATCTGATTGGTAGACTTATTTCTGTATCATAAAGCCCATTGGCCATATACAATTTATCCATATGTTTGCTGGTGAACAATCAGATAGCTAAGATTGTTCCCGTCCCATTTTTTCCCTTTTTTTACTGTTTATTCATCTAGAGCGGCCCACCATGTGGGGTGTGGGGCCCAAAATCCTTTGCCATTAAACCATCAAATCGAAGAAAATAATCGCACTGAAACAAATAACCTCACATATAAAAAAATAAAAAACTAGATCCATCCAAAGACCCTAGCTTTTCATTGCGAAAACAATCCACAGTTCTCTCGATCAGATTGAAAAGATCATCCTCGAAGTTTTAACAAGCACCAATCAATCAAATAACAAAAAAAAAAAACTAGAATCAATCACATTAACTCTAGGATCATCCAAAACCCTATATTTCTAGCGCGAATCGAATAGCTTTCAAATGTATGACAGGCATCGATCGAGCAAAACGAACTTAAGTTTAAGATTGGATTAAAGGAATCGCATTAAAAAAAAAAAAAAAAAATCAAGATTCCACTTATAGTTTTCTGCAGGACAAATTAGGGTTTTTGGAGTTGAAGATTTTTGCAGGAAGAGATCTGTCAGCACGTAGGAGAGTGTCAGATGAGTGTCATTTAAAGAAATGTGCCTCGAGTATCTTGATTTTACTACAGGTGGAAGAGACTACTCATCGGAGTTTTGTTAGGCCAACTCGCACGTGCAATCAAGCTCATCTCCAAGTCACACATGTGCCAACATGGCACGAGAGTCCTAGATCTAATCCATCCATCAGAACAAAACCACTGTATTGATTGCCTTTCCCAATAATCATGTTCATCCAATGGTCGATGGACCATAGACTAAATAGTCTAACCACTCACCTGTTTCCAATTTTGGGGCCCACATGCTAAGTTGAATAGATATATCTTTTGGAAAGCATGTCGAGGGTGGATCGGTCCAAACTAATGGATGGATTAGATCTGGCACCCATGTGCCATGTATCATCCATGTGGCGCTTATGCGAGCCATTGTTTTAAATAGCGAATAGCGTGTAGCATAGCCTTCACGCCTCTAAAGCGTTAAGGCGTAAGCTACATAGCGTAGCATAAGCTACACACTACTTGGATTTTTAATCAAGGTCGCACTTGGTTGCACCAAATTAGATGGTTAATAATAAAATTTAACAAAATTTTATGATATTTGGTGCAACCAAATGCAAGCTAAAGTAATAGCAAAGGGTAATGATTAAATATAAAAGTGAAGAAAGAGCAACAAAACTTATTTAAAACTATTTCTTATATTATTTTACTCAAAGCATTGAAAAGGCCAACAAATTTTCATTGAAATAGAAAAATGAAAAAATCATTAAAAACATTATTGATTTTAATGTTATAGTGAAAAATGACTTTTAATGTGAGCTATGTAGTGTGTAGTGTAATCTATGAAGCATGTAGCGTATCCAAATTAATCACGTAGCATAGGCTACACGCAACTTAAGCTATTTTCATGAGCTACGTAGCGTTTAGGCTAAGCTACGCTACGTAGTGTAAGCTACACGTTACATAGTGTAGCTACTTAAAACATTGATGTGAGCTTTATTGCACACGCAACCTGCCTTTATTAAAGTTCCATCTCCTGATTGGGCGCTGGCTAGATTGCATCAAGCAGCCGGACGGGGTCTAGCTGGTGGTGACCCCAACTCCAAGTTATGATTGTTTTCGTATGACCTTTTTATGTAATGAGGAAGTTATGACCAGAATTAACGTAGACTGTTAATACTTTGTGGGCCACCGAGTGGCTGTGTGGTAATCTGGTAAGGTCCCACCTGGGTTTCCAAGGGTGGCCACTTCAAATGAATGGATCTGATCTTGCATGGGAAGCCCATTCACTCTTTGTTAGGGCCCACTCCCTCCATTCAGTCGAAACCGACTTTAGCTTGCAAGTCACTCAACTGTCGTACCGTCAGAAAAGGCGCAAAGGGACAAAATGGTCAGAAAAATTAGGTAAACAGTGTTTCGGGGCAAAAAACACTGCTTCCTGGTACAGTAGTCCTTTTTGTCGACATATTTCTCAAATCGGGGTCAATTTAACAATTAACCCGGTGTTAGGGTCACCACCAGCCAGACCCCGTACGGCTACTTGACGCAATCTAGCTAGCGTTCGATCAAGAGAAGGAACTTTCTTAAGGGCAGGCTGCGTGTGCAATAAAGCTCACATAAGCGCCACGTGGATGATACATGGCACATGGGTGCCAGATCCAATCCATCCATTAGTTTGGACCGATCCACCCTCTACATACTTTCCAAAAGATATAGCTATCCAACTCAGCATGTGAGCCCCAAAATTGAAAACAGGTGAGTGGTTAGACTACTTAGTCTATGGTCAACTGGCCATTGGATGAACATGATGCTTGAGAAAGGCAATCAATACAGTGGTTTCGTTTTGATAGATGGATTAGATCTAGGATTCTCATGCCATGTTGGCAGCTTGATTGCACGTGCGGGTTGGCCTAGCAAACTCCGATGAGTGTCTCTTCCACCTGCAGGAAAACCAAGATACTCGAGGCACATTTCTTCAAATGACACTCATTTGACACCCTCCTACGAGCTGACAAATCTCTTCCTGCAACAATCTTCAACTCCAAAAACCCTAATTTATCCCGCAGAAAACTGTAAGTGGAATCTTGCATTTTTTTAGTGCGATTCCTTCAATCAAATCTCAGACTTCAGTTCGTTTTGTTCGATCGATGCCTATTATACATTTGAAAGTTATTCGATTCGCGCTAGAAATATAGGGTTTTGGATGATCTTAGAGTTAATGTGATTGATTCTAGTTTTTTTTTTTTTTTTTTTTTTTTTTGTTCTTTGATTGATTGGTGCCTGTTAAAACTTCGAAGAGGATCTTTTCAATATGATCGAGAGAACTGTGGATTGTTTTCACAATGAAAAGTAGGGTCTTTGGATGGATCTAGTTTTTTATTTTTTATATGTAGGGTTATTTGTTTCAGTGCGGTTGTTTTATTCGATTTGATGGTTTAATAGCAGTGGATTTTAGGCCCCACACCCCCCATGGTGGGCCGCTCTAGCTGAATAAACAGACAAAAAAAGGGGGGAAATGGGACGAAAATACAGAAATAAGTCCACCAATCAGATGACTGGATTGTTCAATGGCAGATGTTATTGGCACATGCACTCATTGTGGACCCATCCAAATGAACAGCTGATGCCCAAAAAAAAAAAAAAAAGAATCTTAGCCATCTAATTATTTGCATGCAAATGGATAAGAATATATACTCCCAGTGGTATTTATTTGGAAGTAATAAGTCCAATTAGATGGTTGAGATCGTTCAACAGAAGGGATTTTTGGTCATCATGCACCCATGGCGTTGGATCTCTGAATGATGGTGCCCATTGTTATGGAAGCTGGCCACATCGAAAATGCTACTAATTTAGGCCAATCATGGCAATTATATGACAGCTTATGTCCTCAACAGGTGCTTTTGTAACATTTGAATGAACTATGGTTTTACATTAATGAGATAAGGCCTAGTTTGGATGCAAGATTTTCAAAAATTAGATTATTTTGAAAACCTAAATTTGCTATAATCCTGTTTTTTATAATCTTATTTTTCTAAACTCTAGTTTTGGAAATGACATAGCCCTAAAGAATTGGGTGTATTTTTTGTTGCTAAATTCCTGGGAAAATGGATAGGCTATATTTATTATACAATAGAGGTCCAAGTAATGATCCGTCTATTCATCATGTGGGGCCAACCTTTGATTAACAATTCATTCAAAAAATGTTGATCGGATGGTCTGTTGGCTAGAAAAATGGATGCCTATATTAACTAGAATAGAGGTTTAGTCATTGATATGAATCTATTATCATGTTGGCTCTACGTTTAATTGTCGATTCCTTTGAGAAGTCACTTTGATATGATGGCCATAACCATCCGATCAATGCCTAGGAAAATGCGCAGGCCATATTTACTACCACAGAGATTCAATTAATGTTCCATGTCGTCCATCATGTGGGGCCAACCTTTGATTAGCAATCACCTTTAAAAGTACGTTAAGTTGGAAAGAAACAGTAAAATGATTATAAAATAGATTCAGACATAATGGTAAGTACAATTCATCAACCAACTCATCAATTTTACACGATTGAGTTGGAAAGAAACAGTAAAATGATTAAAAATAAGAATAAGGAATAGTAATAGAAAAAACAGTAACTGAGTGAAGATAACCTCGTTTCAACACTAAGGTCTTGGTATCGATTCCCAAGCGGGGGTGGCTAACACTGCAGTGTGACTAACAGTGGGGTGTGTGTACTAATCCAAAAAAAAAAAAAAAAGGAAAAAGGTAAGACCACTAAACAAACGGTTGGATCACCAGCATTTAAAGTTTCCTCTTGGCCAAGCACCAATTGCACTTGCTGTGGCCATCTCTCTCGGGTTGTACCTATTTTATGAAGCCTGCTCAAATACTACATTTTTCTAGTCATGTGAATGTTCTTTGCCGAAGAACTTGGCTCTCTGAATTATTTATTGTTGTTGTTGTTTTGAAGGGTTTGTCTCAATGAATTTGTGGTTATAAAAGCCTATAAATCTTTGGGTGTCTTGGTTTTCACCTCATGAAATTGCATTTTGGTTTTAATTAGGCACATCGATCATTTGGATGCTGTTGTAGTGGAATGCTCATGGACCTCAACCATCCTTGAAACAGGAATGAAACCTTCAGCCTTTTGATTTTATTTTATTTTATTTACATGCTGATGTTGATCTCCATGTTGACAATTTATATAACTCTATCTTAACTTTCTACTCCATGTTTAGTTGATTTTCTCCCCCAAGCTCTTCTTATCATGTTTCTAGATTTTGCATTTACAGATGGTTTATTCAGTTACATTGGCCCCTTGCGATGTATACGGTCAGCCCATCTATCAGATGCATCAACTGTGTTACACCCAGGTGCCAAAAATCAGCCCGATCCGACACTCAGTGAGCCATGACAAAGGGAACAATTTAAAAGAGGACACTCGCCTTTGATTTGCACAGGGGCCCACCTTAATTGCAAAACAGCCTGGCTTTTGACCTGATCCTTCATCCAGCCTGGATGAAGGGTCAGAACAGCCTAGATTCCATATGCACAAGTGTGGCGCGCCTGATTCACGGGTTTGGTTTCATTCATGCATCGCGAATTTTGTAGGGAAAGAAACAGACCCTAGAAATCGCAGTTTTAATCGACATAAATCTAACAGATTCAAGAGAACCCAAATGAAAACCCTAAGATGTGATACCTGTTAGGGTTGGTGCAGCGCACGGCTTTCGGCGGGTGCCTGGAGAGAGCTGCTTTTGAGAGAGAGGAAGAGAGAGGAAATCGGATTGCATCCTGAGTTACTCAGTAGGCTCTTATCGTATTGAGTAAACTCAGTTGGGAACACTGTAGATTTATGTAGTTTATCTACACCGTCCATCTTCTTTTCCAGGTCATTTAAAGGGTTGAAACCAAAATGGAAGCATATCCAAAAATCAGATGGACCATACCACAAGAAACAGTGGGTATAATGATTTCCACTGTTGAAACCTTTCTGCGGCCTGTTGGAATCCAAAATTGCATAAACAAACCAGGTTCCATGTGAAACTTGCTGTTTGGTTGAAAATTGTGTAATTGAGTTTCAACGTTACTTGTGGCATGGCCCACTTGGATTCCGGATCCTCCTGAGAACCTGACCCCTGGCCTACTGTAGTCCCACAAGACAGATGGCCGGGTTGGATGGAAAATAAACATTACAGTGGTTCCTAGGAAATTTTTTACGGTAGACATTCAATCAACGCTGTTTTCCTGTGGTGTGGTCCACTTGAAATTTAGATCTACCTCATTTTTTGTCTGATACCCTTAATTGAGCTTTCAAAATGAGTAGACCATATGGATATAAAATACATATGTCATAGATGTACAACGCATATGTAGGTGGGTGAGGCTGACTTCCGCCTATTTTCCCTTTTACAAATATCAGCTTGATCCAAAACTTCCGCAGTCCCCAATAATTTTTTAACGGTACAAGCTCAATTCACATTTTTTCCTGTAATGTGGTCCACTTAATCTTTTTACCTGCTTCCTTTCTTTTCTCAAGCAATAAAATTATCTATTAAAATGGATGAACGGTTGAAATACACAAATCACGGTGGATCAGGGGTTACCCTTACCATAGGGCTCACCTTGATGAAATATTGTATATCCACTCCTTCCATTCTTTTCCCAGACATTAAGCACGTCCAAATCTTAGGTGGACCACACCACAAGAAACAGTGTTGATTGAACGTTCACCGTTAAAAGCCTCCAAAGGCCCGCTGTAAGCAGATCTATAAGAGGTCCGGTGGTGTGGTCTACCCACGATTTTATATGCTTACGTTTTGGGATATTGTCCTTAAACGATATGAGGAAATGGATGGGCGGCGTGGATATGAAACACATTCATTAAGGTAGGCCCCACACGGTAAGGGTAACACCTACTGAGCTGTTACCTGGGTAACAGCTAATCCGCTCCCCTCATCTGCTCTAAGGCCCACTGTAATGTTTATTTGACATCCAACCGGTTGATTTGGTCATGCATATCTAGATGAAGGAAAAAAATTATATATATCAGCTTGATTCAAATCTTTTGTGGCCCCCAGCAAGTTTTTTCTGGTGGGCATTCCATCCATATGATTTCCTATTATATGGACCACTTGAGATTTTGATCTACGCCATCCATCAATTATTCCATATCATTTCAGGACTTCGAACTCAAAATAATGTAGATCTAAATCTTATGTGGACCATGCCACAGTAAAATAGTGGTGATTGAATGTTCATCATTCAAAACTCCCATTGAAAAAAATCTTAGGGCATGTTTGGCGCATGGTATTAGAAGGGATGGAATGGTATTAGATGGGATTAATGTCATTTATCGTACAATGATTACATGTCTGGTAATCCCATGGTATTTTCATATCCAATCCCATGTTTGGGATCAAATACTTACCATGGGAAAACCATTGGATTAAGCAAAATCCCGTTTGGTGGACCATGGAATTGCAATCAACAGACCAAATTCACAACGGATATCCATCACTTGTACATGTATATAAACATAGTGTCATGTATAAAGTACTTATATTGATGGATGGCATGGATAAAACACATGCATCAATGTGGGGCCCACGTGTGTGGGATTTTGAAATCCCACGGAAATCCCACATGGGATCAAGTGCAATTCCAGCCCACCTAATCCCAAGCCTCCCATCCTCCCCAAACATCATATAGAATTTGCACGGAAACAAATGCAAGTCTATCCCACCCAATCCCATCTAATACCATGCCCCAAACAGCCCCTTAGGGGCTACAAAAGTTATTGGATCAAGTTGTGTAAACACACCCTACCTCTGGGCAAAACCAGACCGTCGCCGACGGACACCTGGCACCATCTTACTTGCGCTCTATTATCTCTGATAGATCTTGTATGGATTCGTTGGGACAAGTGTCCGTTGGCCTCTACCAGGCGTTTTCTAGCTCTATTTAAACAGCATATGGCCCCCATTGAAGGAGAGGTGGAAATTTGGCTGAAGCATTTTATAGAGAAAAGTCTTATTGGTTTCCACCCCCCCACAATAAGGGAATTCTACCCCATGAGAAACCCTATTGAAATTATATCTAATCCCCAGGGATTTGCCTCGACCACGGACCAATAGTCAACTCACGACAACCGACCAATCATTGTGTGAGTAGGGTTAGGATTAGGGGTATTCGATTATCCCTTTTTCTAACTAAGAATTTGGTGTTTGACTCCCTCTTTTTCTTTCTCACGTATCAATCAAACTCAAAATGCAATTCATTCCACACATTCCCTCGTCAACAGAATACTAATATATTTTTCTTTATTTGCATTATTTGCCTATTATTTTTATTTCATTTCATTTTGTTTGCCTGCACGGGGTATTGTCCTTGCAAAGCAAGGATAAGACTTGTTCATTCTACCTACAAGTTTATTTTATTGTGTTTCGTCTACCTGGCCCTCTCGTAGGGTTATGTATAGCATGGCCGCATGACTAATCGTTTTTATAGATAGGCAATTCCCCTAAAGATTGCACACCCCTTAAAGTAGAGATTATATGCAAGTATCGCGAGAGAAGATGTATGACCCCTTATTCCCTCGTAACCAAGACCCTTACCCATATCTCTAAGATCGTAGGCCAATCATGGGAGTCAAACCGGCCGAAGGATTCTCTCGATTATCTGGCCTTACCATGCAAGTTTACAGCTCTGGCCAATCATAAGCCAAAACTATTAAATCAACTAGTGGCGACTCCAATCATTTGCAATGTACTATTCTGATCCTTTTAGAAATGTATTACACAACCAAGGCAGCCAAACCAAATCAAAAAAAACTTATACATTCAATATCAACCATTCATTAAAAGATCTTAAACTTGCTCCACTGTACTTTGTTGTCTGATAAATTGAGGGCACTATAGATTTTGGTTTTTCATTTTTTTTTCTAGAGATGAACAGCATGTTGGGAATAAAATGCCGGCAGCGGAAGCGAAAGCCAAACATACACAGCAGAGTATTCAAATCTAACGAGAAGTACAATGCGATCAATCACACAAGCATTCAACAACAAGAGACAATCCAATTTTATGTAGAAAAACCCCTCAACAGGTAAAAAACCATGGCACAAAGCGATCCACTATGATCCAGGAGATTACAGAGATTGATAGCTCACAAGCAAGGAAAACCAAAAGAAAACTTAAGCTCTTTCTCTAAAACACTCTCCCATCTTCCTAACACACTTAAGAAACCTTTGACATATTTGGATACCATCTAAGTTCGGATTCATGCCATATATATAGCAAATAACTTGAAAATAGAAAGATCTTACGCAAATTCGCGTAACTGCATAAGAAACTGTGTACACGGTCGACCGATCGTGACCGATCGGACCCATAAAAAATAGTCTAAAGAAAAACTACTAAATTCGACCCTTTTGCCTCCACACTAGTCGACCAATTGGACCTATCAAAACATGTCCCAAAACCTTGTTAGACATCCACTATCCAAACACGGACCGGTCAGATCGGTCGGCCCACACTGTCCAACTGGTCATGACCCGTCATTGACAGTCCAGGGACTTGTCTGGTGTACTATTTGAAGGCTCTTCCAATAATCTTCACCGAGGCTTCAAACATCGAATCAAACCATCATTGCTTTCTTCGTCATCTCATCTTTATCATAGCTCCACCGCTTCTCATGCCTCTTTCAACCCCATCATTGCACTATTACGCCCTTTATCGCTCTTCTCATGTAGCCCTTGGGCACTTTCCATATATGAGCAACCGTGGATCCCGCTCCCGATCCACAGCTTTACTGTGAAACGTGCTCTCGATCAACTTGTAAAGATGGCCACACCTCTGTGCCTTCATTCACATGAGTGCCCTTCATCACTTTGTAACAATGATCGCGGTCGAAGAACACGCACCCTTTCGCCTCGAGTGCACCAAGAGAGATCACATTCCTCTTAATCTTGGGGACATGCTTTACATCTTTTAGGATTTGTTCGATCTCATCAAATATCTTGATGCGCACCGTACCAATATCTACCACATTGCGAGCATAGCCATCGCCCACAAACACCGATCCACCATCATACTCCCTCATTGTCATGAATGAACTCCGGTCAGGACAAACGTGACATGAAACACCTGAATCTAAGATATACTCTCTACCGTGAGATTCCTTGCCGGATACAGTCAGAAATTTACAAAGATCGCCACCATCCTCTACAGTATTAGCTCATTCTCCAAAAAAAATTTCATAGTTCTCTTGCTTTAACTTGGGATTCTGACAATCCCTTCTCATGTAGCTTTTCTGACCATAATTTCAACACCGCACATTGGCTTTTTCTTTACCCTTGGCTTTAAATCCTGATTTAGAATATCCCCCACCATGCTTAGAATTTCTTCCCCTCATAATTAATGCCTTTGAAAAAGAATGAGAACCCACGTCACCGCTTTTTTTTCTTATCGCTTTCGACTGAAGGGCTGAGGTAACAGTCTCAACGTTAATGGTCTCCCTCCCTATACACAAAAAGTCCATGAATGACTCATATGAATCTGGAAGAGAATTCAGCAGGATGCATACTTGATATTCATCCTTCATCGGTTCATTTATCTCTACCAACTTGCAAACCAGCCGATTAAACGTGCATAAGTGGTCCTCCACATCCGCCCCCTCCACCATCCTCAAGGTGAACAACTGCATCAACAGATACATCCAATTCTCTAGAGATTTATTGCATAGACCTTTTCTAACTTCGCCATCGTATTAGCCGCAGTCTTCTCCTTCATGACATTATAGAGGACATCATCCGTAAGACACAACAGGATCGAAGTTTTGGCCTTCTTGTCGAGCTTCGTTCACTCATCCTCTTTCATAGCCTCAGGTCGCTTTCCAAGAGCTTCGTCAAGCCCTTGCTGAACTATGAGGGATTCAATCTTCACCTTCCATAGTTTGAAGTTATTTTTGCCGGAGAACTCTACTTCAAACCTCATGCTTGATCCCATGTTCACGTCTCATATCTTAATTATATTCCACGCCAACTTTATCTCTGATACCACTTGTTGGGAATAAAACGCCAACAGCTAGCGGAAGCGAAAGTCGAACACACAAAACAGAATATTCGAATCCAACGAGAAACATAATGCAATCAATCACACAAGCATTCAACCACAAGAGACAATCCGATTTTACGTGGAAAAACTCCTGAATGGGTAAAAAACCACGGCACGAAGCGATCCATTATGATTCAAAATATTGTAGAGATGGATAGCCCACAAGCAAGGAAAATCCAGAGAAAACCCAAAACTCTTTCTCTCAAAACACTCTTCCCTCTTCTTAACACACTTAGGAAATCTTGGACACCTTAGGATACCATCTAAGTTCGGATTTATGCTATATATATATATATATATAGCAAATAATCTAAAAATAGAAATATCTTGCACAGATCCATGTAACTGCGTACACAGCCGACTGGTCGTGACTAATCGAACTCGTCAAAATATATTCCAAAGGAAAACTACTAAATTCGACCTTTTTGCCTCCACACTGGCCAACCGGTCGGAACTATCGAAACATTTTCAAAAACCTCGCTGTACACCCACTGTCCAAACACGGACCGGTCAGACCGGTCGGCCCCCACTGTCCAATCGGTCATGACCGGTCATTGACAGTCCAGGGACTTGTCTGGTGTACTGTTTGAAGGCTCTTCCAACACAGCAATGGGACTTGATGCGATGGAAGGTGGAGAATGCAGGCCACCATCCTTGCCATGGCGTACGGCTAAGATACGCAGACTACTCCAGCGTCAATACAATCGACTAGATATACTCATTAGAATGGTAATGAGGATTTCAGTGGGAAGGTCTGACCACATGTCCTCATTCTCCCTTCTAAGGCACACATTTCTTCATCTCCTTCCTCTCTCTTGCTGCTTTATTAATTTATTTTTTTACTGTGAATTTATGAAGAAACTCCTTGTCTCTGATTTTTTTATTTTTTTTATTTTTTTTATTTTTTTATGGATTTATGAATGAAGAAGAAAGTCTACAAGGCTGTTTTATAATGCCCGTAGTAACACAGCCTAAATCAGAAGCTGTTTTATCCCCGCCGTCCCTCCATTTTGTAAACAATGCTGATTTTTATCTTGTTGGAAATAATGCTGAGATATTCCTCTCTCTCTCTCTCTCTCTCTCTCTCTCTCTCTCTTTATATATATATATATATATATATATATATATATATATATATATATATATATATATATATAGAGAGAGAGAGAGAGAGAGAGAGAGAGAGAGAGAGCCCACGATCTCAGTGTTGAAACAGAGTCTGTTTACCAGTGAGCCATGGAACCAGACCCTGGTTGGAAAAATGATATTCAAAATCTCGCCGTTTCTCTTTCCAGGTGGACCACACTGCACAAAGTAAACCGACCACCAAAACAAAAACTTATAGCCATCCGTAATTTGTTTGGTCAGCCTTCACCCACCCGAAGGGTGAAACAGACTTTCAGGACACAAGATCCAAACAGTGTATCCGACGTGATGGAAACATCTGATCTCTCACACTTGCTCCAACTTGGCATGTGTGGCTGGGCAGAGCCACGCATGTAGAATGAGCAAACTGCAATGTTTTTAGAGAAAAATTTCGATACACGGGCAGACTGAGATAGATACGCAGCCACTTAGAAATTGTTTGGCTCAAATTTAGCCATTCGTGTGTATTTCTTTATTTATGTGTGCTCCATTGCTTTCATCCCTCTAATATGTGTATTTCTTTATTTATGTGTGCTCCACTCTATCAAATGATAGGTTGGGAACATTTAAGTGGGAAATTTGTCCATATTTTGGTTCGGGTATGGGGGCCCAACTAATCTTTTTGGGCCTTGACATAGACCTGGTTCTAATTTGGTCTCCTCAAACACAACCCTTTACCAGTCCTAATCGGGTGGACAACTCAGATTGATTGATTGAACTGGCTAAGTGTCCAGTGGATCTAGAAGCACTGTAACTTGATAACTTGTCTTAAAGAAAGAGATATTTCCCATCTAAACCTCAATTTTGACCAACCAGCCAAAATAGACCTCTAAAAACTTACTTTTCATTTCTAAACTTTGTGTTTTTTTTTACATAAATACCCTTGTGAATTCTAGGGGTACTCATTGAATTTCAATGACCACTTGTTGAAATTCAACGAGCTTCAACGAGTGCTCTTTGAATTTACAAGGGTATTTCTGTCCGAAAAAATACACACGTACAACTGAAGTCTAGAAGTGTAAAGTAAAGTTTCTGGAGGTTTATTTTGTCTGGTCAATCAAACTGAGTTTTACAAACGGAAATTTCTCTTAAAGAAATTTAATTTTTAAACTCCAGCATAGGGGCATTCTTAATGTTAATTTATTATTTTATTTTTTTTACGCACACTCGCACCCACATGGATACGGTCTGGCTAGTGACCGCAACACCAGCCAGCTAGCTGGTGTCAATGCTCTATGGGCCCCGCCATGATGTATGTGTTTTATCCATGCCATCCATCCATTTTGCCAGCTCTAAGTCACCAGCAATTTTAAAATGGCTGTAAGAGAGTTTAGCGTGAGCAGCCCAAATATGTAGCACCAAGGCCGAGGTGACTAAACTTGGAGCATGGCTGGACCTGAACTTGAAATATGGGCCCAGTATCTCTTTAAGGACTTGTTAGTGGTTACTATCCAAACAAAGTGTTGTTTAAAGAAACATGGGCTTTGGGTCATGTTCTAATCATCTGCACTATATACCAATTTCTATATGAAAACCCAGGCGGAGGTAAAGTTACCTTCCAAGCGTCGTAAAAATATCCTAAAATCATATGATCATTGACTGCTGTATTTATTATTACTAATTCTGGATATTTAAAGATAAATAAATAATTTGTCATAAAATACTTTTTATTAAAAGAAAGAGAGAGAGAGAGAGAGAGAGAGAGAGAGAGAGAGAGAGTTACAGAAAACTATTGATTATAATTGAAAGATTACAGAAAACTACTGATTACAAAATACAGATACTTACAGAAACTTGTAAAACTTGCTTGTAGAAATACAACTTTGAAAACTAACTGGGACTATTAGGTTACAAGAAAATTGAAAGATTGAAGAGGCTAAGAACACTCACTCACTGGGACGAAACCTAAAAGCTTTAGCTGGTAGAAGGAATTGAGAATGCGATGCTGAATTATGAGAAGAGGGCGGCTTAAATAGGCGGAGATCTTGGACTATGCGGACTTGAAACTATCTGGAATCCGCGAACTTCAGAGGCTCTGGAATCCAGGAGCTTATCTTCGAACTATGCTGGAATGATAACATTTTGTCAGATAGTGCTGCTGGCTGGTACTATTCGGCTAGAAAGTCAAAAGTGCTACAGTACTAAACCAAAAATTACGGAGATGCTGTCGGGCTTGCGAATGATATTTGTCTTCTAGCTGGTCTACTGCTGCTGCTGAGCTGGTTGGTCTACTTGCTTGTCTTGTTGCTAACTGGTCTACTGTTATTGTTGATGGTCTACTGCTGATGGTCTACCGCTACTGTTGATGGTCTACTGCTGCTTGATTATTGTAGATGGTCTACTGTACTGCTGATGGTCTACCGCTATTGCTGCTGATGGTCTACCGCTGCTTGATTACTGTTGATAGTCTACTGTACTGCTGATGGTCGACCGTTACTGCTGATGGTCTACTGCTGCTTGATTACTGTAGATGGTCTATTGTACTGCTGATGGTCTACTGCTACTTGTAGAGCTGATGGTCATAATCTTCAAGGCCGTAAGTAGTTTCTTCATTGTCTTGTGCATAATTGGTTTGTGAAGTGTCTAGAAGTAAATCATCATCATCATCTGAGGCTATTTGTGATAGAGCATCCATAAGGGATTTCTTGTAAGCTGTCCTGCTACTGGTTTTTGCGATTTCGCATTGGAGTCTGGACTTATTAAGTAAAAATTCATGATCAGGGTTAGTAATTGGTTTTTTGAAAAATTGGGGATTTTGAGAAAAATAGACTACTAAGGCTGATTTAGTTACTTTACTGGTATCTAATTTTTGCCACCACTTAGTCTTAAAAGTCTGACTAAAAAAGAAGTCTTGGTATTTGTGCTAATGGTTTGGATGTTGTACTCCCACATAGAAATCCAGGCTAAATTAAATTGTGCAAAATAAACTAATAAGGGAGAGGCTTGATCATGAGGAAAGCAGGAGGTATCTTTGAAGTAATTAAATCCTTCTAGAACTGGTGTGGGTAAGTTGGAGATGTTTGGTCCTAAGTAATTCCAAAATTTATGAAGCCAGACGGGAAATTTTAAAGGATTGAACATAGCAAATTGAAAAAATCACGAATGGTTAAAGTGTTTGTTTTGGAAGAAAAATGCTAGTAACCAGGCATCTTGGTAATCATAATAAGTAAAGGAAGGAGGATTAAAACTAACTGAGAATTGTTTTGGAGTATTAGGATTTTGTCCCCAATCGGATAAAGTAAGAAATTTGTAGATTTTACATTTTGAACATGAAATTTTTTTGGGATCCAGTAAATCTGGTATATGAGTAAAGCTACAAGAATCTGTATCTACTAATATAAACTCATAATATTTCTGAATCTTAGATCCTATAGTGGCTGGCCACTACCACTCAAAAAGGAAATTTTCTTGAATAATCTGGGAAATACCTAGTTGTCTCATTTCTAATTCTATGGCTATGATAGGATATACTTCATTTTTGTAAATGTACTGAGGACTTAGACTAAAAAGATTATCTTTGGATGAGGAACTAGAAGCTGATGGCGGAGAACTTTGGGCTAGTTGAGGGCTAGATGGTGGATTTTGGACTACTTTAAGAAAAGATTGAGGTTTAGGTATTTGAGAGGGGGATGGAGATAGTGGTTGAAATGAATTCTTGTGAATAGGAAAATTTGAGAAAGTTGGTCTAAGGCTAATGGTGCTACCTACAATAGTGCTTTGAACTACTTGTTTTGGTTTAACTGGGGATTTAGCTGGTGCTAAAGCATAATCTTGCTTGGTTGTTGGACGAGGCCGGTTATTCATTGTGGCTGGTTTGAAGGTACTCTCTGGAAAGGAAATCAGGGAGAGAGTTAGTGTCCCCTTTAATAAATTCTATCTTGAAATCAAGACTAGATAAAATAGCTTGCCAACGGGTGAAAATCTGTTTATGTGCTAAATTTTTAACATCCTTTTTTAAAACATCTTTTGCGCTTTTGTAATCAATTCGTAAAAGAAATTCTTTGTTGAGTAAATCACTTTGAAATTTAATAATACATAAAACCATTGATAAAATCTCTTGTTTTATAGTACTATAATTCTTTTGAGCATTATTCCATACTCCTGATGTGTATCTATCTATTTCTTCTCTATTGTCTACTTTTTATTTTAATATACCATCGTATCCTATTCCTGAGGCGTCAGTTTCAGCAATCTTAAAGGCTTATGGATCTGCTATATATAGCAACGGTATATTTTTTACCTTTTGTTTAATTAGTCTGACAATACTCGTATGTTCTTCAGTCCATGGTTTATGATTCTTCTTGAGTCTATCATACAGTGGATTACAAATTTTATTTAAATGTTCTATAAATTCTCTAACATAATTAAGACTTCCTAAGAATCTTTGTAATTATTTTTTCTCCTCAATTTCATCGGAAAATTTATTTGTAAACTCTAAACTTCGCTCTATTGGTATTATGGTTCTATTATATATATGATGTCCTAAAAACCTAATCTTAGTCTGGAATAGTTTTATCTTAGTGGCAGAGACTACTAATCCATTTGTTTTTAATATTTGTAAAAATATTTTAAGATGTTTCCAATGTTCTTCTATATTAGTTGAGAAAATTAAGACATCATCTATATATATTATAGAAAAATGGGAATAAGGATTAAATATATTATTCATTATGTTCTGGAATTCAGAAGGTGCATTTTTTAAGCCAAAGGGCATGACATTCCATTCGTATCATCCAAAGGGTACATTAAAGCTGTCTTATATTTATCTTGTTCTGATATCTGTATTTGCCAAAATTCTGATTCCATGTCGAATTTAGAGTATATAGATGCATTGACTAGCCTATTTAATAAATCTCTTTTATTTGGTGTAGGGTATCTAATCCATTGTAATACTTTATTTAATGGTTTATAATTAATTACTAATCTGGGTGTTCTTCTTTCTAACTCTGCACTTTTATTGACGTAAAAAGCTGAACAACTCCAAGGAGATTTACTAGGTCTGATTAAATTTTTGTCTAATAATTCTTGTATCTCTTTTTTACAATATTCTAATAATTCTTGATTCATTTGTATGGGTCTAGCTTTTGTTGGTATTTTATTTTCTCTAAAATCTTGCTCATATGGTAAATTTACTATATGTCTTTTTCTATTCCAAAAAGCATGAGGAAGATCGGCGCATATTTCTTGTCTAAGTTTTTCTTCGAATTGTTTTATTTTATTTTTAAAATGTTCTTTTTTTAATTCTATTTCTATTTTCTTAAGGTGTATCTCTTGCTTTAAGTGATGTAGATAATTTGTTTTGGTATCTAGCAGATTTATAACTTTACTATAATGCTGTTGTTTTAAGTCATTAATATTCCTGAGTTGTGGGGGGTTTATGAATTTAAACGTAATATCTTCTTCTAATATTCTCGTATGGATTCCTATATTATCTACACTAAAAGGTTTTAATAGTTCTATAAATGGTGTTCTTAGAATTAACGGTCTATTTATATCATTGATTACAAGGAGATCAGTGGTAAGACAGATTCCTTGAATACAAATCTTTGCATTAGGTAATTTATATTTGATATTGAGCCGTGAACCATTAGATGTTCTAGGTTCTTCTGTAGTTTTTTCAAAGTATTCACTGGGAACTATACCTTCTTGTATACAATTTATATCTGCTTATGTATCTATTAATGCTGTGGTAGTGAAGTGGTGTTCTTTAATTACTACGGACACATAAACATGCCATTTCTGGGATTCTATTTCTGTTATCGTATCTAATTGGTTTGTTTCAAGCATAAAAGTTGGATTTGAGGAAGTGGATGGTTGATCTGTTACAGATACAGTTTGATTTATGGTTAATATAGTTATTTGTCTTTTTAAATCTTGGATGTCCTTTTTTATATTTTTTAACTCATATTGTAGGTCTTCTACGGTCGGAGTCCTAATTATTGGATCATCGAATCTTGTTATTATATCTTTTATATTATAAGATTCTATTATTTGCTTTGGAGGTCTATTTAAGGAATCATGTAATTGTTTTAAGTAATGTTTCTTTAATTCTGGATTATCTATCTTATTAGTAAATTCTATAAGTAATCTTTGTTCATCCGTAAGTGTGTAAATTTCTTTAGTTAAAACACTAATAGACTTACATTTTTCTTTATTGTCACAACCTTGACAGTAATTAAAATCTGATTTCATAGAGTTACTATTATCACTATCTGAACTATCTGATGAGTCGTCTAAGATATCTATTTCATTATCTGAAAAATCTAAAATTTGTGATTTATTATCTTGGTCTTCATCGGAATCAGAAGAGTGTTCCTTAAATATATTATAAAGATTTTGTTTTAATTTTTCATCTATTTCTAATTCAAATATCTTTATTTTTAATGGGCATTTATTCTTGTAATGTCCTACTTTTCTGCATTTATAATAGGTAGGTGGTGATTTATTATGTTGATTGGAGAATATCCTAAAAAGTTTTCTAAATTTACTTTGTTGAGAATATCTTTTAAAAGGTTTTCTTTTTTAAGGGTTTTTTTGTTTCCAATGGTAAAGTTTATTAAAATTTCTTTTAAAATTTTTACGATTTTTATATGATTTTCTTCTTTGAACTGAAGGTGGTACTAATGGTTGGAATCCAAATTGTTCGTAAAATAAACCTATTCGTTTGTTGCCTAATCTAAATTCTTTATCTATTTTATTTTTTATTCTTTGTTTATCACAAAATATTAAAGCGTCATTATTAATGTATGAAATTATATCTCCATAGGTTATTCTATCATAAGGAATGATATTATTGTAATGGTTAAATAATTTGTTTCTAACTCTTTCCGCGAATAATTTTGGTAATCCTAATATAAATCTTTCTTTTCAAAAGGCCATATTACAATCTGTTCTAAGCATAATTTTACTAATAAAGTTGTCTTTATACCATCTGACATATCATTTATCCTAAGATTATTTAGAAGTATACTTTGTCGTTCTCTAATGACATTAGGATCTCCTGTGAAATGTTTAAGGATAGTAAATATAATTGTATTAACTGCATAAGGGATAGGTTGTCCGTTTTCTAAGATAGGTGTTCCTGTAGGATCTACTTTTAATCTGGTTAGAAGGGCATTTCTATCATCTTGGTTTAAGTAATTGTCCCACCAGCTTTTAAGCTGTCCAGTGAATCTGGTAACGAGGAGCTGGGCAGTTTGAAAGTCAGTGTTATTCCTAATTTTGTAAGTGGTTGCTACCATGGCCATCTCATGTGCCATATTTAGTATCTGATACTTGGCTAATCCATCTATATTCTATTCGTATATTGAGTTGCCACTATAACTACTCTGTATATGTTGTCCTCTTTCTTCAAATTGTAAATCTATAGTTGAGGGATGAGGATAATAATTACGAGTCTCTGGTAAAGGAGTATAGGGATGTCGCTGTCTTAAGGTATTAGTATTAATTGTATTTGGAATATTTTCAATAACTGCTACATGAGGATTGTTACTAGAGGATGGTCTATGAAGACTAGGAGGTTGTTGCCTAGGAGTATCCTGAGTTTGTAATTCGGCTAACTTATCTGTGATAGCTTGAAGGAATTCCTCTGTATTGTTGCTATGTAGATGTATGTCACTAGAAAGTTCAGGTGGTCTAAACATTGGTTGTTCAGTATCTATATTGTCTTTGAATGGTAGTGGAGTGTCTCTACTGTGGAGTACGCTATAATTATCAGTTAACATAGACTAGCTTCTCGCCTACTCATTCACAAATGGCAGATAATACTCCACAAAACTTTATAAATATGATATCCCATAATTTAGATAAAGACTATGTATTTCAAATAGAATTAGATTATCTTAATATAAACAATATCGAAAAATGAAAAAACTTCTGTAGTAACTATTCTCCTAGTATTCAAGAAAAACTCCGTAAAGGACACTTAATGTATTGCGACAAAGTAGAATACATACCTTTTTTCGACTGGATAGATGAATATTACCCTATAAAACAACAAGTTAATGTAGTTACAAAACCCATAAATACCTGGACAACAGTAGATAACCGTAGAATACAAGCTACAAATCCACTAAATGAAAATTAAAAATACAAGGACAAAACGCAACTATACAAGTTATACCTTTCAAAGCTCTTACTGAAACAGAACAAAATAGATTATCTAAAGCTATCTTAGACCAGAATAATTATAGTAATCTATCCAAACAAAGTGTTGTTTAAAGAAACACTGGCTTTGGGTCATGTTCTAATCATCTGCACTTTATGTGGATGGAATATGGCATAAAAACATTCTTACATTGAACTATTTCAGATATTTAACGGGGCCAGGGCAAGGGCTTTTTCAGCCTGACTAGGGACAGGGCTTAAGGGACTATCTAGGCCAAGCGACCCAAACCAGCCATGACCCACCCCGTTGCCATTCTTTATTCATATCTTGTCATCCTAGGTTAAAGAGTATTTGGTATGTTTTCATACCTGTATCAATTAGACCATTCAAACCATCAAAGCAATTGTGAATGAAGCAGAGTTAGGAATCTGTGTTTGTCAAAGGCCTGTTATCCCAGTTGGTTGACGTCCGTGTTTGTCAAACAGTAGGTCTCAGGTTCGAGACACACTGGCAGCACCTCCGGGTGCTTTGGGTAGAGTGATCAGGTTGGGTTCGAGTTTTCGGTGGGGTTTAAACAATCTTCTACCAATGCAAAGCTTTTAAAGCTAAAAAACATCACTCAAAAAATTAACCAGCTAATTAGATAATAATTTAAGCAATCCAACTAAATAAACACCTTCAGCAATTAGAACCATTCATTGCATTCATCAAACCATCCAACCACCACTCTATATGCCCAAATGTCAACCTCTACCATTGAAAAAAAGGACCACCAAAAGATAAACTCAAGTTATCAATCAACAGCAACTTCCCCAAACAAAAAAAAAAAAAAAAAAAAAAAAAAAAAAAAAAAAAATCTATTTCTCACTTGTTAAGATTTCCCGTCGGCTAGAGACCTAAGAATGGGCACATATTCACTTGTGCTCCAAGCAGCTCTAATGACTTGGAAGAACATATTCGTCGCCTCCATTCACACATATAATGAGATAAATCCATGCTCAATCCACACATCAAAGGAAACAGTTGGTAAAGACATCCACTGTTGATTTTTATAAGGCCCACTGTGATGATAATGTGAAATCCACTCAAATCATTAGATGCCTGGGGCCCAAAGTTCAAAACAATTTATGATTTAGGTGGGCCACATTGAGGGAAACAGTTTGGAAGGTGGGCATCATACTATACTTTGTTTCCAATCATATAGTACACATAAATCACAAATGGGGCTGGTTTGTTGAACCTATACCTAAAATTGAGTCACGCAATTGATGAATAGATTGGGTTTTGGAAACGCATCAAGTTAGGACCCACATAGCATTTATTTTTTTAGGCATAATTTGCTTCTCCACCAGACACGTTTTTCGATTTGTGTAAATTTTTACAAGGGTAAATTAGACTTGTCACTTATTATTCGTAAGGTCACAAGAATGCTTCAGTAAATATGAAAAGTCAAGGAATGTTCTTGGAATGTCATGTACTTTTGAGGAATTTTTGGGTAAAAAACTTATGTTTATTTATACGAAGAAAAAACTCCTATTAAGTCATGTATAAAATAGAAATAATTTTATAAAAACTTAAATTAAAATAATATTTAAGGAATCAACATGTTTACCTTTTTTAGTTTGCTCCAATATCTTAATCATATATAAATATTTTGATTTACATTCCCTACATAAAGAAAAATATATAAGAATTAAGATATTTAAAAATGGTGTTAAAATAATTTTAAAGTAATAATGCTAATGTATATTTATCTTAAAATTAATCTAATGCAATTTGATGTAAAAACAAAGTTAGTAGTATATAAAAGAAATTTAAGAAGAACTTCTAAATTATGAGAAGAAAAAAAAGGAAGAAGAAGAAAGAAACAAGTTACCAAAGCCATCTCTTTCAAAGAAAGTATTAATTCACATTTATGTTTTTGGAATTCTTTATAAGCAACAACGGAGTTTAAAGTTATTTCTTCAACCTATTTATAAATTTCGAATATACTTTGAAGGTAAAAAAATCATTGAGGAGGTTAAAACTATTTTGAAGGTTGGAAGTAGGTGGGGAAACTAAAGATAGGTGAGTAAAATGGAAGTGGGTGAAGTAGGCATCAAAAGTAAATGCAGTGATGGTAAGTATACAAATAGAGGTGGGTCAGGAAAGTTGAGGTGAATAAAGTGTGTGCTGAAAGTGTTGTCAGAGTCTCCAAAAATAGAGTTTTTTGGGTGTCTGACCAATCGGACAGATTAGTTCGATCGGTCTGACCGATCCCTGCTTTGCACAAAGACTCAATGAGTTTGCTGGACATAGTGCTTTACCGATCAAGACCAGTTAGATAGAGGCTGATTTTAAAGTTTTTTAAAGGCAAAACTTTCTGGACCTGTTTTGCACCGGTTCGACCGGTCGGGACTGATCGGGTATATACGCGGTGTTGCGCAATTACATGCTGTATGTTTCTATTTTGGGTTGGAGGCCTATATAAGCACCTCTTAATCCATCTTAGATGTATTCTAATCAATACCTAGGAGTCCTATTACGAGTTTAGGGCTTGGGGGAGAGATTTGTGAGGTTTGAGAGTGCGTTGTTCATCTTTAGGATTTGCTTGTGAGTTGTTAATCTATGTAATCTTTTGAATCATAGTGGATCGCTGTGTCGTGGTTTTTTACCCTTTGAGGGATTTTTCCACATAAAATTGGATTGTCTCTTATGGTTGAATGCTTGTGGGGTGTAATTGCATTGTGTTTCTCATTTGATCGCATATTCTGCTGTAGTGTTGTTCAGCTTTGGCTTCTGTTGCCGGCGCCCCTATTCCCAACAGAAAGTAGAGATTGGCGAGGAAAGTGAAGGTCGTTTTCTTACGATAAAAAAAAAATAAAATAAATCAATGGACAGTTCGCATTCATCTATTACTACCAAGGGTGCAGGTGTCTCGATGGATCTGTCAGATTCTGGTTCATCTCACTCTACCTATTATCTCCTTAAAAAGTAGGTGGAGCGGTATCCACTGCACCATCTACTCTACTAACCTCATCTGCCCTACCACTCGATGATCCACACCATTCATCTAAAAGTTCAGAAGGGAGATGGTCAATGAGAAAAATGTCTTACTCATTATTTGGAGATCATCTTATCATCCACACAAAGTTACTTAAAACTACCCAATCCATTTTTCTATTTGATCCATATACTATGAGAAGCTTTTAGATGAAAGGTCTGGATAATTGGCACGGGATATGTTAGAGCCATCTCTTCATGGACATGTGGCAAGTTGATGGATCGATCAGGTCCATCTTCGAGTCCCAATAGGATTTACCTTTTAAGGAGTAAAATCTATTAGAAAATTTTATCCTCAGTTTTCTTAGATTTTTACCATTGAATATTTTACAGGTAAAGGTTTTAGTTCTCTACCATCAATTTGAGAGCCACTGAGCAGATGGATAGTATCATCCAATCCCTGTGAATTTTAAATATTTCTCTATTTCCCACTTAAATGTTCTTAATCTATCCATTTATCAAGTGGGGCACACATGCATAAAGAAATACATATGATGGAGGAATGGAACCAAGGGTCTACTATTAGTATCAAATTGCATCAAGCTTGATATTTGTGTTGTACCTTCATCCAGGTCTATGTGACCTAATCAACAAGTTGGATGACAAATAAAAATTCCAGTAGGCCTTATTAAGTTTTTAATGGTGGGCATTCAATCACCACTAGTCTCCTGAGGTGTGGTTAACTTGAGATTTGGAGCTGCCTTTTTTTTTTTTGGTCTATGTGAACGTTGGAAATTAGCGCCCATGCGGTTTCGATTTTGGTTCGCATGTATGGGCTAACTTGTACTGATGATGTAGTAGGTTTGGAGGTGCCACTAGCCAATTATCTCAAAATCTCGCAGTTGGCTAGATCCTATAGAATCTATGAAAGTTAGAGAATCCGAGGACTCTCTTGCTTTAAAATGACTTCTAATTTGGGGTTGTCAGGAGGTTGGGGTGTTTGCAGAAACATAAGTGGGCAACTGTTATTTGTTTTCTCTTCGGGATATGGAGTCGGGTCAAACACTCGAGCAGAAGCCAGGGCCATCGTAGAGGGTTTGGACTTATGTGTAAAATCGGGGTTCTCGAAGGCGGTTGCTAGTGAATCAAAGGTGGTTGTTGACCTCCTCAGTAGGAAGAATCCAAATAATTGGGCTATTTGGTATTGGTGGGCCTGACTTGACTCGTTTAGGCATCATTTGGAGATTAAAATGGTCCACACGCTAAGGGAAGCTAATTCTGTCGTTGATGGCGTAGCCAAATGGGGAAGCGAGTCCCAAACGAGGTGGGTGTTTTTAGAGATTCGAAAGATTTGCCTCCCATCTTGAGGGGTCATCTCTCTTTCTAAACAAGGTTGGCTTGGTTAATATTCGCTTCGAGTGAATGTATGTATTTAGAGTACATGATAGGTGAGGTGGTCTGCCCTTTTTGTTAGGGTAGCCTTTCTCGAATGAGGTGTATAGATAACTTTTCCGTTATTGATCACTGAATAGTTTTTCTTAAAAAAAAAAAAAAAGACTCATAATCTACGACTTGAGATTCCGAGTAAGGGACCTCGGTTACAGATAAGGAAGGTGTCAGGCACCCTCTCTTGCCCACATAAACGTACGGTCTCTACTTCGTGTGGTTAATGGTTTTCTAGAACATATGATGCTTCTATCCTAAATACGAAAAATATCGAAAATGATACTAAGCAAACTACAAATTTCTGATGTGACAAGATCTGGAATTCCAGCAAGCCACAAAGTATATGTCCAAAGAGATCCTTGAAAAGAAAGGGGCCTAAGAGGAGATGTGATGATCCTAAAGTGACATGTGTAAGGAGTAGGTTACCACGAGTTTCTGATGTGACAGGATCCAGAATTTTGGCAAGTCACAGAGCATACACCCAACGGGAGCCTAGAGAAGCAGGAGGGTTGAGAAGGGAAGTAATGATGTGATCTATGAAGTATTAATACAAATGATGATGACCTGATCCTTGGCTTGCAACTAGGAGTAGCTAGGATGGTGTGTGAGCACTATAGCTTGAAGCTTGTAGCCCAAGGTACGTGAGCCTAAGCTCAAAAGGGTTGACCCTAGTGGACTACGATCAAGCTAGGAGAGGGCTTGTTGAGCCCTTAATTGTGCATATTCTAACCCCAATTCATCACTCATTATGCATGGTTTCATGATTTAAAGACTAATCTAATGCATAGATTTGTGATTGTAGGAATGAGAAGGAGACTTCATAATTCATGGTTAAAAGAGTCACTTTGTATGCATTGAAGATCAATAGAACAAGTGCCGAAAGGTGGAAGAAAGAAGCAAGAAAGAAAGAGAAGAGATGATGAAGAAAATCTGAAATTTTGTGCTTAGACCTGTCTGTAGACCGGTCGCCAGACAGGTCGACAGTGTATTTTTTTGGACTGTTTTTCTCATCTTAGACCGGTCGCCAGACAGGTCGACAGTAGTCCAGAAATACAAAAACTCTCTGGACAGATTCTATAGTCTCAAACCGGTCGTCAGTGCAACAGCGTGTGCGTGAAGATCCGATTTTCTCTGCGCAATTGCGTAATTCCTTGCTAAATCTGGAATCTTCCGCGCCAATTTATAAAAGGGACTTCTCCTCTTTATACCAGGGCATGCTAGGACGTGGGGATTGCTTGGGAGACGGATTCTACTTCAAGTTTTCTTAGTTTTCTTCCTATTTTAGTACTCTTTATGTTTTTGAGGCTTCTTGTTCAAGGATGTTAGAGATGAACTAAAACCTCTTAGCTAGGGCTAAGAGGTGAAGCTTTTGATTCATTTTTGATGGATTGATGCAACCTAGGTTTCCTTTTATGTTTTAATTGAAGAATTTTAGTTCAATATGAGTTTGAATCAAGTGCTAGTTTGGTTTTACTTTGATCTCTTGATGACTCCGGGCTCATGTGATTCTTAGTGATTCTAAGCTTGGTAGCTTACCTTTTGAGCATTGTTTATGCTTATGTAGTTCATTGATCTATCATCGACTCCGGGCATGGTAGACTCTTTGATTGCCTTATATGCAATGGCCTGATTTTCATGTGGGAACTCATTCAACTAAAGTTCTTATCTTTTGTAGTAATCTGAAATAGTTGTTTGTTATTTGATTTTGATTTAATTAGAGTTCTAATCATTAGTTGTAATCAAGTCTAGTGACAGGATTTGATGAAAGCTATAGTTGTGAATCTCAACTAGATTGGAAAGAGGCTTGGCCTACACAATTGAGTGTGCCCAAGGCCTGAGCATTGTTGTGGGAATCGAATAAATGAATGAGCAACTGTTTTAGATAATTGTTGATTGAACTGCTCTATATTCCGATCGGATAGAGATATGAATTCGATTCCGATTGAGTTATGTGAGATCTAGTTGTGTTGATGCATTGAAACTTATCAAAAGTGGATCCTTGGTGCTCTAGTGCCTTTTTATATTGATATTACCTTACACATTCACTGTTTAAACCCAAATCACTATTTTCTAGCTTTAGTTCTTAATAGGATCTTAATTACTAGTTGTTTTAGAGAAAATCTGAGAATACCCATTCATAAATCTCTGTGGGAACGATACTCGGTCTTTCCGAATTATTACTACTTCGCAACCCTACACTTGGGGAGTGAACAAGGCTCAAGAAGGTTGGAAGGGATAAGGGCTTGAAAGCTCGAGCACTCCCTCTCACCGTCACTAACTTTTTCTCTCACTCTCAGTCTCATTCTCTTGGTGAGTTTTTTGGTGTCTGGAAATGAGAAAATGACGGTTTTGATGGACTATATGGGCTGTAATGGACGATTTGGATGAGTGCCTTTGATGGTTAATTTAGGTGATTTTAGTTTGGGTGATTTTGGTTAGTGATTTTAAATGGGTGGTTTTGGAAGATGGTTAAAGAGGGTTAGATGGTTGGATAGGATGGAGGGGCTACGTTAGGATCAGTTGGGTCGCTAGGTTGGGATATGTTAGGCTAGGTTGGGTGGCTAAATTGGGCTAGGTTGGGTTAAGATGGATGGCTAGGTTAGGCTAGGTTGGTTGGCTAGGTTAAGCTAAGTTGGAATAGGTTGAGTTAGGTTGGGTGGCTAGGTTGGGCTAGGTTGGGTTAGATTGGGTGGCTAGGATGGGATCTGTTGAGTGGTTAGGCTAAAAGCTTAAGAAGAAGAAGGGTGTGGGTGAACTCTCTCCTCTCTCCCTCTCTTTGGTGTGTTGAGAATGAGAAGGGAGACCCCTTTTTATAGTTGGAGGGATGATAATTGTGTAATTAAAGGTTAGGTAAAGTTAAAAATAACAAGTAGAATGTTCTTATTGGCTAAGAAGGGCTTGATGCCACATGACGTTCCCTCATTTGCTTTGGGAGCGGTAGATGATGTAATCAAGAAGAAATTGAAGGTTATTTTGGGATGAAAGTTGACTTTTGGATGTGTTCTATTTTAGATAAACTTACCCTTCATGCACCTCTTGAATTTGGTTTAGAATTTAGTTTAGGATTTAACTTGGCTTGGCTTGTCTTGGTTTATAATTTGTCTTGATTTGGACTTGGCTTGGCTAATGGCTTCAGTAATGGCTAAGGCTTGGATAGTGGCTTGGGTATGACTAAATCTTAAGAACAATTTAAGTAATGGGTAAGGCTTCAATATGACTAAAGCTTAAGAATAACTTAAGTAATGACTAAGGCTTAGGTAGTGGCCTAAGTATGACTAAGGCTTGAGAATCACTTATGGCCTATGAACTTAGGTAATGGGTATTTACATATCATCCATGCCTCATCAAGTTGCTAGCTTGGGTGGGTGTTTATAGTCTAATGCCTTAAAATGAGCTTCAGAAATGGATGGATAGAGTGAATAAATCATATACATTAATGGTGGGGCCCACACAGTTTTCCAACACATACATAGATGCAAATCATGTTTGAAAGTTGTCAGGTGAAGAACCTCCAAGGTGACCTGAACCAATATGGCAGATTTGATTAGGTCACGTGTTGCTGTCAAAGATTGGCCCACCCAAAGCATGGGATTCAGCTTGGGTGGTGACTCTAACTGATGATGATTTAATCCACCGTTAATTTGGCCTTATTTTCTCTGGCCATCTATTTTCTAAGCCATGGATGGGATGGCTGGAATTGCCTAACAAAATTGATTCTTTAGAGTCATGAGCAATCCATGATGGTCCCTAACAAGTAGATGGATCAAATTGTTGATTAGACCTATTGTTTGTGTAAATGATCTCAACTGTCCATTTTTAAGGCCGTTGATCAAACGGTTCATACTTGTCAAACCAGTGTGATGTTTCCATGGTTACCCATGAAATAAAAGTTTGGACCTACTGAACACTCTAGATCCATAGGTTGGACTGTCCAAGTGAGCACCACACACATACACACAGAGAGACTGCTTTGATTGAGATTATCCAAATTGAAGTAATTTAAAAATCAGGTCAAGGCTATCCATGGTTGATAATCTTGACCATTGATTTATTGTGATCCACAACTATGCATCAGAAATCTCCTGGATAAAATAATCTTAACATTTTTTACTTGTGGCATTAAGGTATGGTTAGGAATGGAAACACAACAATGGTCTGACATTCAACTGAAATCTTTCCTAATATATTGGTTGATTGATTGGATCTTCCAATCTGTTATTTGTTTTTTTTTTTTTTTTCGGGGACCACTCCATCTACAGTGGAACTCAACAAATCAATCGTCTTGGTTACCAAACAATTGGCCTATGAAAAACAAAGAACCGATGCAAAGATGTGGCATACAATTCTGTTGGTCTTACAGGGAGGATTTGATGGCACGGACACATAATGGGATCAGCTCACTGTCCATACATTTTTCTGCTGGTCTTACAGGGAGGATTTGATGGCACGGACACATGATGCTGGCTGCACACAGCGACTGCGTATAGAACTCTCATACATTGCAGTTGTATGTGATCTTTTTTTTATGTGATCATTCAATCTGTTTCTTGTGGTGCGGTCCACCTCATATTTGTATCTGATTCCTTTTTGGAAACATGCCCTAAAATAATGTGGCAAAACAGATGAACTATTTATATGAGAACATACATCCACAGTGGGCCCCACGGAGTTTACTCAGTACACTGTAGTAGCATAATCCCCTTACCTTACCAACCAACAGCACACCCAACGCTGGTGTTTGAGCTATGGCGCCACCGTGATGTATGTGTTTTATATTAACACTGTCCATTTGTTTTGCCACCTCATTTTAAGGCATTAACCCAAAAACAAGAAGCAAATGAGATCTCAAGTGGACTACACCACAAAACCTTAGGAGACAACGACCACCACCGTTGAAACCTTCCTATGTTTATTTGCCATCCAACCTATGGCTGTAAATGGGTTAGCGGACCCGATGGGGTACCCAGACCCAACCCATTTAGACCCGACCCAGACCTAGACCCTACCCATTTGTTAAATAGGTACGGCCTGTGCCCAAGAACAAACCCAATTGCTAAATGGCTTTGGATTTGGTTTCCTTTACATTAGGCTCGACCCGAGCCCATTTAGTAAATGAGCGGGTTTGGTCTATGTTGCAAGGGACCCATATGGGCCCGAACTCGTCCACACCTAGTTTTAAACCTGGTAAAAATACTTGCATACTAGATCCAAGCCCGGACCCATTAGACTCGACCCATTTATAAATAGGGTCTAGGTGGGAGATCCCTCTACCAGACCCAAACCCATTTATAAATGGGTCTGATGGGGTTGACTTAAACCCGACCCAAACCCGCTCATTTAGTAAAAGGGCTTGGGTCAGAAATTTAGACCCAGACCCATTTAGTAAATGGACGTGTTTGGTTTTGGCTAAACCCACCCCAAACCCGACCATTTATAGCCCTAAATTCCAACTTGTTGATGAGGTCACACAAGCTAGACCTAAACATATGGAAAATACAAATATCAGCTTGATCGAAAACTTTTGTGGCCCAGGATGTTTTTAATGGGGCCACATCAAAGGAAACAATTAGAAGAGAGACTCCACCCTTGATTATCACAAGCCCACCGGTGATGATTATATGAATTCCATTCCAATTATTAGATGTCACCCCCAAAAAGTTGGGCCCCAAAAGTCATTCTCATCTATTCTAGTGGACCATGCAAAGGAGTATAATTTGGAGGGTTAGCGTTACCCTGTAATTATTCCCAATTGTGTAAGTCCACCTGAATCATGAATGGAGATGATTTTTTGTGTTTTGATCTTAGAATGAGGTGACACACCTCATAGTTGGGGTGAAATTGGCATAAATAATATAATGGGCCCACAGCCGATCTCATCTTCCCTTGATAAATATGTTAGGGAAGGTAATCCCATGAGGAAGGTAATCCAATGACAATCACTCACCTTTTTTTTAAATGATAATAATTTCTGTGAAGGGGTGTCAATGGGCCGGACTCAGGGCCTGAAAAATCAGAATCTGGAATAGGGCCGGGCTCCGAAGCAGTGCAAAATCCAGGCCGAGTCCTACCCTAGGCCCGGTCTAATCACAGCCCTAGATAAACACCTTTGTAAAAAATAGTTTATCAGCTTAAATTTACTCATACAGGTAAAAAAAAGTATGATTTTTACCATTTTACATTTTACTCTCCCCCTTTCCCTTTCTTATCTCTCCACCTGATGGAGAGTTCATGTCAAAGGTGGCCTGCATAATGGATAGTCCACATTAAAGATGGGTCTACATGATGGACGGTCCACATCAAATGTGGACTCCACATGATGGATTGTGAACATTGAAAGTGGACCCCACATTATGGACAATTAACATTATGGTGGGCACCACATTATGGATGACCCACAGTAAAGTGGGCCAATATAATGGGCTGTTTACATCAAAGGTGTGCCCCTAATGATGAATGACACACATCCAAAACAGGTCTTGCATTATCAACAGCCCACTTTGAAAATGGGGCCACAAAATGGATGTGGACTCCATTATATATATATATATATATATATATATATATATAACGCTCACAGAAAAATTGATTGAAGCCTTTCCCAATCCCATCTTTCGGGATCTCTGTCTTCTTTCTTTCTTAAAGACCCAATTCAATAATTTGGATTTCTCTTTTTCGCTTTCTTCAATCATTCTTGAATTCAACCATTTTGGTTTTTCTTAATATTTCTTACTCGAACTCTTGAATTCAATTGCTTTCCCTTTTTTGAATTATTGAATTCATTTGAATACATGATGATTGTTTGGGTCTCAAATGTGAACCATGAAAGCAACTTGTTGGCATTTTTATCAGCTTATTAAATGTCTTACATGGTTTTTCTTGAGTTTTTACTTCAAACCCACTCATGTTTTTTTTTTTTTTTTTTTTTTTTTTTTTTTTTTTTTTTTTTTATTTCATTCACCTTTTTTTTTTTCACTTTTCTTCATTTTTTAAATACCCAATTTCAAGGAATCCATGAAGAATGTAGTTCACAAATACATTATTTATTTTATTTTTGTTTGAATTCATTTTTACCATGTAAAATGGTAGATTTATGCCTGAACTCATGTGGGAGCTCTAGAATGGATTTCATGTTTTTCTTTCTATGATAATGATAAATTTTGTAAAAGAAAAAATGATGAACTTGATTTTCATTTCATTTGTATGAAGTAAATATATAAGCTACAATAATATATAAGAGGGAATACAAAATGTGATAGAGATTATAGCTGGGAGCTTGAATGAAAATGTATTCTAAACAAATGTGACATCTCGAGAGATGAAGATACATTTTCTTTTGAGATCGTAAACTCAATAACTTCATTGTCCAACAAAGATATATTTAAAAGCATTTGGTGCAAATTTATGTCAATAAAAAGTAAGAGTATAGGCATAACACAAACATCCAAAGACCCGAAGATGATCATAAGAGATTACTTGTTTTTCGAGACCCATTATAAGTTTTTTCCATTTGCGTTTTGATTGCCACTTCTAGTCCCGTTATATTTTATATAATAGAAATTAATTGTTTTTTGAGACCAGTTATAAGTTCTTTTCATATGTGTTTTGATTGCCACTTCATATTAGATCCAGTTGCATTCTATTCAAATTGAGAGAATAGAATAAGCCAAATGAATTTGACTTTACTTTTTTTTTTTTTTTTTTTTTTTTTTTAATCCTGAAGTAACTCTGATCAACTAGCACTATTATCGTGTAGACCATTAGGAGTAATTCATCGAATTGGCTAGACATAAAATAGTAACATCCCTTTCATATGATCCCACTATGTATATATACATATAGATACATTAATTTTCTATTTTAGATATTCATTGATCTATTTTAAAACAAAACAGATATATTTGTCTGTAAGATACATGCATTTATCCATATATCATGTATTTGCATCATAACAATAACAACTTTTATTTGCGCTTAAAAGGAGCTACATGTTGTACCATACCCTATTTCACTAAAAGATATCTGTATTATAATCAAAGTTTAAATTTTAAAATAAATTAATGATCAGATTTCATTCCATCAATTAACTTGTAAGATATCTGAGTTTGAAAGGCAAGACATCCTTAACTTGGAGCCCAACATTTCCCATAACTTGGATCCTTAACTTTTCTCTATTGAACTAGGTCTTTTAAGGCAAGATCTTGTATTGGATAAACTTGTATGGTTATTTGCCCAGTTACACTCCACTCATAATGTATATATTGATTCAGCTCCATTCATCAACACCCTAAATCTAGACACCAGCGCTCAACAAGATTGCCATGAGTTTTTCACTTTATTTTTTTCTTTGCTAGATTGGTATCTTGGTAGTTAAACATCCCCAAATGTATAGAATCATCGTTGAAGATCTTTTTCGTTGAAATATATTGTATGTGATTAGGTGTACTATGTCCGGAAAAGAGTTTGAAGCGTTTTAAAGATGGAAGATTTTTTTATGGATTTGAGTTGAATGCAAAAGGGCTGAACAATTTCAATGAGAGCATAAAGGATTTCCTTAGTGAGGAACAATCTTATATTCCTACTCTTGATATGGCTCACCTGGAAATGAAAAATCTCAACCGCTATGTAGGTCTATTCTCCTCATTTGCCACAAATTCATACTCTATATATGCTTCAGTTAACAGAGGATGAGAAGAGATTTTTTGCGAATGCTTAAAGAACATTAATAGGTGATTGCTGGAAAAAAATGAAGAACTCGTCAGCAGGTGTGATATGATACTACGTGAAAAAAGAAACAAAGAAAACTTTAATTTTTCTTAATGGTATTTCTTTGTATCATGTATAATTTATAGATCGAGATATTAATCGCTATATTTAGAAACAGTTATAACAAATAATTCTTATCCATATTAGCAGTAACACCAAATAATTCTTTTCTCTATAAGCAGTTACAAGAAATAAATGTTGAGAATAAGAAAATTAAATTCTATTAGGATCCATCACCAGGCATTTCCCTAGAGAGATATCTCTTTAACTAATGGAACATATTTGTGGCAAACCTCACTGGTGTGTTAATGTCACCAAGCTCCATGGGCCCCACAATGATGTATGTGTTATATCCATACCATCCATCCATTTTGCAATATCAATTTACAACAAGGACTAAAGAATGAGGCAAATCCAAACCTCAAATGGACCACACCATAGAAAGTAGTGGGGATTAAATGTCTACCATTGAAAACTACTTGGGAGGCACAAAAGTTTTAGATCAAGCTGATATTTGTGTTTTCCCTTCATCCAGGTCCAGGTTGGATGGCAAATAAACATCATGGTGCCCTTCAACATTGGCCAATATTGTAACAGGTTTATAATTCATGGTGGGAGCCTACAAAATCGGCTATTGATGTAAAATCTGTCATGTTTATTTTTTTTTTCAGTTGTGCATTTATCACTTGTAGTTATCTTAGAATTAAAAAAATAAAAATAAAAAGTAGCTTCAACAACAATAATCATGCCCTTGTAGTTGGACACAAATGACGTCGGCTCACAAATATGGAAAAATGATGGAATTTCTTAATAAAAAATATGAGATGTTAAAATATATATTTGCATATTTAAGAATTAAATAATTACAAAAACAATGAATACATAATAAGTTTCCCAACTATTTCCTTTGATATTACCCATTTGAATCATATGTTAGTTTGATTTTCTTGCACTGGAACTAACATTGGACGACACATGTAATGGTCATAGTGGATTTCAATACACATCATAGTGGACCCCATAAAAAAAAAATCAAGGGTGGGTGTTTCCCTCCCAATTGATGAGGTTGGTTTTTGAAACTTATACACAAAATTAGGTCACGCCTACTGTTTATACTAGATTTTGGAAACATATTCGAGTGGGGCCCACCAGAGTCAGCCATGAACTGTGTTTACAGTCTCTCTCTCTCATGGAGAGATGCTCCAATACTCTTAGAGCACTGTAAGTTATATTGCACCTAGTTGCATTAGGACTCTTGGACTGTTCATTCCAATAATTTAGAATCCTATGAACATTTCATGTATATCCTAAAGTAACTCTCATCAACTAACATTTTTATGATGTAAACCATTAGGAGTAATTCATCAAATTGATTAGATATAAAATAATAGCATTCCCTTCATATGATCCCATTATGTGTGTGTGTGCACACACACACATTGATTTTCTTCTTCAAATATTCATTGACCCATTTTAAAACAAAAATAGCTATACCTACATATAGTACATGCATTTATCCACATATCATGTATCTGCATAATAATAATAACAAGTTCTTTTATTTGTGCTCGGGGGAGCTATATGTTGTACCATGCCTTATGTCACTAAAAAATATCTATATTATGATTCAAGTCCAAGTGTTAAAATAAATTAATAAGATTTGATCCCATTAATTAACTTGTAAGATATCAGAGTTTAAATTTGAGAGGCATGGCATCCTTAACTTGGAGCCGAACATTTTCTATACTTGGATCCTTAACTTTTCTTTTTTGAACAAGTATTCTGAGGCAAGATCCTGTATTGGATAAACTTGCATTGTTATTTTCCCACTTACACTCCCCTTATAGTAAAATATATTGATTCAGCTCCATCCATCAAGACTCTAAACCTAGACACCAGCACTCAGCAAGATTGCCATCAAATTATCACTTTATTTCTTGTTTTACTAGATTGATTTCTCAACAGTTCAAACATCCCCAAATGTAGAGCCATCGTTTTGGATCTTTTTCGTGGAAGCATATTGTATGTAAGTAGGTGTACTGTGTGTTGAAAAGAGTCCGAAGCGTCTTTAAAGATGAAATAATTTTTTATGGAGTTGAGTTGAAATTGAAAGGGCTGAACAATCTCAAAGAGAGCATAAAGGATTACCTCTTCGCCACAAATTCCGACTCCAGATATTGTTATAGGCAAAATGGTGGAGATAAGATTTCACGTGGAAATGTCCATTTGACTCTCGAGATCACCTGATCGAGAGTCGAATATTGGACAGGTGCGGGACGCCCATTCGACTCTCGAGATCACCTGATCGAGAGTCGAATATTGGACAGGTGCGGGACGCCCATTCGACTCTCGAGATCACCTGATCGATAGTCGAATATTGGACAAGTGCGGTCGCGAGCATACCTTCTCACAAGTCGTTGAAAGATATTACACCCAAAATATGTACTTGGACTCGGGACCACATTTTAACCTGCGAGCAGCTTTACTACGGGCGTCTCCTTCCTTTTCGGAGGCCATGACTCCCAGCTACGGGCGTCTCCTTCCTTTTCGGAGGCCATGACTCCCAGCTACGGGCGTCTCCTTCCTTTTCGGAGGCCATGACTCCAACTATGGCTTCCGGCCGGATCCAGCCGGATTTCAAGGGATTGCCATCTAGGGGCGTGATTGTTGGAATAAATCATTGGGTTGGATCTGACTAAAAAGATAGGATCTTATCCCACGAAATCAGCGGATTCTCAGTATCGTATGCGACATCAACGGGATTTCGACATCTCACGTAACAGATTGGATTGTTTCAGATCTATATAAGGGGATGGCTCCCTTGAATAGGAGGTAGGTACTCATCATTCAATCTGGGTCCCGTTTTGCTTGGCTCCTCTTCTGTGGCCTAACTTAAGCGTCGGAGGGCTAACGGCTGGTCCCCAGCCACCCTTATTCGCTATCTTGTTTCAGGTCTGGTGGTGGAAATCCCTCCCGGAGCGAAGGAAAAAAGCCGGAGGATCTCGTTACAAAATCTGACATTAACAGTTTGGCGCCGTCTGTGGGAATCGACTTGATCATCAAAATCAATCGTGTTAACCACCGATCAAAATCCTTCGGTGATGCCTCCTAAAAAGACTGTTCATCCTTCAACTTCAAGGCAGGCACCACCTCCGCCCGGTGAGACGGAATCCGCACCTGCCCTCCCACCTGTTCCGACGGATATCCCTCAAGGAGCCCCAAATATGCCATCAACAAATCCATTATTGGAGGCTTCTGGAAATCAGGATGATGTCCTACGATTCCTCGGGAACACTCTCCTAACTCTAAACGCCGGAGTTCAGGCACTGTCAAATCGACTTGATCAGCACTTCCCTGAACCGCAAAGACAACCCTCCGAAGGGTTACCACCGCCACCCATACCAGTTGCTTCCAGGCATTCTATGGATGAACCACAGGTCCCGCCACTTGGCGGCCATCCCCCTGTGCCGTCTCCACATTCTATACATTCCAGTTCGTCTCGACAACCTCAACCGCAAGGCTCCAACGCCGAAACGTCTAGCTATACCTTGCCATGGGAAGGGGATCTCAAAAGAATCCAAGACCGTTTTGATCTCATGGAGCAGAGATACCAGGCAAATCGGCCATCTGCTGTCATGACGGCTATACATCAATCTGAATCTCCCTTCACAAGCGAGGTCATGGAAGCCCCGTTGCCCAGAAAGTATCGAACGCCTGTTATCGCTCCGTATACAGGCATTGGCGATCCTCTGGAACATCTGGAAACATATAGGTCCCTCATGGAGTTGGAGGGACATGGTTCAGAAATCATGTGTAGGGCTTTTCCCCTTACTTTGAAGGAAGCGGCTCGTACGTGGTTTCGGGGGTTAAAGCCACTTTCCATCAGTTCCTTTTCTCAATTGTCGGAGATATTTCTTTCTCAATTCATGGGAAGTATTCGCATTAAAAAGCCAGCCTCCCATCTGATGAATCTAAAACAGCAACATGGGGAGACAATAAAAGAGTTCACAGTACGGTTCACTGCCGAAGCCGTTCAAACTGAGGGTTACACTGAAGAAAAGGGTCTCACAGCCCTCATAGCTGGAATAACGAGTGAGAGGTTTAGGTTTGCCTTAGATAAGAGTCCGCCGAAAACTATGGCGGAATTCCAAGCCAAAGCTCAGAAATATATCAATGCAGAAGAAGTCGCATTGACACGCCATGGAGTACAAAGTAAGAAACGCAAGCCAGAAGGAACTTCTACAGAAAAAAAATACCATCGCGATCAGCGCGATCGATCTCCCAAGAAGCCTTACTCTGGTAAATATCATAATTACACTCCTCTTAATCGGTCTCCTGAAAAGGTTCTAATGGAGATAAAACACAAGCCATATGTGAAGTGGCCTGCAAAGATTAAATCCGATCCCGAGAAGAGAGATAAGAGTAAGTTCTGTTACTTCCACAAAGATCACGGGCATAGGACTCAGGACTGTATCTCTCTACGAGACCATATCGAAGCACTTATCCGAAAAGGCCATCTCCAGGATTATGTTGCTCGTAAAAATCGGTCACCAGAAAGGGCGAAGACCTCATCTCGCCAAAAGGAACCGTCTCAAACCGACCAAGAGGATGCTGAGCCCACAGGAGAAATTCGCACTATCGTCGGGGGTCCAGCTTGCGGGGGTGACTCTCAAGCTTCAAGAAAGGCATACGCTCGAAAGGCGTCCAAAGAACCCCAGCAGATCTATTGGCTGGAACAAACTTCCAATTCTTCGAAAGCTAGCCACCCCCCAATTTCTTTCACCCTCGAAGATGCAGCGGGAATTCATTTCCCTCATGAAGATTCCATCGTAGTCACACTGAAGGTATCAAATTATCTGACTCATCGAATTATGGTGGATACAGGTAGCTCGGCCGATATTCTGTATTTGGAGGCTTTCGACAAGATGGCACTTGCCAGAAACCTCCTCAAGCCAGTATCGACCCCTCTTGTCGGCTTTGGAGGAGAAGTGGTGACACCTGAAGGAAGTATCGATCTCCCAGTCACCTTTGGGGAGAGTCCAGCGAAGACCACCGTCTTCGTAAACTTCCTCGTCGTGGATCGAAAATCAGCATATAACGCCATCTTGGGGAGACCGTCTCTAACTAAGATTGGAGCGGCCTTGCACCCTTCATATTTATGCGTTAAATTTCCAACCCCAAATGGCATAGGGGTCGTGCGAGGAAGTCAGCAGGAGGCACGGTCCTGTTACCAGATAGCCCTCCAAGATCGAAAGAAGGCTCAAGCGACACCTGTCATGGAAATAGTTCAAGGATCACCCGACGTTCTCGCCACCACGTTGGATCCAAGAGAAAGTGCTCTGAAATCAGGAACTCCAGGGGAGGAAACAGTGGCGATCCGCTTGACCGAAGACGACCAGTTCAAGATCGTGTACATCGGTTCCTCATTAAATAGTATCCACCGCGAAAATTTGATTCGTTTCCTCACTGAATACCAGGACGTGTTTGCTTGGTCTCATAAAGATATGCCGGGCATCGATCCTAATGTCATCGTACATCGTCTCAACATTGATCCAAAGCACAAACCAGTACATCAGCGTCGACGCGCCTTCACTGCAGAAAGACAGATGGCGATCAAAACTGAAGTTGAGAAGCTGCTCGCGGCAAATTTCATAAAAGAAGTTGACTACCCACAGTGGGTCGCCAACGTAGTTCTCGTCTGGAAAGCTAATGGCAAATGGAGGATGTGCGTCGATTATTCAGACTTAAATAAAGCATGTCCCAAAGATAGCTTCCCGACACCACGAATCGACCAGTTGGTCGACTCGACAGCTGGACACGCCCTCCTCAGTTTTATGGATGCTTACTCTGGTTACAACCAGATTATGATGCATCCACCTGATGGCCAACACACTGCCTTCATCACAGATCGAGGGCTATATTGCTACCAGGTAATGCCATTTGGTCTCAAAAATGCAGGGGCCACTTATCAGCGTCTTGTCAACAAAATATTTGCTGCTCAAATCGGTAGGAACATGGAAGTATATGTCGACGATATGCTCGTGAAAAGCATCAATGAAGATGACCACATTCCAGATCTTCGAGAAGCCTTTGATCTGATGAGGAAGTATCAGATGAAATTAAATCCAGAAAAATGCGCGTTTGGAGTATCTGCAGGAAAATTTCTTGGGTTCATGGTTGGCCAGCGTGGAATTGAAGCGAATCCCGAAAAGATTAAAGCGTTGATAGAGATGAAATCCCCAGTGACTCTGAAGGACGTTCAGCGTCTAGCTGGTCGCATCGCATCATTGAACAGGTTCATCTCGCGAGCATCTGACAAGTGCCTGCCCTTCTTCAAACTCCTTCGTGCAACGGCCAAGTCTGATTGGAATTGGACACCTCAATGTGAAGAAGCTTTTCAACAACTGAAGCAATATATGAGCGCTCCCCCCATTTTATCCAAGCCTATGGCACATGAGCAACTCATTCTTTATTTATCTGTGTCTTCCACGGCCGTTAGTGCCGCTTTAATAAGAGAAGATTCCGGGGTGCAAAGGCCCGTTTATTATATCAGTCGAACAATGGTTGATGCAGAAACTAGGTATTCTGATTTGGAGAAACTGGCCTTAGCCTTAATCACGGCAGCTCGAAAACTGCGACCATACTTTCAAGCCCATCCTATTTTAGTACCAACGAATCATCCACTACGTCAAGTCCTCCAAAAGCCTGAGGCTTCCGGACGCTTAACTAAATGGGCGGTCGAGATCAGCGAGCATGATATTTCATTCTGTCCTAGGACCGCAGTCAAGGGCCAAGCTGTGGCTGATTTCATCGCCGAATTTACATATTCTTCTGAAGATAGCGCTATGACCAGCGACCAGCCTTCTTGGTCGCTCTTTGTAGACGGGTCGTCACGGGCCAGTGGCAGTGGAGCGGGCCTGATTTTAGTGGCTCCAGACGGGTCGCATTTTCAATACGCTCTGCGTTTTGAATCACGCGCCTCCAATAATGAAGCAGAATATGAGGCCCTTATTGTCGGCCTCGAGCTAGCCGTTGTCCTCGCAGTCCAGAATTTGATAATTCATAGCGACTCCCAGCTCATTGTCAACCAAGTTCTTGGCGAATTCGAAACCAAAGAAGAAAGAATGGCCTTATACAAATCTCGTGTCCTCATCCTGCTCGCCAAACTGAAGACTTACAAAATATTCCATATCCCTCGCGAGCAGAACCAATTGGCCGATTCCTTGGCAAAACTCGCTTCTGCACCAGAATCAGAACTATCACATTCGATCCCCATCGAGCACCGTCAACTCTCGAGTATCGACCAAGTGGCTCCCGAGCAAGTTATATCGTTACAATCGTCTCCATGCTGGATGGATCCTATCATCCTTTATCTCAGAGATGGATACCTACCAGAAAATAAGAAAGCTGCAAGACAAATTCAGCTCCGAGCTGCCAGGTACACCTTACAAGATGGAATCTTGTTGCGAAAAAGCTTCTCCTTGCCTTATTTGAGGTGTCTTCACCCAGAAGAAGCACATCGTGTTCTAGATGAAGTACACCAGGGGGCATGTGGTAATCATCCCAGGGGGCGATCTCTAGCATATAAAGCGATGAGGCAAGGATATTATTGGCCTACTATGAAAGCAGACGCCATAGAATTTTCAAAAAAATGCGACAAGTGTCAACGATATCAACCTATACCTCGCGTACCGTCTGAGCGGATGACCCCAGTCAACAGCCCTTGGCCTTTTGCTCAGTGGGGGATCGATATCATCGGTCCCTTACCTATGGGAAAGGGACAGAATAAGTTCGCGATCGTGGCGGTTGATTATTTCACCAAATGGGCCGAGGCAGAACCATTAGCCAAAATTACTGAAAGACAAACTACTAAGTTTATGTGGAGAAATATTATATGTCGCTTCGGACTTCCTCATACCATAATTACCGATAACGGAACGCAGTTCGACAACGCAGCCTTTGATGAATTTTGCGACAAATGGAAGATACGTAATCTCCGCACTTCTCCATATCATCCACAGGCGAATGGGCAGGTCGAGGCAGTGAATAAAATTATAAAGCATCATTTAAAGACCAAGCTAAGTGAATGTAAAGGGGTGTGGCCAGAACTTCTGCCAGAAGTATTATGGGCCTATAGAACCACGGCTTGTACATCGACAGGTGAAACTCCTTTCTCCTTAGCATTTGGTGTTGACGCAGTGGTACCAGTGGAAATTCAAGTGCCCTCATACCGGATCGAACAGTATGATCCCGCGAGCAATCAGGAAAATATCCGACTTCATCTCGATCTCTTGGAAGAGCGAAGAAATGCTTCCCAAGTACGAGTGGCGGCATATCAACAACGTATTGCTCGTTATCGGAATGCAAAGGTTCGACCTAGATCTTTCCAGTTCGGAGATTTGGTTCTAAGGCGAAATCTTGGAATTCCTGTTCGTTCATTGGATCCGAATTGGGAAGGCCCGTATCGGGTTATTAGGGTTGTGCGACCCGGTACTTATTATCTTGAAGACATGCAAGGGAAGCCTGTACGTCGCCCTTGGCACGTGGAGCATTTGCTAAGATACTACCCCTAGATTCGATGTAGTTTATCATAACATTTTATGAATAAAGTGAAAAATATCTTTTGGCCGCTACTCCATTTATATGGACCCGAATAGCCCTGAAGAGTGCTTACACATCCTCTTGGCCAATTGCCTACCCTTGGTAGGGCTGAAATCATTACTAGTTGGTCGCTTCTCCATTCTCATGGACCTGAACAGCCCCGAAGAGAATGGATACCATCTCTTGACCAACCTTCTGCCCTTGGTAGAATCAAAATCTCAATCGATAGATCAGTCTATCTCAACGCGGACATGGTCTCACGACCCCCGGATTGAGTCTAATTCATTTTTTCATGAGTTAGTTACTCGCGATTGGTGAGGAGGAATCGCACTCCAAAATGCGAGCACAGCTCGTGCCCAAATTAGGGCAGCGAACGGGGTCACATCCTGATCGCGAGCAGCTTAAATTCATGCTCGAATTAAAGGGTCACATCTCTGACGAATCCATTCAAGATTAACAAGCCAAAAATGAAAGATGAAGGGAGAACAGCAACGAAACAGCAATACTTCCAAAAATATCTTTTCATTGATAATCATATGATTACATATACATGAGCGCAGATACAAGAGAAGAAAATAAAAGGAAATCAATCGCTAGGAGGAGCCACGCTCTCGACTTCAGGGCCCATTTCAGGAGCCCCTCCAGCCTGCGTGGCTTCGGTCACCTCGTTCTCGGCAGCAGCTTGCTCTTCTGCAGCTATGATGGTCGCGACTCGATCGAATTCCCCCATATCGAAGGATGGGATCATTCGTTGCACTACTCTCAGTGCAAAGTCTCGACCAGCATCGTATGACTCATATCGTTCATCGTCATACAGCTGCGAAGTCCGGAACTCGGAAACTGCCCGAGTACCTTCCTCCGAGAGCATTTTTACAAGGGCGACTCTCTCCTCGTCCCAGTGGATCGAGTCGTCCTTAAGCTGCGCAAGAGCGGTGCGCTCCCTAGTCAGGTTGTCGTAGGCCTCCTTGAGCTGCGACCTGGCTCCCGCGAATTGCTCCTCTAATGAGATCTTGTCCTGTCGGAAGATCTCCCTCTCTCTCTCTGCCTTCTCCTTCAGACCCGTGAGCTTCGCGTAGTCTGAGTCCAAGGCCTGATACCTGTCGGTCAGGACTTGGATCTTCTCAATGAGGATCTTTTTCTCCTCATCTCTCTTCGAGATCACTGCCTCACGAGCCTTGAGCAGTTGATCTCTTCCTTGAACTGCCTTTTCCAAGGCAGTCCTCTTTCCCTCAGCCTCCTCTATCGTGCGACGGGCGGCAACGATATCACGCCTCGTTCGCAGAATCAGATCTAAACCCTGCACAGAGATGAAAAGTATAAGATTTCTGGAACGTATCAACAGGTCGAAACAGATCTTGACAAAGTCTTACCTGAACCATCCTCATCCCCGCTTCAAGGATAAGGTTCTCAGGGCTTGGCTCGGGGAGAGAGCCGAAGGCGTGAGGCGGAACGTTCTCGAACAAGAACTTACACACAGGGTGGAGGTGGCGTGGAATCGAGTACGTCCCGCTCCCAGACGATTGGGCAACGACCAAACCGGTCTGCTCGCGGGGCGGAGGCATGGACTCGCGAGCAGGTCCCTGCTCGGCAGCTGGGACCAGTTCCCGAGCAGGAGTTGACTCTTGAGGCTCTACCTGCTCTCGAGCCTCTTCAGCTGGGGGGCAGCTGGACCCCACCCCATCTGGGGAATTGTCTGCAATGTTGATCACTGGTGGCCCAGGTGCGACCACCAGTGAAGGGATAGTAGGCCCAGCTGGGGCCCCCGCCATGCTCGCGGGAAGGGCAGGCTGATCGCTGCCCGCGCGGATGGAAGATTGAGACGGTTCGGCAGGGGCTCTCTTCTGCCTTTTGGAACCTGTGCCCTTCAGACGGGGCAGTAGGCCTCTCTTCTCTCCAGCCTTCGTCATTTCGACTTCTCTCCTGGATATGAGGCCTGCTGCTGCAAGTCGCGAAGGAGATAAGCAAGCCTCGATATGCCTATCTCCGACAGGCACCTTATACACTCTGACGATCTTCTCGTTGATCCCACCCTTCAAATTCGGTTTCCGCAAAGCTGGGATACCTGCGAGCACAAATCATGGTCAAAGCAAAACCCTAAAATTTATTCGAAGGAAACTGCACAATACGGGATTGTCTACCTTCACAGAAAAACCGGGTCACTCCTGGACCCCTGGAGGAGGCAGACTCCCAGCTCCCGGAAGCATAGAACCACCGCTTCCTCCAGCCGGGATAGTTCGAGGAGGGCTTACCCAACACGAAGTTATCCCGGTGCCAGTAACATAAATAATACCAGCCTTCGCTGGATGGAGCTTTCTTCAGGCGGAACATACGGAGGAACTCCTCCGCCGTGAGTTCCCCGTTGCCAGCCTGAGCCCAAAGGGCAAAGGAGCCCAACACCACCCTCCACCCGTTCACAATAAGTTGCCCAGGGGCAATCTTGTAACATCGTAATACATCGCGAACAAAGGGATGGAGGGGAAGGCGTACCCCCAAGATGAGCTGGTACTCGTAAAATGCTACGCATCCTGGGGGGGGGGGAGTCGGGTGTTTCTCCACCTCCGGGCAAGCGGAGAGTTACAGAGGCTGGGATTTGGTATCTCTCCCGGAGCTCAGCCAGCCGGTCTTCCGATAAAACGGAAGGGTACCCGGCTGCTGTGTATCTCCCCGCCGAAACCCTTGCACTGCTGGAGGCAGAGGACTCCGGAGTGGCATCGCCAAGGGGGACAGTGGTCTCGTCAGAGTTCCCAGCCATGGGGAGATGAAAATAAAAGAAGAAGAAAAAGGAAGTAATACCAAGAAAAAGAAAGATTGAGCACCGGAGGAAGAAGAAGAATGGAAAGAAAAGGTTGCAGGATTCTTTCGAAAAAACTTCTGTAGAAACTCAAAGAAATGGCGGACTCCGTATATTTATAGGCAATCATTCCGCCGTATCTGATGGCACGTGGCAGTCCCCCGTTGGACACAGCGCTCGAGCAGGCACGCCCATTAACTCCTCAAACACGTGGCGAGCGCCCCTTCATTTCCCATCAGCGAAAAGGCTGCGAAAAGCTGGCGCTCATTAATTTCAGCCCATCATGAGGGGTGTCATTCTCGATGAAGGTAGCGAGCGGTTTCGTGTGATAGTGAGCTAAGTCCTTTCCTTAAGAATTCTTAGACGGCAAGGACTTGGGGGGCATCTGTTATAGGCAAAATGGTGGAGATAAGATTTCACGTGGAAATGTCCATTTGACTCTCGAGATCACCTGATCGAGAGTCGAATATTGGACAGGTGCGGGACGCCCATTCGACTCTCGAGATCACCTGATCGAGAGTCGAATATTGGACAGGTGCGGGACGCCCATTCGACTCTCGAGATCACCTGATCGAGAGTCGAATATTGGACAAGTGCGGTCGCGAGCATACCTTCTCACAAGTCGTTGAAAGATATTACACCCAAAATATGTACTTGGACTCGGGACCACATTTTAACCTGCGAGCAGCTTTACTACGGGCGTCTCCTTCCTTTTCGGAGGCCATGACTCCCAGCTACGGGCGTCTCCTTCCTTTTCGGAGGCCATGACTCCCAGCTACGGGCGTCTCCTTCCTTTTCGGAGGCCATGACTCCAACTATGGCTTCCGGCCGGATCCAGCCGGATTTCAAGGGATTGCCATCTAGGGGCGTGATTGTTGGAATAAATCATTGGGTTGGATCTGACTAAAAAGATAGGATCTTATCCCACGAAATCAGCGGATTCTCAGTATCGTATGCGACATCAACGGGATTTCGACATCTCACGTAACAGATTGGATTGTTTCAGATCTATATAAGGGGATGGCTCCCTTGAATAGGAGGTAGGTACTCATCATTCAATCTGGGTCCCGTTTTGCTTGGCTCCTCTTCTGTGGCCTAACTTAAGCGTCGGAGGGCTAACGGCTGGTCCCCAGCCACCCTTATTCGCTATCTTGTTTCAAGTCTGGTGGTGGAAATCCCTCCCGGAGCGAAGGAAAAAAGCCGGAGGATCTCGTTACAAAATCTGACATTAACAGATATGCCTAAGATGAAAAGAGATTTTTTGTGAATGCTTAAAGAAACTCAACAGATAATTGCTTGAAAAAATGAAGAACATGTGTGATATGATACCACGTGAAAAAGAAAAAACTTGAATTTTTCTCAATGGTATTTCTTTGTATCATGTACAATTTATAGAGATATTAATCCCTATATCTAGGAACAATTATAACAAATAATTCTTATCTATGTGAGTCGTTATATCAAATAATTCTTTTATCCAGAAGTTGTTAGAGGAGATAATTAAGGTTGAGAATGAGAAAATTAAATTTTATTAGGATATTCCACCATGAGTCATCTCCCTACCACCTCTACACCAAGAGATATCTCTTTAACGAATCGAATGGATTAATTCATGGCATCCTCAATGGTGTGTTGATGTTACCAAGTTTTGTGGGCCCCACCATGATATATGTGTCATCTCCACATTGTCCATCTATTTTACGAGATCAATTTACAATGACATAGACCAAAAAATGAGGGAGATCCAAACCTTAGGTGGACCACACCATAAAAAGTAGTGGATTGAACACCTAGCATTGAAAAGTACTTGGGGGCCATAGAAGTTTTGGATCAAGCTGCTATTTATGTTTTCCCTTCATCTAGGTCCAGGTTGGATGACAAATAAACGTCATGGTGCCCTAAGAAGGTTTCAACAGAGGCCAATATTGTAATAGGTTTCTAATTCATGGTGGGAGCCGACAAAACTGACTATTAATGTAAAATGTACCATGTTTATTTTTTTCAGTTGTGCATTTATCACTTGTAGTTATCTTAGAATTAAAAAAGAAAAAAGAAAAAAAAAAAAAAAACAGCTTCAATAACAATAATTATGCCCTTGTAGTTGGACAATAATGACGTCGGCTCACAAATATGGAAAATGATGGAATTTCTTAATAAAAAATCATGAGATGTTAAAATACATACATTTGCATATTTAAGGATTAAATAATTGCAAAAACAATGAATACATAATAAGTTTTCCAACTATTTCCTTTGGTATCACCCACTTGAATCATATGTTAACCTAGCTAATTTTCTTGCACTGGAACTAATATTGGATGACACATGTAATGGTCAAAGTGGATTTCACATACCCCATAAAAAAAATCAAGGGTGGACATTCTCCTCCCAATTGATGAGGTTGGTTTTTGAACATTATACCCAAAATTGGGTCACACACCTACAATTCAGACTAGATTTTGGAAACACATAGGCGGGCCCACTAGAGCTGGCCACAAACTGTGTTTACAGTCTCGCTCACTCGAGAGACCATCTCTCTCTCTCTCTCTCTCTCTCTCTCTCATGGAGAGAGATGCTCCAATGCTCTTGGAGCACTATATAAGTTATATTGCACCTAGTTGCATTAGGACCCTTGGATTGTTCACTGCAATGATCTATAGTATGTATTAGATCTTATGCACATTTCATGTTGCAATATGCAAACATCACACCAATATGACAAACATTAACCATACGATTAATGCTCTTTAATATGGATGGTCGGATCATTTATACAAATTAAAATAGGGCTAATCAATAATTCAATCCATCTATTTGTTAGATACCATCATGGATTGCATATGGATCAAAGAATAAGTTTTGTTACACACAATCATATCAATGTCAACCTGATCAATTAGTTGAGATAAGGCTTAGATAATGATGATGTGGCAATCATATAGATCTCATCTATCAACCCAATTAGTTGGGGGTAAGGCTTAGATAGTGATGATGAGGTAACCGTATCAATCTCATTGATGACTTGGTAATTAAAAGGCTGGCTACAGGAAAAAAAGGGCCAAATTAAGGATGGATTAGATCATCTAATCAATACAATTTTTGAATGGTAGCCTGGTTAATGTATTTTGGACTTAATAGACAATTTTGACCAATTGATTGGACTGTCTTGTTGAACTGATGCAACATGAACACTATAATAGTGCTCTGAGAGCATTGAACCAATTTTCTCACACACACCCCCAAGCCAATGGGGAGATAAGTTGTCATCCACCTAGTGGATACCTTTAATTACCATATATACAAACACATGCTATCCATGATGGGTCCATAGTGAATTCACCCCATGGAAAGTGTTTGGCGAATTGCAAATGGATGGACTTGGATTGAGAAACCCATCCGTAAGTATGAACCTGGACGGGCGTCAAAGTATGCCATCTTAAGCTCATCACCCTAACATCTCTCTTAGGGTGATGTTGCTTCAAGGTATGATGTTGTGCTGACAATTTGAATTTAACGACTTGTTGATAGGGCTTGAATGGATGCCCAAATAAACCTGATTCAAACTCGATGGTTCCAGGTCCTTTTTCATATAACCATTTGCAAAATGGTTCTAGTTAGTTAGGTCAGGTGACCAGCTAATTTAAATTAGTTTACTTTGGGCCTACTACTCAGTTAAATATAATAGTATGCAACACCTAGTTAATCTCATGGTCATGATGTACAAATTGTTGAAAGTGGTGTCCATGGTTAGGTGATCTAAAACCATTGATTTGATAAGGTCCATTGTGAGTGTGGAATTCAAAAATCTCCCAAGTTAGAAGATTCTAACATTATTAATTATCAGCAATCTACATATAAGTGATTCAAAAAAATAAATAAACAAAATACACTAAGAGGGCTAGAAATAAAATGGATAGGTTCTTAAAATCTACATTAACTTATGGGTATTTTACCTCCAATTTTATGGCCTATCAGGTGCGACCCACCTGATGGATTGGCCTGATTTTGAGGTGTCCCATCATCATGGTGGAGCCTCACTTAGGATGACATACGCACATATGGCCCACAACAGTTTGACATCATGTGACCATTCCCTTATGTGAATATGAAGGCTCCCATGAAAAGTCCACAAACTAGGGGAAAGAGATCAGATTGCATAATTGAAGTGGGAGATAATGCAATCATCAATTGCACCATGTCATAGCAGGAAAAAAGAAGAAGGAAGACAACCAATTGAAAGCCTCTAAAATCAGTGTGGGCCCAGCATTGTGTTTATATGACATCCAAACTGTCTATTGGGTCATCCAAAAAATATGCCAATCTAATAATCACTGATCCTACATGCATAATTGAAGTTTTGGGCAGTTGTACATTGTTGTAGATGGTGTGGCCAACCCAATAATTTGGTCAGCCTGATTTTGGGGGTGAGGTAGTGGTGATTGGATCAGCATGATTTCCCATCACATTGTTTTCAACAAGGTAGTTGTACATTAGTTCCACTTGATGAGGATGAGTCGCCAACATTTTCAAAATGATGGGGAAATATCATACTGGTATACAGTGAGCCAGATGGTGGATTAAAGATCATAACTTTTTTTTTTACACACGCACTCACACCACCGTCCCTTTTTTATAACACAATGGGTACTCAGAACCCATGACCTTGTGTTGAAACTCTTGTGAAATATCATACTCATGTGTTGAGCTAGATGGTGGGTTGGGACATCTACTCATGGTGAATCAAATAGAATGGATGGTTAAAAAAAATCAGTATATCAAAGAGTTTAGTTGTTCCTATTTTGTTTATACCTGTGGGGGAAAAAAGAGAAAAGAAAAGAAAGAAAGTGGGACCCTCTCTTATCGATGCCCAAGTTAATGCAAAATGTGTAAATGTCACATGGTTTCTACATTAAGTAAATGCGAGGGAGGGTTGACACAGTCGTTTAAATCTATTTAAAATTATCACCCAAGCAAAATATATGTTTTATTTTAGTATTTTTATATTAATGAACTACACATGTTTTTTATATAAAGAAACAAGTCATATTAAATAATTTATAAATTATTAATAAAATGATAGAAATTAAATTGAAGTAACATTTAAAGAATCAACATGTTTACCTTTTTCAATTTACCCCAATATCTCAATCGTAAATACACATTTTGATCTGCATCTCCTACACCTAAACAAGAATATATAAAAGTTAAAGGTATCTAAAATTGGTGTTAAACGAATTCTAAATTTATAATGTTATTGTACACTTATCTTAAAATTAATTAATATAATGCAATTTTATGTAAAATAATAATAATAATAATAATAATATAGAAGAAATGTGATAAATTTTGCTAAATGAGAAGGGAAAAGAAAGTTACCAAAGTCAATTCTATAAAAAAAAAATTCTTAATTCGTGTTCTTGTTTTTGGAAGTCTTTACGAATAACAACGAAGTCTAGAGATATTTACATGCCCTATTTATAGATTTCAAATTTATTATAAAGATAAAAGAATTATTAAGGAGATTAGCAAGATATCTACGTGTCCTTAGCACAAGGGTTAAAACTTCTTTTGAGTTTAGTAGAATTAGGTATGATAAGTAAAGATGGGTGAATAAAATACATGTGAGTGAAGGGAAAATAAGTAGAGTGTGAAAATAAAAAATGAGTGAGGAAAGTTGAGTTGGGTGAAGTAGATGCGGAAGGTAAAAGTTGGTGAGGAAAGCAATTGTGGGCGAGAAGTCTAAAAGAGATGAGACTTCGAGAAATTAGACTTTTTGTAAAAATAGCCACCCGTGGGCCTATTGCAGTAAAAATCCTACGGATGAGGTGGTATTGCCCACACTAATGCACAGAGCAAACTTTGTAGGGCCCACTGTGTTGTATGTGTCTTATTCATGCCATCTATACGGTTCACCAGCCCGTTTTAGCCTAGGAGCCCAAAATTGAATCATATCCAAAGGTTAAATGGACCATACCATAAGAAAGCGTGGGGAAAATAACATCAACCATTGAAATCTTCTAAGGGCCATAATAATTTTTGTTTGCCAACCAACCTGTTCATAAGGTCACACATATGGATGAAGAGAAAACACGAATATCAGCTTGATCCAAAACCTCCGTGGCCCCAAGAAATATGTGGTCTGCTTGAGCTTTGAATATGCTTTTAATTTTGGGCTGATGGCCTTAAATGAGCTGGAAAAATGGATGGATGGTGTAGATATGGCACAAACATCACATTCTGTGTTGACGTGTTGTGCTATATGGGGTCGCCCTGATTTATATGGAGGAAAATGAACCAGATTGGCAGCTCAAGTGTACCACACCAATGGAAACAATTTGTGTTTGCCCTTCATCCAAGTCTATGTGCCCTTATCAACAGGTAAGTAAACATTTGGGTGGGCCAAGGAAGGTTTCAACGGTGGGTGTCATCATCGTCCCCACAATTTCTTGTGGTCTGGTCCACTAGAGCAGGTGTGTGTCATCGTCCCCACGGTTTCTTGTGGTATGGTCCACTTGAGCGTTGGCTCTGCTTCATTTTGGGTAAATGCTTTAAAATGAGCTGGCAAAACAGATAGAAGTGTGGATATAAAATACATACCCCACAGTGGGCCCCACCCGCTTAATCTACATCCGTAACCCTAAGCTTTGTGGGGCCACCATGATGTTTGTATTATATCCACTCCATCCATCCATCCAAGTTCAGGAACTACGCAAATTAAAAACTCAAGTGGGCCACACAAGAAGAAATGTTGCAGAACAAATGCATGCTATTGAAACATTCTTAGGGGGCCACGGAACTCTTAGATCAGGCTGATGTTTGTGTTTTCCCTTCAACCTGGTTGATACCACCTTATCAACGGCTTAATTGCATAGAAACATCACGTTGGGCCCCAAGAAGGTCTCAATGGTGGGGCTCGGATCAGGTACTACCCTACCACGACGCATGAGGAGATGTATGCCTACATGGTGCTGTTGGTTCCGCACCTCAGGTCTGATGCTGAGCTGTCAGACCCATTACATCTCACTAATACTGAGGTGTGTAGCCCACTGTGCCGGCCAATGGTGACATGCCAAATAGGCATCCGTCCCTCCTCATGCATCCTGGTGGGGGTAGTACCTGATCCGAGCCCTCAATGGTGGGGTCCATCCCCACTGTTTCCATGTTTATCTACAGAACACCACTATCTTCTGAACCTTTCCATATGCTCCTTCCATGCTGCGAAGCTGCCCTGAAATCTGTCATGGACTACAAGCCTGCCTCCACCTGATTCTTTGCCAAATCCTTGTTGGAGAAATAAGAGGACAGATCTATAGTAAGATTAACCTGTCTATGCTCGTCTTCCTTTATCTGATCTTCTGCTGATTTACTGCATCTCTATAGTAAGATAAACTTGTTCCGAGCTTTAAATATACAAAGGAGATTTCAGGCCAGGGATATCATTCAGCTGACAATTCTTCCTTGGAATCACCGACTTTTCCTTTAACCAAATTCCCTCCCTAATACTCCCATCGAATGGACTGTTATCTGTCGACAATGCACTCGATCAATGACGAAACGAAACTGCCTGCAGGAGCTTACTGAGTTCTTGAGATCTGGCCTTGGACCGCACCTACAAGAGTACGATAAGGAGGCCTTTTAAGAGTTCTCTCAATGAAAAACTGATCAAAATCACTCACAGTAACTCCCATAGATGAAGATCTAGGATCCCAAGAAGGTTCGCCTGAGCAGACGCACCTGCCCCTGCATCTCCAGCTCTGCCACTGTCGGTCGATTTAAATGGAGCAATTTCTGGCCTGGTCACTGCTTCTCCATGGATGTGGGGATCCTCCAATGGCGCTGCAGCTCAATTCTCGGCAGATTCCAAAGCCTGACCCATGGAAGGTAATCTGATTTCTCACAGGACTTTACACAAAGATCAACTGAGCCACTGCGAGCCTCGTTTCCCTCCTGGACACCCTGCTGGAGGGGATTGCTAAACCCATTTCTGACAAGGGGCTCGGGCGGGCTATTCTGATAGAAGGAGTGTTCAACCCACTTCTTGGTCCTCATCAGCTGCTGCATCCTGCTCTGGATCTCCTGAACTCAAAGAACAATCAACCTGCATTGAAATGGTTCAATCGTTGCAAATACTGGAAACGATCTTTCCCTTCACTTCTAGTTCAAGTACTTTGCTGAACCTTAATCCTAGTAAATGCCTGGAATGATCCGTACAAAGTCCCATTGTTCATCTCAATAACATGTCCAAATTTTGATGTGATCTCGGGGTTGTTTGGATAGCTTGTAAATCATTTAAATGATTTACTAGTAAATGAGCTATTTTTGTGTTTGGATGCTCTCATTTACTAGTAAATCATTTACTACCTGTAAGTGATTTACTAGCAAATGCCTCCTCTCATTTACTAGCAAAAAAAATGTGAGATTTCGTTTACTAGCAAATGGCTCTTTTTTTTTTTTTTTTTTTTTGAATTTTACACTATAGATGATTTACTAGCAACCATTTACACGCTATCCAAACATTGTAAATGATTTACTAGTAAATCGTTTACAACTTACAGCCAAACAGACAGATAGTAAATCATTTACTGGCACTTAAGTGAGATTTACTAGTAAATCACTTAATAGTAAATGATTTACAAGCATCCAAATGACCCTAGGAGAACTGCTAGAAGAACTGCCTCGTCCCAAGCTTGGGCTGAAACACAAAAGATCTGAATCCAGATTGCTTGACTACCCTACCACAACAGCTGGTGACCAGGCCTCCACCTTCAAAAGCTTCATAGATCAGTGTAACTTCGCATATGAAGTGAACGCAACCATCCAGATTGCGCTCTCTGCCTTTTATCTGAGATCTTCCTCTCCGCCAAGATCAAACCTCCTTCCTGAGGCCTAGCTTCTGAGATTGCTAAGGATTGGCTTCCTTCACCGTTACAATCCTACCATTGATTCTCCTCCTATCCAGCACTTCCTTTACCGCATTCGCTAAGGAATCTGACGAAGGAGAAACCCCTCGGTCTATTCAAATCTGGATGTTTGGGGATGAAAACATCCATGATTACCCCATATCTGAAGATAGCTTGCACTTCCTCTGTCAAGAAAGCAAAAGGCAGATTGCTGACGAATAGACTATAAGAATCTTGAAGCTTCTTCCTTCCAGCTATTGGAGTCCAACTGACCTTCCCCTTTCCAGCAATGGAACGCCCCGTCTCCAATTGAACGGTGTCTTCCTCCCCTAGATTTTCCCCTTTCTCTAAAGACTCTCATTTCTCTCATGCAACTTCCCTGTTATGGCACCAAAAGGACCTCATGGCCATTGATCCACCAAGCTGAAAGCAATGGAACCACCACCTGAAATTATGGCACTAACATGATGCTCATATGCTAATCCCTGATTTTAAGAGAACTGGGGCCTACTGCTTCAGCCAGTGGTACTCCATAGACTTCTCAATCTGATCCATTTTCATGTTTGAGACACACACACACACACACACACACACAGAGTGTGAGAGAAGAACGAAATTTTCTGGTGCAATTAGATACATGCAATCAAGAATATCATCAGATGATAAATTCCATTTTAGACGCAATGTACTCCTCTGCCCAAGAAGGAGAGTGAAGATTGAGACACAGCTTCAATCTCAAAATTTCAATCCTCTCTGTAGCATCATTTCTAGCTCCGACCTGTCAGGAAAGACAAACACTTCTCAAGAAGTTCGGGCATGTAAGCATTAGTTTTAGCTATGTCAAAAAGACAAACAGAAATTATCACCCCCCAAAAATCATTCACGCCTCGGTTTGAACACATGACATACTTGTGCAGCATAGGGACTAATCATTTGGCAGGCCAACCATGGAGTGGATGGACAATACCCGAAGCTTTGGATCATCCTAACCATTTGTTCAGAACTTGAGAGTAAAAGGGACAGCTAAGAAAACATCGTTAATGGTTCAAAACTTTTCCATTTTTGCAAAAATTATGATTGTTTAGGCAGCATGATTTTTTTTTTTTTTGGGGGGGGGGGGGGGATTTTTTCCGAGTCGTAGGAAAGTACAGTACAATAGTATTGAATCTCCTTACCGTTTGAGATCAGATCCCTTAATCTCTCTTTAAGGGAGTAGTGACTTCATTGTCCCCCTCCCTTTCCTTGACAGATTCAGTTTTCCAACTCGGCATCCTCAAAATGGACGATGGCGTGCTCGTCCGTGAGGACTGAGGATATGTCTCACTCAAGTCAGAATGGTTCTATTCCATCTGAAAATCTCACCGGCCTCCTGAGCGTCTTTGGAAGGAGGCCGGTTCTCGTATTTCAGCCACAGTTTTGTGGCCAACCGACGTGGCCTACCAATGGTGGGACCTGCCAGACGTGCGCTATAAAATGTAGACATGTGTACCACATGTCCCTTGTAGATGCATGTGATTCCAGTGATATTCTTTCTCTGAAAAACATTATGGAATTCGACCTCCATTATGGCTTCAGCTTTCTTCTTGTCTGATATGCAGAGACAATGTTTGGAGGATATGGATCAAGTGGTTCATTAGGGGAGGCTAGCAAGCCTCCATGGAGATGGAAGCTCACGGTTCTTCAACTGTCCAACACATTTTAGGATAGTT